>CM039735.1:26825876-28043179 GCA_022539455.1 Dendrobium nobile
AGGACAAGAATGTATTATATTATATATATAATATATATATATATTATATATATATATATATATATATTATATATATATATATATATATATATATATATATATATATATATATATATATATAATGGAATGGAATGTGTTAATATGGACACTACTTATTAGGAAAGTGAAAAAAAAAAGTATAGAGTGAGATGAAGACTTTGTTATGTTGATAGAGCATCAAAACGAATTGATGGATCGGGTTCAGTCTTCCATGAAATTGATTCAATCCAAACCAAATCAACCTGAACTTGATCAATTTAATAAACGGGTTAAAACACCAACACGAACCGCCCACTAGCCACTCAAATGACCCAAACCCTGCCCGTTAGGTCGTTTTGTTGATCTTTCAAAATAACTTATTAACTATAATTATAGGATATTTGATAAATAAATAATTTAATTACACACATGGAAAATAAAATTTATAAAAAATATAATACAAGTTATTTTTTGGTCAAAAGTAGGTTCACGAGTTGAACCGAGTTAACATATTATTAAATTGGTCAATCCAATCCAGACTTTTTCGAGTCAGATTCAGATTGGATCAACTATTGACACCTCAAATTCACTATAAAAAATCTAACGTTCAACAACAAATAATAGCAGTGGTTTTAAAACTACTGCTATAAAGAGTATAAATAGCAGTTTTAATCGTCGTTTAAAACTTTACTTATTTCTTCTTATTTTTCTTCCCTAATCGCCTACTCCACGTACATATTCGACACTCCTGCTTCGCCTCTCTCCTTTTTATGATAAACAGATTTATATAATTTTTTAGATCAAGTAACATTTTTCAATAATAATTTTTGCATCTACTTGTTTATTTTGAATATTTCTTTCTATGATTATATTCCATTATTCTTTCTATGATTTAAAAATCACAAACAAAAATAATAATGTGCGCACCATTTTTTTTTTAGTTGTAATGTCTTAGAAAAGCTTAAATTGTGAGAATAATATATATTAATTTTTTTTTTTTTCATATTCGTTTATAGGATCCTGCACGTGGTCATTAGCGCTGCCTTGGATCCATCTCACCCCAAAACAGGCAAAAAACAACGTCACCTTCACTATAGCAAATATAACCTCATCATGATGACTCATGAACCACTTCACCATATTAGACAACCGCAGTACCTAATCTCACCTTCTCTCTCTCTTCAGAAAAGAAATTATCTCAAAATAATGTACATTTTATGTAAGAAAAAGATAAAATACTGAAAATTTAAGCTAAACATCTGAAATTAAAAGGAAATAATAGCAGAGTAAATATCATTAATGATAATTTTTTATTAAAAAACTAAATTTCTAATTTTAAAAAATGCCTTTCATTTCTGCCCTAACACATTATAAGGGAAAATATCTCTCCCCATTACCATTCCATTCCATAAACCCAGGCTCTCATTCTCATTTCTTACAAAACCATCTGTCTCTCTCTCTCTCTCTCTCGCTCTCTCTCTCTCTCTCTATTCAGCAGTTCATGTGGTGTCCAGCTCTAAGATCACCGATCCAATACTTCATCAGCTACATCATCATCAATTTCTCGGCGGGAGAGTTCAAATGGTGCCGAGGCAGGTCCTCAACCAACTCCTCATAAAATTCTCCGACCTCTCCGAATTCGACTTCGACTACGAGAAAAGCAGTATCTGGTCACCTCCGGTGCCGCGAGAGCGTTCATCACTCCTCAAGGAATTGTCTGCACCCTTTCTAGCTTATGGGTAAGCTCCAAGCCGCAGGCATGATCAAAGAGAAGATGGCCCACATGTTTTCATGTAAGTATGTATTCTTCCATTATAATAGTTACTTGATGATTTTTTTATTATGTTAAACATAACTATCTAAAAACTGCAAGGAATGTTTTTTTATCTCATAATACAAGTTAAAATATTAGGTCAAATTAGGTAAAGTTATTCTCATTTAAACTTTTTTTTTTTTTACACATCAGGTCAAACGTCCATTATTTAAATGTGTAATTTTATTTTATTTAATATAAGTTCAGATAAGCACTGCATCAGATTTAAGAAATTGGTTGTTGTTTTTTTCTCTGAGCATGTGTTTGTTCTCTGTTTTTGCGGATATGATGAGTGGCTTGTGATGTCTTGAGGTGTTTGCTCATTGCATTGTTTCTATCTTATAAAGCAAATAGCGTATGGAGAATTTTTCTAGTTCTTGGCATTCTTATAGAAAATATTATTCTGTCAACTTAGTTACGGCTAAACTATGCTATTAGATGAATGACAATGCATAATAATTAGATTTTTGTTGGGAAGACTTTATTACTGCTCTTAAAATAGCTTTTTTATACAAAAGAAAAAATTTTATTTATTCTAAAGTTGCTTTAAGAAACATTAAAAAAACCATCTCAAATAAAACCTAAATGTCATTCAGCAAATTTGAACTACTACAAAAGCTTAAATGGCATTACGAAAACCTAAAACTTACACAATTCTTGATTTGTTGGTTAAGAGCTTTGACTATCAACAAGAGATTTGGGTTCGAAACTTATGTGTATGTTATGTGTATGAATTTGTCTTTATTGGCTTAAATGTTAAAAAAAGAAAAAAAGTCTAAAACTTCACTAGTGCTAGGGACCTTGAATACTAATCTAGTGGGTGGCACAAACAGTGTAAGAATGTGTGCCTTCAAAACCTCCTCTTTTGATTCATCAGTGCTGGTTTTTTGATGTGTGGGGCTTCTTATCACTTTGTTGAGTCCATGTTAATATAGTTAAGCTCGCTTCTTATAAAGATGAAGAGGTGACTTGTTGAAACAGAGAATTTTTTATTTTTGAAGTTGATTAACGAGCAATTTTAAACTATTAAATAAATTATAACAAAGGGATCTCTTTATGAATATTAATTTTATTTTTTCATTTCACAAGAGACATATTACAAGAAGTGTGACATCTAACTTTACAAAATGTATAATTGTTTTAGTAGTCAAGATTCATTCATATGCGAAAACTTATTACATAAGCACCATTTATTTTTTGCTGAATTAGCTTTGAGAAGTATAAAAATTCATTTAAGGCGGCAGTAATTTTTCTTAAAGCTGTTTTTAAAGATATTGTATGGAAATATAACTCTTTTGAAGTAGTATAACATATAGAGAGGGAGAGGATAATAAGTTCTGCGATCTTTTTGGAACCAACAAAATTTAGACAAATAAAAATTAACTGAAAAATAAAATAATGAGAAGAATATCTCCAATAGATCCGAACTACAATAAAAAAGTCGTTTCACTTGTCCTCATAAAATTCACACCAAGGTGATGTGCATATGAGTATATCAGATCAATTATAGAAACAAATTGATAGGCCTTGCTTGAAATATTGTGTTTACCACAGTCATTTTGATTTAAATTTATAAATCCAAATCTTATACATTTAGGTTTTATTTATGTTAGTTTTCTTACTATTTCTTAAATAATTTTTCAATACAAAATTTTCAGTTGAAAAAAAATTTGTACAAAATAATTATTATAGAAAAACAATAACAAAGTTGTCCCAAATGAAGTCTTAATCTCAAAAAAACTCCAAGTTTAGAAGAGAAAAATAAAGTAGGATTTTTCTAGAATTTTAGAATTACTATATTTATATTTATTATCATTTAGTTAAGGAATTTTTTACTTTTAAATTTTTAAATTTTTGTTTTAGACTTATGAGCGAATTAATGCAAAAAAATTACTCATGCTATATATACAAGTTTCAAATTCAGGATCTCCTACTTTATAGCCTAAACTTCAATATATATATATATATCTAAATGGATTAGATTTTTTTCTTATAAATTTAAGACCTCTTACATTTTAGAACAAAATTTTAAACTAATTACCATTTAAGAACTAATTATGTGATTAAGTACTTTTATAATTTAATTTAAAACTAGCCTAGTGGCATATTGAACGGGTGACTACTATACATATTTTTTGACAAGTCAATGCAAACTAGATGGACAGCAAGCAGCTGAGGTGGCAAGCCTAAGTCCCCCATCTATGTATGATAAATGTTTTTTTAAAAAAACTGAACTTCTCCCAACAAACAAGCGCCCACAACACTGCGCGCTGATAAATATGTCATTCCATGTAGGACGGAAGAAGAAGAAACGTTAGAACCTAAGACAATAATGCAATGCTTTTTCATTTGTGTATGCATGCGTATTCTCTTAACCAATTTCTTATATACATGTTCTATGAGATATGTTATGTAAGTAAAAATACAATTTACGTTAACTAAGGTGCTCAACTATTATGATAGCCAACTATCCACTGTACAACTCATCTTGACCTGTTGGTTGAGAGTTTAGGCTTTCAACTAAGAGGTTTTGGGTTTCTAGTCTTTGTGTATGAGTTTTGTGCGTGAGTTTGCCTTAAATGACCTAAATGTCCAAAAAAAAAAAAACAATCGCCACATAATATAACAAAATAAATTTTTATATTTTTAAAAAATTAATGATAACTTTAACTTGCACGTTAAATGGGCCATTTTAAAATAAAAAAATTAGTATAAGTGGCCAATCTATTGTGCGACTTACACTAATTTCTTTATTTTTTATTTATTTGTTTTAGGGTGTTCTAATGGCTAGCCTAGTCAGCAGCTGATTCTGATCGAAGTCCCCAGTTCAATGAGCGACTATATATATATATATATATATATATATATATATTTTAAATAAAGTTTAAAGGCATCTAATCCCATAAATACTTCTTAAAATATAATTAATTTTAAAAATTTGCCGAATATTTTACTTCTAAAAGTTGCACGCAAAACCTTTTTCTAAAATGTTTGTATGTGAAGAATGGAAGTAGAACTGATAAAAGCTGACACATGGCCCTTGCAGAACCAAAGAGGTTTTACAAAAAAAATAATAAAAAGACAGATCTACTCAAAGGAAAGCCTTTTGTCTTTTAGCAATGCTTGCAGATTGTCCATTGCTGCAATCAGAGGAATGCATTAATACTAAAAGCTGTACAGCTGTGAGCTTGCTATCAAGATTTACTGCTTGGTAACATTTTAAAAGCTTCCGCCAAAAGATATTAAACTGCTCTATTTTTCGAATGACAGAATGTAATATCAAACTTTAATTGGTCAAGGAAAGCATTACCAAAACTCCTTAAGCTATTTCAGTACATCAGCATTTGACTGTTAGGGCTAAAATCAAACGAGATGCAAAAGAAATTGGAAGAAATAAGAAATGTAGCAGAAGCCATGATCAGGTGATACTGTTCAAGCTATTTAGGTTTAGTTTGAGATGAATTTTTTTACTGTCTTTTAAAATTAATTTGAAATTCCAAAATTTAACTTTTGTACTAAAAAAATTATTTAAAAAATAAATAAGAAAACCATCCTAAAAAAAAAACCTTAATCTACAGTATCTTTCATGCTTTGGGTGTGGTATTGACCGACGACTTCCAATCACAGGGATAATAACTGGAGATGTTTGAACTACCCTCCAAGATCAAAGACACAGTAAAGATTTAAATATCTTATTCCATTTTGACTACTTCTGACAAAATAAAAACACAGATCAAATTAATAAACTGTCAAATGCATTGACATTTTTTGATTGATTGATGTTTTTTCTATTATGAATTAAAAGTTTGTACTTTCTCAATATAATATCCGTAAGTCTCACATGACATAAAGCATGCATTACACATCATATTTAAGGTTACTTTTTTGGTTATAATAGTATATGGATATAGATTATTAGGTCTAAATTTAATCAGAAATAACACTTAAATTTACTAACAAGCAACCTTGAAGAAAAAATCTAAATATACTTCTTCACTATTTATTTATAGAATTTAAAGAGCTTCAACAATTATAGAATACTCAATATGACTAATTACATATTGTATCTAACATGTGGGCTGATTGGTTGATAACCACATGGATCTATGTACCGACAAAGACAAATGTGACATACTATGTACCGACAAAAGCAATAAGCCTGTAATGAACGCAACCACCTACAGTGCTAGAAGACTCATTATGTACATAACGCTTCATCCACAAGGAATAATAGATGAATCATTATTTACACCACAGTCTGCTCACATCCAACAACCATCCAATGGAAGGAAAATATGCATTTCTCTTGCAAGCAACATTAGATGATGAGAAAAAATAACATTGTTGATGGGCAATAAATAAACTACAATGCCACGCTATTAAATCTACAACATGCTTGTAAGCAGATAGAAGGAATCCATAGGCTTCAAAATAGAACATCATGCATCATTCAAATTGTCTCATTTGCACGATTCATCAGATTTTAATACTACAAAAATACCCTTCCTCATGCATTAAAACATGCATTAATGTATTAGTAACATGCATACACATTTTTTAAATATTCTAAAAGGTATGTAGAGCATACATATATTGCAATATACAAAATGTTAAGCAAATACATTATGCACTATGATCATGCATTAAGCTATTGCACTGCATACCAACATATCATGTAGGCATAATTAAGCAACATGCAAATGTAAAATACCAACATACATATATATACCTAAATATAAAAGTATATACACAAGTATTTTAACATGCAAATATATCATGTACACCCGTTATGATGCATGCGCATGACTACGACATAAACACATCTTGCAATATGCATTCAATATCATATACCCACATGGGCCCTAATGAGCATGTCGTATGCGCGCATGTGACATCAAAAGATGTTTATCAGGGACAAAGAAATGAACCTATGTTCTTGCCCTCTCCTTCTATGTGAATAGATAGGAGTTGACATGGCTCAAACTATCAAACAAATACACAGTTGTGGCATCGACCTAGATATTTATTTTATATATTCATATTTGACCTTTAAGGTCTATAACAATAAAAACTCATGAATTAAAACATAAATCTGATAAGGAACTCGATCATCTATTAATAAGTTGACAAGGTTCAACCAACTAAATTTAAGTGCCTATGAAAACTCATACGATGACTGTATTGACAGAAAATCTCAATTCGAGGGGACCCTTAATATTTAAAATGCCTTCCAAAATCATAAATACCCATGAAAATATAAAATCTAAAAAATACCCAAAAATCTAGATATTTAAAATAAAATAAATCATTAAATTCTTAAAGTAAAACCCATCTATCTTCCAAAAAAGTTTAATAAGGTGGATAAGGTAATTTGAAAATACACTCCAGCTCATCAAAAGTAAATATCTTGTTGAGAATATCACTATGATTCATTTTCAATCCATCTATTTCTAGTAAGGATATGAAACGAGTCCACTAAGTGATAGATTCATCGCCAAATAGCACCACATCTAAATAGTTATAACCGAGACCCTTTAATCGGTGGTTTTACTATAAAAGGGAGCCATTATATTATGGCAATTGCCAAAACCCATATATTCCCTAATGGTGTTAAATTATTGAGTAATGAATTAATATGATATGATCAATAGGGCACAAAATCCTCTATTAGCTAAGGTGGATTCAAATTTGTCCTCTTAGATAAATATTCACGTCGGGTCTATAAGGAACCGTTGGATGAAGAAACCTATGACAACCAATAAGGGTCCTTCTGTTAGGTTGAGTCAATTACCTCTTCTAAATATGTAGGTAGTTAGGGACCATGATGATCAAGGTTGACGGAACCATGTGATCTTGATCGAGTTCATCATCATTTCCCCAATCATCCATTTCAAGTGCATGGTGGAAAAATTATAATTTAAATATCAAATTTCCAAATACCTAAATTGTACTACTACTATACATTGGATACTATATATTTGTTTTATAACTAGCCTTAATCAAAAGTTCTCTCTCATTATTGGGAGCGGTAATGAACTAATGGGGATTGCAACCATAGGAAACCTAGACTCAAATAATAAAGTCATTGCAAAATGAGTGAAAAATATCTAGGTATTATCTTATTTAAAAGATAACCTGCCTTTTAAAAATTTGCCTCAGAACTTACTCATTCAAGCTCTTATTTGTGACCTGAAGAAAGGAAAGGAGTCGTGGAGAGGCTGGGGGAGAATATTGGAGCCCACAAAAGTGTATGTTTTTAAATTTATTATTAAACCCTATTTATATTAAATAGTTAAAAGTGTTAGTATAAATGGACATGAAAGACCTAGAAGCAACTAATGGATTGAGCTCTATAGGTGAAGCAGCTCATAATCCTATCACTTCACTAACACAAAATTTGATATTATAATTCACTAAGCCAGTAGTATAACTAACGAGAGAAGACCTAATAAGAATATCAAGTATGTGGGGAGATGAGATAGACCATCCTTTGTAGTTATTCTTGAAATTAAAGCCTCAACATTTTTATGGAGCTTTAAAACCTCAAGTTATAGAAGATTGGTTGATGTGGTTGGATAAATCATTTAATTTCATGCATTGTCTTGAGAGAAAGAAGGTGTCTTTGGTGTTGTTTCTTTTAAATAGAAAAGTTGAGCATTCGTGGTAGGCTAGAAAACTCAAAAATTTTAGCTTAAGGTAAATGCTGAGATTTCTTAAAAAGAGTTTATAAAGACTTATATTTTTTTTTTCTACCACCATCTACAAGACAACAAATGTCATAATGGTTAGTTTCGGGAAGGATGTCTATAATGTTGTATGAAGAAGAGTTCACATCCCTTACGAGGTACACCCTTCAATTAGTTAGTCCTCAAAAAGAGAAGTGTTGTCACTTTTTGAGAGGGCTAAGGAACAATTTGATGCATCAACTAGAACCATTTCATACAAAAACTATTTTTGAGTTGGTGGAGTGAGCCAAACTAGTGGAGAATTATTTGATTCCCACTCAGCAAAGATAGGATAAAAGTAGGATTTCTTTTTTTTTTTTGGGGGGGGGGGGGGGGGGGGAGCCTTCTAAAGGTAGAATCAATGCGAAGAAGACAATGTTTGGTGGTGGAGAATGTAAGAAGGAAGGATCTACAAGTTTTATTAGTATAGTACACACACACACACACACACACACACACACACATATATATATATATATATATATATATATATATATATATATATATATATATATATATATATATAACAATGTTCTGATTTGTGGATACTATGGTAGAAGGCATTCTGGTAGGTGCTACCATTATGTAGGTTAGTAGTTTTGTAGTGGCTAGTTTTGTGGTAAGGTGTCTCAGTGTCCCTTGAATGAATTAGAGGGTAGATCTTAGGCTAGTGGGATTTAGAGGCTGCAGACGACATTAGCTCCATTTTGAGATGTTGGTGAGGATGGATAACATGAAGTGAGATCAAATTTAGTTGTTAGTTTTCACGAACGTAGAGGAAGTCTATGGGCGTTAGTAGTGCTCCTCTAGTACAGCCTAAAGTTTATTATTTATCTTAGCAAGAGGTAAACGTGGATCTAGACAAAGTAATAGGTATGGAATACATTTTTAGCAACCTTATGTAATTCTATTTTTATTTGTTTACTAATTATACTAGCCATTCATTTGTATTTGAGAATGTTATAAATAATTTAAGTGTAGTGCCCTTTATGTTATCCCCTTAATTACTTGTTATGCTCTTGACTAGAGATTTGATGCTTGCTAATAATGTTTATTTGTGAGATTGAGATTTTTATTAAAAATTTAGCTTTAGAAATTTTATATTAACTCTGGAGGAATTTGATATTTTAGTGGGAATGGATTGGTTGAGCAAGTAACTAGAATAAATAGATTGTAGTAAAAAGCGGGTGAATTTATGCGTGGATGGAAATATACTATACTTTCATGATGTTAAGAAGTGCTTTATCTTATCTTATTTCCATATTTTAATTGGACAAGAATTGGAGAAAGGGGAGTGCCATATTTTAGCCTATATAAGATATTTGACTAATTCTGTTGAGGGTATAGAAAATGTTCATGTAGTTTGAGAATTCCCAAATGTTAATTTCTTAAGAGTTATTTGGGTTATCTCTAGAAAAGGAGGTAGAGTTCTATATTGTGGTGGTGTCAGGTATAACTCCTACAGTGAAGACTCCTTATAGAATGTCACTGAGAGTTACAAAAATTGAAGGTTTAGTTTTAGGAGCTGTTGGATTAATGATTTATCAGGCTGAGTGGACCATCATGGGGAGTTCATATATTATTCATGAAAAGGAAGGATCAGTATATATATGCATCAAAATTGAGTGTTGAATAAGGTCACGGTGAAAAAAAAGTTTCTATTTATTAGGATAGATGATTTATTTGATTAATTAGAAGGTTCAAGCTATGGTAGATTCGATGAGATATATATTTTAGACTAAAGTTCATGGTTGTTTGGGCATGGTAGAATATTATAGGAAGCTTGTCAAAGGATTTTCATATATTATATAATCTCTTTGGCAAAGTTGAGTTAGAAAGTCATGTCATTTGACGAGTATCTAGTAATGTTTTGATTTATGTATACTATGGTAGAAGGCATGTTCGTAGAAGCTACTATTATGTAGGTTAGTATTGTTGTAGTGGCTAGTCTTGTCATAATGTTGCTCATTGTCCCTAGAATGTATTTGAGGGTAGATCTTAAACTAAGGGAGTTATATGAAGCCATTAGTTGTAGCTCCATCTAGAGCTATTAGTGGGGGATCGACATTTTGAAGTGAGAGTATATTTAGTGGATAGAGATCATGAATGTAAAAGAAGTCTATGGCAGTTAGTTGTGCTCATCTAGTGTAGCTTAGGGTTTATAATTTTACTTAGCACAAGGTAAGGGATGCTCTAGATGTGGTGACATGTATGGACTATGTTTTTGAGTTCTTGTACTTGTCATTCCTTTTTATATGAGCATGTTATGAATGATTCAAGTGTAGTTCCAACTAAATTATCTTCTGAGTTACTTATTCCGCTATCGATGGGGATTTGATGCTTGCAAATAAAGTTTGTGTTCGCGATTTGGATTTTTATTCAAAAATTAGCATTAGAATTGATAATATTACCCATGATATAATAGTGTGAATGTATTGGTTGAGAAAATACCAAGAACAAATAAATTGTAGTAAAAATGGGGTGAATTTATGTGTGGACAAAGAGGTATTTTACTTTTAAGATGCCAGAAGTGTATTTTCTTCTCTTATTTCTATATTTAAAATGGATAAGACTTGGAGTAAGGGGAATGCTATAATTCTAGAATATATAAGATTTTTGAATAAATCTATTGAGGATTTTGAAAATGTTCCAGAAGTAAGAGAATTCCAAAAGGTTTTTTTCTCAATAGTTGTCTAGGTTAAGTTTAGAAAAGGATGTAGAGTTCTATATTGAGGCGGTGTTAGTTACAACTCCTATAGTAAAGATTTATTATAAAATGGTGCTCAGAGAGTTACAAAAATTAAAGGTTTAGTTATAGGAGCTATTATATAGAGAATTTATTAGGCCGAGTGGATTATCATGAGGAGTTCCTATGCTATTTATGAGAAAGGAAGGATCATTATTTATATGTATCAATTATTGAAAGCTGAATAAGTTGACAGTGAATAAATATCTATTTCCAAGGATTTGATGAATTATTTGATCTGCTGGAAGGTGCACATTGTGGTAGATTAGCTGAGATGTAGATTTATGACTAAAGTCCATAAATTTTTTTTTTGTATTTAAGAATATTACAGAAAGTTTGTTAGAGGATTTTCATAGATATTAATCTCTCTAACAAAGGTGACTTAGAAAATCATGTCATTTGACTAGACCCCAAAATATGAGGTGCACTTTCAAAAATTGGTGTGTTTGGTGTCTTCCCTCATATTAAAAAAATTATTCGAGACAAAAGGATTCAAAATGTATACTGTAGAATAGGAAGGTTGTGGCTTATGCTTCCAAGTAGTTGGAGTGACTTGAGAAGAATTATCAAGCTCACGATCTAGAGTTGGCAACTATTATTTTTTTATTGAAGATCTGGATGCATTGTTTGTAAGATATTAAATTTGAAATTTATGCTGACAATTAGAGTTTGAAATATATTTTTATTTAGAAGGAGTTGAATCAAAGGAAGAGAATGTGGTTAGATTTGATTAAGAATTATGATTTGAATATCATTTACCATATAGGTAGAGCATATATGGTTAATGATGCTTTGAGTAAAAGATTAGTTGGATTAGCTAACAATTTGATTTCTTCTAAGTAAGCATTAATTCAAGAGATAGAGAGATTGGAGTTAGAAATAGTGTGTCCATTTGATGGGCCAATTAGACTTGTTTGTGAGATTATAATTTAGCCTTCATTATAAGAGATGATTAAAGAAACTTAGAAGATAGATGAGGTGTACAAAAAATTGATGTGGAAGTAAAATGATGTTGTAGACTATGGGTCTCAGGTAGTGGAGGTTTGAGGAAATATATTATGTTGGAATCCAACTATTCTAGATACTTTATTCGTCGAGACAGTGGTAAAATTTATAGAGCCTTGAAGTTATTATTTTTGTGGCCTAAGATGAAATATAGTATGTCAAATTTTGTATCTAAGTGGAAATCATGTTAAATTGGAAAATCTAAACATTAGAGACCAAGCAAATTGTTGCAACCATTGTACATTCTAAAGTGGAAATGGTAGGAGATTAAAATAGAATTTGCTTTGGGTGTTCCCATATCAAAGAAGGATCATAATGTTGTGGGGGTAGTCGTGGACCATGTGATGACCTAAGAACTAATGGAATAATTGGACATACGTAAACTTATAACAAATTAATCCATTCACGAATAATAAATAACAAAAGAGAATATTATTTCCAAAATATAAATGCATTTTAATCACTTTCATTTCATATAAACATAAGTACAACAACCATGTTCAAAAATTTCTAGAATTCAAAATAGTAAAATTGGATTACAAATTCAATACCTTATCCACCAAGCTTAAAAAATCCTCCTCTAGACTTAATCTACTTCAACAAACTATTTCCTTTACATGAAACAGTAAAAAAAAAAAATAAGGCAAGCTTAACCAACTTAACAAACTCCCTCCTTTAACCTCATAGGTATCAATATCCAATTCAATTATTTAAAAGTAATTAATAAAAGAAAAAGATGAATACTTGCAAAATAACTTAATTATAAGCAAAAGCAGAATTTTCCAATGTTTCAATATATACTTGATCTTAGAGCTATTGTCACAACCTAGCTCAACCAAGAAAGGTTTTATCATGTTGGGCTATGAAAGACAAATCCGAAGATATATTTTTGGAAATACTTAAAATTTCTTCTTCCAATTTAAACTTCAAAATAAAGTATATACTACAGAATTGAACTTCTAAAGTACTATAAATAAACTCAAGCATAAGATTCCTTTCATCCACAAAAATTAAAATGTATTTATACTTTAGTACATGGTTATAAATATAAAACTTATAGAACTTAATAATAAATTAGACTTGACTATATGAAAATCAACAAAAGAAATGCCTATCAACTCTAAAATTGCTAATCAATAAGCACATTCTTGAAAAATACAATGCAAAACCATAAAGAACTACATAACTCAACAGACCACAAATATTGATCTAAAATTCAAATTATTTAATTTTGGTAAATATTTTTAGAACATTTTAAAATATTTTGGCGCAGTTTAAAATCATTGTGCTAAGAAAAGTAATAAGAGCATATCAATTATCCAATGATTTAAATAATAATATTGAGAAGATAAATAAATTGAATTTAATATTATAGAGCAATTCATTTCATAATTCTCACTCCTAAATAGAAACTCAAAGGACTTTGGCTCCTTATAACTTTCTTTATGTATATAACACTAGAACATCCTTGTAAGAACCAAAACATGGCTTACAGGCACCAGAACATGCCTTATAGACACCAAATTCCTAGTTCATTTATAATCTTAAAGGATTTTCACCCCTTATATCTCCCAGTAAATATTTTCATATCAAAATTGTGCAATATTACCTAATTCAATCATATAAATACATATTTAATCAATTTACAACAATTAAAATATAATTGAGCATATTTCATAATTGTTTAGTTTTCTATTATGGTAGGTAACAAAAAACCTACAAAGCAAAAAAAATGCACTTTTTTTTTAAATAACCAAATTATCAAAAGATCATGTATAACACTATTTTAGTACTTTAATTATACTACAACATTATTTATTATAATTCAAATTGTTTTTATATGAAAAAATTATATAAATTCTAGCACGAGATATAAAATTTCTAGAAAAATTTAAAGTGTTCACAATCTTTTTTTTTTTTTTGAAGAAATGCTTAGAGCAATTTTATTATAAGAAAGCAAAATAAAAGAACCTAAGTGAAAAATCTCCTATCACATTCCTCTTTTAACAACATAAAAAAGTAAGGAGGAACCTTATTGCTATCAAAACTATCCCAAACAAAATCAAAAGAACAGGCATAGCTAGCACAACGGTTCGTTAACTTATTGCAATCCCTATTCACAAAATGAATGATCACTTGATTAAAATTTCTAAGATAGAAAAAATCATCTTGCTTGAATCCTCCGTCTTTAGTAACTTCATTTTTCATCACACTTTGAACAATCTTCATTACATTGAAATTATCACCTTCATTTATGATTCCTTTCACCTCATACAACCATTCTTGAATTACCTTCCTCAAGGATAGAATCACATTTAGTTCCAAAATCGAGCAATCCCAATACAACATTCAAATCCAAAGGCAAACAAAAATCTACCTTTACAATCTCTGATCACGCCAGCTATGTCTGCTGCATTATAAGAGTTCTCAAGAGAAGAGAAGCATCAACATTAAGCTCAATCCATTCGGTTGGAGGGGGATGCCAAAAGAAAGTATACAGCCTTAGATGACTGGAATCTCAGTTGTCCGAAATTAGATTAAAGCTAAATGATGCAGTAGCAAAACTAATATAATTTGCTTCTATAACATTAATACTATCCTCTGTCTTACAATGTACAAGCTTTTTTCTAGTTTTCCAAGGGAAGAACAAAGCTGAGCAATACAAGTTACCCAAGAAAGGATTAGATTTTGACATAACAACCAACTCCTTATAGCAATTTTCCAAATCAGAGAAAACAGGGAGTTTAAATCCCCATTTATTAATCAACTCTATCACTTTATGAAGAAAAGAACAACGAACAACAATATGTTCAGAATTCTCTATTGCTATACAACCTCTCGGACATCCATTATAGTTAATAAGCCTTCTATACATAAAAAAATCATTTGAGGGAATTTCTTTCAGATTTATTCTCCACCAAAATAGCTCCACCCTTGGTCTTAATTTCAAATTTCTTAACCATTTCCAATTCCTGTCATCAACAGCATTACTATTTCTATTATCAGAAATCAGAGTAGATAAAGATTTTCCTGAACACTTAAACATTATCTCCATTTGATCACATTGTAAATCAAGATGAATATGAACAAAAAGAATTAATTCCACCAGCTCTTTTTCAAAAACCTGCTGTAGTTTCGAGACATTCCAGCATCCATCTAGAATAAAATACATAAGACATTTGAATTCATCTTTTACATCAGCAATAAAGGTGGGCCACCGTTCTTTGCTCTTGTCTAGAATCTAGATATTTTTAATGGTGTTAATACTTCTACCATCCAAAATTTTCCATCTCACTATCTGTTGAAGAAAATTTGCTCCATTGATTATAGTCTTCCAAGTAGAAAATGCTCCACTTCTATTTTCTGAATTCGAAATATCTTTTCCATATTTTGCAATTAAAATCCTATTGAGCATAGTAAAAGGTCTAGATACAAGACTCCAAGCAAATTTAGCCCTCAAAGGGCCTATTTTTTCAGATGTTGATAGCACTCCTTGTTCACCCAGCCTTTTTGGTTTACATAAAGTTTCCCAATCAACATAGTAAAGACCCTTACTCATATCTTGTTTTTTCCAATGAAAGCACCTACTCAATTTATCCAACTCTTTCAACACTCTTATTGGGACAATTGAATGTGTTGAAAGGAAAATAAGAAGAGATAAGAGAGACGGCTTAATAAGTAGAAGCTTACCTAACAAAGATAAAAACTGGTTTCCCCATGTATTTAACTTGCCATAAGCCTTTTCTAGCATGCTTTGAAAGTCCAAAATAGTCAGCCTTCTCAAAGCCATTTTTACTCCAAGATAAATCTATTCGTTGACTACTTTAAATCCCAAAAGTTTTGAAAGAGCAATAGACTTTCTTCTTCCAATCGAATTCCCAAAAAGAATTGATGATTTCTGCACATTTACTCTTTGGCCCATCCAGTTACTATATCCCTTCATAATCTTCATAATTTTCTTCACACTCATACGATTAGCCTCAGAGAAAATGATGATATCATCAGCATATTACAAATGAGAAACTATCTCTACCTTAGGAGCAAATTTGATACCAATCTTTGAACCCCTTTGAACGAAAGCTTCTGTTAACAATTATAAGAACATAATAAACAAATAAGGTGATAAGGGACACCCTTGCCTAAATCCACACTTCGTCTGAATCCATTTAGAATTAGTACCATTGATCAAAATGAAATACTTAGGATCAACCATAGATTATAATAAAAAAATAGAGATTTTCCAAGGGAATCCAAAATGCTCTAACACTTGCTTCAAGGTATTCCAACCCATACTGTCGTATGCCCGTTCCATATGAACTATAATCGCCATCATTCCTTTTTTGCTTTAGAAAATCTAAACTTATTGATTATCTCTTGAGTAAGCAATATATTTTTAGATAAAAAATGTCCTCTAACAAAGGCCGCTTTATTTTCTAAGACAATTTTAGGAATGAAAAGGACTAACATGTTCAACAACAACCCTGCTACAATTTTGTATATGGACGTGCAAAGGATTATTGGTCTATAATTGAAGGGATTCAAAGGATTCTTCATTTTAGGAATAAGGACCACAGAAGTTTCTTTCCACTCTTCACACATTACACCGAAAGTAAAAAAGAAACTGATAGCCTTCCAAATATCCTTTTTAATGATAAGCCAATACCATTTAATAAAGGAGTAAGAGAGACCATCCAAACCTGGGGAAATATTTCCTTCTAATTGACGAACTATTGAATCTAGCTCCTCCATAGTGAAATCAGACAAAAGAAAGCTTCAATCTCCATCATTTAGAACATGATTAAAAGTTGACCTTCCTCTGAGTACACATCTCCTTTCTCTTCATTTGTCTTTAAAATACTCATAAAAAGTTTCTTCTAATTTTTTTTTATCCTCTATCAATATGCCTTTGCTATCTTTAATTTGATTTATATGATTACTGTTTTGTCAAGCTGAAGCCAAAGCATGGAAATACTTAGAATTTGAATCACTTTCTTTTAGCCACTTGACTTTTGTTCTTTTTCTCCACCAGTAATTAACCCTCCCGAAAGTAGAGTTGAGCTCTATCACTTTAGATTTCAACAAACAGATTTTATGATATGATAAGCTACCTTGAACAGACTCTTCTTCTTACAACTCAAGAATTTCTTTCTTTAAATGATCTTTTAGAGTGTTAAGATTCAAATGCTTCGCTTTACTCCAATAGAATAATGCCTTGATACTTTTTTTAACATAAAATTTAGAACATGTACATCATCTCCTTTAGTTAATTTCCTCCAAGAATTAGCTACTATTGTAGTAGAAGATAGAAAGAAAGCCCAGATTTATTCATACTTCAACTGTTTGTTCTTCCAAAAACCCAAAGTAAAATTTTTTAACATGATTGGATAGTGGTTAGATGCTACTCTGGCTAGGTGATGAACTACCGCTGGTTGAATAGCTGACAAAGCAACTAAATTAAGAAGACAACGATCCAATCTCTCTAAGATACATGCTCCACCTTTCTTATTATTGCACCAAGAAAATTTAGGACCAATTATTCTAATATCATGGAAATCACAATTGTTCATAAACAAATTCATGTCTTGAGGTCCTTGGGAAAAAATAAACTTTTTACCACCTCTTTTTTCTTCTTCGGACAAAATACAATTAAAGTCTCCTCCCACTATGAAAGGAAGATGAGTATCCGAATAAGCTTCTAGCATTTGCCACAAGAGTCTCCAGACCCTCCTTCTCACTCTTCAAGTGAAACCCAGCTGTTGGAAGCTTGCCGACGATGATCTTCCGATCACCCTTTCACCCATTTTGTCCAATGCTTTTGTCTAATTTATCTAAGGTATCTCGAGCGGTCCTAAATTTATAACAAAATGCTCAACTCAAATTAAATTATCTTTCAATTCAAAACTTAAAGCCCAATACTTAGGTTAGGCTGAGACACTTCTGGATTGTTCCAAAATCTCAAAGTGTCCCCTACTCTTTTTCCCTTGTTCTGAAAATAAGTGTTCACATTCCGTTTTGAAATTCCAAAATTTTTGGTATCACTCCTAGAAATTTGTTAACAAAATTTTACCACTATTCTAATCGAGAGTTTTCATAGGAAACCTCATTTTCCTACGATATAATTAACTACGAGGGCTTGTGCTCGTAGGAGATTTTAAAACCTGCATCGATTTTCAATATTTATTTTAAAAACTTAGTTGATACTTCTCTTTGGAAATAAAATTCATAATGAATGTCATCGTCATAATCATATGATGGCTAACAGATGACATTCTCTTTCTTTAAAGAGATTTATCAAGTGTTAACATCAATTCAAATATGAAACTAATGATTTTCTCCTCTTTATTATCGTGGTCTAATGGTGGTGCATCGCAACTTGAAGTTAGAGAGAGAAAGTCTGGGATTTCAAATTCTCGGATTTGGTGGTTCTTGCAGGCGGCGGTGGTTCTTGCCGGCAACTGGCCGGCTGTCCGGCGTTCTGGAGTTACGTTGATGAAGCAACGTCGTCTCCTACCATCTGATGTTTGGAAGAATTGTAAGAAGAATTTGGCGATACCGACTTCGGAGGTGTTCAATGGTAAATCTAAGGTGTTGGAGAGATTCAACCAGAACTTTAAGGGTTTTAATGGTAAACCCCTTGTTATCAATGAGGGTGGTTTATTAGGGAGATCGGAATTACCTGTTCTGGTTTCTGGCAAAGGTAAGAATGTTATCAGGAATGAAGATGTGAATTTCTTGAAGGGTAAATCTGTTCTTGATGGAAAATTTAGAGGAGTTGATGATCGCTGTCTGGATTGTTCTGTTTCTTCTGATCTGAGAGTTTCTTCCTGTAAGAATTTTGACTCAAAATCCTTACCTTCTTCACCAATTAAAAGAGATTTCTTTATCAAGGATCTGGTTAGTAGCAATCTTCGGGAGGCAGACAATGTGAATGAAGATTTGCATCTGAAGGCTAGTAATGTTATTCCTGAAGCTAAAGCTATAAAGGATCAACTAGAGGTGGAGTCAGAAGCGGCTAAAGGAAATACGGTGCGATTGCATTCAGCATGGAATAAAAAGCATTATGTTAAAGTTGATAACCTGGACCTGGGATCTTTTCTATCTAATGATGGGAAGGTTGTTCTTCTCCAATCAGATAAAGAAATGGAAAATGCTAAGAGACTGGAGAAGGCTGTTGTTGTTAAAGTTTTCAATGATAGTATCCCTTTTCATGTGATTAGTTCAGATTTGAGAAGACAATGGGATAAATATGGGAAGTTCCATATCACAGGACTGGGTCTTGGTTGGACGTTGTGTTCGTTTGAAGATTCTGCAGCTGTTGAACAAGTTCTGGAAGTTGATATAGCCAAGAATCACTCAGAATCGAGTTTGGAGGGTAACCTTTCTTTGGATAAAAAAAACTAAACTGTCTAAAGAACTCAAATCTCTTGGTGCAGGTAATATTATTGCTCATAATAGGAAGGGTGAAAGTGGAAAAGTTAAAAAGAATGGGGGTCCGTCCCCCATCTTTAGAAAATGAGTTCTTTATTATTCTGGAATTGTAGAGGAGCCAAGAAAGTGGAGGCTGCTCTATATCTCAAGGAAGTGGTGAAGGATTATAAAGTTTTTTTTGTGGGTTTGTTGGAAATAAAGATTTGCTCTTCTGATAACAACCAAATTTTGAAGATTTTGGGAAGCAACTGGAATTTTTTCATGGTTCCAGCTGGTGGTCTTTCAGGAGGTCTTTTGATTTTATGGAGGAAGGACTTGGCGGTTTTCTCAGTTTTGGAGGCTTCTTCTCAACTAGTGGTGGGGAAGTTGGAGGTGTTTGGTAAGGGAAGTTGGATTGTTGCTTCTGTGTATGGAAGTACGGATGGCCAAGAAAGGAAACTGCTTTGGGAAAGTCTGGAGAAGCACTGTTCGGCTGATTTACCTTTGGTAATTGGTGGTGAATTCAACTGTATTCTCTCTCAAGATGAGAAAAGAGGTGGGAGGAAATTCAGTATGTCTCAAGGATCCAAGGATTTTCAGCAGTTTTTGATTAATAATGACCTGCATGAGGTTAAGGCTTTGGGACCAAGGTTTACATGGTGAAATAATAAATTCGGTAGTGCTCGCATTCTTGAAAAATTAGAGAGGTGTCTAATTAACTCCTTGGCAATGAATATGTTACAGGTTGCTCTTGTTAAACATCTCTCTCGTATTGCCTCGGACCATTGTCCGATTCTTTTTGAGATGTTTAAATCTGTGGAGATCAGTAAGAGGGATATACGGTATGAGGAGGTGTGGGCTTCGTATCATGGTGCAACAGCTTTAGTGAGGAAGATATGGAACAAAAAATCTGTTGGTGATCCGGCTTTGATTCTTAATTGGAAATTTAAAAAGGCTCTTAGAGGTTTTTTCTTCTGGAGTATGGAGAAGCACTGGAACTTAACTGAGCTAAGAGAAAGTTTAAAAAAAAGAAATCCTGGAAATACAGATGGAGGAATCGGATAATGGTATTTCAGGGGAGAAGCTGTAATTGCTAAGATTCAAGATCAATGAACTGAACGTCACTTTAGCTCGTCTCAATGCTTGGTGGAAACAAAGAGCTAAAGTCAAATGGATGGAAGAAGGAGATAGTAATTCTTCCTTTTTTCATGCCTTTGCTAGTGAAAGAAGGAATAGCAATTGGATTCATCAAATTAAGAAGAGAGATGGAAGTATATCAGAAGAGGAATCTGTTATACAGAATGTTTTTTCTGAGTTTCTCAGAATGAAGTGGCAGCATAGAAATTGCTCATTAAAGGGGTGGCCGAATCCTTCTTATTTGATTAGCAGTGAAGATCAAGGGTGCTGGAGGCTGATTTTACTAGAGAAGAACTTCAACTGGTGGTGGATAATTCCGAAAGAAATATCTCTCCTGGTTTAGATGGTATAACCTTCTCATTCATGAAAGATTTTTGGAATGTGATTAAAGATGATATGTGGGCTGCAGTGTATCATTTCCTGTCCTCTTGCAATATGGAACAATCGTGGAAAGAAACCTTGATTGTGCTGATTCTGAAAATCAAGTGTCCTTAAGAGCCTTCTCACTTCCGGCCTATTAGTCTTTGCATGACTATCAATAAGGTTATTGCAAAAATGCTTCTTAACAGGTTGGATAAGGTTATTCATAAAATCATTTCGGTAGATCAAGCGGCTTTCATTAAAGGCTGATCCTTATCTGAACATGTGTTGGTGGCTCAAGAGATTTTCAATAAATTCAGATGGTCCAAAGCTAAAGGTGGATTGTTAGCAATCAAGCTGGATATGGAGCAGGCTTACGATAGCATGGGATGGGATGCTTTGAGGCAAGTTCTCATTCACTTTAATTTTCCCCCTAAATTTAGGGAACTCTTATTAAGTTGTGTGCTTAATCCGAAGTTTTGCATTTTGATTAATGGGAAGAAGACGGATTGGATTGAAGGGAAGTGTGGATTTAGGCATGGTTGCCCTTTATCCCCCTATCTCTTCATTTTGTGCTATCAGATTTTGTCTAATGCTCTTTGTTTAAGGATTAATAGGGGTATCTCTGTTTCTCGATTAGCACCTAAAGTTTCTCATCTATTGTTTGCGGATGATATTCTTATCTTCTCTGAGGCTAAGGTGAAGGAGGTTAAGGAGTTGAGGAGAATTATAAACAATTGTTGTGATTGTACTGGCCAGATGGTTAATCACTCCAAATCCATGATCTTGTTTGGAAAAAATACAAGAAAAAGAGTTCAGACGAAAATGATGAAAATTCTTAAGTTTAAAAAGGTTAAGGAGATCAATTATCTGGGTATTAAAATGGCTTTGAGGAGGTTGAGGACAGCGGATTTCCAAAATCTTTTAGAATCAGTGGCTGGAAGATTAAATACTTGAGGTTCAAAAAACATCTCTCTTGAAGGTAGATTAGTCCTGGTTAAGTCTGCTTTTTTGTCTTTACCTCTACTCATGTCTTCTCTTTCTCTTGTTCCTTTAAGAGTTTTGAAGGATTTTGATAAGATGTGTAGAGGTTTTCTATGGAGTAAAAGGGATGGAAATGCTGGAATTCACTATGTGTCTTGGGAATTGCTTTGTAAACCAATAAGTGAAGGTGGTAGAGGTCTCTTCTCGGCTGTATCAAAAGTTGGTCCTCTTCGGGCCAAATTTTCTTGGAAATTTTTTAGCAACCCAAATTCTGTTTTGAACCAGATTTTGAGAGCTAAGTGTGGAGTTGATATATGGTCCACTTCGGTTAGGACTGGGTGTTCAATAACTTGGAAAATTGTTACTATGGGTGCTAGATTTTTGAGAAAGGTGGTTAGATGGAAGATCTCTAATGGTGATTCAATCAATTGGCTGTATGATACGTGGATTTTGGATAGAAGCATTGCTATGTGGCATACCTTTGTTAATGTTCAAGGGTACGCAGACTTCCCTCTCAGCATATTCATTTCAGATGGTCAGTGGAATTTTGACAAATTGAAAGAAACTTTTGGAAGTCATCTGATTGATATCATTTCTAATATCCCGATTGATAATAGCAGACGGGATGATTAGCTGGAACTTTTACAGAAATTTTCTGGTAAATCAATCACAGCGTTGGCTTCGTCAGCTAGTATGAATCGTGTGGAGGCTAGTAATCAATGGAATTGGATGAGGAGGATAAAGCTGAAACCAGTTATTGATCTGTTTTGGTGGAGAATATGCAACAATTCCTTGCCGACTTTTTCATTCCTTCTGAGAAGAAGATTGAGTACCTTGGTTGAATGTCCAAGAGGATGTGATGAGGAGGAGAACGTGAACCACATTGTGAGCAGCTGTTCGAAACTCAGGAAAATTATCTTGACTTTAAATAACTGGGGATTTAATGTTACAGTTTTTAGTAGTCTGGATGAATGTTTAGTTGAACTTCAGAAGTTGCAAGGAAAGAATGCTTTGCTGGTTAATATGTTCTGTACAGTGGTTTGGATGGTTTGGAAGAGCAGATGTAAATTGGTACATGGTGATAAAGAAGATTCTGAGATATATATTGCTGCTAATGCAATTTCATATGCTTTAAGGAGTAATTTCATTAATTTTCAGCCGGATAACTGGAATGCTAACCAGCAATTGCTATCTATACATTGGCATCCCCCTCCCCCCGGATGGATAAAAATTAATGTTGATGCTATTATCAAAAAGAACAATGTAGCTGGTATTGGTGGTGTGGCTAGAGACGGCACTGGGAGATTTCTGTTAGGATTCGGTTATCAGCTTTTGCATTGGGATTCGGCTCATTTGGAAATGCTAGCGGTGTTGTACCTGAAGAATGTGATCCAAGAATGGATGTTTGAAGCACAAGGGGTTATCATAGAAGGAGACAACGTCAATATCATTAAAGTTCTTCAGAGGTCTATTAAGAAATGGGAGGTTAGTAGAGTTATTGAAGATGAGTTAGCTTTTTTATTGAATTTTAAGCAAGTTTATTTTTCTTGCTCTAGTAGAAATGGTAATAAGTTAACAGATATTTGCGCTAATGTGGCGTTAAATGGGTCATTTTTTTGGGATAGTCTTCATTTTGATTTTATTCCTTCTTCTTTCTTGTATTGTTTGAAGGAGGATAGTAGCATCCTTGGTGTGACGTGAGGTTGTATTGTTGTTTTTTTTTTCTTAATGCAATTTTATGCATTTTCTTCAAAAAAAAAAAAAAAAAAAAGATTATCGTGGTCTGATTTTAGATTGAACCCCATCTTGATCCTATTGGGGTCATATGTGATTCTCCCTTAAATAAGGCTACGATATACTAGAGAAAATTTATAATTCTGGATCTGAACCTGTTCGGAGATTTTATCTCCATCTTTCGAGACAGTATATCATCTCTAATGTGCTATTTGATTTTAGAATTAAAATCTAGACTTAATATGGTATATCATCTCTAATAGTCTATTTGATTTCAAAATTGAAATCTAGACTTGATCTCAAATTTCCCAAGAGAAATTTTTAAGACTCAAATCAGTATTCTTTGGAAAACTTTAACTAATGATGATAGTTATCATCATGCCCAAACAATTATTAAGCAATGATATCCCCTTCCTTAAGGGAGCTATATCATTTGTTCACAAGGTTTTGGGCATGAGGTCATATGTGATTATATCTCAGATATGGATATGATATTCGAGGTAAGATTTGTAATTATAGATTTGAACCCCATTTTATAATTTTATTTCCACTTTTCGAAGTGATATGACTTTTCTATTGGGACGTTCGGTCTTCAAATTTGAATCTAAACATTGATTTTAAATTTCCAAGGAAAACTAATTATTTTCAAAACCTATTTTCAAAAATTCCACCAAAACCAATTTAAACATTAAATTAAGTTATAAACTACAAAACTTCTATAAACATCTAAATTATTATTAAAAAACTTATCCATGAGGTTCCTTTTATTTCTTAATATCAAAATGTATCCAAACTATATTACATGATTACAAATAAAAATACACAACTAAAAAATAAACTAACAATGCATGTACCAAAATTAACAAAAAGAAATATCTAGCAACTTTGATTAGATCTTGAACTTCCAATCAATATGCTCCTTCCCTTTCCTAGATCCTAAAAATATAATGTGAAACCATAATGAGCTACATAGCAAGCCACACTAATATAAATTTCCAAATATTTTTTTAATATTTTTAAAATACATAGAAATAGATTGATATTGTATAATAAATCATTATGCTAAGTAAAGTAATAAGAGCATACTAGTTTTCTTAATCACATTGAACTCTCTTACCTTCACTTAATAATATTTGGATTGTAGACCAATCTTTGAAAATAAAAGTGATCTTTCAAGTTGATCAAATGCATTATCAATCCATGGTAGAGGATACTTGTTATTGATAATGACTTTGTTGAACACCTTTTAGTCAATGCATATGCATATTATACTAACCATTTTCTTCACAAATATAATATGTGTTCCCTATGGAGGCACACTAGAATAGACAAACCACTTGTTAATGAACTCTTGAAGCTTGAAGGTGAAGCTTGAAGGTGCCTATTTGGGTTGAATTTAAAAGAAGGTTTTAAAAAGTTTAATCTTCTTTGGGAAATTTTAAATTGACTTTGAATTTTTATTCTTAAATTGAACACCCCATCAGAAAAGATATACCATCTCAAGAGAAAGAAATAAAATTTCAAAATAGAAATAAAATTTCAAAATGGGCTCCAGATTTAGAATTGTAAATCCCATATTGAATATCGTAGTCAAATTTAAGAAAGAGTTGCATATGGCCCAAAAGGACAAAAGTGAAGTTCGATCGAATATGTAGTTATGATAATCTAGATGAATTATTATTATTCTCATATTCAAAGTTTTAACAATAAATGGTATATCTCCCAAAGGGAGAAAATATCATTCATTAATGATTGTTTGAATATGATGATAACAAACATCATTGATTTTTATTTTCCCCAAAGATAATTAATTTAATTTTTGAAATTTTATTTTGAAAAGTATATGTGGGCTTTAAATCTCCTACGAGTTCAATCCCTCATAGTTAATTACATCATAGGAGACCTTGGTCTCCTATGAATACTATTGATTAAAATAATGGCTGAAATTTTGTTAAGAGATTTTCTTAGTGTGATGTTAAAGGAGATGAATTTGGAGTTTTAAAATGGATTGGATGTAATTTTGAACACTTATTTTCGAACTCAATAGTGGAGGGGTAGGAGACACACTAGAATTCAAAAATAGTTTAGAAGTATCGCAACCTAATATAAGTATTAGGCTTTAAGTTTTGGATTGAGAAAATTCTTTTTAATTTGAGCTGATCATATTATTAGAAATTTGAGATTATATTCTTGAAGGTTGTGGTCATATGATTCTAAATATAAATTGGGCATTAGACCACAATAACCCAAACCTAGCTAATGCAATGCAGAAGCTAGAGTACTTATGCCGACCTCGATTATGGAGCTAGTTATCCTCCTAGTTGATTTAAAATTCAAGAGTTCGATTATTATTATGAAAGGGTGATAGGGACATTGTAATTAAAATTTTTGAGAATTGAGACTGACGTCTAGAGAGAATCATAATTTTTCCCTTGACTTATGTGGGGTGAAAATGTCTGAAAAAAATGCAATTAAAATTTTAGACTCATTTAATCAGTTTTCAATGAAATGCATGATGTTCGACTCGATTGAATGCATAAAGGGTAGATGAAGCAATTTTTAAAAAGGCTTAAAAATATTTTTTTTCCAGAGATTGCATAACATCCCTTTGACATATCTTCACCCTTAAAACCCAAGTGGTCTATAAGAACCCATAGGTAGCGTGGTGCCAATCAAGCAAGAGAAGTAAATAATATGCTTATGCTAACTCCCAACGGTCTAGGGCTTACTTCTTAGATTGAAAGAGTTATATGTTTTCTTAAAAATTTTAATAAAATTTAAGTAGAACAAAATTTATACGTGGCCTCACGAGCCTTTGCATATCTAGGCTAAAATAAAAACCGCATGCAAATTGCTAAAAAAATAAGAAAAGCAGGCAACCCTATACGAAATCATATTAAATACAATACATTAAAAATTTAAATCAATTAAACAAATGTTCATAGGAAAAATGCCTGTTTATTACAACCCAAAAAATACATAGATTAAAAGTGGTCGGGCACTAGTAACGACAAACCCAGATTCTAATCCTATAGAAAGGAGAGAGAAAGAAGAGAAAAAGGTTTATGATTCCAAAACTTAGAAATTGTCCATTCAGCTAGTTGTTGAAATTGTCAAGCTCAATGTAGGCAACATGCATTCTAATTCAAATATAAATTTTGTTGTTTTTTATAAAAGATATGCTTAAAAAATGTTTTTTCTTGGGTTTGAAAATAATTTCATTGTGTAACTTTTAGTATATCACTCTATACTCTATTATAAACAAGTTGACTATAAGAACACAAAGTTTCATCAATTGGTTTGTTTTGTATAAATTTAAAAACTTGAATAAATGTGCTACTTCTAAAACTCTTTTTAGTTAAATTGACATTTTAAATAGTTTCTATAACTTTAGTAATAATATTGAATATTTGAGTCTAAATTTTGGTATTTTTTTTTAAAATAAGAAGACTTAAACACTTTATTTTAATTACTTAGTTAAGCACTGCTCATGTATCATTATGCATTGCATATCATTCTAGAGCTCTAATATGTAAAAGAAAGTTCACTATGAATTCTTTGCTTGGGCCTAATGTAAATTATATACTACTCTATTCTATTCAGACATATGAATAGGCTTTGTGATAGAAATACTATACTCTACAATTACCCAAGGTAGATGGGAGGTGGTAAAGGAGAGTTATAAGCAGGCATTAGTTTATGTGCAGTTTTGCATCTTTATATTAGCATGTAAGTTTAACTTATATTGTTTCTATGTTTAACAAAGTATAAATCATGCTATGTTATAAATTAGACTAAAAAAATAAATTATTTTTTGTCTATTTATTTTGATTATAAGTTGTGAATTTGTACTATATTATAGAGATATATTGGCTTACTATGCTTTATACGCATGGTATTGTTTAAAATATTTCAGAAAAAGGGAAGAACCTTGGTGAGTAGGTTGATTTTGACAGAGAATTGGAGTTTTTGATCTGTAAGGTGCATTCACCATTTTTTTAGTACAAAATTTATTTAGGTATTTTATTGAAATTGTTGTTTTCTGAAATATTGTTTTGAATCTTTGGATGTTTGAAAGTTTGAAGAAAAGTTTTTATATTCATATAGCTTTTTTTATCATATTTTTGGATGATTAGATAGCTTGTATATAAAAAAGAATAATTCGGGTTTAAGAGCTCGGTAGGTAATGTAAGGTCAATTCCTCCATTAGATCTTGGGGTATTACAATTCATCTTTTGCTTGAAGAATGTGGAAGGCATTAATGAGACTAACAATGTATGAGGAACCTCGCTCTGGATGATATCGATGAGATCAATGGCATTTGAGTGAAAGGAGAGGTTCAAGATGGAGTTTGTTGGGGATGGCACCAAGGGGATTGACTACACATATTTGAGTTTGCAATGAAGAAATGTAATTAAAATGATTATACTATAATTTGAATGATGAGGTTTACACCATTCGAATGTTGAGGGCTCAAATACGATTCAAGTGAGAAGGGTTTGAACAAGATTCAATGGGTTTGAACAACCCTGCGAGTCATAGTGGCGAATCACGAGTTAAAATGTTTAATTCAAAGCCAAAACACAAGTTTAAAATGAAATAACTAAATGAATGACAGGAGGGGGGGTGAATTGTAAAAAACTTTTTCTCAATAAAAAGTAATCCTAAACAGGAGTTCTAATCTTTTTGTTATTTTTGAAATTTGACAACAAAAACATAAACAAATTTTCTTTCACAAATTTCACCATGCAATAATTATGAAAAATTAAGTGCAAGTAAAAGTAAATGAAGATAAGGAAAAAATACACCAAGATTTTTATAGTGGTTCGGTAAAACAATGACCTACATCCACTCCCCGGAGTCCTCCACTCCGGGATTTTCACTACAAGTAATAGCTCTCCTTTAGCCCCCCTCGGCAATGCCAAGAAGCCTTTACAATACTCCATTTCACCAACTCGGCATGGCGGAGTGCCAAACTCTGTTTTCACCATCCTGGCGACGGCAGAGAACCTTCTCCTTTTTCTCCCTCCTGGAGAAGGCAGAGTACCTCGAGGTCACGGATGTAGAAGAGCCTTTCCCTTAGAGATCCTCCCACAAATTCTTCTAGGGCCACAGGAGGAACAAGATGCAGCAAGTTTGGAGCAACCGTGTGATCTCCCTCACACCTCTTCTCCCTCACAACGCTCACCTTCACCTTCCTCCCTTAAAACCCTAAAGAACTTCTCAAGAGCTCTCTCCCCTTGGAATCCCTCTCTAACCCCGTTCTCCCTCTGTAATTCTTGCTGAAAAAAGACGAGATTAACACCTAAAACAGGCTCCAAAATCCCTCTGATTTCAAAAGTAGCCGTTACTGTTCGTACAGTACGATTCAACATCGTACAGTACGATCTTCATAAACAGACTTCGTCCTGGTACGAAGATGTACGAACAATTAAAAAGCAATTCGTACTATACGATATAATATCGTATGGTACGATACACAAAATACTATTCATATAGGACAATGGTCTAGACGATCAGATGTCGTCTCTGTTCATCGTAAGGTACGATTCCTATCATACAGTACGATGAGACAAAAACCAAGAGATCATCCAGGACGATATCCGGGACGATCACACTTCATCTCTGTTCATCGTATGGTACGATCTTGTTTGTACAGTACGATGTTCAAAATATAATTAGGCCTGAATTTCATGCACTAATCACGGGTTAATTTAAGTAAGTATTTAAAATAAATCGTACAGTACGAAAATGTTCGTACAGTATGAACGGCGCAAAATCACTTACTTAAACTAAACTACGGTTAGGGTTTTGGATCTGAACATATCATACAGTACGAATATATTCGTATAGTACGATCTATTCACAGAATAGTCCGCATAGCTCAGATCGTACGGTACGAATTAAAATTGTACAGTACGATCTCTAGAGAAGAAATTCTATTAGATTTTACATTTAAAAACAAACTCTCCCCCTGTGTGTGTGCATGGTTGCTCATACTCTTATGCATTTTGTAGCCAGACTCAAGAAAATAAAAAAACAATAAATAGAAAAAATACAATATCTGACTCATACTCCTAATCTACCCGTTCTTGAGTCTTCCTTTTGTCCTGAGTCACTTGTGATCTTCCTGAAATGTTAGTACTCAAGGAAAATAGCAAATAAAATAATATCTAATGAAAAGTTGTTTCAAAATAATCATTATTTGGCATCATCAAAATCTCAAACTCGGGGTCATGGGTTGCAACAATCTCCTCCTTTTTGATGATGTCAAATGATTTGTTGTAAGAAAGTACGAATGTCATTTTTTTTTTGTTTTTTTTTTAATTTAAACACAAGAAACACAAGAAAAAAAAAGAAAGATACTAAATGCAAGTACAAAATAAAAGAAATGCATTTAACAAAATATAACAAGTGTAACAACAAGTACAACAAACTTCTCCCTCTTTTGACAGCACAAAAAGGAGGAGCAACTAAAGTAGAAAGCAAAAGAAAGAAACTACAATACACAAACAAATAATCTAAACAGGAGGGTCCTGATCAGTTGGTGGTGGAGGTGGATTCGGTTAAAAATATTGAAAGAGAGCATCAAATCGATGATCAATTGCAGTAAAGCATTCTCCAAACCAGTGCATATCTGTCTCGTGTTGCTGATGTTGTTCTTGAATATGCGTATCAAGACGAGTCTGCAGTTGGTCGAAGCGTGCGAACAAATCATCGTTAGGGTGTGCTGGTGCATGTGCTCGGGGTGCGGCATGTCGTCGTGGTCGAGCTGGAGCTGCTACTGGGGCATCTTCTCCTTCTTCTTTGTCAAAGACTGGTTCTTCAGGCTCGTGTCCCCGATGAAAGAGAATACGGAAAGAGGCATCCGTATAAAAGATAGGAAGAATGTCGGGTTCACCAGGGTAGGTCAATTGATATTGATGTTGGAGGATATATCCAATTAGGTGACCAAGAGCTAGATTTCATTTCCGTCGAGTGGTAGGTAGGCGAACAAAAGTCATGTGGCGAATGTAGTTACTAATTAAATCAACCTCATCGAATTTTGTGTTGGACATAATAAGATAGGTAGAGACGGATAAGGTCGGGGTCAGATTGATACGGTCGCCACCTTTGGATATTATTGAGGTTCGAAGGACATGTTGAATTATTCGAGCATCTTGAGTTAGGGGTTGAACAAGAGGTTGGTGTTGATGGAAAGTAGCATTCATAAGGACTCTATTAACATCGCTCCAATCGAATTCGTTAGTAAGAAATGAGCGAACCATAGGTCCTTCAGTGGACAACCCAATATATTAGGCAATGTCGGCTCTAGTGATGTCAATGTTTCGGCCACAAACAAAAGAGTGAAAGGTGGTGTTGTTGACAGTGTATGTGAGATTAGAGAGAAATTCAAAGAGAAGTTCAGAATTGTAGGAAAATGCCAGGGTGAGGAGGAATTGAAAGGTGGTGGAAGCGAAGAGGCCCATTACCTCGAAATTAAGAGCAGCCTGATTAAGCATTTTAGAAGGAGAAATTTTACAGGCTTTATACCTGTGGTAGGCTTCCTCTTTTTCAGCATTCAGAAAACGAGCAGGTGGACGACACGACGAGGATGAGCTTCCAGCAGTCAACCGACCTCGTTTAGACATTATCAAGAGGGCACTAAATTAGGTGAAGGAGTGAGTGAGGAAGGATTTGACCAAAAGTACGATACATATTGTATAGTATGATCAGACAAATTTTGATCATCCCGAGGCCCTCAGTACGACATTTGACCAAAAGTTTTGTACTATACGAACAGGTGTATCGTACAGTACGATCCATAATAAATATCGTAACTAACAGCTTTAACTCATACTTATTCGTTGTACTGATGTGTATCATACAGTACGAAAGGTAAGTATCGTACCGTACGATAATCAGTAATGTCGTACCAACCAAATTTAATTCATCCCAATCCGTTGCTGACGGGGATCATATCGTACGAAGAGGATATATCGTACAGTACGATAGGTAATAATGTCGTACAAGCTATAGATCGTACAGTACGACGTAGGTCGTACAGTATGATCAACAGAGCTGAAATCTACTTGTTGGTGGATGTTATGTAGATTGAGATGTATCGTACGGTATGATATGTGTATCGTACAGTACGATAAACAGTCACGTTCAGAGTTTTTATGTGGTGAGTGTGTGATGATCAGGAGCAGCCTTAGAAGAAGATTTTTGTTTTTTGTTTTTTTTTTTATGCAGTAATGTCAATGACACCTAATCTAGTCCTCAAGGTGATAAAGGTGTCGAAAGGTAGTGGTTTTGTGAATATGTTCGTCAATTGATCTCCTGTAGCGATGTGATGTAATTCTATATCTCCCTTAGCGACATGATCTCTAATGAAATGGTGTCTAATGTCTATATGTTTCATTCGAGAGTGTTGAATTTGGTTCTTAGAGATACAAATTGCACTTGTGTTGTCACACATAATCGAGATGGTTCCTACAGGTAGTCCAAGATCAAGAATTTGTTGTTTTAACCATAGTACCTGTGCAACACAACTTTCTACTGCAATATATTCTGCCTCGGTTGTGGAAAGTGCTACTGAGTTTTGCTTCCTACTGGACCAAGAAATTAATGATTGTCCTATGAATTGGCAGGTACCAGAGGTGCTTTTTTTATCTATCCTACATCCTACAAAATCAGAATCTGAGTACCCTAAGATTTCAAAGTAAGTGCTGTGCCTAGGATACCAAATTCCTAGATTTGGGGTGCCTAGTAGATATCTAAGGATTCTCTTGACGGCAGTTAAGTGAGATTCTTTAGGATCAGCTTGGAAATGGGCACAAAGGCACACACTAAACATTATGTTCGGTCTACTGGTAGTCAGGTAAAGAAGGGATCCAATCATTCCTCTATATTTTTTCTGATCTACTGATTTTCCACTAGGATCTTTATCTAATTGGATTGTCGAACTCATTGGGGTGTTCATGGGTTTTGCACAATCCATTTCATATTTCTTTAAAATATCCTTAGTATACTTTGATTGGCTAAGAAAAGTTCCATTATCCATTTGTTTTACACTAAAGCCAAGAATGTAATTAAGTTCTCCTATCATGCTCATTTCAAACTCATTACTCATTGTTTTTGAAAATTCATCACACAAGTTTTTATCCGAAGATCCAAACAAGATGTCGTCCACATATATTTGAACAATGATAATTTCTTCTTTGACCTTTTGTAAAAAGAGTGTAGTATCTACACTACCCTTTTCAAATCCTCTATCCAATAGGAATGAGCTAAGTCTTTCATACCATGCTCTAGGTGCTTGCTTTAGTCCATAAAGTGCTTTTTTTTAATTTGAATACATGGTTTGGAAATTGTGAACTTTCAAATCCGGAGGGTTGTTCAACATAGACATCTTCTGTAATTACCCCGTTCAAAAATGCACTCTTTACATCCATTTGATATAATTTAAAGTTCTTAAAGCAAGCAAACGCTAGGAGCACTCTTATGGCTTCTAGTCTAGCAATAGGGGCAAAGATTTCTTCAAAGTCTATTCCCTCAATTTGGTTATACCCCTTTGCTACTAATCTGGCTTTATTCCTTATTATAGTTCCTGAATCATTCACCTTATTTTTGAAGACCCATTTTGTTCCAACAACACTTCATTCTTTAGGTCTCTTAACTAACTCCCAAACATTATTCCTGGTAAATTGGTTTAGCTCTTCTTGCATTGCTATAATCCAGAATTCATCTCTTAAGGCTTGATCTATACTTGTAGGTTCTATCATAGAGATGAATGCTGAATGGCTAACCTCTTTCCTAAGTCCACGCCTAGTCTTTACACCTTCTACTGGGTCTCGTAAAATTAACTCTTTAGGATGACTAGAAGAAAATCTTCATTCTCAAGGCAAATCTTCCTGAGGTTCTTCCCTTTCTCCTAAGGTCATAGTCTCTACTCCTTAAATTGCCTCTATTTCATCATCTTCACTTCTATATCCAGAGGGCTTATCTGATTCATCAAACACCACATGGGTGGACTCTTCTACTACTAGGGTCCTCTTATTAAAGATTCTATAGGCCTTACCTATAGAAGAATATCCTAAGAAGACACCCTCATCAAACTTGGGATCAAATTTTCCTAAGGGATGTTTACCATTATTCAAGATGAAGCACTTGCACCCAAAGACATGTAAATGTGAAAGGTTTGGTGTCCTACCCTTAAGGAGTTCATATGGAGTTTTATTCAGCTTCGATCTAATGTTTACTCTATTTAAATTATAACAAGCTGTGTTGTCTGCTTCTGCTCAAAAGTATCTAGGAAGGGTACACTCCGCTAACATTGCCCTAGCAGCTTCTACCAAAGTTCTATTCTTCCTTTCTGCTATACCATTTTGTTGGGGTGTTCTAGGGGCTGAGAAATTATGTTCTATTCCTATCTCTTGACAGAATGACTCAAACCTATCATTTTGGAACTCTCCACCATGATCGCTATGGATTGTTGATATTTTACATCCTAATTTTCGTTGAATCCATGTGGAGAATACTTTAAATTTCTCAAAAGACTCATTTTTGTGTGCTAGGAATCTTACCCAAGTAAATCTAGTGAAGTCATATACAATCACAAATCCATAATTCTTTCCACCTAGATTGGCTATACTAACGGGTCCAAATAAGTCCATGTGTAGAATTTCTAGTGACTTAGAGGTGATCACATCTCTAATTAAGTGAAAGGATGATTTGACTTGTTATCTTAGTTGGCAAGCATCACTTTGGTAAAGTCTAACTTAGGTACACCTCTAACTAGGTTTTTCTGAGTGATGTTTCTAAGTGTTTTCATGCTAGCATGGCATAGTCTCCTATGCCATAGCCACGAGTCATCAACTATTGTTTTCAAACAAAATGAATTTGAGCTATCAATGCAATCGAGGTCTAACATGTAAATATTGTTCATTCATTTTCCTTCTAAAACTAGTTTAACAAATAAACTAATCAGGCATTTATCAGATAGAAATTTAATATCAAAACCTTTGTCACACAGTTGACTAATGCTAAGTAAATTATATTTCAAACCATCAACTAGTAAGACATTTTCAATTAAAAAATTTTTAGCATTACCAACAATACCTGAGCCTATCACCTTCCTGGTAGTGTTGTCTCCCAACGTTACTTTGCCTCTAGTTTTGGTCTCCAATAGGATGAACTTCTTCATATCTCCAGTCATGTGTCGTGAGCAGCAACTATTCAGGTACCACATGCTCTCACTAGGACTTTTGTGAGAGCACCCCTACAATTTCATTCAAAGATTAGTTTTGGGAACCCAAGTGAGTTTGAGTTCCTCTTTATGCTTGCATGAATGAGATGTGTGCATGCTATGCTGTGATGGATGCAGTTTAGGTCTCCATACTAAGTGTGTCCTACGGTGAATTGTGCATGTGCGAACTATGTGACCTAGCATGCCACAAGAGAAGCACCTAACACCAGGAAATGGGTTTACTAACCTATGTGGGTGATGGTGCCTCTTCCTAAAGTGGTGTGATGCATGCTGTGTTGGGGGTTGACTAGGTGGGGCTAATGTGGGTGATGCAATTTTTTCTTCTAGTTCTTTGATTCTTTTTTTAAATGTATTATTTTGATATGTCAATCCATGAACTTCCCTTTCCAACAAATGCTCACTATGATCTATCTCCCATGCAACTTTCTCTAGTTTTTCAAACTCAACTTTTAGTTCAATATGCGTTGTTTTCAAGGATTCATGCGCTTCTTTAATTTCAATATGCTTCTTATTTAATGCAACATACTCATCAAGAAGTAGCATATAATCTCTATCTAAATCAGAGTTCTCCTTAAACAAGTTAGCATGCTTAGTTTATAAAGAACTAAATTCAATATTAAGTTTAGCATGCATCTTTTTCAACTTCCTATACGAGTCATGAATATTCTCAGAAATAAGTAATAATTCTTTATATGAAAGTTGACATACCTCATCCTGATCCAATTGATTAAGGTTATCATTAGCCATAAGACACAAATTTGTTACCTCCTCCTCTGCTTCTTCTTCTGATGATTCTGAGGCAGAGTCGGCCCAAAAAGCTTTCTGTGTCTTTGTCTTTCCTTTCTTGTATTTTGCTTTGTCATCTCCTTTCTCCTTAGCTAGTTGACTCTTCAGATTGAGGCAATCGGCTCGAAGGTGACCTGGCTTCCTGCATTCAAAATAGATTGTATTAGATGAAACCTTATTGGACCTTGAGCTCTTACCTTTGTTCCAGCTGTTCTGATGATGCTTCTGTTTTCTTTTCAGGAAATTTTTGAACTGTCGGGTCATCAGTGCTATCTCATCCTCTTCCTCCCTTGCAGAGCTTTCACTTTCTGAGTTGCTAGCTTTTAATGCCACCGTCCACTCCTTTTTCTTTTCACCTGCATCACTTTGCCTTTGGCTCACTCCTTGCTCGTATGCAATGAGTGACCCAAGGAGGTTATCAATAGAATAAACATTAAGGTCTTTGGACTCAGTGATAGCAGTTATCTTAGCATCATAAGAACTAGGTAAGCATCTAAGAATTTTATTCACTTTCTCATAATTTGAAATTTCTCTACCTAATGCATGCAAGGATGTCACAATTTGGGTGAATTTAGTATACATGTCAGAAATTGTTTCGCTTGGTTTCATACGGAATAATTCATAATCATGCAGTAGAATGTTAAGCCTAGACTGTTTTACTTCGTTTGTTCCTTCGTATGTAATGCACAGTCTATCCCAAATCTCCTTACCATAAACACAGGTAGATACTCACATATAGTCCTCAGATTTAAATTCACAAAAAAAAAACAGTTTAGGCACTTAGCATTCAGTTGGGCTAAATCCCAATCCTCATTTCTCCATTCATTAAAAGGTACAGGAGTTTTCAAACCATTAACAGTTTTAAACGGTGCAACATATCCATCATTTACTAACATCCACATGCGGTAATCTATAGATTGCAAAAATGTAGACATTCTAATTTTTCAGAAATCAAACGGAATGTTATCAAAAAGTGGTGGACGAGTTATTGAATAACCCTCCGCAGTGTTACGATTACCAAAATTCGACATGATCATTTTTATTCAAGGTTTTTTTAAAACACTATTTTTGAAAACCAAGCTCTGATACCAATTGAAATCACTAAATAACAAGAGGGGGGGGGGGTGAATTGTGAAAAACTTTTTCTCAATAAAAAGTAATCCTAAATAGGAGTTCTAATCTTTTTGTTATTTTTAAAATTTGACAACAAAAATTTAAACAAATTTTCTTTCACAAATTTCACCACGCAATAATTATGAAAAATTAAGTGCAAGTAAAAGTAAATGAAGATAAGGAAAAAACACACCAAGATTTTTATAGTGGTTCGGTCAAATAATGACCTATGTCCACTCCCCGGAATCCTCCACTCCAGGATTTTCACTACAAGCAATAGCTCTCCTTTAGCCCCCTTCGGCAAGGCGGAGAAGCCTTTATAATACTCCCTTTCACCAACTCGACGTGGCGGAGTGCCAAACTCTGTTTTCACCCTCCTGGCGACGGCAGAGAACTTTCTCCTTTTTCTCCCTCTTAGAGAAGGCAGAGTACCTTGAGGTCACGGATGTAGAAGAGCTTTTCCCTTGGAGATCCTCCCACAAATTCTTCTAGGGCCACAGGAGGAGCAAGATGCAGCAAGTTTGGAGCAACCGTGTGATCTCCCTCGCACCTCTTCTCTCTCACAATGCTCACCTTCACCTTCCTCTCTCAAAACCCTAAAGAACTTCTCAAGAGCTCTCTCCCCTTGGAATCCCTCTCTAACCCCGTTCTCCCTCTCTGTAATTCTTGCTGAAAAAGACGAGATTAACACCTAAAACAGGCTCCAAAATCCCTCTGATTTCAAAAGTAGCCGTTACTGTTCGTACAGTACGATTCAACATCGTACAGTACGATCTTCATAAATAGACTTCGTCCTGGTACGAAGATGTACGAACAGCTAAAAAGCAATTCGTACTGTACGATATAATATCGTACGGTACGATCCACAAAATACTATTCGTACAGGACGATGGTCTGGATGATCAGATGTCGTCTCTGTTCATCGTATGGTACGATTCCTAACGTACAGTACGATGAGATAAAAACCAAGAGATCGTCCAGGACGATATCCGGGACGATCACACTTCGTCTCTGTTCATCGTATGGTACGATCTTGTTCGTACAGTACGATGTTCAAAATATAATTAGGCCTAGATTTTATGCACTAATCACGGGTTAATTTAAGTAAGTATTAAAAATAAATCGTACAGTATGAAAATGTTCGTACAGTACGAACGGCGCAAAATCACTTACTTAAACTAAACTACGGCTAGGGTTTTGGATCTGAACATATCGTACAGTACGAATATATTCGTACAGTACGATCTATTCACAGAATAGTCCACATAGCTCGGATCGTACGGTACGAATTAAAATCGTATAGTACGATCTCTAGAGAAGAAATTCTATTACATTTTACATTTAAAAACAAACTCTCCCCCTGTGTGTGTGCATGGTTGCTCATACTCTTATGCATTTTGTGGCCAGACTCAAGAAAATAAAAATACAATAAATAGAAAAATACAATATCTGACTCATACTCCTAATCTACCTGTTCTTGAGTCTTTCTTTCGTCCTGAGTCACTTGTGATCTTCCTGAAATGTTAGTACTCAAGGAAAATAGCAAATAAAATAATATCCAATGAAAAGTTGTTTCAAAACAATCATTATTTGGCATCATCAAAATCTGAAACTCGGGGTCATGGGTTGCAACATAAAAGGTTGTTTGCACTAAGGAAAATTAACTTAAAAGAGTTTTAACTTCAAAATGTTATTCCTTAGTGGGAGCAATGTTGTCTAAAATGAATTTTTGAGCATATTCCCCAGAAAAAAATTTGTGAAGTTATTTGACCAATTTCATATATTGTGAGTCAAAATAATGTAGCACTTGCTCACTTTTTTTTTGTGATGGATAAAATAAAAGATGCATCGAGTAGCCAAATCTTGCGATTATGAGAGTGCTCAATCTCCTCAATTTATGAAAGATAAAATGATATATTTTTTCAACAAGATCAGGAGAGCTTAATTCGAATGAGTAGCCTTTCCGCAAGAAAGGATCCCTTACACATGAAATTCATCACCGGTCATATTGGGATGAAATCGAAGCCTAGCAGAATAATATAGGCTACTCAAATTAACAAATGAATCTTCAATCAAATACAGATAGTAATGGCTGAATAAGAGCTGCTCGTGCTCTCTTAACTTTTTTAATAGCCAAATTCACAAGACAACCTTCTTACATCATTACAACAGCAAGCTATAATTGAGATTCTATGTCCATCTGACAAAAAATGTGAAAGAATAACATATTGAGAAGTCCTCAGTGTTTGAGGTGTAAGAAATACTAGCTGGAAGTAAACTGTCCTCGTCTACTACATGAAATTTCTGTAGTGTAGGACTTACAAAAACAGGAGTCTATTCATTAACTCCCCATGCAGCAGTACCTTCATACGCAGTACACTGCTGCGCACAGATGAAGAAATAATACCCTACAATAAATAAAGCTTGAAGGCCCAACTGCTGCTGCTTGTTATATATATATATATATATATATATATATATATATATATATATATATATATATATATATATATATATATATATATATATATATATATATAGAAAATTTGATGATGTATTTAAATTGAACATGAATCTGATTATATAAATATAAAGCCAATCTCAAAAAATATAAATCTATGCTATATTTAAATTAAAAAAATTTGAAATTAAATGAACTTCAATTTTAGTAAATTTATAAACGATTTGAAAGTCTCAATGACATCAAAAGTAGTCTAATTCGACTTTAGATGCGCCCAATTCACGAAGTTGAATCATTGTAAGGAATTTTATGACATTAATTGGAGGGTTAAACAAAATTCAAATTTTATGTGCTTATTGAGATCCAATAATCCCAACATCTCTTAATTATGCATTCCTTAAGGCCAATGATTGAGAGAATTAACACGGACAGACCGATTGATTGCATTAAAATTTTTGCTAAATTTATTAAAATGATATTCTAGAAAAATTTTAAGAAACCCTTATTCTTCACATGACATGAAGACATCAAGTTAAAATTTTAGGCAACTTGTAAATTTAAATAAATATAGAGCTGCACTTGACGTTAGACACTAAAAATGCCACTTGTGATTCATGTTGCTTCAATATTGTATCTCAACCATTATCACTTGAGTATGATATCTCAACCACTGTCAATGCCTGATAATTTTGTCAACAGACCATCATCAATAATGTCAATGCATGTTACAATTAATGTCGATGTATGATGTTAACACAAATGTCGATGCTTTCGAACTTGTCGCTAGTTATTACTAACAACACCAATGCACATTATCACACATAAAAAAGATATACACCATCAACACCCATGCCAACATCCATTGACTTTGTAACCCAAAATTGCAAATGAAAATGACGTACATCATCACTTATAAGGTTGATGCATGCTATCGACATCAACACTGACACACATTGACTTCTTCACTTCTTGTCAATAATAACATTGTTGTGTGATGCCACTAATTAGATTAAAGTATGTCATCAATATTAACTCCAACTACTAGTGTCAACACAACGTTTAAAATAGTTGGTTTGGTCTCTACTCCCTTCTCATTAAAGCTGAATGACCATCATGCCACAAATGATCACTTGAAGATAATTCAAATGCCTCAAAGCTCGTTCAATTTTTTACTTTGGAATGTATCCTTGATAATTTACATTTGCTAGACATACATGATAAACTAGTTGAATAATTTCAACGAGATTATGCCCCATAATATTTTCTCTTCCTATATTTTCAACATAAAAAATTTAGGGTCTATCTGTTTAACTCTCTAATTTTATAATCAGTTTTTCAAAGGATAGTAATAAATTCCTTAACCACTGCATAGAGTCGTCAAAATTAGGAAAGTAAAAAATAATTGTGTGTGCGCGCGCGCGCGTGAGAGAGAGAGAGAGAGAGAGATGCCCTACGATCTAATGAAATGATTGGATCAATTAAACATATCATTAATTAGGTTATCCATTAATCATAGACAACTACAACTACCAAAATCCAAAATCTTAAAATAAAATATAAATAACTTCATATCATCAAAAAATAAAATAAAATTATCCAATCAACTTTTAAATGCCTGTACATTAGAATAAAAAAATGGATTATTAAAATAATACCTCAAACTCAGACCTAAAGAATTTTACTTCAACACTTTCTACTATGCCAAGCCTTTACCCTTTCTTGAATTATAGCAAAATAGAATGAGCACAACTAGCTCAACAAACTGCCTCTCATACCAATCTTAGATTTCGTTATCCAATTCAAATACTAAATGATAATTTATTAAAGAAAATATAAAGACTTACCAGAGAAATTAACGTGTTAGAAAATTATTTATTACAAGGGTTTCTAGGCATAATTTATTTAATGTTTATCACTTATACTTACATAGCCACCTTCTTAGAGTTTTCTTGTACATAGTGCAAAACAATTATTCTTAGATGTTCGCTTGCAATTCTCCTTGAGTTTTCATCAGAATTAATATAGAAATTGTGAGTTTAATAATGCTTAATTTAGAGTATTAGTTAAACTCAATTCATCAAAGTATTAACATATGTAATACAATGAATATAATGCACATGTTTTGATGTCTGCTTATAACTCCACTTCTACTTATGTCTCTCTTTAATCTTCAACATCTACATCTAGGAAGTGCGGCCTGAATCAAAATATGATTATGCCACATAACCTTCCACGCCTATTTTTAGCAAGTGGGGGCAGAATCCCTCTCACATCCTTTTCAGGAAGACGAGGCAAGAATAGAACAAATAGGGGTCTTGTAATAAATTAGAGAGTACAATTTTTGACATATCAAAATATATTCAATGCCATGTTATGCACTAGGCAAATGCCATACAATAGTAATTGAGTTAGAAATCTAATACAATGCTTAGATAATGCATGAATTACTAGTAACAAAACCCATATTACTTATAAAATATAATATTCACTGAATTTTACCCCTTTAAATTTTTGACTTCATGGGAACATTCACATGAATATTTTAATACTTTTATATAACTATTGAATTTATTACAAAAACTCAATTCAAGCAAAAATTCTTGTAGCGAAAGCAAACAGATAAAACTTCAATTTCATATAGCCAAAATGCTCATAATAAGGAATATAAAAAACATTAAAAGCTATGTGGTGAAAACTTCATAAAAATTAAGAAAAATTTATTTTTGTACATTCTTAAATTTTATAAGCTAACTAGAATTTAAATCGGAGATAGGGTTTATAAAGCATACCTTATGCTCTATGAAATCTCTAATTGGTGTGACAGGAAAATCCAGAGCCTTGACCTTTGAAACCACTCTTCTTTGTTCCCTCTCCTCTTTTCCTTTTATTTTCTCCTCCTTTCTTTTCCAGCAAGGTGGCTCAGTGAGGGAGTTTGGCAAATTGATTTAGATATTTAATTATATAAAAACCTTTATTTGATCTAATGCCGCAATATTAGCTTCTTAATTCCACGACACTTAATTAAATCTTTTGGTTTCCCCTAGAATCTTTCTAAATGGATAGCATGGTGGTGCCACCTAGTGTTGCTCTGCACATTCAAAATAAATTTCTCTAGAGAGCTCAACACCACAGTGCTTTCCCCTCGATATGGCAATGCTCCCAAAGAATATTTTATGACCAAATTAAGTTCTACTTCCCCAAATTACTTTCCAACTTTCACATAGGTTCATTAAGTATGTTAAACTTCTTAATTATCAATTAACTCAACTTAAAAGCACATTAAAAAATTTACCTAAAATTTTTAAGAGAGATATTACATCCTCCTCTCCTTATACAAAGTTTCGTCCTCAACATTCTAGTACATTATATTTAAAAAATAGATATGGATATAGCTATCTAATCCCGGCCACTTTCTCCCTGGTATGGGAAAATAAAATTATAGTATAAAGTCCATGTAGATTTGGGGTATACCTATTCATGTGATTGAGTATGACATTGAGAATAAAATACTATCTCAAAAGATAGATAAATTAATCTATAATGTATTCAAATAGAAAAATAACTTTTAGAAATCATTCAATTTCATAATCAAATATAAATAAAAGAATAGCATGCTATCTTGAAAGATAAAAAGTTCATTCAAAAATATTATTTAAAGATGAAGGTGGGTTTTGAAAATTCTCTATTTCTATTATCAAATAAAACAACAATAATATCATATTACATCAAAAGATGAAAATTATATTCTCTCAAGTGATTTGAATAAAAAATTTAAGAATTTGAATCATCTACATTCTCATAGAATTTTTCATATCTTATGAAAATAAAATAGGATTTATTTTAGGCTGGAGTTACTAGTTCACCAAAAAGGCAAGCCTTTATGGTTAATAACATCTTAAGAGAATTAAATATATTAACAATACTCTCAATTAAACTTGTGGAAAATATTTTTTTAGATTTTAATGATTAATATAAGTATAAGGGATAAGAAATTTTCGAAAGAGATTGGATCAATTTGGAAGAATTATATCTAGAAGCCAAATGAATGAATAATACGGAGCACTTTAAATTTTTGGGACCTCTTAGAAGCAGTCCAATCTATCTTATTTTGGGCTTTAATATTTTTAAGAGAAGATTGTAAACTTGAGTTGAAATTTTATTAGATATTTAGTAATACATTCCTCGGAGGGTAAGGACTTATGTTTTGAGGTCTTCATTACAACCTAGATCTTAGTTGTGCACTATATAGTAGCAACTTAAACTTATTTTAAGTGGAGTGTATGATTTTCTGGACTAACATTTGTCTAGAGTGGAAAGATAGCTAATCCACATAATCATCTTAAAATCCATGCTATCTAGACTTTATGAAATATGATTTGGCTATTTTTTAAGTTCTTAGAATTTTAGGACTAACATCTATAGAAATTTCTATGGACCCATTGCTTATGAATAATATTATGGTTCTAGATTTGTTGTAAATAAATTTTAAATTTTTTTTTTACTCAAAGGGTGCTAGTTGAAGTATCACTAATATAAAATCTTAAAAATTTTAAAGAAGGCTTAAGAGTTTATTTTTTAAAGACTAGGATTTCTTCGGTTCAATACCACATCCTCATAAGTTAGATTATATGAACTCCATGCTAAACTGATGAAGTATCTAAAATAATGATTGAATTGTGATAATATGCATGCAACCTAGGATGGTCGCCGGTTTACTTTCTTAGTGAGATTATCTTTTAATGTTATTTATTCTTATAATTTTATTTTTAAATTACGAGTAGAAGAATTTTTATTCAGAAGAGCCTAACCAAAATTATGGCAGAAGCACTATTGAAAAAAGAAAACCCTATAAAAACTTGCAATTTCTACCACAAAATTAATTTAAATAATCATAAAAAAAATAAAGAATATAAAAAGTCCATGTGGTAAGTGCCACATGATTATAACCTAGGGTCTCACACACCTGCTTTCAGTAAATAGGACAGAATCCCGCATACATCCAAAATAGTCATATGGGGCTATAACATAACACATAGGTCTCCTGTAACATATCAAATAGTGCACATCTTCATATATAAAAAAATCTCCAATGTCATGTTATGCACAATGCAAAAGCTATACAATAGTAATTAAATTAAAAATTAATGCATTACAGAGATAATGCATGAATTGCTAGTAAAAAAAATACCTTACTTATAAAACATAATGCTCATTGAACTTTAATCCTATCAATTTCTACTTCATGAAAATATTCACATGAACATTTGAAGAAAATTATATAACTAATGCATTTAACAAAAAAATCCGTAATTCAAGAATACATTCAAATATTTGTGTAAGGAAAATCAACCGATAAAACTTTAATTTCAAGTAGCCAAAATTCAGTGAATAAGGAATATAATAGCATATTAAAAACTACATGGTGAAAATTATATAACATAAGAAAAAAAAAATTTATTCTTAATTTTTTATAATCTTGCTAGAATTAAAATTAGAATAAGGGGCTTAGAAGCCTATCTTTGGCTCTATGAAGTCCTTTAATGGCTTGATGGGCAAATCCAGAGCTTTTGCCTCCTTTTGATGGAAACCTGCATTAACAGAGAACCTACAAAGGAAATAGAGGAGTTAGCAAAAAAGCGAAAAGTTGTTTTAATATTTTCTTCATTGACATTTTCATCAAGCTACTATTTACATATACAGAGGAGTAGAGCAGCCACATGATTCATTAGATGGATCTTTCCAGAAGGCAGCTAGTTCCTGTTGAGGTTCATGCATATACTGGCAGATTTGGTTGGTAGCGAATGCAATGCTCGGACATGTAATGGTTAAATATGGGAGTGAGCTGGCTAGCTATTTATAGAAGGTTGAATCATGAAATGGTTGTTCTGGAGCTGTATGAGGCTGCCATTTGAGAGCTATAGGAGTGGGAGAAGGTTTGCAGTTTAGAAAGCCACTAGCATGGAGGATGGCTTGGGCATATTATTGTTGGTCAAGAAAGTTTCTTGTGGGAATTGAGGTGATCTGAATGCCTAAAAATAGTGAGACAGAGTTGGGTTCTTTGAGGGAGAAAGTTGTTTTAAGGTTGGTGAGGAGATTTTGTATGAACTGGAGGTTGTTGCCAGTAACAAGCATATCATCGATGTATATAAGTATGTATATACGAATGGTGTCGACTTTATAAAATAGAAGCAAATGACCAGACTTACTAAATTGAAAATCTTGCTTCATGAAGATGAGAAGTAAGCTTATGGTACCACTTCCTTGGGAATTGCTTGAGGCCGAAGATGGCCTTGCAAAGCTTCCAGACGTGGTTAGGAAATTGTTTATCAACAAAACCCTGCGGTTGGCGCATATAGACATCTTCCTCAAGATCACAGTGGAGAAATGTGTTGGAGACTTCCAATTAAGTGACTTGGAAGGCGCGTTGATTGGTAATTGCTAGTAATATTCAAATGGTTGGTAGCTTGGCCACAGGGCTAAATGTCTCATAGTAGTTGATTCCAAGTTGCTGATCAAAGCCTTTGGCAACAAGCCGTGCTTTATAGTGATCAATTTTCCCATTCCAATTCAGTTTGATCAGGTAAGTCTATTTACCCCCCATAATAAGATGTTGCGACGGTGGAGGGATAAGAGACCATGTACCTTATCGGTGAAGGGCTTGAAATTCTTTGGTCATGGAAACACACCAGTTGGAGTTCTTGTTGGCTTGAGTTAATGAGGTTGGAGTAGAAGGAGTGATGTTGGTACCTAACATGTTAAAGATATGTTTGGGCTTGACAATTCCATATTTGAGGCGAGTTAACTTTGGGAGTGTAGGTGGAGGTAATGAAGTGGGACTGGGTGAGGTGGATGAGGAGGAATTGAGATCAGCGGTGGGAGGGTTTGGCTGAGTTGTTGTAATTGGAGGAGTGGAGGATGACTGTGTTGAATGTGAAACATGGAGAGTAGTGTATAGTTCTTGGTCTATTGGTGGAGGTGAGATGGCTGATGTTGGGAGGAGAGTGAGGGGGGAAGTGTAGGTGTTTGGCTGTGAAATGGGTAGATTTATGGAAATAAGGAGATACGGGAATGTGTTTTCATGGAATACAACAAGTCTAGAAATGTGTATTTTGTTGGTGAGAGGGTCAAAGCATTTGTACCCTTTGTGAGTAGGAGAGTACCCAATGAAGATACATTCAAGGAACCGTGGTGACATCTTATTGGGTGCTTGGTGTCGGAGCCATGGGAAGCATTGGCAACCAAAGATGCAGAGATGTTGTTAGGATGGTGGGGAGTGGCAAAGTAATTGGAATGGTAGTCTATTAATGAGGTAATTAGCCGCGAGTAGTGCATCAGCCCAGAAAGAATGGGGTAAATGAGCAGCGACTAGAAGTGTGCGAGTTGTGTCGAGGAGGTGGCGATGCTTGCGATCGGCAAGGTCATTTTCTTTGGGAGTATGAAGATAGTAGAATTGCATGAGGATGTTGTTTGTAGAGAGATATAATTTGAATTGGGAGTTTGTGTATTTCCCACCCCCGTCGGACAGAATTATTTTTATTTTTGTTTAAAATTGATTTTGAATGAGATTAGATATTTTTGGAATTTAGAAAAGGTTTCCACCTTCGAGTTCATTAAGTATAGTTAGCAAAATCTGGTGTGGTCGTCTATGAAGATAACATAATAGCAAAAACTAGCAAGTGAAGATATGGGAGCGAGGCCCTAAACATCTATATGAACTGACATAAATGAAGCTGAGACATTGATTGAACTATTTGGAAAAAATAATTTATGTCTTTTAGCTATATTACAAAACTTTTAAACTATAGATGTGGGAGAGATACATATAGAAGAGTCTAATTTAGCTAGAGTATATAAGATAGGTTGATGTGGACGGACTAGCGGATTGTGCCAAATATGGGTGGAGGTCGGACTGGACTTGAGAGCTTGAGGATGTGAGCTGGATAAGGTTGCAGATAGCAGGTAGAGACCATCTCAGCTCCTACCACGAAGGAGGGTCTGGTTGTCCTGTAAGTCGTGAATTTGAAAACCAGACAAATTGAAAGAGATGGAACAATTATTATCGGATGTTAGTTTATGAATAGAGAGTAAATTGTGAGATAGGGTGGGAACGTGAAGGAGATTGTGAAGATACAACTTATGATTGGATTATGGTAAGGGAAGAATACTATCGTCGGTCTGTTGGATGGGAAGCGTCCTACCATTTGCAGTAGAAATCGAGTTCAACCCTTAGTATGGAAGTGGTTGATGGAGATTAGTAGCATCTATGGTGAAGTGAGAGGAAGCTTCGGTGTCTAGTACTCATTCAGTTTTAGGACGGATGATGCATGAGATAGCATGGCATGAGGGGGTACGTGTGTGTAGTTTAGATTGCATCTGTGCCAACATTGTGCAGCGATGTGTCTGGGCTTATTGAAGATTTGGCAAATTGGTCTGGGCGTGGTTGACAGATGTGTAGTTGGGCTGGCAATGCTTGTGGTTTGGTTTTTGGATCCTCTGCCATGTCCTGGGTGGGAGTTGAAAGAGGAGTTTCCTCTGCTTCGGTTAGGATGGATGATGTTGTAGAAGGATCCATTATCTTGGGACAATGAGGTATCCTTGAGTAGCTAATTTTGAATATTAAACTCCTCACTGCACAGTAGTGAGTAAAGGACCTCAAGACTTATAGTGGTTTGACAAGTTCGGATGGAAGTGCAGAATGAGTTGAAAGCTGCAAGCAATCCGTTGAGGATGTAGTGGATGATGTCTTCAGTGTCTACTCGAGATCCGGCAGTTGCGATGTTGTCGAATAACCCTTTGATTTGGGAAAGATATTTATGCAATGAATTGTCTCCCATTGTGACATCATGTTGAGCATTCTTGAGTTGGATAACTCTCGAACAGTTGGTGGATTGTAGCTGATTCTTAAGGGTTTTCCAGATTTCATGAGCAGAAAATAGATTTAGGATATATGGGAGTATCGAAGGGGAGACAATGGAGAATAGTACAGAGATGAGATTTTGATCGATAAGCCTCCATAATCGGTAGTGTGCACTGGTTTCGGGCAGCTTCTGCTATGTGCCCGTGAGGTATCGCTCATACCCATTCGCGGAGAAGAGTTGGAGCATCTAAGATCTCCAAATGGCATAATTCTCATTATTATGCTAGATGGTAATGATTTGCTTGATATCAGACATGAGGAATTTGAGAGGTGATGGAATTATGAATTTCACCATTGATGCCGAGAGCTAAAGAAGAAGTTGGTTGTGACGCCGATAGGCACTAGATGAAAGTTCGTTGGGGATGTTAAGCCCTTATGAACTAGTCCAATGATAACCGAGAGGGGGGGGGGGTTAATTGATTTTTTAAAAAATTCTTAATCAAAACACAAAACTTGAACCATAATGCACCAAAAAGTGTGGAAATTAAATATGGAAAAAGCAGTAATAAAAGAACACAGAGATTTATAGTGGTTCGATCAACTCGACCTACGTCCACTCCCTGGAGGCGCCCTCTGGATATTGCACTAAACTCAGTGACTCTTCTTTTGCTCCCCCAGCAAGGCAGAGAAGCCTTTATAAAAGCTCATTTCCACCGACACCGGTGAGGCAGAGAACCCAACTCCTTTTGCTTCCTTCTGAAGCAGGCAGAGAACCTTGATCGATTGTTGAAGTGAACCTCTCTCAATCCTATAAGGACAAGGGACTATAATGGATGAAGAAGAAGTGGATTAATTCTTGGAGCAACCTTTGTGAAACCCTCTCACAAACTCCCCCTCACAAGATCCACTCTCTCTCCCTCTCCTCTAGGCTCTCTCAGGTCAAGACAACAGTAAAAGATACCCTCATGGGTCATATAAGAGAGCTTATATAGAAGAGCTTTGAAATAGCTCTTAATTACAATAAATTGACATTATCGTCCAGGACGATATGGAGATCATTAAGGACGATCAGTTCAGTTTTAACTCAATCAGTAGGGACGATCTGGGATGATCAGAAGAAATTTATTCATATCATCCAGGATGATATAATATCGTCCTGTATGATTCATACAAATCATGGATTATCATCCAGATAATCTCAATGAAAGGATGTCTGGAAGATTGAAAAATAGCTTGATCGTCCAAGCCAATCTCATGATCATCTTGGACGATTACTTCAAATCTTGAAAATCGTTCAGAACATCGCCCTAAATAGAACCTATCCGATATGTGATTATCCAAGAAAAACTAAGGTTTTTGAACTAATCGTCCCGGATGATCCTGCGATCGTCCAAGACGATGTGATCATATAAATCAAACCTTAATTATTTTTCTTAATTATGAGATTAATTTAGGCATAATTGTGTTGCATCATCCAGGATGATATACAAAAATAAATAATACCTAAATAGATCTGAGGGCTGATTCTTTCTGATTTGATCATATCGTCCCGGCCGATACAAATATCTTCCAGGATGATGTGCTTAATGAAGGTTGCCTTAACTATGATGCCCTAATTAGGGTTTCTATTTTTTTCTTTATGAATCATCCAGGATGATATTAGGATTGTCCGGGACGATGTCCTCAAAACAGAGAACTCTAATTTTGACAGAAAAATCCCCCCAAGTGTGTGTGTGCAAGGTTACTTAGCATCAGGAACCACATTTATTACAAACAGACTCAAGAAAGAAAAAGGTTTACAAACTGACTCAGATATAGTCTATCCAATCTTGAGCTGATTCAAATTATTGTCTTGATCCTGTGGACCTAAAATGTTAGTAGGAAAGGCAGTCGTATAAAAATAGATGTATTTGCTAACATAAAAATTCTATTTCTAAAAACAGATATACAACAATATCCCCCTTTTTAATGATGGAAAACAAACAAAAAAATCCAAGAAGTTAAGGAAATTCAATGGAAATAGTGTGAAAAAAGAAAAACATAGATCAACTATTCAATAAAGCAAACAGTACAGCAAACTACTCCTTTTGACATCACAAAAAGGAGGAGGAAAGTAGAATAGAAATAAAGAAGAAACTAAACAACAGAAACAAACTACAATGAAAAAATAGCATAAAAAACTAATAAAAAGATGACCCCTGATCATCTGAATGAGGTGGTGGTGGTGGTGGTTACTGAAAGTAGCTAGATAGAGTGGCAAACTGTGCTCAAAACCAGGCCATATCCTGGTCGTGCTGCAGCTTCTAGTATGCATCGTAGGTGTCAAAGCGGGCAAAAGTCCTCAGTATGTTGCTGCTCGAAATGGGCTAAGTCCTCAATATGTTATTGCTCTTGTGCAGCAATGAAAGTTTTGAATCATGCATCCTACTGGTCGAATCACTTGATCAGCTACTCTAGTTGAGAGCACTGGCAAAGTGGAGCAGGTGCAGGAACATGTGGGGAAGCCTCCTCCTCAGCTCCATCAACTTCCTCGTGCCCTGAGTGGAGAAGAGTACTGTGAAGAACATGAAAGGAGTTGTTGGGGTAGAAGGCAGGTTGGAAATTTGGAGGAGCAGGATATTGGAGGTTATATTTAGATTCTCAGACATAGGCAATAATATGTCCTAGGGATAGATTTGGTTTCCTCCTATGGCCTGGGTCACGAATAGTGGTCAGATGTTCAATGTAGTGAAAAAATAAACCAGTAGAATTGAATTCGTGATGGGCCAAAATGTAAAAGGTGGTGATAAAAGAAAGAGGAGTGATATGGAAGTGATCATCAGCTTTTGGAAGTATGGATGTGCGAAGGACATGCTGGACTGTTCTAGCATCTTTGAGCAAGCTGCTAGTCTCGCCAATGTGAAAGTGAGCATGGGAATTTTGAAGAAAGTGGTTGGCCGGAGCTCAGTCATAGTCGAGGTCAGAACACAGGGTGTGAAGTTTATCCTCTGTGGTGGAAAGTTTTAAAAGTTTGGCGTAGTGCTGGTATGTGATTTCGATGGGGCGTCGATTCATATACGACCTGAGTGAAGTAAAAGCAGAGTTAATGCGAAGACTAGCAAAAAATTCGAACAAAAGTTCATTGTTGAAGGGGACAGTCAGAGTAAGGAGAAAATATAAGGAGGTGTGAGCAAACAGATCTAGTACTGAATATGAGAGAATGTTTAGATTGACAGACCAGGAGACAGTGATTTCAGCCATCTTGCATCTTTGGTAGGCAGCTTGAGGTCGGCCTCAGTGAAGCGAGGGTCAATAGTCACCCTCGAGGAGCTCCCAGAAGGGTGGCGGGATCGCTTTCCTCCTACCAATATAAAGAACAGCAATGCAATAGGAAGTATAAGGCTAGTAGAAGAAGAGGATATGAGAAAAATAGCTTGAGGGGCTTGGTTTATAAAGAATCGGCCGAATCATCCAGGACGATCGCAGGATCGTCCAGGACAATCTGGTGTAATTATTAAGTCTGAGATGATTAGTTAAAAAGGTGGTTATATCATCCGGAATGATTAGAGATCGTCCGGGATGATCAGAGATCGTCCGGGATGATCAGACACAGGCGATCGTCCCGAGGCGACAACCAGATGATCGTTGAAAAAGAATATCATCTAAGATGATTATGTGGACCATCCGAAATGATGAACAATAATGTAAAGAATCAGCCAAATTTAAAATGTTTAAATGCACTACCACGTGGATCATCTAGGACGAACAGGTGGATCGTCCAGGACGATCATCAATAATGGATCGTATAGGTCGAATTTAAGGCTTTTAAATGTATTTTCACGTGTATCGTCCAGAACGAACAGGTAGATCAAACAGGATGATTACCAATAATTTAGCAGAGAGTAAGAGCATCGTCCAGGATAAAAGAGGATAGTCCAAAATGATCAAAGATGATTGAAGTAGAAGACGATCATATCATCCAGGATGATAATGTGTCATCCTGGACGATAAAGAGCAGAAAGGTCAGAACATCCAATAGATGGAATTTCAGAAGTGAATTGAACCGATTGTCTAGGATGATAGGAATATCATCTAGGATGATATGAGAAAAATTTTAAAACAGAGGATGGATGGAGATGATTAGACAAGGCCCAAAAATATTAAAATCAATTGAAAATGATAAAAATAAGATACAAAAAAGACATAAAAATGAACAAAAACTAAGGTTTTTTTTTTATCAAGGCATGAATGTGACATAGACTCCATGTGATTGATTTTAAAGACTTATAAGTCAATGAGTTAATAATGTCTAAAATCCAAAAAAGCTGTAAAGTATCTAATCATGTTAACTCTTTGCTTAGACTTCTCTCAGGGCAAAACTGTTTTTTGAAATAAAAAAATTTAACTCAGAAAAAGCAATTGGATAAGAAAAGGAGATCCATTCAAGACTTAATTTCAGAAAAATATCTTATAGAATAATGTATCAAAGCAATTTGTCACAACCACAAAATTCAAAATCAAGCCTTTGAAAATCTCAAGTGATACATGAATTCTTCTAAGATTTAAAAGTTGGAAAAGAGAAGAAAGCTTGCTTTTCATGGGCTCATTTTATGCGTCTTGTCAATTGAATGGCGCACTATGCGCATCTTTTGATTTTTTATACACTTTATGTATATTTTTTTAATTTAGTATCATTGCACATCTTTTATTTTTGGCATCATTGATCATTTTTTTATTTTATTTGAAAGCAAAATTCTCTTTCAAAAAACTCTTAAATATTCTTAGTTGTGAGTATATCTTCTAGATATTAGAGAAGAAAAAACTCACTCTCTAATATAGGGAAGAACAAATCACAAAATAGAATAAAAAATCATATGAGAAATGCAATAATAGGATAATGAGAAATCTTGAAGTAACATAAAGACTTTGATCATTATAAATATAAGCTAGATTATTGTAGCAAGATAGAAAAGGTTTTATTTGTAAAGTCCAATTATTAATTTGAGATAGTCTTTTATTTAGAAAAGAAAATTACTCCACTAAAATACAATTGACAGTGTTTTCACCCTTTAACAAATTAAGAAATTTAAAACATTGACTACAAATTTTCAAAAACAAAAATAAGGTATAAAATATCAATTCAGCAATGATTAGAAGGAAAAAAATAAAAGCATAAGAAAAAATAAAGCAACAAAAATAATAACAATAACAAAAAATAAACAAAGAAAAAACTACAAAAATAAAACAACAGAAGTGAAATATAAACAACAGATAACTGATCAGAAATCAGTAGGAATCAAGTTTATTCATTTATGTCAATCACACCCAATATGGTTCTTAAAGTCCTGAAAGTGTCCAAGGCTAGAGGTTTAGTAAAGATGTCAGCGAGTTGATTCTCAATTGTCACATGGTGTAACTCAATGTCTCCCTTGGTCACATGGTCTCTAATAAAGTGATGCCTTATGTCAATATGCTTAGTCTTTTAATGTTGTATAGGATTTTTAGAAATATAGATGACACTAGTGTTGTCACAAAGGATTGAGATTGTGCCTACAGGTAATCTTAAATCTCGAATTTGCTGCTTCAACCAAAGTACTTGGGCCACACAACTCTCTAAGGTAATGTACTTATCTTCAGTAGTAGAATGTGTAAGAGAGTTTTGTTTTCTACTAGACCAGGAGACTAAAGACTGTCTTATGAATTGGAAATTCACAGAGGTGCACTTTCTATCCACCCTACATCCTGCAAAATCAAAATCATAATATCCAATGATCTCAAAAGATGTGTTGTTCCTATGGTACCAGATTCCTAAGTTTTGGGTCCCTAAAAAGTATCTAAAAATTCTCTTAACTACAGTTAGGTGGGATTCCTTAGGATCAGCTTGAATATTTCACAGAGAGAAACACTAAACATTATATCAGGTTGGCTAGCAGTCAGGTAAAGTAGAGATCCACTCATCCCTTTGTACTTCTTTTGATCGACAAACTTTCCATTTTGGTGCTTATCCAACTAAGCATTGGAGGTCATGGGAGTATTAATTGGTTTGGCTTTATCCATTTCATATTTCTTCAAGATGTCCTTTATGTACTTTGATTGGTTTTGAAAGATTCCATCATCCAATTATCTTATGCTAAACCCTAAAAAGTAGGACAACTCTCCCATCATACTCATCTCAAACTTCATACTCATTATTTTAGAAAAATCATCACATAACCTATTATCAGATGATCCAAAAAGTATATCATCGATATAGATTTGAATAATGAGTAAATCAACTTTTACTCTCCTCAGAAAAAGGGTGGTGGCTATGCTCCCCTTAATAAACTCCCTCTATAGTAAAAATGTGCTAAGGCTCTCATACCAAGCTCTAGGTGCCTGCTTTAATCCATATAAGGCCTTTTTTAATTTGAAAATATGATTTGAAAATTAGGAACTCTCAAAACCTGGGGGTTGTTCTACAAACACATCCTCTTTTATTACCCCATTTAAAAAGGCACTCTTAACATCCATTTGGAAAATCTTAAATCCCTTATAACAGGCAAAGGCTAATAACACTCTAATGGCTTCCAATCTAGCTATAGAGGCAAAGGTCTAGTCAAAATCTATCTCTTCTATTTGGTTGTACCCCTTCTTGCCTTATTCCTAACCACCACACCAGAATCATTCACCTTATTCTTAAAAACCCATTTGGTTCCAACTATACTTTGTCAATTTGGTCTTTCTACAAGCTACCCAACATCATTTCTAACAAATTGGTTTAACTCCTCTTGCATGGTTAAGATCCAAAACTCATCAGAAAGAGCTTGATTGATGTTGGTTGGTTCAATCATTGAGATAAAGGTAGAGTGGTTCACTTCCTTCTTAAGTCCATGTCTAGTCCTAACTCCTTCAGAAGGGTCTCCTAAGATCAGTTCTTTGGGGTGACTCGAAGAGTATCTCCAATCTCTAGGCAAGGTGTGTGTAGGTTCAACCCTTTCCTCCAAATCTACATTTTCTACTCCTTCGGTAATCTCACCCACTCCCTCAGTATTTTGGGGCTCTACTCTCTTCTCCAAATTTTCAACTCCAGTGGTAATCTCTCCAACTTCATCTTCATCCTTAACTCTAGACTTCCTAGGATCAGATTCATCAAACACTACATGAGTAGTCACCTCCACCACTAATGTCCTCTTATTAAACACCCTTAAAGACTTCCCAATACTAAAATATCCTAAGAACACTCCTTCATTAGATTTTGGGTTAAATTTTCCTAAGTGAGACTTCCTATTGTTATGAATGAAAACCTTACAACTAAAGACATGGAGGTGTGAAAGATTGGGTGTCCTACCCTTAAGGGTCTCATAGGATGTCTTATCAAGTTTGGCTCTAACATTCACTCTATTCAATATATAACAAGCTATGTTTACCGCTTCAGCCAAAAAGTATTTTGGAAGTAAATACTCAACAAGCATGGCTCTAGCGGCTTTAACTAAGATCTAGTTCTTCCTTTTAGTTACCCCATTTTACTGAGGGGTCCTAGGATGAGAAGTTGTGGTTAATCCCCTTATCCTCACAAAATTCTCCAAATCTCTCATTTTTAAATTCCCCCCATGGTCACTATAGATGGTCAAGATCTCACAACCTAGCATTTTCTGAATTCAAGTGAATAAGGCTCTAAACTCATCAAAAGACTCATTCTTGTGTGAGAGAAATCTAATCCAAGTAAACCTCGAGTAATCATCGACAATCACAAAATCATAGACTTTCCCTTGTAAGCTGGCAGTGCTAATGGATCCAAACAAATCCATGTGAAGGACTTCTAAAGGTCTAGAGGGACTAATGTTCATAATGGAGTGAAAAGAGGAATGAACTTGCTTCCATAATTTGTAAGAATAATAAAGGTGGCGTTTAGAGAATTTAAGCTTGGGGACACCATTAATGAGATCTTTCTAGGTCAATTTCCTAAGGGTTTTCATACTAGCATGACATCATCTCCTGTGCCACAACCATGAATCATCAACTGCAGTATTTAAGCAAACTGAAGTATCACATTCAATATTATTTAAACAAGCATGTCAATATTGTTGATCCTCTTTCTCTGCAAAACAATATTATTATTTAAGCTTATGATGCAAGTGTTTGCCAAGAATTTTATGATGAAGCCTTTATCGCATTGCTGACAGATGCTGAGTAAGTTATGTTTCAGTCTATCTACAAGTAAACATTTTTAATCAAAAGATTCTTTGAGTTTCTAATTATACTTGTGCCCACCATTTTCTTGGTGGTGTTATCTCCAAGAGTGACCTTACCTCCAGCCTTGGCCTCCAGCAAAATGAATTGATTAGCATCTCCAATCATGTGTCATAAGCTTCTACTGTCTAGGTACCACATGCTCTTACGAGGCCTTTTATGAGAACACTCCTACAAATCATCAAATGTCAGATTTAGGAACCCAAATATATTTGGGTCCCTTCTTATGGAAAGTAGTATGTAATGCATGTGTGTTATGCTGTTAATCATGTAATTTTGGTCTCCACATCTACTGTGTACTACGGTGAATGGAGCAAGCATGTGCTATGTATCCTAACATACCACATGAAAAACATCTAACTCCAGGAAAAGAATGTACTAATCTACTTAGGTGGTGATACTTTTTTTTTATGATACATGCAATGATGGTTTTTTATTTTCAAAAGTTTTTAGATTTTCTAATTTTTTAAACACTTTTTCTAACTCAGCATGGATTGACTTCAAGAAATCATGTGGATTAAATAATTTAGTATGCTTTTTATTTAATGCATCAAAATCATCAAGTAATGACATATAATTTCTATCAATAGTAGAATGAATCTTTAAGAAGAATTTCATGCTCTTTTTTATAAATTTAAAAACTCCAATTTCAAGCTAGCATGTGTTTTCTTAAGTTTCATATATGATGTTTGAATTGTTTCACAAATTTTAAGCAGTTCCTCATAGGTTAGTTCGCATACCTCTTCTTGGTCACTTTGACCAAGATGATCGTCTGCAATTAGTACAAGTTTGTTGTCTCCTCTTCAGCTTCGGTCTTAAAGGAGTCTGTTGCGGATCTGTTTTCATGGTTTATGATTTTGATGATAGCAAACACTCTTATTTCTCTACGACTTCCTTATCTACTGATATTTTAGGTCCACATGATCAGACTGTAATTTGGAACCAGCTCAAAATTGGGTTGACTAGGTCTGAGTCAGTTTGTACCCTTTTTTCTTTCTTGAGTCTATTGTATTTGGTGTGGCTTCTAATGCTTTCTAACTTGAAAGATTTCTGACTGTTTCGTTCGGGACGATTTTATATCGTACTAGATGATCAGTTCAAAAGCAAAAATCCTAATTAGGACATACTCATTAAAGCAGCCGTCATTATGCAAAAAACATCGTCCTGGACAATTTTGTATCGGCCAGGATGATAGGCTCAAAACAAAAAGAATCTGCCACCAGATTTATTTAGGAATTACTTATTTTTGGAAATCATCTAGGGGATTGTCCAGAACGATCCAGGACAATTTTTACCAAAATTAATCTAGCATTTAAGGAAAGTAATTATGACCTGATTCGAAGATCAAATCATCCTGGACGATCGCAGGATCGTCCGGGACGATACGTTGGACGATTAGACATCGGACAGCTCTTTTTTAGGGCGATGTTCAGGAAGATATTCCACGATTTGTTCTGATCATCCAGGACGATATATTATCATCCTGGATGATATGAACAAACTTCTTCTAATCGTCTCAAATCGTTTCGGCTGATTGGGCTTATTTTGTACTGATTGTACAGGATGATGTTAATATCGTCCTGGATGATAAAGTCGGCAACTTGCATTAATAAGCTCATTTTGAGATCTTCTATTTAAGCTATGACATGACAGTTGGTAAGTGTCTTTTGCAGCTATTGTAGCTTTGTTCTTTTGGCGAGACTTGAAGAGAGAGCTTGAAAGGGAGTGAGGAATGGGAGAAGTCTGAGAGAGGGAGAAGATCCTATGACGGGGGACTCAAGGGAGTGTGGAGGGGGATTCCACACGGTTGCTCCGGCAGGCTTACACCTTAATACCGTTGGATTTAAGGCTCGTCTTGAGGGAAGTTCATTGATAAAGAAGATCTCTTTAGTATCAAAGGACCCGGCGACTCCGCCGCACTGGGGAAGGTGGAAGTGATTTTGTAAGGGCTTCTCCGCCTAGATGTGGGGGCTAAAGGAGAGACACTTAGTTTAGTGCAATACTTGGAGGCTGCCTCCAAGGAGTGGACGTAGGTCAAGGTTTGATTGAACCACTATAAATCTGGTGTGTTTTTTCCTTTATTACTTTCGCATTTAATTTCCGCATCGTTGATTTCTTTACGGTGATTTTGATTTGTTGTCTTTGGTTTAAAGATTCTTAAAATACTAATTCATCTCTCTCTTTTAATTAGCCTTGGGATAGTTCATAAGGGCCTAACATACTTAACGAACTTTCAAGTGGTATCAGAGCAGTATTCTTAAAATCTAGTTTTTAAAAGATTTTGAATTTCGATCTATGGCTAATTTTTCAAATCGTAATATCGCGAAAGGGTATTCAATCACCAAGCCACCTTTGTTTTAAAATATCTCATTTAATTTTTAGAAAATTTGAATGTCTATTTTTCTGCAATCAATTGATTTTCGCATGTGGCATATGATTTTAACTGGTTATTCATTACCGTCACATATTTTAGATGGAATTAAAACTGACATTCCTTTTAGTCAATGGAATAGAGATGATCGAATTGATGCTCAATTGAATGCAAAATCTTTAAATTACTTTTTCTGTGCTTTAAATTCTAAAGATTTTATGTTAGTATCCACGTGCACTACTGGTAAGGAAAATTTGGAAAAACTACACACCATATACGAAGGCACTAGTGAAATCAAGCAATCCAAGTTGAATGTGTTAATGCATGATTATGAAATATTTTCCATGAAATCTTATGAAATGATCTTAGACATGTATACTAGGTTTATTCAAATTGTGACATCATTGCATGCTTTAGGTAAAAAATTTTCAAATTTTGAAAATATTAATAAAATTCTTTGTTGTCTATTAGATAAATTTGATGCTAAAGTTGTTGCTATTTGTGAATCAAAAAATTTGAATGAATATTCAATTGATATTTTGATTGGCTCATTCATTGCCTACGAGCAAAGTTTGGGTCAAAGACTTTTGGATACAGGTAAAATGATAGTGCTAAAATCTGAAGATACAAAAAGAGGTAGCTTAGTTGGTGACGAAAGTAATAACTGGTCAAGCAAATTAAAAAGATCATCAAAGTATAAGCATCAACAAAAGTGGAATAAAGATAAAAATGATGAGAATGTCAAGATTTCTTCTGACTTTGTTTGCTTTAGATGTAGGAAGCCTGGACATATGAATAATCAGTGCTCTAATTTGAGAACTCTTCTTACAAAAGAAAAAGCTAAAACAAAGCAAATTATAAACTGGTCAAATAATGAAAACAAAATATTTCTTGGGCAGACCTGGTCTCTGAGGCATCGGACTAGGAGCAAGATGGTGCTTAAACCTTTGTTTGTATTTTTTTTTTTTGCATGTTTTGTTTGATCTTTTATTTTTGAGATTTTCTTTTTTTTTATCTTTTTCTTTCTTTTCTTTTTTTGTTAAATTTTTTTTTTGGGTTTCTCTCTGATCAACACACATGATCACTTTTCTAAAAAAATGAAAAATCTATCTCCTGTATTTTTTTTTGAAAGTTGTGGTTGATTTCTCTAAAAACAGTCAGAGAAAGAGAACTCATGATTTTGTTTCTCTTTCTCTCTTCTTAAAGAGGTTATTTTACTTTTGATTCATCATATTTTAAATTGAATTTTGAAACTGATTTTTTTTCATCTCTCTATATTTTTTCTATCGCATAGGAATTTTTTGCAAGATTATTGAATCCACCTTAAAATTTTCTTAATCAAGTTGTTCATATTATCAATAATTTAGATTTACTTTAGTTTTGAAAATATAAGAAAGAAAGAATATTTTTTTAAAATAATAAAAAAAAGTGGCCAATGATGCCAAACCAAAAGATGCACAATGACGCCAAATTGAAAAACAAATACACAAAGTGTATTAAAAATCAAAAGATGCTCAAAGAGCCATTCAAGTGATAAAGGGCATAAATTGAGCCCACAAAAAATATGCTTATTTTTTCTTATACTATTAAAAGGCTAAGAAAATCCTTGATATGTTAGAAACCTGTGCTTGAAAATCTTAGTTCTTGATTCAGCAATTCGTGCATTGATCTTCTATTAGATATGTTTTATGAAAGGAGTTTTGAAAAATTAATGTTTCTTTTTCCTATTTATTCCTTGATTTGGATATTGGATTAAAAAGTTTTTTAAGCCTTTAAAAGAACTTGAGCTTGGATTAACAGTTTATGAATTTCTTATTTTTTTTGGATTATGCGTTGTTAATCCATTCCTCACTAAGTTTTTGAATAAAATTAAGAGATAACTTTCTCATTTTAAGAATATTTGTTCTGTTCACTAGATCAGGGATTATTTTTGTCTTTTAATCATTTTGTTCTTATTATTTGTGCCCATTCTATTTTTAATAATGTCAAAGGGGGAGAACATACTGTTGAATTTTTGTACTGTTTGTATTTTTTTTCCTTTCATAAAATTAAAAACAACAAAAATATTTTTTATCTCCCCTATTTTTAAAAAGTTTTATTCTAGTGAGGGGGAGATTAGGAGAAAATGCTTCCTTTTTGAAAATTCAAATTGTTGTGTTTGCCATCATAAAAAATGGGGAGATAGTTGCGGATCTGTTTTCATGGTTTATGATTTTGATGATAGAAAATACTCTTATTTCTCTACGACTACCTTATCTACTAATATTTCAGGTCCACATGTTCAGACTGTAATTTGGAACCAGCTCAAGATTGGGTAGACTAGGTCTGAGTCAGTTTGTACCCTTTTTCCTTTCTTGAGTCTATTGTATTTGGTGTGGCTCCTGATGCTTTGTAACTTGGAAGATTTCTGACTGTTCCCTAGAGTTTACTTTTTTTGGTAACATCGTTCGGGTGGCTCCTGATGCTTTGTAACTTGGAAGATTTCTGACTTTTCCCTAGAGTTTACTGTTTTTGGTAACATCGTCCGGGATGATTTTATATCGTCTTGGAAGATCAGTTCAAAAGCAAAACCCTAATTAGGGCATCCTTATTAAAGCATTCGTCTTTATGCAAAAACATCGTCCTGGATGATTTTGTATCAGCTAGGATGATAGGCTCAAAACAGAAAGAATCTGCCACCAGATCTATTTAGGAATTACTTATTTTTGGACATCGTCCAGGGGATCATCCAGGACGATCCAGGACAATTTTTCTCAAAATTAATCTGGCATTTAAGGAAAGCAATTATGACTTGATTAGACGATCAAATCGTCAAGGACGATACACTAAATGATTGGACATCGGACAGCTCTTTTTCAAGGCAATGTTCAGGATGATATTCCACAATTTGTTCTGATCATCCAATACGATATATTATCATCCTAGATGATATAAACAAACTTCTTTTGATCGTCTGAAATCGCTGATTGGGCTTATTTTGCACTGATCGTACTGGATGAAATTAGTATCATCCTGGACGATAAAGTCGGGAACTTACATTAATGAGCTCATTTTGAGATCTTCTATTTAAGCTATCACATGACACTTTGTATGTGTCTTTGGCAGCCATTTTAGCTTCGTTCTTTTGGGGAGACTTGAAGAGAGAGCTTGAAAGGGAGTGAGGAACAGGTGAAGTCTGAGAGAGGGGGAAGATCCTGTGAGGGGGGGGGCTCAAGGGAGTGTGGAGGGGGATTCAACATGGTTGCTCTGGTAGGCTTGCACCTTAATACCGTTGGATTTAAGGCTTGTCTTGAGGGAAGTTCACAGAAGAAGAAGATCTCTTTGGTGTCAAAGGACCCGACGATTCTGCCGCACCGGAGAAGGTGGGTATGATTTTGTAAGGGCTTCTCCGCCTAGTTGTGGGGGCTAAAGGAGAGACACTTAGTTTAGTGCAATACTTAAAGGGTGCCTCCAAGGAGTGGACGTAGGTCAAGGTTTGACCAAACCACTATAAATCTGGTGTGTTATTTTCTTTATTACTTTCGCATTTAATTTCCGCATCGTTGATTTCTTTATGGTGATTTTGGTTTGTTTTCTTTGGTTTAAAGATTCATTAAATACTAATTCACCTCTCTCTTTTAATTAGCCTTGGGCTAGTTCATAAGGGCCAAACATCCCTAACGAACTTTCAGAGTCTTATGTAGAGTCTTTCTAGAATGCCTTTTGGAACATCTTCTTCTCCTTTTTGATCTTGGGTTTCTCATCACCCTTCACCTTGCTTGGGTGTGCTTTAAGTACAGGACAATCAGTTTTAATGTGTCCTGACTTCCTACATTCAAAATAGATCATATCATTAGAACTCTTAAAATTTTTGTTCCCCTTACCTTTATTTAACTTTTTATGGTTCTTTTGCTTCTTCCTTAGGAAGCTTCTGAATTACCTTGTAATTAAGGCAACATCATCGCTTTCAGGCCCTGAAGAATCAGTGTCCGTGTTGTTGGCCTTCAGTACCATAGTTTTCTCCTTCTTTTTCTCACCCGCATCAAGATTTCTTTGATTCACCCCTTGCTCGTAAGCAATGAGTGATCCAAGTAAGTTATCAATTGAATAAGTATTCAAATCTTTAGATTCAGTATTTACAGTGATCTTAGCTTCAAAAGAGGAAGGCAAGTATCTTAAAATTTTATTCACTTTTTCATAGTTAGTGAGTTCTCTTCCTAAGGCATGCTAAGAGGTAACAATTTGAGTAAACCTTGTATACATTTCAGAAATTGATTCAAAAGGTTTCATAAAAAAAGTTCATAATCATGCAATAAAATATTAAATCGAGATTATTTAACTTCATTTATTCCTTCATAAGTAATGCACAATCTATCCCAAATCTCTTTACCAGTAGCACAAGTTGTAACACGCATGTAGTCTTCAGATTTTAAAGCACAGAAAAAATAGTTCAAATATTTTGCATTAAGTTGTACTAAATCTCTATCATAAAAATCCATTCAGTAAAAGGAAGTTCAATTTTAATGTCATTAATTTTAATTGAAGGAGGTGAATATCCTTCTTTAACAAGCATCCACATGTGATAGTAAATCGATTAAAAAAATGTAGACATTGTGGACCTCCAAAAGAACACCGCGCGAACGGGTCAATTGGAAGGGACAGATTGGATCGTGCATACGACTAACCATTGAGGATAGAGGCTGTCGCCAACACACCTCGATGGGTAGTAATATACACGACCTAATCACGGATTTCCTCCATCCGATGCAAGAGCTCGAGTGGGGTTTAGTAGATGTGGGACCGAGTTTCCCACGGGCGCAAGCCCCTGTGGTTAATTACATCCCAGGCCAAAGCTTGAGAAAACTCTTGATTAAGGATCATACATTATCCTCTCCGAAAATGGGATTGACACAATGGTATAAACTAGGAAATCCTACTCAAAGGGAAGAAATGTCCGAAGGGCTGAATCAACATGTGTGGTTCACACCAGCATTCGGAGGCTCTAGGGTACTAGAGAGAAACTAAAAAAAAAATCAAAGTCAGACATCCAATCACATGCATGAGAGAAGGATGGAAATGGCGTTATCCTGTGATGCGAATAAGTAGGAATTAGGGTCCCTGAAAGGAAGGGACCTACCTACTATTTAAGGCATACTATGAGACCGAATGTAGTAGCCTCGAATCCTAAATCTAGGTTGGGCTTAGTGCTCTACGAAACACTAAGACCCGTGTCCTAGCTAATGCAATGCAAAACCTGGACTTATCCCGGCCTGGATTGGGGGAGCCAGCTAACCACCTAGTCGCTTTAAAACCATGATATCAAGCCATTTATGAGAGATGGGTGGGAGGTACAGTTCTTTGGAAATAGGACCGACATCTAGAGAATTTCCTAAGTGGTCCTGGACTTATGTGGGTTAGATGCTCCTAGCTAATGCAATTAAATTTTAATTAGTTGGTTACTAATGCAATGCATGCTAGTTGAAATGTCAGCTCATGAATGCTATAGAGTTTTAAAAACAGGCTTATATAAAATAATTTTTTGAAAAGACTGGGTCTCCCTAGGTCCGGCACTTCATCCTCTTAGGCCAGATTATCCGGACTCTACCCGCAGGCAGGGAGATGTCTTATAGCAAGGAGAGAAGAATGCAGTAATATGCATGCGACCCCGGACGGTTTTGGCAATTTCCTAGGTTCGTTAAGTTTCTAAATTATTTAAACTTAGAATTTTTAAAGATTAGTTATGAGTAAAAGAATTTTTATAGTTCTTAAAGAGCCTAACAAAAATCCAGGCGAAATCAAAGACGGCATGCAAGAAAGAAACCTAAGGAAAGCAGGCAATCTCTACTGCGCAATCAGGTAAACACATCAATATAAATCCCAAAAATAAATCATCTAAATGTCCATAGGCAAACTGCCCTTATTACAACTAGAATTTGCAGAAAATAAAGTGGTCGGGCACCACTGCCAACAACCCGGATTTCTAAGCCTATGACAGACGCCAAAAACTTTGAGTGGGATATTGGGTCTTCAAATCTTTAGTCTTCTGGATATCTTCTCCTTGGACTTCTTGGATCTCTCCTCCTTGGACTCCTTGGATCTCTCCTCCTTGGACTCCTTGGATCCGTCGTGGCTTGAATATCCAAACGAAGAGACAATTCCCCCAGTATGGGGGTATTGCCTTTTCTCTTTGGATATCTAAAGCCATCCAGCTCGATCTTCCAAATGGAAGAAGACTATCCCCTTAGGGATTCCTTCCTCTTTTAGAATCCGAGCTGGATAAGAATATCCCAACTCAAAAGTTGTTTTCACAACTCTTAACAATTATTACATACAAATTTACATTTATTGAAAGGCAGTAAATTCTAAATCACCTGCAAGGTTATCCTAATAATCATCCCAAGCAGTTTATATAAAAAATAAAAGTGCTAACACCATTGACCCTGTGCCAAGCCATGCTCTTAATTTTGAGGGCTAAGCAGCTCCATATGTGCAATTATAATTATTTATTTAGCCCTCATTTTTATCTAAGGGGAGCTGAGCAAGCACCTGCATAAAATATTATTAGAAATAATTATAATGCTCCCCCTTTTACTAGCTTGAGCATGGCCACCTGCACGGAAGAACAATATATATATATGATGTTCCTAACCTAGGGGTAGATCTAGCGCTCATCACATCCAGAGTGCAGAAAAAGTAAACAAACATATCAATCAATTTTCAAACAGCATGCAGTGAAAACTACGAAAAGCTCCGGCACACAGCAGAAAAGTAAAACACAACGGCCTAACCTAACTCTAGAAGTGGTGCCCTAGCAAACAATTCTATGTATGTGTAAGGCTTGTGTGGTTTAAATAGATCCTAATGTGGGTAGTTAGTTGAAATTATCTAAAGTTCAGGTATGTTATAGGCTAGAAAAGAAAATTTTAGTTGAAATTCAAATATTAGTGAATTAGAATCCATTTTTAATTATTTCAGTTTGTTGATCAGTTTTAAGAGCTTAGAAAACTGACATTTAAAGTTCAAGTGATATTAGCCAATTTTAGAAAGTTCTAGGTTCTCCTATGAACTGAGCTAAGGGTCCAAAAAGTCACTATGGGAAATAGGTCAGGTTTGAGTCTCTTAATGCCTTAAGAAAATATTAGACCTTAATACGAGTAGTTAGACAGGTGGTAGGCTAAAATCGGAGTTCTCTAGGCAAAGTTATGAATTTTCTAAGTTTCGGGCCCTAAATGAACTACGGTTGACCAAAACGTTGACTTTCTAATCTAGGCCAATTTTTGAAATCCTGATATTTTTAATAAATACTTGACCCTAATTGGAGTCTAATTCAAGTGAGTTTACCTAATTTGGAATTTTCTACAATTAGTTATGAGTTTTCTAAATCCAGGGTATATAAGGGAATTTTCTAAATTAACTAGGAAAGGGCCGATTTTACTGTTTTGATCCAAATGAGATCCAAACTGATTGGAATCACTCCCAAAGGTCATGGATGACCTGAGAAAGTGATCCCAAGTGTTCGAAGAAAATTTGGGATTTTTAATAATTTTAAATAATTTATTAGGGGCAAAAAGATAATTGCCACCTATGGTCAAATTTAGGGTTAACCTAGAGTCAAACTAAGGAGCCCTATTTATCTAAAGTCAAGGGTCAGATTATGGACAATTTGAGGTATTATGGATAATTTTCTGACCTAAGGTGTATTTATTGTAATTTTTGCAAGGTCTCGGGGCCCTATTTAGCGAGTTAATTAGGGTTAGTTAACTAAGGGGTCTAAAGACTTCTAAAAAAAAATCCTAGAAAATTCAGTGATGTTTTAGATGTCACTAAGTTTAAGTGTTGAAGTTTTCATGTCGTTCTGGGATCTATCCTAGTCCCTAGAAAACTTCTAAGTTCGCTAGACAAGTCCTTAATTATTATCCTTAGGGTGTCACTACGTTATATTGGTTTAAAGTGATGTTTTGTCTAACCCTCAAGGTAATAAATGCATGGGAGTACAAAAATGAAATAAACACACCATGTCCTTAGATCTAGGAGAGCCTAAGCTAAGTGCTCGTGGTGCAACCTACGCATGCAATCTACGAAAAATAAAAGGAAAGACACCTAATTATTGGATTAGTGAATGATTGGAACTCAATCACCCACTAATCCTCTCCCCCACGATTGCTCTTCATTCATAGAACCCATGTTTAAGATTTCATGAGCTAGCGAGTCTCCCAAAATTAGGATTTATGTATAAGTAGTTTTAAAATAGTTTAAAAGTACTTATAGATATAAGTATATTTTTGGAAAATAAAATAATTGAAAATAATTCAATTCATAATACATAAGTACAGGGAAACCCACTGACCACCCTAATGAAGTCTCAAGCGATTTGAAAATAGTTTGTATCCTGAAATAATGTTATAATTAATATTTAATATCAAAAGTACCCAAATAATCGAATCCAAATAGTGATCTGTCAAAACAGCCAAAATCAGGGGCTGGAAATGGTTTCAAAATAAAATGCACATTTTTCTCAAAAGATCGAGGGGTTATACGCACAAATCCGATTTAAAACGACGAAGATATGAATTTCCGAAGTTTAAATACAATAATATAATGTTTTAAAATAGTGTCATTTCACTGTTTTGGATATATCAGAAAATCTAAACAGAATTTTCATCCAGAAGTGATTTTAAACTGTACAGAATTCCAAATACACCCAAAACAAGGTGCTGTGCATCAAAATCCGACTTAAAACGAGAAAGTTACGCAATTTCGAAGTTTAAAGGCAATAATTAAATAATTTTAAAATAGTGCAGCTGGCTGTTTTCAAAATAACTGCAGGCAGATCAAAACTTTTTTGAGCAAAACCAACTTTAAAGTGTGCAGAATTCAAATACGTTCAAATCAAGTTGCTGTGCGCAAAAATCCGAAATGAAACGGGAAAGTTATTAATTTTGAAAGTTTAATGCATTAAAAAAAATGAATTTTATAAAAAATAATAATAAGAATAATAATAATCAATAATTAAAATAACCACTAAATAAGGATGAAAATAGGATGGAGGATTCCTGGAATTTAACACTTATTTAATACAATAATAATAATAGTAATAATAATAATAATAATATTAAAATAATAACAAAATAACTTAAAATAATATTAGTGATATTAATAATAACAAGTTTAAAATATTGGTAATTGCTGATATAGTAATTAAAATAATAATAATAATAATAATAAATCAAAAATAGTAAAGAAATATAAAAGCAACAGCTACTATTAATATCATATTTAAATAAATGATATAATAATATAATAGTAATAAAAAATACTTAAAATATAATTTTAAAATAATATTTTTACTGTTTTTTTAAAAATAATTTAAAATTTATAGTTCATTTTAATAGTAAAAATTTTTTAACAGGTAGAGAATAAAAATCCGATCAAAACGAGGTATTATACGTCAAAATCGGACGAAAAATAAATTTTGTATGAATTTTTAAAGTTCTGTCAATTAAAATACACTTAAAATTAATTAAAACCTAATTAAAACCCTAATCCGGCGGCGACATGCTCTGGGCGCGACACGTGGCGGCGGCTAGGGCTACGTGTCGACAGCGGGTTGGATCCCGCGGTACCGGAGGCGGCGCAATCATGCCCGCAATGATTGCGGGCTGATTGAAAACGCGTGGGACCCACGCGTCAGCCACTCATCCACGTTGGACGGCGCGGGCGCCGTCGGATCGCCACAGGATCTAGACCGACGGTCCAGATCTCGGCGGAACGAGATCTAAGCCGCGGGATCCCTCACGCGGTTCGGACAGAGCCGCGGATCGGCGGATCTGGACCGTTGATCGCGCGATCAACGGTCCAAATCATGCATGGCTCCCAGTCTATGCAAACCGAACCCTAAACACGTTTTTTAGCAAATTCTCTCTATTTGATGGATCAAAACTAACGAAATTTTAAACACAGGCTCCTGTAATGAAGAGAATTCATGGGGAATACTTTTTTCGAATTAAAACGCGCTAATTACGATGCTAATTAACCCTAAGTGTTCTAACTAGGGTTTGAGGTATACCTCAATCCACACGGTGGATTCAGAAGATCTTGGTCTTGTTGGACTCGTGGACTCTCCAAGAACAAGTTCCTAGTTGACCTCGAGCCTTGATTCACCTTGGATCGATCACGAAACACCTTGGAACGAAAATAACCTCGGTTCGCCGGATCTCTCGCCGCCGGCAAGCCTTGATCGTCGGGATTTGATGGGGGAAGGTGGAGAAAGGGTGTGGGAGCGCTCTTCCAAAATCTCAGAGCCTGGGGAAGTCTTTAGAGAAAGCTAGAGCAAAAGATCCCTTTCCAACCCTAATTTCTCTCTATTTAAGTGTCTAAGCTCTAGATCAGCGGTCCAGATCTAATCTAGGTTAAATTAAGAGGAAAATCAGAGTTAGGGGCCGTTGGTTTTGAATTCCAAAATGTTTGCCCTTGATTAGGCATTAAATAGGCTCTTAATAAGGATTTAAATGGGTTTTAATGGGTCGATTTGACCCATTATGACTTGGATTGACCAAGTCATGTGTTGACTTGGTCAACTCAGTCAAATAGGTCTAATGGGTATGAGGTTTGAGCCAAGCAAGAGATTGGATTTGATTTAGGCTCTAAAAGGGCTTAAATGGGTCAAAATTGATCCATTAAGACTTGGGTTGACCAAGTCAACAGTTGACCTGGTCAACAGTTGACCTGGTCAACTCAGTCCTCCACGCCCATGTTTGGGCAAAATCGAGGTCAACAAATGGACCGCCAACAGGAGTGGCGAACAACTAGTGAACCGCTCGTGTTGGCGTTGACCGACTAAGCCACAAAAAGTAGAGAAGAAAACATGAGTATCAAAAAGATGGAAGAAAAGCAAAGAGGTCTCCTCCTGGCCTTACCCTGTAACGAGGGTATAGCCTAGGAGAGAGGGAAGAGCAGCAGTGCACAGGTAAGGTGTCACCAGAAATGGTGAACCAGTAGTAAGGTCTTCTCCTGGCCTTACCCTTTGACAAGGGTAGAGCCAAGTATGACCAACAGTAAAGATCACCTCAAAAGGTGAAAACAAGGTAAGGGGATTCTCCTATAGCCTTGCCCCATAGCGAGGGCAGAGCAGAAAAGAAAATCAAAAGTAAAGATCACCTCAAGGGTGAAAAAGGTAAAGGGATTCTCCTCTGGCCTTACCCCGTAGCTGGGGTAGAGCCAAGAGAAGAACCACAAGTAAGGTAACAATAGCATACCAACTATCTGTCTGACTATATCGAATCAGCAGAATAGAAGGCGAAAGGGTCCCATATCCTCCTGCCTATTTTAGGACAGTGGATTGGGGTGACTCAGTATTTGCGTGAAACAATCGGGTCAGCAAACAAAAGAATCACAATGCCAGGTGTCTGCCTAATCGGAACAAGACACTCAGGGAAGAAGAGTGGCGAGGAGTTCCTGTCAGGTGCTCTGTCAGGCACTCTCTACCAAGTAAGTCAAACCAGCTTCCCGTATGTTCATTTCAAACAGCAAGATAGAAAGTGAAAAGATCCCATCTCCTTCTGCCTATTTCAGGACAGTGGATTGGGGTGACTCAGTATCTGTCTGATCAGCTCAGGACAGCAAACAAAAGAGTCACAAAATCTGGTGCCTATTTATTCAGAACATGACAATCAGAAAAAGGCGAGGAGTTCCTGCCAGGTGCTCTGTTAGGCTCTCTCTACCAAGTAAAACCAGCTACGCGCCTGACCGCATCTGGATAGCGGGGTGGAAAGTGAAAAGGATCTTGCCCCTCCTGCTCCTTTTTGAACAGTGGATTGGGGTGACTCGATACCTCTGCCTGACCTCAGCAAAAGTAAAGAAGACACGAAGTGGAAGCCTGCGTAGTCTTTTACAGGACATCCGAGTAAAGGGGTGTTGAGGAATTGCGCCTCCCAGGGACTCTGTCGGGCTCACTCAACGGTAGGTAAAAACCAACTACCAGGCTGACCGCATATGGACAGCGGGTAGAGGGTGAAAAGGATCCCGCCCCTCCTGCTCCTTTTGAAACAGAGGATTGGGGTGGCCACTACTTCTTCTTGACCTCAGCGAGAAGCTCATGAACCACGAAGTGGAAGCCTGCGTAGTCTTTTACAGGACATCCGAGTAAAGGGGTGTTGAGGAATTGCGCCTCCCAGGGACTCTGTCGGGCTCACTCAACGGTAGGTAAAAACCAACTACCAGGCTGACCTCATCCGGACAGCGGATAGAGGGTAAAAAGAATCCTGCCCCTCCTGCTCCTTTCGGAACAGTGGATTGGGGTGGCTACTACTTCTGCCTGACCTCAGCGAGAAGCTCATGAACCACGAAGTGGAAGCCTGCGTAGTCTTTTACAGGACATCCGAGTAAAGGGATGTTGAGGAATTGCGCCTCCCAGGGACTCTGTCGGGCTCACTCAACGGTAGGTAAAAACCAACTACCAGGCTGACCGCATCTGGACAGCGAGTAGAGGGTGAAAAGGATCCCGCCCCTCCTGCTCTTTTCGGAACAGTGGATTGGGGTGGCCACTACTTCTGCCTGACCTCAGCGAGAAGCTCATGAACCACGAAGTGGAAGCCTGCGTAGTCTTTTACAGGACATCCGAGTAAAAAAAAGAACTGTTGAGGAATTACGCCTCCCAGGGACTCTGTCGGGCTCACTCAACGGGTAAGCTTTAACATCTACTGCAGCCAGCTCGGTCTTGCAGATGAAGAAGGGCTCAATACCCACTCAGTCATTTCAACTGAGTGAATAAAGAGTCAAGCTCTGATACCTGTCTGATCAAAATAGGGCAATCAAAAGCATGGCGAGGAGTACCTGCCAGGTGCTCTGTCAGGTCCTCTCTACCAGGTAAACTCAACTATCTGTCTGTTCATTTCAAACAGTAGAATAGAAGGTCAAAAGTCACCTCGACATCAGCCTAACACGCATCTGTATAGGGATGTGAGGGAAAAAGAGGTAAGTAAATGGGATAATTTTAAGGGCAGAGCCACCTAGGGAACCCTTTCTAGCAATCTGATAACCACATGGTAGAGGACAAATCGTCGTGGCCATGAGTATCCAAATGCTGTCAGGATCTACTAAAGAACCCTAACCCTACACAAAAGGGGGAGAAGACATCAGAACGACATCTCTCAAGAAAGCTGGAAGAGATATACCCACTGTAAAGTGTGTAAGGGAGCGATCTCATTCCAAAGGAGTAAAAAAGAACTCGAGTAGCGAGGGGGCACCTCAACTACAGAAGGCAGGACTACGCCTGGTAACAAAAACAATCCTCAAAAAGGCTACAGTGGTAAACCCACACCCACTGATGGGGACCCTGTAAGAAGTGGAAAGAGTATCAAAATATCCAAGGGACCTCTCCGGCAGCTAGGTCTGGGGTCTCAATGGGGAAACAAGTGGTAGAAGTATCTGAAATTGTTGACTCTCTACTAGAGAATCAAAGCTCAAGGAAAAGGTGATGACAGCATCTATGGGATGATGCTTTGTATCACTAGGTAGGAGAAAAAAAAATCAAAGTAGTGAGGGAGTATCCTCTCTATTGAGGGCAACAACTCTAAGTAAGCAAAATCTCACAGTGGTAGCACCCACACAAACTAGTGGGACCCTGTGGAAAGTAAAAGTGACATTAACACATTCATAGGACTAATCTGTCAACTGAGCCTAATGTATGAATGGTAAGATAGGTCACGAAAAGTAGTGAAAGAACTGATCTTCTGCTAGAAAATCAAAGTTCTCAAAGTGGTGATGTTAGTATCCGGGGCAAGGCATACTACATCACTTCAAGGAGAGCAGCTCTAGGTAGTAAAGGGGACACACTTACTATCTGAGGACGGTAATTATATATAAAAGTGAAGAATCATCAAGAGGTTCACAGTGGTAACACCTACCCTGATCGGGTGGGACCCTGTGAGAAGCAAAAGCAATAAAACAACATTCATAGAGCCACTCTAGCAGCTAAGAGTAGTGTATGAATTCTGAAAGTGAGTGAGTAAAGGAACCAGAGAGCTGATCTTCTAATATGAAATCAGAGCTCCTGGAACTGTGGTGCTAACACCTGAGAATAGATGTACTACATCACAACTAAGAAAATAACTCTGAGGTGACAAGGGAGTACACCTGACACCTAATGTGATAATCATGAGTGAGATCTATGATTATCATAAGACCACAGTGGTAACACCTACCCTAATCAGGTAGGACCCTGTGCGAAGTGAGGGTAACACTGCCACATTCATAGGACTACTCTGGCAGCTCGGAGTAGTTCATAAATGGGAGGTGGACTGCCAAAAGAGAGCACTAGGGGGCGATCTCTTCTTAGAAAGACCCAAGCCCGAAAAGTAGTGATGATTACATCTCAAAACACAATGTACTACATCACTAACGAAGAAATGTATTTAAAATCATATAAGTTCATCGATCAACTAAGTGGGAACTCAACCTTGAAGAGATCGTCAAAGTACTCTCAAGGGAGGAGAAAGAGAAATTTTTGGGGAATTTGAGCTCTTAGGGAGTTTTATCGAGTTCCTCCTGTGACAAGGGCAACCGGTTTTGCTCTATCGAGAGCTTCCCTCTTTTATCACATGTATATATATACATATGTGTTTTTTTTTTTAAATCCAGGTCACATTCAAATCATCTGAATGAGATGACGAGCACAATTATATCGAAATAACAAAGATCAACATCAAGATAGAGGATCAACACTACCACACCTGACTAGCATAGGATGGTGTTGACCCAGCATCCTACCTCCAAAAGAGTCTAAACTAATGACTCATGCATCTCTGATCACATTCAACCCATATGAGTGGACCGGGTGCTACATCTATCAGATCAGAACTGATAGGAAGAAGAAACTCAACTAGGGACAGTGGATCTCCATCACCATTCTTGACTGTCACGGGGTGGTGTGGACCCAGTATCACCTCTCAAAAACTAGATCTGAACTATTAGTTTTGGTATCCCAGACCACACCTGGGGCGGCAGGTGAAACTGGGGGACTAAGCCCTACAAAGGGGAGAACAAACTGGAAATTCTATGCGATAGCACCAACGTGATTGGTGCGCACAGACAGAAGTACAAAACATCCCTACGGCAAATTAGTGTATCCCCTCTAAGGATAGCCTTATACTCTTCAAAGCAAATGTCGTGTGGTAGAGGACAAGTCGTCGTGGCCACACAGACTGCTGAAAAGTAGTAGGAATCCTTTTAGGAGCTACATATATAGAGGGATATCTACAGGCGGTAGGGAGGCTCCCCTGTGAAGTACTAGACTCAGGCATAGTACTTTTTCAAGTACTACCCGTTAATGGAAGGCATTGGGTGGACGCCATTTGCATCAACGAATAGGTAGGCACCACCTTCATAAACTTGCTCTACAGCGAAGGGGCCTTCCCAAACTGGCTCAAACTTACCACCTCGCCGACGATGCAAGATGATAGGCCTACGCAAAACAAGAACTAACTCGCCTACCCAAAAAGCATGGGGTCTAACAAGGCGCTCGAAGTGCCATTTCATTCAGGCCTGGCATAGCTTAAGGTATTGGTAAGCTCGTAAGCGAAGCTCATCCAAACCATCAAGCTCTTCCAACCTCAGTCGGTCATTATCTTCTTCAGATAGATTGTAGCTGACTGCTACACGTAGTGAGGGGATCTCAACCTCAAGTGGGAGGACTGCTTCAGCCCCAAAAGCTAAAGCGTATGGGATGGACTGAGTAGGAGTACGGTAGGTAGTCCTATATGCCCATAACGCTTCAGGTAACTTATCATGCCATTCTCTTTTATTTGCAACAAGAATTTTCCTTATCAGTTGCACAAGAGTCTTATTAAATGCTTCTGCCAAGCCATTGGCTTTAGGGTAGTAAATTGACGAGTATCGCCAATTAATGTTATGGCGGCGGGCAAATCTGGCAATCTTGGTGCTTCTAAAGGACGGGCCGTTATCTGAGATTATACGGCGCGGAACACCAAAGTGATAAACAATGTTATCGCGAAAGAAGCGCATCACATCTTCTGATTTAACTTCCTTAAGTGGGACAGCTTCTGCCCACTTAGAGAAGTAATCAGTGGCGGCTAAAATGAACCTATGACCCTTAGAGGAAGGAGGGTATATAGGACCCACCACATCCGTGCCCCAACCCTCAAATGGCTAAGAAGAAACAGTAGGGTGCAACGGATTAGGGGGTTGGTGAATCACCGTGTCATGAATCTGGCACTAGTGGCATCTCTTAGCATGCTCCATGCAATCGTGGATCATAGTCGGCCAGTAGTAGCCAAGGCGTTTAATTCTGCCTTTCATTTTTGGTCCAGATTGATGGGCACCACAAAGCCTTCATGTATCTCGCTCATGACTCGACTAGCCTCTTCTTTGCTGAGGCATCTTAACCACATTTGGTCAAAAGAGTGTCGATACAGAGTTTCATTTATATAAGTGAATGATAAGGCTCTCTTTCTGATTTGAGCAGCGAGAGACTTATCATATGGAAGCCTACCATGCTTTAAATACTCTATGAAGGGATCTCTCCAATCTGACTCCTCATCCATAGCAAATACTGCAAGGGTCTGATTGGAAGTAGACAAGTCTGCGGGGCACAGAGCTTGACGATACTGGACAATAATAGACACTGGGTTTCCAGTAGGGTCAGCTAATTCTTTTGCTAACTTTGCCAATGCATCTGCTTTTCCATTTTCAGATCTAGGGACCTTGGCCAAAGTTACATCTGGTATTAAGCTCAGGAGCTCCATTGCTTTGTTATGATATGGAATGAGCTCAGGCTTAAGCACTTTATAGACTCCAGCTACTTGATTGATTATCAGTTGGGAGTCTCCAAAGATCTTCACCCGCGTAAGACTCATCTGAATGGCCAACTCTAACCCCAAAATCAGAGCTTCGTACTCAGCTTCATTATTAGTACGAGGTTTTGATAAGCAATAGGAGTACCGTAGAGTATGACCCTCAGGAGACACAAAAATCAGGCCTAATCCTACCCTAACTGTAGGAGTTTCATCTGGACTTAAGGTCTTAACGGATGACGCACCGTCAAAGTAAAACTCCCAAGTAGGGGACTCCTGTTCATCCACACTCATGATGAATTCATCAGGTAGTTCATCGTTGAGTGGGGAATCTGTAGGGATCAGGTGATCGGCTAGAAAGTCAGCTAGAGCCTATCCTTTGACGGCCCGCTGAGGAATAAAAGTAATATCAAATTGCAGTAGTATACTAGACCATCGCACTAGTCGACCTGAGAGGGTCGGACGGGTCATCAAGTACTGCAATGGGTTGACTCGAGAGATCAAATTGATCTTATGTGATAGCATATAATGCCTAAGCTTCTGTACCGCAAAGATCAAGGCTAAATATTGCTTTTCTATCGCTGGGTACTTAAGCTCTGCAGGTATCAGTCGCCTGCTGAGGTAGTACAAGGCATTCTCCTTATCTTCCTCATTCTCTTGAGCCAACAGTGCACCTAAAGACTCATCCAGGGCCGTAGTGTAGAGAATCAATGGCCTGCCTGGGATAGGTGCAGCTAAAACAGGGGGGTTCATCAGGTAGCGCTTTATACTCTCAAAGGCCTCCTGACAACTCTCATCCCAGTGGAATCGGGCATCCTTCTTCACTAGTGTAGAAAAAGGATGACATCTACCAGAAAGATTGGAGATAAATCTCCGCAAGAAAGCGAGTTTACCCTAAAAGGACCGTAACTGGGTAAGACTCTTAGAGGGTTTTAAATCTACTATGGCCTTGATCATAGAGGGGTCTATCTCAATGCCACGGTAGCGAACTATAAACCCTAAGAACTTTCCTGCACTGACTCCAAATGCGCATTTTAAAGGATTCATCTTTAAATCAAACTTGTGTAGGCGTTCAAAAATGATTCGCAGATCTCTGAGGTGATCTTCGCGGACTTTGCTTTTGACGACCAAATCATCCACATAGCATTCAACCTGCTCATGTATCATCTCATCGAAGATGACAGTCATGGCACGTTGATAGGTGGCCCCGGCATTCTTGAGACCGAAGGGCATCACCTTGTAACAAAAGACACCTATAGGTGTCCGGAAAGCAGTAAACTTCTCATCCTCGGGATCCATCTTTATCTGATTATAACTAGATGAACCATCCATGAATGAGAAGATACTATAGGATGATGCTATATCTACCATAAGCTCAGGAATGGTAAGAGGAAAATCATCCTTAGGACATGCCTTGTTCAGGTCACGGAAGTCGATACAGACTCGTATATGTCCGCTCTTCTTCCGGACTGGAACAATGTTGGCAAGCCAAGTTGGGTACTTCTCTTCCCTAATGAAACCAGCTTCTATAAGCTTCTTGGCTTCAGCGATCACCTGTTGTTCAATTTCTAACCTCATCCTACGAGGTGCTTGTTTAACAGGGACTGCATCAGGCTTAATGGCTAACTTATGGACTGCTACCTCTGGATTTAGACCAGGCATCTCGGTATAGTTCCAGGCAAAACAGTCTCTAAACTCTTAAAGTAACTTGATATATTCTTGAGCCTCTGAATCAGGCAGCAGGGCACTATGAAAAATAGGCCTAGGATCTGACTCAGTGCCTAAGTTTACCTCACACAGTTCGTCCATGGCTGAAGTGGCGTCATCTTCAAACTCTTGTGGAGCATCAAGTATTCTATCATCGCCACTATCCGGGTCTTCTTCATCGGTAAGAGAAACAACCGGATAAGCATGGGAAATGACACGAATTCTGGCATCACTGGACTGATTTAATCCCATGTAACCTACGCCTCCTAGACCTTGGGGAAAATCGGTCCGCCAGACTCGGGCCTGCTGTAGAGCTTCTTCATCGGGCCAAGTGGAACGAACGAGACCCCGCTCAACAAAGCTCTCTACAGTAGGTGAAAAGTAACGAGGGGCACTCCTGACCTCTATATCCATAGCGGTCTCCTCTAGATCCTGTCTCACAGGACCTAGTGGTGCACCTACACTACGGGGTACAGAGGGACATTCCCTAGGTCGGGCCAGCCCAAATGTATCATACACGTGAGGTATGGGGTTGTGACTACCCCATATTGGGCTATCATCATCGTCTACAGGAGTGTTAGAAGATCTCTGACTGGAATCCCCAACTCCTTTCCCGCGTATCTGATGGGGGGAAGATTGTCTGGTAGTAGTCTGACGTCGGAAGTCTTCTTCCTCGTCTGAGCTAATATCTATAACCAATCCACCTTCAGGTATCAAATGGCTACGAAGAGTAGGTAGTGAATCATAGCCTGCGGAATAGGGAGGTGGTGAAGTGACTGGACGCTGAAGAACATCGATCATTTCATCGTCGGAAGAGTCGGACTCTACAGTCAAAGAAGAAGTGTAAAGGTTAGGGGGAGGAGGTGTGCGAGTGTCGTAGTTCCGTGGCTCGCGGATCGCAACTCTACCTCTTCCTCTACCTCTACCTCCCCTACCTCTACTAGGGGGAACGTCGTGCCTCACTGCAAACTGAGAGGGATCTCCATCAGCGTGGGTAGTGGGAACACCTGGCTCGATACCAACCTGTGATGGACCCTGTACTGACGATTGTATAGGACCCTGTGCAGGTGGCTGTGTAGGATCCTGTACAACAGTATCAGGTATCACTGGGGACTGAGCAGGTGGAGCTCTACGAGTCTTCCGAGGTACGTAGTACTCAGCGTCGTCGTACATAGAGATCTCATGCACGGAGAAGGGCTGGGTATCTCCAGGAATGGTATACTCAACATCATTCCTCAGAAACTTCATACATTGGTGCAAGGTAGAGGGCACCATTCCATACTCATGGATCCAAGGCCTTCCTAAGAGAGCCTTTTATGAAGTATCAGCCTCAATCACATGAAACTTTGCCTCAGTTAGAAAATTTCCAAATTTCAGAGGCAGGGTGATAGACCCTAGAGCTCGCTGGCCTTGGTCATTGAATCCTTTCAACATAATCTTGTCGGAAGTGAGCTTCAAATGACCTAGGGAGAGGCTCTTCAAAGTTTCATGGGTTAGTATGTTTACTGATGCCCCTTGGTCTATGAGGACCCTGTTCAACTCATAACCATTAACTTCAGCAGTGACATACAAGGGACGATTGTGCTCAGCGGTCCCTAACAGAAGATCACGACTAGAGAAAGTAATGCATGGCGTGTTGTACGAATGCCATGCTCCATCATCAGGGTCGGAAGTAAAGAATGCTTGATAGGTCTCTGGTTCAAGCAAGGCTTTTACCAGTGTCTCTCTCAAGTCAGATGACAACATCAAAGCGTCATAGACACTAAGAAGGGAAGGAATTTTTCTTAGGTGAGCCAACACATTGTAATCAACCTCCAGCTGAGAGTCTTTCCCTTTCTCCTTAGGCTGCTCCTGGGAGGATGGGATAGAGTCATCCTGCTGGGTAATGATATTCTTATCTTTTGTATTCTTCGCCAAACTAGGTGGAAGGACCTTCCCTGAATGCAGATGAACTTCCTGTATTGAGTCATCCTCAACAGGAGATTCCTCTGGTTCAGTGGTAGTGGCAGGTGTTGGTTCTAAGGAAAGTATTGAGAGTGGATTCTCGGATTCATCTTCTGAATCCATGTAACATCCACCCTCTGGTATCACAAAGACTGACTCATCTTCATACTCAGACTCAGACTCTTCACTAGAATTATTATAAGACACATGTAAAGCAGTAAAAGAGTGAGTGCTAGTAGAAGTAGAAGCAGTAGAAGTAAAGCTAAAAGCAGTAGGAAAAACAGAAGGAGAAGAACACTAAAAGTAGCCAGAATCATCTTCTTCTATTATTTCTTCACCAAATGAAGGGAGAACAAAGTCCTTCAGCGTAAGTGCTGGAAGGAACCCTGTCTTCCCCTCAGAGGTTACAACATATTTTTCTCTTTCATACATTTTCTTATTACATACATCAGAAGAAAAAGAAATGTGCTCAGTAGGCATTACAACAGAAAGAGAAGAAGAAGAAGGTACAAGCGCTGGGGTAGTAACTGTAGGGGCAATTGTCGACTTGGCCTGTAGTGGCCTCCTCTCAACTGCCTCTGAACTCTGAACTGCACGGTCTATCATCCTCCTGGTCTTCTTGGAGAGTGCTAGCTGCCACTCTCCCTCAGAACTCTGGGGTAAACTGCTACTACTGCCCTGACTGTCAGTCTGACTAGGACTGTGGCTGGGACTGGAAACCATCTGGACTGTCTGAGCGCCCTTTTCCTTGGGCTGCACTAGGTCACTATCCTGGAGGTGTATCTGTCCTGTGGCCATCAACCTCTCAACCTTGTCCTTGAACACAAAGTAATCCTCTAACACATGTCCAACGTATCTGTGGTAAGGATAATAGAGTGGGTGCTCAGTCTGACCCTCCTCCTCCACTCTATTGCTGCTGGGAAAGGTAAGTATGTTCTTCTTAGTAAGGAACTTAAAGATCTTCTTCACACTCTCCCTTTTGAAGGGATATTCCTTACTAAACTTCTCCTGCAGGAACTGCTGACTCTCTGGAGTCCTACGGGAGGCCCTGGGCTGTGCTGCTGGCTGACTAGCTGAGTGTGACTAACTAGCTGAGCGTGACTACTATGGAGGTGCTGAACTGCCTAAGGGCCTCTTTCCCTTATCCGCTGGTCCCTGAGTACTATCTACCTCTCCTCTCCTGGGTGGAGGTGACCCTGAAAACTCCTGCCGCTGAGGTCTGCGTGAAGGCTGACTCTCAGCCTTAGGAGGGACTGCATCAGGTATGCTGTCCTGTAGGCTGGTGACCTTGGTCAGTAGCTTCTGAAAGGTCCGTAAGGTGAAACCCTTCAGGTATGGAGCAATGAGACCATCTATATTCTTCAACAAGATCTCAACTACGTGCTGCTCCTGCAACTGTGGCTCGCACTGCAAACTCAAATTCCTCCATCTAACTATGTAGTCTGTGAGTGACTCTCTAGGCCTCTGTCTGGTGACTACTAACTCTCCAACTATAACTCTGCGCTCAGTGCTGACAAACCTCTGGATGAACAACTGCTCCAGCTCTGCGAAAGTCCTAACTGAGTCGTTGGGGAGGTCGGCGTACCAAGCAAACGCCACCCCCGCCAAGCTGCTAACGAACAACCTCAACATCAGTGGGTCACTTCCTCCTATATTGCAACATATGGCCCGGTACTGAGCCACATGCTGCCTCAGGTTCCCAAACCCGTCGAACACTCTGAACCTAGGAGGGATGAAATAAGGAGGGTAGGGCTCCTGCTCGTACTCTATCGGGTAAGGCCGCCCTCTGCTAACTGACTCTCCAGTCTTCTTGGAGGAAATGGCATGCTCTACCTTCTGGGCAATCAGATCCTGAAGCTGACCCGCTGACAACTGAGCTGGCTGACTCTGAACCACTGAATGTGCTGTAGGCACTGCTCTCTGGACCCTGTCCACTCTCAGGGGGTCTAGTGCAACTGGGGGCACAACTGGTTGATCTCTGGAAGTATTGGCAGTGGCTACACCTGCCACTTGGGGCACCGCCCCCAAGGCTGTCAACTGTGCTGTCATGGCTGCCATGGCCCTGGCATCTCTGCCATCTGTGTCTGGAGGTTCAGGACTGTAGCATCCGTATCAACTGATCTGGGAGATCCACCCACCTCGGGCTCTCCCTGCTCATCCTGGTCCTCAGGCTCCCTCTCATCCGAGTGACCCCTACGGGTAACCACACAAACTCGGTGCACTGACACCTCCTCATCGGAATCCACTAGTGTATCATCGTCATCTAAAAAGGCTCGTCGCATCGCCTTTATGTACGGGCTCATAGGAGAGGTGATCCTATGAGTGCTAGGGGCTAACTCTGTCTCAATCCGTACTGGTGATCTGTCTGGGGCTGAAACTGAACCATCATCGACTGCCATCGGGACTACCTCAGACCCGGAAGGAACTGCCAAATCCATCTGATCAACTGCCTCATCTGGCTGCTCTGTCTCTGCTAGTGGCGCTGACTCAACTAACTGAACATGGCCGACAGGGGTGTCCGCCTGTCGACGTCTCCAAACCCATCTGGTACGACGGGGTGCTGTACTAGCGACTGGCTGCTCTAGGGCTGCCACCTCTGAACTGACCTGAGGTCGGGCAAGCTCCTGCTGCTGTCTCCATCCCCGACGACGTAGGCGTCGTCCTACCACAGGAGAAACTACTGGTGGCCTAACTAATGGAACTGTAGGCTGCTGGGGTGTCTGCCCTCTCTGCCAACTGTAAAGCCTCCTCGTAATCTGCCTCCGTAACTGAAAAGTAGCCAGAGAAATCTGACAGAGTAAGCCCTCCCGACTGACGGACCCTTTGCCACGAGCTAAGCGGACAATGTTCCGAATCCTCTGGGTGAGGGCTCGGACACCAGCGTCCTTGGGTACCCTAGCTCGGGGTAGAGTAGTGACGACAGGAGGAGCTGCCGCTATGCGGGCAACGTCCTCCTCATCACCACTATGCGTCAACGGGGAGAAGCGTCCTCCCTGAACTGCCTCCAACTCGGGGGCTACCATCACCTCTGGAGCAGGTACAACAATAACTGGACGTGGCCTCCGCTGCCTAGGAGCCACTCTCCTCTGCCTCTGAACTATCTCATCTTGAACGACGGCGTCTGCCATCCGCTGCCTCTCTGTCTCTGACGCAGCTAGACGCAACCTCCTATTCCTATTCCTCCGGTCCCTTCTCCCAATGCCGGAGGTGGAGGTGGAAGGAACATCTGAACCCACTGCCTGGGTGCAGGGGGAACAGGAACGGCTGGAAGTGCCGGGGTTTGCCCGGCAGTCTCGGGGTGAAAAAGCCGAGCAAAAACAGAAACCCGGCCAGAAGAAGGCGAAGGCACCTCGGTCTGGGCACCCCTCTTCCTAGTGGAAGCGGGAGGAGGAACCCGAACGCGAGGTACTTCCACGGGAGTAACAACAGCAGCAGGCTGCGGGCGCTGAGGGGCCGGGGCAGCCTGTGCAACAGGAGCGATAGGCGCAGGTCGCCTGACCGCTGCACGAATAGGCGGAACAACTGCAGCAGGCTGCCAGCGCTGAGGGGCCGGGGCAACCTGAGCAGTAGCAGCGGCAGGCACTGGACGCCTAACCATAGGACGAACTGGAATCGGATGTGGCCTAGGCACTGGTCGCCTAGCCACAGGGCGCACTGGCTGCGCTGGAACAGGAACAGGACGTGGTGCTCGGACTGGGCGCCGAGCAGCAGGACGTCCAAACGGGCGCATGGCTGCGCGTCCTCTCCTCTGGGGAGGAGAGAATGCTGCAGCCTCCGCCGGGGTCGGCTCGCCAAGAGTGACGAAGGCCGAGTCAGTGAAGAAACCAAAAGTGATTCCTCCCACTGGCGGACTAGCGAGCAGGGACTCAGGGAGAGTCACCCGCGCGTCCGAACCGAAAGCAAAGGTAACGGAAGGGGCTGAACGAGCCATGGCACTGCTGCCAAGAAAAGAAATTGAAAGGTTAGAAATCAGAATGAAAATAAGGAAGGATGAATGATTTGATTAAGATAGATAAGAATGGATAAAGGGTAGAATAGCCTGCTAGGCTGGAAGGAAGTGGAGTAGGGGGAACCCTAGCTAAAGGGGAGAAACCCTAACTAAGGAAAGACCCTAACTAAGAGTGGGAAGGACCTAATCTAAGGAGTACCAATCCCAGAGTACACACAAGAAAAGATAATATATAATCCAAAGATGGAGAGAGAAACTGGTCCCACCGTGGTCGCCAGAAACCTGTGGACCTCCGAAAGAACACCGCGCGAACGGGTCAATTGGAAGGGACAGATTGGATCGTGCATACGACTAACCATTGAGGATAGAGGCTGTCGCCAACACACCTCGATGGGTAGTAATATACACGACCTAATCACGGGTTTTCCCCATCCGATGCAAGAGCTCGAGTGGGGTTTAGTAGATGTAGGACAGAGTTTCCCACGGGCGCAAGCCCCCGTGGTTAATTACATCCCAGACCGAAGCCTGAGAAAACTCTCGATTAAGGATCGTACATTATCCTCTCCAAAAATGGGTTTGACATAAGGGTATAGACTAGAAAATCCTATTCAAAGGGAAGAAAGGTCCGAAGGGCTGAATCAACATGCGTGGTTCACACCAGCATTCGGAGGCTCTAGGGTACTAGAGAGAAACTGAAAAAAAATCAAAGTCAGACATCCAATCATATGCATGAGAGAAGGATGGAGGTGGCGTTATCCTGTGACGTGGATAAGTAGGAATTAGGGTCCCTGAAAGGAAGGGACCTACCTACTATTTAAGACATACTACGAAACACTAAGACCCGTGTCCTAGCTAATGCAATGCAAAACCTGGACTTATCCCGGCCTGGATTAGGGGAGCCAGCTAACCACCTAGTCACTTTAAAACCATGATATCAAGCAATTTATGAGAGATGGGTGGGAGGTATAGTTCTTTGGAAATAGGACCGACATCTAGAGATTTTTCTAAGTGGTCCTGGACTTATGTGGGTTAGATGCTCCTAGCTAATGCAATTAAATTTTAATTAGTTGGTTACTAATGCAATGCATGCTAGTTGAAATGTCAGCTCATGAATGCTATAGAGTTTTAAAAACAGGCTTATATAAAATAATTTTTTGAAAAGACTAGGTCTCCCTAGGTCCGGCACTTCATCCTCGTAGGCGAGATTATCCAGACTCTACCCGCAAGCAGAGAGATGTCTTATAGCAAGGAGAGAAGAATGCAGTAATATGCATGCGACCCCGGACGGTTCTGGCAATTCCCTAGGTACGTTAAGTTTCTAAATTATTTAAACTTAGAATTTTTAAAGATTAGTTATGAGTAAAAGAATTTTTATAGTCCTTAAAGAGCCTAACAAAAATCCAGGCGAAATCAAAGACGGCATGCAAGAAAGAAACCTAAGGAAAGCAGGCAATCTCTACTGCGCAATCAGGTAAACACATCAATATAAATCCCAAAAATAAATCATCTAAATGTCCATAGGCAAACTGCCCTTATTACAACCAGAATTTGCAGAAAATAAAGTGGCCGGGCACCACTGCCAACAACCCGAATTTCTAAGCCTATGACAGACGCCAACAACTTTGAGTGGGATATTGGACCTTCAAATCTTTAGTCTTCTGGATATCTTCTCCTTGGACTTCTTGGATCTCTCCTCCTTGAACTCCTTGGATCTCTCCTCCTTGGACTCCTTGGATCCGTCGTGGCTTGAATTTTCAAACGAAGAGACAATTCCCCTAGTATGGGGGTATTGCCTTTTCTCTTTGGATATCTAAAGCCATCCAGCTCGATCTTCCAAATGGAAGAAGACTATCCCCTTAGGGATGCCTTCTTCTTTTAGAATCCGAGCTGGATAAGAATATCCCAACTCAAAAGTTGTTTTCACAATTCTTAACAATTATTACATACAAATTTACATTTATTGAAAAACAGTAAATTCTAAATCACCTGCAAGGTTATCCTAATAATCATCCCAAGCAGTTTATATAAAAAATAAAAGTGCTAACACCATTGACCCTATGCCAAGCCATGCTCTTAATTTTGAGGGCTAAGCAGCTCCATCTGTGCAATTATAATTATTTATTTAGCCCTCATTTTTATCTAGGGGGAGCTGAGCAAGCACCTGCATAAAACATTATTAGAAATAATTATAATGCTCACCCCTTTTACTAGCTTGAGCATGGCCACCTGCACGGAAGAACAATATATATATATATATATATATATATATATATATATATATATATATATATATATATATATATATATATATATATATATATATATATATATATATATATATATATATATATATATATATATATATATATATATATATATATATATATATATATATATTATATATATATATATATATATATATATATATATATATATGTGTTCCTAACCTAGGGGTAGATTTAGCGCTCATCACATCCAGAGTGCAGAAAAAGTAAGCAAACATACCAATCAATTTTCAAATAGCATGCAGTGAAAACTACGAAAAGCTTCGGCCCACAGCAGAAAAGTAAAACACAACGGCCTAACCTAACTCTAGAAGTGGTGCTCTAGCAAACAATTCTATGTGTGTGTAAGGCTTGTGTGGTTTAAATAGATCCTAATGTGGGTAGTTAGTTGAAATTATCTAAAGTTCAGGTATGTTATAGGCTAGAAAAGAAAATTTTAGTTAAAATTCAAATATTAGTGAATTAGAATCCATTTTTAATTATTTTAGTTTATTGATCAGTTTTAAGAGCTTAGAAAACTGACATTTAAAGTTCAAGTGATATTAGCCAATTTTAGAAAGTTCTAGGTTCTCCTATGAACTGAGCTAAGGGTCCAAAAAGTACCTATGGGAAATAGGTCAGGTTTGGGTCTCCTAATGCCTTAGGAAAATACTAGATCTTAATACGAGTAGTTAGACAGGTGGTAGGCTAAAATCGGAGTTCTCTAGGCAAAGTTATGAATTTTCTAAGTTTCGGGCCTTAAATAAACTACAATTGACCAAAAAGTTGACTTTCTAATCTAGGCCAATTTCTAAAATCCTGATATTTTTAATAAATACTAGACCCTAATTCGAGTCTAATGCAAGTGAGTTTACCTAATTTGGAATTTTCTACAATTAGTTATGAGTTTTCTAAATCCAGGGTATATAAGGGAATTTTCTAAATTAACTAAGAAAGGGCCGATTTTACTGTTTTGATCCAAATGAGCTCCAAACTGATTGGAATCACTCCCAAAGGTAAGGGATGACCTGAGAAAGTGATCCCAAGTGTTCGGGGAAAATTTGGGATTTTTAATAATTTTAAATAATTTATTAGGGGCAAAAAGGTAATTTCCACCTATGGTCAAATTTAGGGTTAACCTAGAGTCAAACTAAGGAGCCCTATTTATCTAAAGTCAAGGGTTGGATTCTGGACAATTTGAGGTATTATGGGTAATTTTCTGACCTAAGGTGTATTTATTGTAATTTTTACAAAGTCTCGGGGCCCTATTAAGCGAGTTAATTAGGGTTAGTTAACTAAGGGGTCTAAAGACTCCTAAAAAAAATCCTAGAAAATTCAGTGATGTTTTAGATCTCACTAAGTTTAAGTGTTGAAGTTTTCATGTCGTTCTGGGATCTATCCTAGTCCCTAGAAAACTTCTAATTTCGCTAGACAAGTTCTTAATTATTATCCTTAGGGTGTCACTACGTTATATGGGTCTAAAGTGATGTTTTGTCTAACCCTCAAGATGATAAAAGCATAGGAGTACAAAAATGAAAAAAACACACCATGTCCTTAGATCTAGGAGAGCCTAAGCTAAGTTCTCGTGGTGCAACCTACGCATGCAATCTACGAAAAATAAAAGGAAAGACACCTAATGAAGGGATTAGTGAATGATTGGAACTCAATCACCCACTAATCCTCTCCCCCACGATTTCTCTTCATTCATAGAACCCATGTTTAAGATTTCATGAGCTAGCGAGTCTCCCAAAATTAGGATTTATGTATAAGTAGTTTTAAAATAGTTTAAAAGTACTTATAGATATAAGTATATTTTTGGAAAATAAAATAATTGAAAATAATTCAATTCATAATACATAAGTACAGGGAAACCCACTGACCACCCTAACGAAGTCTCAAGCGATTTGAAAATAGTTTGTATCCTGAAATAATGTTATAATTAATATTTAATATCAAAAGTACCCAAATAATCGAATCCAAATAGTGATCTGTCAAAACAGCCAAAATCAGGGGCTGGAAATGGTTTCAAAATAAAATACACATTTTTCTCAAAAGATCGAGGGGTTATACGCACAAATCCGATTTAAAACGACGAAGATATGAATTTCCGAAGTTTAAATACAATAATATAATGTTTTAAAATAGTGTCATTTCACTGTTTTGGATATATCAGAAAATCTAAATAGAATTTTCACCCAGAAAAGATTTCAAACAGTACAGAATTCCAAATACACCCAAAACAAGGTGCTGTGCATCAAAATCCGACTTAAAACGAGAAAGTTACGCAATTTCGAAGTTTAAAGGCAATAATTAAATAATTTTAAAATAGTGCAGCTGGCTGTTTTCAAAATAACTGCAGGTAGATCAAAACTTTTGTGAGCAAGACCAACTTTAAAGTGTGCAGAATTCAAATACGTTCAAATCAAGTTGCTGTGCGCAAAAATCCGAATTGAAACGGGAAAGTTATTAATTTTGAAATTTTAATGCATTAAAAAAAATGAATTTTATAAAAAATATTAATAAGAATAATAATAATCAATAATTAAAGTAACCACTAAACAAGGATGAAAATAGGATGGAGGATTCCTGGAATTTAACACTTATTTAATACAATAATAATAATAGTAATAATAATAATAATAATATTAAAATAATAACAAAATAATTTAAAATAATATTAGTGATATTAATAATAACAAGTTTAAAATATTGGTAATTGCTGATATAGTAATTAAAATAATAATAATAATAATAATAATAATAAATCAAAAATAGTAAAGAAATATAAAAGCAACAGCTACTATTAATATCATATTTAAATAAATGATATAATAATATAATAGTAATAAAAAATACTTAAAATATAATTTTAAAATAATATTTTTACTGTTTTTTTATAAATAATTTAAAATCTATAGTTCATTTTAATAGAAAAATTTTTTAACAGGTAGAGAATAAAAATCCGATCAAAACGAGGTATTATACATCAAAATCGGAAGAAAAATAAAATTTCTATGAATTTTTAAAGTCCTGTCAATTAAAATACACTTAAAATTAATTAAAACCTAATTAAAACCCTAATCCGGCGGCGGCATGCTCTGGGCGCGACACGTGGCGGCGGCTAGGGCTACGTGTCGGCAGCGGGTTGGATCCCGCGGTACCGGAGGCGGCGCAATCATGCCCGCAATGATTGCGGGCTGATTGAAAATGCGTGGGACCCACACGTCGGCCACTCATCCACGTAGGACGGCGCGGGCGCCGTCGGATCGCCACACGATCTGGACCGACGGTCCAGATCTCGGCGGACCGAGATCTAAGCCGTGGGATCCCTCACGCGGTTCAGACAGAGCCGCGGATCGGCGGATCTGGACCGTTGATCGCGCGATCAACGGTCTGAATCATGCATGGCTCCCAGTCTATGCAAACCGAACCCTAAACACATTTTTTTAGCAAATTCTCTCTATTGGATGGATCAAAACTAATGAAAATTTAAACACAGGCTCCTGTAATGAAGAGAATTTATAGGGAATACTTTTTTCGAATTAAAACGTGCTAATTACGGCTAATTAACCCTAAGTGTTCTAACTAGGGTTTGAGGTATACCTCAATCCACATGGTGGATTCGGAAGATCTTGGTCTTGTTGGACTCGTGGACTCTCCAATAACAAGTTCCTAGTTGACCTCGAGCCTTGATTCGCCTTGGATCGATCACGAAACACCTTGAAACAAAAGTAGCCTCGGTTCGCCGGATCTCTCGCCGCCGGCAAGCCTTGTTTGTCGGGATTTGATGGGTGAAGGTGGAGAAAGGGTGTGGGAGCGCTCTTCCAAAATCTCAGTGCCTGGGGAAGTCTCTATAGAAAGCAAGAGCAAAAGATCCCTTTCCAACCCTAATTTCTCTCTATTTAAGTGTCTAAGCTCTAGATCAGCGGTCCAGATCTAATCTAGGTTAAATTAGGAGGGAAATTAGAGTTAGGGGCCGTGGGTTTTGAATTCCAAAATGTTTGCCCTTGATTAGGCATTAAATAGGCTCTTAATAAGGATTTAAATGGGTTTTGATGGGTCGATTTGACCCATTATGACTTGGATTGACCAAGTCATGTGTTGACTTGGTCAACTCAGTCAAATAGGTCTAATGGGTATGAGGTTTGAGCCAAGCAAGAGATTGGATTTGATTTAGGCTCTACAAGGGCTTAAATGGGTCAAAATTGACCCATTAAGACTTGGGTTGACCAAGTCAACAGTTGACCTGGTCAACTCAGTCCTCCACGCCCATGTTTGGGCAAAATCGAGGTCAACAGACATATGAGTTTTCCAAAAAATTAAAAGGAATATTATCAAACAAATGTGGTCGGGTAATAGAATACCCTTATGCAGCATTACAATTATCGGAGTTAGCCATAGATCCAAATTCAAAAGTTTTAAAAAACTTGTTTTTATGAATCCCGCTCTGATACCACTTGAAAGTTTTTTAGGAATGTTAAGCCCTTATGAACTAGCCCAAGGATAACCCAGAGGGGGGGGGGGGGGGGTGAATTGATATTTAAAAAAAAAATAATCAAAACACAAAACTCAATTCATAATTCACCATAAAGAAAAGTGTGGAAATTAAATGCGGAAAAAGTAGTAGTAAAAGAATACAGAGATTTATAGTGGTTCGGTCAACTCGACCTACATCCACTCCCTGTAGGCTCCCTTTGGATATTGCACTAAACCCATTGACTCTTCTTTTACTCCCACAGCAAGGCGGAGAAGCCTTTACAAAACCTCCTTTCCACCGACACTGGTGAGGCAGAGAACCCAACTTCTTTTACTTCCTCCTGAAGCAGGCATAGAACCTGCTAAAGTGGACCTCTCTCAACCCTCCAAGGACAAGGGACTATGATGGAAGAAGAAGATGTGTATCAATGCTTGGAGCAACCTTTATGAAACCCTCTCACAAACTCCACCTCATAAGATCCTCTCTCTCTCTCCCCCTCACCCTCTCCTCTAGGCTCTCTCAAGTCAAAACAACAGCAAAAGATACCCTAATGGTTTATATAAGAGAGCTTATATAGAAGAACTTCGGAATAACTCTTAATTACAACAAACTGACATTATCGTTCAGGATGATCCAGAGATCATCCACGACGGTCAGTGCAATTTTAGCTCAAATAATCAGGACGATCAGAGAAAATTTGTTCATATCGTCCAAGACGATAACGTACAAATCATGGAATATCGTCCAAATAATTGCACTGAAAGGATGTCTAGATGATTAAAAAATAGCTTGATCATCTAGGCTGATCTCACAATCATCCCAGACGATTAGTTTAAATCTGTGAAAATCGTCAAGAACATCACCCTGAATAGAAACTGTCTGATATGTGATCGTCCAAGAAAATCTAAGGTTTTTCAACTGATCGTCCAGGATGATGTGATCGTATCAATCAAACTTTAATTGCTTTCCTTAATTATCAAATTAATTTAGGCATAATTATGTAACATCGTCCAGGATAATATCCTAGATAATATCCAAAATTGAATAATACCTAAATAGATATGGCGGTTGATTCTTTCTGATTTGAACATATCATCCAAGATAATGTGCTTAATGATGGCTGCCTTAACTAGGATGCCCCAATTAGGGTTTCTATTTTTTTCTTTATGGATCATCCTGGATGATGTCCTCAAAATAGAGAACTCTGAGTCAGACAAAAAAAATTCCCCTAAGTGTGTGTGTGCAAGATTACTTAGCATTAAGAACCACATTTATTACAAATAGACTTAAGAAAGAAAAAGATTTACAAACTGACTCAGACATAGTCTATCCAATCTTGAGCTGATTCAAATTACAATCTTGATCCTTTGGACCTGAAATGTTAGTAGGCAAGATAGTCATAGAAAAACAGAAGTGTTTGCTATCATCAAAATTCTATTTTTGAAAATAGATACGCAACACTAGAGACTTCACATTCAGAAATGTTGAGGAGCTATAGAGCATTAATGCTTTGATACCATGATGGGAACCTGCATTAATATAGAAGCTTCAAAGAAGATAAAGGAGTTAGCAAAGATGCAGAAAGTGGTTTTAATATTTTCTTCACTGACGTGAGTGGTTAAACAAGTAAGCAGTAGAAAAATTAAACGACACAAAGATTTATAGTGGTTCGATCAAACATGACCTACATCCACTCCCTGAATACTCCCTCTTCAGGTATTACACTATTACCAAAAGTGACTCTTCTTTTGCACCCATTATAAGGTGTTGAAGCCTTTACAAACTCTCTTCCACCAATCCCCAGTGTGGCAGAGAACTGTTATCCTATCACACCTTCCAAGTATAGGCAGAGTTCCTTCGGCTCTTCACACTCTCCAAGTGTTGGCAGAGAATCATTGTCCTTTCACACCCTCCAAGTGTAGCCAGAGTACCTTCGACTGTTTAAACTTTTCAAGTGATGGTAGAGAACCGTCTGTTGAGAGAGTTGCTACTTAGCTTTGCATGCTTCACATTCTTGCAACTTATTTATTTTGATGATTCCAAATATTATTTTTTTGAGTATTACTTTCTCCTAAGATATTTTTGAAGAATTGTTTTTGGCTCTTGTGTGTACTAACACTTCAGGGAAATAATACTCCAGATTATTGAAGACTTCAAATCAAAGCTTTGTTTATTATTGTTTATAACTTGGAGTCTGTATTTTTTTACTTGAGCTAGAGAGAGTGTGAATGTAATTAAGTAACTCAGCACACACACACCAGCAGAGGACTTTAAAATTCACAATTATTTAATACTGATCGTACAGGACAAAATATGTTTGTACAAGACGATCAGATCAGTCACACTCTTCCAGGAGCCAATGAAACGAGCAGAGGGTGAGTAAAAATTTTTTTAAGTCCTATTCATCCAGACGACTAGTCCCATTCATCCATGGATGATCTCCTCTAGATTTTCAGTCTGAACTTTTCGTCTAGATGAAAAGTCCCATTCGTCCCTTGATGATCCATCTGGATTTTCGGTTTGAACTATTTATCCAGTTGGAAAGTCCCATTCGTTCTAGGACGATCTTCTCTGGATTTTAAGTTTGTTCTGTTCGTCCAAACGAATCGACACCTTCGTTCTTAGATGATGGTCTCTATTCTTTTGAACTTGTGATTCATCTTATTTTTTCGTCCCAACGAAGCTTGGAAATAACTGTTCGAACCGAACGAACTATGTTCGTACGAGATGATGATCGGGTACGAAGGAAGTTCGTACCCATGAACATTAAGATCATACGCAATAGTTTTTACACTATTCATACGTACGAAAGGAGGATCATATGAGATGATCATTAATGTACTTAATTGAAATTTTTTAGTTTTTGGATAGTTTTTTGTGTCTTTCATATAAAAGGTCCACTTAAGACTATCATTAAATATTTTTTTCTATTAGTCTTCGTGCAAGCTGAAGAAAGATTGAAGGAGAGAGTGTGAGAGAGTATTTGAAGGAGATTTCTTACCACTAGAGCATGAAGAGTTCACTTGGTACTCAAAGGTATGGATCTTCATTTATGAATTGTGATTACTTCACTCTTTTCTCTTGTCCTTCTAAATTTTTCGTGAGAAGATCTTTTCAAGGAGATCTAGTTCTCTGCAAACATTCGAGGAGTGTGAACAGCGGGAAGGTTCTCTGCCTACACTTGGAGAAGTGTGAAAGGACGAAGGGTTCTCTGCCTACAATTGGAGAGTGTAAAAAGAGAGAAGGTTCTCTTCCTACACTTAGAGAGTGTGAATAGTGGGAAGGTTCTCTGCCTACACTTGGAGAGTGTGAATAGTGGGAGGTTATCTGCCTATACTTGGAGAAGTGTGAAAGGACGAAGGGTTCTCTTCCTACACTTGGAGATTATGAAAAGAAAGAAGGTTCTTTGCCTACACATAAAGAGTGTGAACAGCGGGAGGTACTCTGCCTACACTCGGAAGGTGTAAAAGGATGACGGTTCTTTATCACACTGGATAGTGGTGGAAGAGAGTTTTTTTGAACGATTCTTTGTCTTGCTGTGGGGGCAAAAGGAGAGACACTAAGTGGTAATTGTACAATACCTGTAGTGAGAGACTTTAGGGAGTGGATGTAGGTCGTGTTTGATTGAATCACTTTAAATCTTGTCTTTTTATTTTCCACTACTTTTTACTTTATTATTTTCTGTTGATCTATGGTTGAAAATTTTTTTTCAGAAAATTTCATTATAAGATTTTTTATCAGTTTATAATATAAGAGAAAATTTTTTAAATTACCAATTTACACCCCCTCTTGGTTAGCCGCTAGGACATAAGCTTAGGTCTAACAACCTAATTCATATTTAACAAGTTTCAACAACTGGTATCAGAGCTTAGTTTCAAAATCATAAGTTTAGACTACTTTTTGATCAATGACCAGGTCTACATTATGAAGCCGAAACACACCTTAAGGTTACTCTATAACTATACATCTCTTGTTCGATAATATTTCTTTTGATTTTTGAAAAACACGCATGTCTACATTTTTACATTCACTAGATTACCGCATGTGAATCTTAGTTCAGGAAGGGTATACAAAACCAACTAGATTAGTTGACGGAGTTAAAGTTAAAACTCCCTGTGCAAACTGGACAGTAGAAGAACTTGACTTAGCATAACTTAACGCTAAATGCCTGAATAGTTTCTTTTGTGCTCTTAAATCTGAAGATTATATGCGGGTTTCTACTTGCAAAAGTGAAAAGGACATATGGGATAGACTTTGTATAACTTATGAGGGGACTAATGAAGTTAAACAATCCAGACTAAATATCTTATTGCATGACTATGAATTATTTTGCATGAAACCAAATGAATCTATTTCTGACATGTACACAAGATTCACACAAATAGTCACCTCTTTACATGCATTGGGTAGGTATAACAAATGCTGAAATGGTCAATAAGATACTTCATTATTTTCTTACTGCTTATGATGCTAAAATAACTGCGATTACATAGTCTAAAGATTTAAACATTTACTCTATTGACAATGTTCTTGGATTACTAATTGCTTACAAGCAAGGAGTGAGTCAAAGAAAGGTTGATGCAGGAGAGCCACAAAAGGAGAAGAATATTGCACTAAAGGCAGAGGAGTTAGAGAGCGATCAATCTGTACCTGAGGATGAGGACGATATTGAATTAATGACTAGACAGTTCAGAAGCTTTCTGAAGAGGAAGCAAAAGAGATGCCAGTAATGGAATCGAGGTAAATTTAATAGAATTGTCAAAGTTTCAAATGATGTTATTTGCTATGAGTGCAGGAAACCTGGACATATTAAGTCAAACTTCCCAAAACTCAAAGACACTCCTAGCAAGGAGAAGGTAGAGGATAAACCAATGGTGAAGAAGAGCAAGAAGAAATTCCAAAGAGCTTTTTGGGTGGACTCAATTTCAGACTCGTTAGAGACTAAAAAGGAAGAAGAAATCACCAATTTGTACTTGATGGTCGAAAAACTTGATCAAGCATGTTAAGAAAAGTTATGTGACTTGACTTACAAATAAACTTTTAGAAGTCTCTAAACGTATACATATTGCATATAGGAAATTAAAGAAATTGCATGCTAATATGAACTTAGAATTACAAGACCTTCAAAGAGAACATGAAATCTTTAGGAAAGATCATGCGTTAATTGATAACAACCACATAAAATTATTTGATGAGTTTGACGATTTAAACAAGAATCATGAAATCTTAAAATCATCCTATGGAGAACTTGAAAAAGATTTTAAAGATTTTAAGGATGAATCAGAGAGCAAATTGTATCAAGTAAACTATATAAATCGTATCTTGGAAGATATGAATTCTTTTTATAAACTGAAGATAGAAGCTCTTGAGGATAATAGAATACCGCCAAGACTTGAAGATTTCACGAATCCTATTTTGTATCCTAAATTTATGCAATCCATAAATAGATAGAGAAACTATAGAAGATTAAGAAACCCCTTTCCAGGAGTCAAATGTCATAATTATAGGTTGATTGGATATATAGCTCACACTTGTACATTGAAGAAGAAAACCCAATTGATGTGGAAACCTAAGATGCATAAACCTAGACATATCATACATGCATATGTTTATAATTTGCAAAAAGGTGAACCCAAAATTGTTTGGGTTCCCAAGTCTAACGTTTGATGACTTTTCAGGATCGCTCTCACACAAGGCGTCTTGAGAGCATATGGTACATATACTGCGGTTGCTCAAAGCATATGACTAGAGATATTGCTCAATTTATATCACTGGAAGCCAAGAGTGGAGGCAGGGTTACACTTGGAGATAACACCATAAGGAAGGTGGTCGGATCATGTATGGTTGAAAACCTTAAAAACTTCTTTATTGAAATATACTACTTATAGAAGGCTTAAAGTATAATTTATTAAGTATTAGTCAGCTATTTGATAAAGGATACTGTGTAAAATGTTTCCCTACTAGTTGCATATTAAGCCTAAATGGTAACGACGTTTTGAATGGTATAAGGGTAAACAATATGTATATGCTAGACTTAAATTGTATCAAAACTCCTACTACTTTTTATTTAAAAACTATTTCTGATGAATCATGGCTTTGGCATAGGAGACTTTGTCACTCTAGCATGAAAATCTTAGGAGGATTACCCAAAAGAACCTAGTGAGAGGTATACCAAAACTAGACTTTACTAAGAATCACCTTTGCGATGCATGTCAATTTGGAAAATAGGTAAAGTCCTCTTTTAAGTCCAATAAGAATCTTAGAACTAGTAAATCATTGGAGATATTACATATGGATCTTTTTGGACCAATTGGAACTGTATGTCTATGAGGCAAGGTATACGGATTTGTAATTGTGGATGATTATTCTAGATTCACAAGGGTCATAAGAGTGAATCATTTGAGGAGTTTAAAAATTTTTTGACTTAGATTCAAAGGAAACTAGGATGTGAAATTTTAACAATTCAGAGTGATCATGGAGGAGAATTTGAAAATGAAAATTTTAAGAATTTTCGTAAGGAAAAAATAATTAATCATAAGTTTTTTGCACCTAGAACCCCTCAGTAGAATGGGGTAGTTGAAAGGAAAAATAGAACATTAATAGAAGCTGCTCAAGCCATGTTGGCAGAATGCTCACTTCCTAAATATTTTTGGGCTGAGGTAGTTAGTACAACATGTTATATTCTAAATAGGGTGAACGTTAGATTAAACTTAAATAAAATACCCTATGAGTTACTAAATGGTAGAACACCTAATTTGTCACATTTGCATATTTTTGGATGTAAGGTATTCATACATAATAATGAAAAATCTGCCTTAGAAAAATTTGATCCAAAATCAGATGAAGGAATTTTTATAGGATACTCAAGTGTTGAAAAATCTTATAGAGTATTAAATAAAAGAACTTTAGTAATTGAGGAGACCACACATGTTGTATTTGATGAATCTAAAAATTCGGAAGAACTAATTATTGAAGAGGATGAGATAGAGATTAACTCCCAAAAGATTGAGAAAAAAATTTGGAAGAAAATTTGGAGATAGAAAATCCAGTGTCTAGAGATTTGAGATTTTCTAAAAACAACCCAAAGGAATTGATTATAGGTGAACCTAGTGAGGGTGTTAGGACTAGGCGTGGACTGAACAAAGAAGTCAATCCAGCCTTTATTTCAATGATAGAACCCATAAATATTGATCAAGCACTTTCAGATGAATTTTGGATATTGGCAATGCAAGATGAATTAATTAATTTGTAAGAAATGAAGTTTTTGAATTACCTGTAAGGCCAAAGGATCAAAGTGTAGTTGGAACTAAATGGGTATTCAAGAATAAAATGAATGACTCAAGAGTAGTCATTAGAAATAAGGCTAGATGTATTGCTAAGGAGTATAATCAGATTGAATAGATTAATTTTGAGAAGACTTTTGCCCTTATAGCTAGACTTGAAGTAATTAGGGTTTTGTTAGCCTTTGCCTGTTTTAAAAAATTTAAATTATTCCAAATGGATGTTAAAAGTATCTTTTTAAATGGGGTAATTCAAGAGGATGTATATATGGAACAACCTCCAGATTTTAAAAATTCAAAACATCCAAATCATATTTTCAAATTAAAAAAGGCATTATATGGATTAAAATAGGCACTTAGAGCTTGGTATAAGAGGTTGAGCACCTTCCTACTTGAGAGATCTTTTGAAAAAGGAAGTATGGATACAACTCTCTTTTAGAAGAAATTGGGAGAGGAAATACTCATTATACAAATTTATGTTGATGATATCATCTTTGGATATACAAATAAAAATCTTTGTGATGATTTTTTTTAAATAATGAGTAGTGAATTTGAGATTAGTCTAATGGGAGTTTTGAGCTATTTTTTAGGCTTTACCATTAAGCAAACTTAGGAGGGTACATTTCTTAGTCTATCAAAATATGTTAAGGACAACCTCAAAAAGTTTAAAATGGACAATGTTAAACCTGTTAATACACCTATGAGTTCTTCAGTTTAGTTGGATAAGGATGCTTAGGGAAAATCTGTTGATCAAAAGAAATTTAGATAGATAATTGGATCTTTGCTTTACTTGACAGCTAGCCAACCCGATATCATATTTAGTATTTATTTGTGTGCTAGATTTCAATCAGATCCAAAAGAATCACATTTGACAACAAAGAAAAAGATTTTAAGGTATCTATTAGGAACTCAGAACTTATGAATTTGGTATCCTAAGTTTAGCTCTTCATTTGAAATAATTGGATATTTAGATTCGAATTTTGCAGGTTGTAGGGTTGATAGAAGGAGTACTTCTGGAACATGTCAATTCATTAGAATTTTTTTACTCTCTTGGTCGAGTAGAAAAAAAATTTTAGTAGCCCTATCTACTGCTAAAGCTGAATACATTGTCCTAGGAAGTTGTGTGGCACAAGTACTTTGGTTGAAATAATAGTTTATTGATTTAGGATTAGTAATAGGCACAATTCCTATTTATTGTGATAACTCTAGTACCATTTGTATCTCTAAAAATCTTATTCAATATTCAAGAACCAAACATATAGACATTAGGCATCATTTTATAAGGGAACATGTAACCAAAGGAGAAATTGAACTCAATTATGTATCAACAGAAAATCAACTTGCAGATATTTTTATTAAACCATTAGTTTTTAATACTTTCAGTACATTAAGAACAAGGCTTGGTGTGATTGACTTGAATGATTAATTAAATATTTCTACAACATTGATATTTTTATTTGTGTGTCTTTTGATTTTATGATTTTCTATATGTGTTTTTCAGTGTTTTGTTCATGCTTGATTTTGCAATCTCCTATCTATTTGCTTTGCATACTTTCACATCAAGATTCATGATTTTTTAGTGTTGGCATGAAAATTTCAAAGTGTGAAATTCATCTGTACGAAATTAATTTTATACGGGACGAATAGTGTAGCATATTAACCTAGAGTGATGTGATTGTTAGCTGTTATGTTTTTATGCATTTGTGTCTTTGTATTGATATCATCCATGCACAATGTACTATCTTCTACCAATGATATCAATAAAAGTTATCCTGTCTTATTTTACTATTTTTGATTTCATTTCAGAAATGTGTGTTAGCCTATATGATCATCCTTGAAATATTGATCTCATAAGTGTTATAATTAGAATTGTAATACAAAATTGATTTTATTAGAAAATTTAATTTTTAAAAAATTTAAGTTATGATTATAACTTGATCTAGTTAAAGAATATCAATCTCATGTCTCTTGTTAGACTAACATAATTTTTATATTATTATTGCAAATATGATATTTTCTTATTTTGTATTTCTCTTATAAATATAAATATTGTTATACTTAAAGAAATTTGAAATTTTAGATTATTGATTTTGGAAAGATCAAGAATACACTTGAAAATGTACAAATGTACAAAATATCAAAAGAATGCGCAATGGTTCGTAAATTAAAAAAGAAGCACAAAATTAGCCCAAAAATAAAAAGATACACAAAGTGTGCCACAAAAATTGTAAAGATGCGTAAAGCGCCACAAGTATAATCTTCTCTGCAATTTTATTTTGTAATGAATTTTGAAATATAGAAATTTTTTATTCACCTACTTTGCAATAATTTTACTTATTTCGTTGTCTAAACTGATTCATGATTTTGATACTTTTTTTTCTTGACTATATTATATCTATTCTTAAATCATATGAATCTTTCTATTTCTCTAATGACATTTAATATCTATTTGCAAATATAACTCAATCTCTTTAAAGGATCGATTATCAAAGGCTTTTCATATGACTTCTTATATTTTTGGATTAGTTTGTTTTATTTCTTCTTCTCTTTTTGTTGCTGTAAAAAAGGGGGAGAAATATTGTTTGACATTTATTCGTATTTTTTCATATTTTTGTCGTTCGTATTTTTCATATTTTTATTGTTTGCATTGTTTTCTTATTTTTTATTTTTGACTTTTCTGTGTATTTTCTGTGAGTTGTTTGTTATGAAAAGTTCAAACAATGATGCCCCTTATTCTCACATGTTTATTCATTCAGGGGTAGTTTAGGATATTCTCACATGTTTATTCATTAAGGGGGAGTTTAGGAGAAACTTAGGACTTTCAAATTTATACAAATAATAATTGTTTTGCCATCATCAAAAAGGGGGAGTTTGTTGAAAGAGTTGCTACTTAGCTTTGCATGCTTCACATTCTTGCAACTTATATGTTTTGATGATTCCAAATATTATTATTTTGAGTATTACTTTCTCCTAACACATTTAGGAAGAATTATTTTTTGCTCTCGTGTGTACTAACATTTCAGGAAAATCATACTCCATATTGTTGAAGACTTTAAATCAAAGATATGCTTATTATTGTTTGTAACTTGGAGTCTGTATTTGTTTTACTTGAGTTAGAGAGAGTGTGATTATAATTAAGTAACTCAGCATACACACACCAAGGGGGGACTTTAAAATTCATGATTTTTTAATACTGATCGTAGAGGATGACTATGTTCATACGAGACGATAAGATCAGTCATACTCCTCCAGGAGCCAATGAAATGAGCAGAGGGCAAGTAAAATTTTTTTTAAGTCCTATTCGTCGAGACGAATAGTCCCATTTGTCCCTGGATGATCTCCTTTGGATTTTCAGTCTGAACTATTCATCCAGATGAAAAGTCCCATTCATCTCTGGATGATCTCCTTTGGATTTTCAGTCTGAACTATTCGTCCAGATGAAAAGTCCCATTCGTGCCTGGACGATCTCCTTTGGATTTTAAGTTTGTTCTGTTCGTCCAGACAAATCGACACCTTCGTCCTTGGACGATATTCTATGTTCTTTTGAACTTATGATTCGTCCTATTTTTCGTCCCAACGAAGCTTGGAAATAACTATTCGTATCGAACGAACTATGTTCGTACGGGACGATGATAGGGTACGAAGGAAGTTCGTACCCATGCACATTAAGATCATACGCAATAGTTTTTACACTGTTTGTACGTACGAAAGGAGGATCATACGGGACGATCATGAACGTACTGAATTGAAATTTTGTAGTTTTTGGATGATTTTTCATGTCTTTCATATAAAAGGTCCACTTAAGACTGTTATTCAATCTTTTTATCTACTGGTCTTCGTGCAAACTGAAGAGAGATTGAAGGAGAGAGTGTGAGAGAGTGTTTGAAAGAGATTTCTTACTACTGGAGCGTGAAGAGTTCACTTGGTACTCAAAGGTAAGGATCTTCGTTTGTGAATTGTGATTACTTCACTCTTTTCTCTTGTTCTTCCAAATTTCTTGTGAGAAGATCTTTTCAAGGAGATCCCGTTCTCTGCCGACACTCAAGGAGTGTGAACAGTAGAAAGGTTCTCTGCCTACACTTGGAGAAGTGGGAAAGGATGAAGGGTTCTCTACCTACACTTGGAGAGTGTGAACAGCGAGAAGGTTCTCTGCCTACACTTGGAGAGTGTGAACAACGGGAGGTTCTCTGTCTACACTTGGAGAAGTGTAAAGGGATGAAGTGTTCTCTGCCTACACTTCGAGTGTGTGAATAGTGGGAAGGTTCTCTACTTACACTTTGGAGAGTGTGAACAGTGGGAGGTACTCTACCTACACTTGGAAGGTGTAAAAGGATGACAGTTCTCTGCCGCACCGGGTAGTGGTGGAAGAGAGTTTTTGTGAAGGATTCTCCGCCTTGCTGTGGGAGAAAAAGGAGAGACACTAAGTGGTAATAGTGCAATACCTGAAGTGGGAGACTTCAGGGAGTGGATGTAGGTCGTATTTGACTAAACCACTATAAATCTTGTGTCTTTTTATTTTTCGCTTCTTTTTACTTTATTGTTTTTTATTAATTTGTGGTTAAAAAATCTTTTTCAGAAATTTTACTATAAGATTTTTTATCAGTTTAAAATATAAGAGGAAAAATTTTTAATTACCAATTCACCCCCCTCTTGGTTAGCCGTTGTGACATAAGCTTAGGTCTAATAACCTAATTCATATTTAACAAGTTATAACACCATCATCCTTTCATACCCTCCAAGTGTCGGCAGAGAACTGTCAGATGTTCACACTCTCCAAGTGTCGATAGAGAATCGGATATTCTTCAAAGATCTTCTCACAAGTAATCTAGAAAGATAAGAGGAAGAGTGAAAAACACAAATCATATAGAGATCCTTATCTTTGAGTAACCTTGTGAAACCTTCACACTCTACTAGAAAGAAATCTCTCTCAAACACTCTCTCATACTCTCTCCTTCAGTTTCCCTTGACAAATCACGAAGCAAATATTTTTAATGTCAGTCTTTAATGGACCTTTTATACAAAAGACACAAAAACTCATCAAGAAAACTGAATTTTTTGATTTAGAGCTTACACAATCATACAGTATGATCGTATGTTTGTACGTGTGAATAGTACAAATACTAAAGCGAATAAACTAGTTGTCAATCTATATAAAATCATTTTATACATGATCATCATCCGGTATGAACTAAGTTCGTCCGAGATGAACAATTAGAAATTTTCAATTTTCATCTGTATGAAACGTCAGGACAAAATGAGCGAGAACAGGCCCAAGATGTTCATCCTTATACGAAATGGGGATCGTCCCCGACGATCTATACTTAGAGAAATTTTTTCATTCTAGCACAAAATAGAGGCATCGTTCCTGTATGAAAACTAGGATTGTCCTATACGATCTTCATGCAAGATCAAAATAGAGGCATTCATCCCTGTATAAAAATGAAGATCGTCCCGTACGATCTTCGTGCGAGAATAGAATTGAGGCGTTCATCCCTATACAAAAATTAATATAGTTCAGTATGATCTTCGTGCGAGAACAAAACCCAGGTGTTTGTCCCGGTATGAAAAATATTTTCATTTATGTTGGTTCAACTGCTTGTTGGGAAAAATAACTGACCAGATTGTCCCGTGCGAAGTGATATCATACAGTATGATCAGTTTAAAAAATGTGAATTTTAAACTCTCCCCTAGTGAGTGTGTGTTCAGTTACACAATAACAATCACACTCTCTCAAACTCAATAAAATGGAAAAAAATAGACTTCAATTATATAAACTTTAAATTGATCTTGATTTGAAGTCTTCAAGAATCCAAAATATGATTTCCTTGAAATTTTAGTACACAAAAGAGCAAAATAATTCTTCCAAAATATGTTAGGAGAAATAATAATCAAATTAATAATATTTGGGATCATCAAAAATATATAAGTTGTAAGAATATCAAACATGCAAAACTAAGTAGCAACTATCTCAACATTTTCTCTCATTTTGATGATAGTAAAATAATTATTTTTTAGATAAAATAAAAATTCCTAAATTTCTCCTTAACTCCCCCTAAATGAATAAGCATGTGAATTTAAGAGAATTTCTATTAAGTATCAATCTATTTTTTTTTTAAATTTTTTATAAAAAACCACAATACTCTCCAAACAGTCACAAAAAAGCACTTCAAACAGAAAAACAAAAAATTAAAAAAACTCTTAATAAACACTAAAAATTAAATGCAAACATGCAAATAAGCAATATTTCTCCCCCTTTTTAACAACAATAAAAATGAAGAAGAAAAAATAAAAGAAATGTGAGAAGTCATATGAGAAACCTTTGATAATTGATATTGAAAGGGATTGAATTATAATTTACAATAACAAGATTAATGTTCATTCGAGAAAAATAAAGATTCATAATATTTAAATTAAAATATAACATAGACAAGATAAGTATATCAAGGTCATGAAACAATCTAAACAATTAGATAAGAAGATATATTACAAAAGTGATGAAATAAATATTAATTAAAGTTAAATTCCAATACAAAATATAATTGAATATTAGATTGATTTGAAATTGAAGATTAAAAGTTAGAGGAAAGAACATTTTTAAACTTGTTTGACGGCATTGCGCATTTTTTCAAATATTTGTGGCACACTTTGTGCATCTTTTTATATTTGGACTAATTTTATGCCTCTTTTTAATTTGCGAACCATTGCACATTTTTTCAATTTTTGTACATTTGTACAATTCTCCATTTTTTTAATTGATCTTTCCAAAATCAATAATCTAAAAACTAAAATTTCTCTAAGTACAAAGATATTTATATTGAAAAGAGAAATGAAAAATAATAAGACACCAAAATTATAATAATAATATTAAAATTACGTATGCCTAAAAAGAACATGAGATTGATAGTCTTAACTTGATCGAGTTATAAATTAACTTATATTTTTGAAAAATTAGATTTCATAATGAAATTAAATTTTGTATTGCTATTCATGTTATAATACTTTTTAGATCAATTAAGTTAGGATTATCATATAGACAAACAAACATTTTAAACAGAGAACAAAAACAACTAAACAAATAAGATATTTTTTATTGATATCAATTTTAAAAAGAAATGATACAATGAAGTATAATTGATATCAATATCAAACTAAGATAAGTGCGAAAAATACAAAACAAACATAAGTATATAAACTACAGAAATCATCACATCACATATCTAAAGACTGGCAAAGATAACACATAAGAAATACATCTATAAATCTAAGGGTCCCTGGTCTGGAGGAGGTGGATGGTTGAAGATAGTGAAATAGCTATTCATCATAGCCACGTTGGTGTTCATCGAGTCGAACTGAACTCGAATCCAACCCATGTGCTGCTGATTTAGACGAGTCTGAATTTGGTCAAAGTGCTGATCAAAATGACTCTCTAGTCGGTCAAAATGCTAGACCATCTCCTGAAAGTCAGGTCCATATGCAGGCATAGGTGCAGGTGTAGGTGCTCCCCCTTCTCCTTCAGAATCCTCACTTATATTATCTCTACCAAAAAGTGCTCAAAATGAAGCATCAGTGAAATTGATAGGCAATTCAAGTATAGGATCAGGATATACAAGATTATATTTCTTCTCAAGGATCTAGGTTATTAGGTGTCCTAAAGAAATGCTTTTCTTCCTCTTATGTGAAACATGTCTAATTTTAGAAAGGACATGAATATAGTCAATACTAAGTTGGGCTTCATCTATAGGTCGACCAGTCATGATATGATAAGTAATAATGGATAGAAGAGGAGTAATGTTAATGCGGTCACCAGCATTAGGAATAATAGAGGTTCTAAGGACTTGTTGAATGACCCTTGCATTTTGGTTTAAAGAAAAGACCCTAAGCAAATGACATTCTTGTTCAATTCCTCTAATGACTTTATTTATTTCAATCCAGTCAAAATCAGATGTAGAAGTCAAAGTATGGGCTCTAACTCCTTGAGTCCTTAAGTTCAAAAAGGTTCCCAAATATTTCTTAGTTATTTCTACCCTCTTCTTAAAAATAAAAGATTTGATCCTACTCGCATCATCATTAAATGACATATTTGCCAGAAAGTAGTGAAATGTTTCTTTATTATAGGGATGAATCAAGGTAAGGATAAAAGAAAATTGAGTGGCAGCGAAAAGACGCATCACTTGAAAGTCAATATCCTCTTAAAGTGGGATTCCAGAGGGTGTAATTTTTGTAGAACCAAACCTAAGAAAGGATTCCTCGCTAGCCCTGCATAAAAAGTTATCGTCTCCACCCCTGGAAGAAAAACCCTTAATGAGTCTACCCCTCTTGCTAAAATTGGCCATTGCTAAGATGTGAAGGATTGGAAGAGGCTATTGAAGTGAATAAAAATAAATTCTAAAGCCCTCCTATTTAAAGAAAAATGACCTTTCGTATGTATGAATATGGGTTCATACAGTAAAATTAATGGGTTTGTATGTACAAAAATAAATTTCATATGTACAAACAAATACGTTCAAAATGAAATGACTTTTCGTAATCATGCATGTTACGAGGCATCCTTTCATATAGGCTTTTGGACCATCGGATCGTATAGATGAACATGTATTCATCCGGGACGATCGGTTATTTAAGATTGTTTTAATGATGGTTAGATTCATCCCCTAGATTTAATGACACATGGTTTGTACATACGAACTAGGGGTTTGTACGTACGATCAATTATAGTAACTGATTCTTCCCAGATAACCGTCTAGGTGCACACATACGAATGAATACACATCGTCTAGGATGATATGTATTGAAAAATGAAAACATTACGTAATCAGTTCAAAATAATGATCAAAATGCTACAAAAAATTCATACGAGACAAAAATAATTTCATATAGTGCGAATAGAACACTTATAAATATTGGCACGATCAATCAGAAATAGAAAATCTGATGTGAAAACATTTCAAAATCACATAAAATATAAAAACAATCACATAAATTCACAAAAACAACAAACACATTAAATACATAAACAGAAAAACACATAAATACACATATCAAGTTTGCAAAAAAATTTAATTAAACATTAAGATCAATCACACTAAGCCTTATTCTTAATGTGCTAGAAGTATCAAAGACTAGTGGTTTTGTGAAAATATCTCCAAGTTGATTTTCAATTGAAATATGGTTCAGTTTATTTTCTCCTTTGGATATAAGATCCCTTATGATATGATGTATTATGTCTTTATCTTTGGTTCTAAAATTTTGAATAGAATTTTTTTTGAAATACAAATGTCACTAGTGTTATCACAATAAATTGGAATTAGGCCTATTGTAAATCCTAAGTCAATCAATTATTGTTTAGCCTAAAGAACTTGTGCCACATAACTTCCTAAAGCAATATATTCAGCTTGAGTAGTAGATAAGGCTATAGAATTCTATTTTCTACTGAACCAAGAAACTAAAGAATTTCATATGAATTGACAAGTTCTAGAAGTACTCTTCCTATCAACCCTACAACCTGCAAAGTCTGAATCTGAATATCCAATAATTTCAAATGAAGAGCTAAACATAGGATACCAAATCCCTAAGTTTTGAGTTTCCAAGAGATATCTCAAAATCCTTTTCACTGCTATCAAATGTGATTCTTTTGGAACTGATTGAAATCTATCACAAAACCAAATGCTATGTTGCGGATCAATGATTTATAATTTTGATGATAGCAAACATTCTTATTTCTCTACGACTACCTTATGTACTAACATTTCAGGTTCACACGATCGGACTGCAATTTGGAATCAGCTCAAGATTGGGTAGACTAGGTCTGAGTCAGTTTGTATATTTTTTTCCTTTCTTGAGTCTATTGTATTTGGTGTGGCTCCTGATGTTTTGTAACTTGGAATATTTTCTATTGCTCCCTAAAGATTTCTATTTTTGGTAACATCGTCCGGGATGATATTTATATCATCCTGGACGATCTGTCCAAAAGCTGAAACCCTAATTAGGGCATTCTCATTAAAGCAGCCATCATTATGCAAAATATATCATCTTGGATAATTTTGTATCAGCCAGGATGATAGGCTCAATTCAGAAAGAATCTGCCGCCATATCTATTTAGAAATAACCTATTTTTGGACATCATCCAGATGGATCGTCCAGGACTATAAAATATCGTCCAAGATGATCAAAGTCAATTTTTCCAAAATTACTCTGAAATTTAAGGAAAGCAATTATGACTTGATTTCACGATCAAATCGGCCTGTACGATCGCCAGATTGTCCTGGCCGATATGCTGGACGATTGGTCATCGGATAGCTATTTTTCAGGGCAATGTTGAGGACGATATTCCATAATTTGTACTGATCGTTCAGGATGATATATTATCGTCCTAGACGATATTCCATAATTTGTACTGATCGTCCAGGATGATATATTATCGTCTCAAATCATCCCGACTGATTGGGCTTAAATTGTACGGATCGTACAGGACGATTTGCCAATCACCTTGGATGATAATGTCGGCAACTTGCATTAATGAGATCGTTTTGAGAGCTTCTATTTAAGCTTTGTCAAGGCACTTTTATAAGTGTCTTTGGCAGTCATTGTAGCTTCGTTCTTGTGGGGGAGACTTGAAGAGAGAGCTTGAAAGGGAGTGAGGAAAGGGTGGAGTTTGAGAGAGGGAGAAGATCCTGTGAGGGGGGACTCAAGGAAGTGTGGAGGGGGTTCCACACGGTTTCTCCAGCAAGCTCGCACCTGAATACCATCAGATTTAAGGCTTGTCTCGAGGGAAGTTCACCAAAGAAGAAGATCTCTTTGGTGTCAAAGGACCCGACGACTCCGCCGCACCGGGGAAGGTGGAAGTGATTTTATAAGGGTTTCTCCGCCTAGCTGTGGGGGCTAAAGGAGAGACACTTTTGTTAGTGCAATACTTGGAGGGTTCCTCCAAGGAGTGGACGTAGGTCAAGGTTTGACCAAACCACTATAAATCTAGTGTGTTCTTTTCTTTATTACTTCCGCATTTAATTTCCATATTTGGTTTTTATTGTGGTGATATTGGTTTTGGTTTGTGTTTTGATTGAAATATATTTTTTTACCAATTCACCTCTCTCATTTTATTAGCCTTGGGACTAGTTCAATAGAGCCTAACATTCCTAATAAACTTTCAATTGGTATCAGAGCACTTTCTTGTGACATCTGAGCACTTTCAAGGGGTATCAGAGCAGGATTCATAAAAATAAGTTTTTGAAAACTTTTAAATTTTGATCCATGGCTAATTTTGGGATTCGTAATGTTATGGAAGATTATTCAATCACCAGACCACCATTATTTGAAAATATGTCATTTGATTTTTGAAAAACTCGCATGTCTATTTTCTTGCAATCGATTAATTTTTGCATGTGGCATATGATTTTAACTAATTTTTTTATCACCGTCACGTATCATAAATGGAGTTAAAATTGACATTCCTTTTAACCAATGGAATAGGGAAGAACAAATCAATGCTCAATTGAATGCAAAATCTTTAAATTATTTTTTCTGAGCTTTAAATTCTAAAGATTTTATGTTAATATCCACGTGCACTACTGATAAGGAAGTTTGGGATAAACTGCGCACCATATACGAAGGCACTAGTGAAATCAAGCAATCCAAGTTGAATATGTTAATACATGATTTTGAACTATTTTCCATGAAACCTTATGAGACGATCTTAGACATGTATACTAGGTTCATTCAAATTGTAACATCATTGCATGCCTTAGGAAAAGATTTTTCAAATTTTGAAAAAGTTAATAAAATTCTTCGTTGTCTATTAGATAAATTTGATACTAAAGTTATTGCTATTTGCGAATCTAAAGATTTGAATGTATATTCTATTAATAATTTGATTGGCTCACTCATTGCCTACGAGCAAGGGTTGGGTGAAAGACTTTTGGATGCAGGTAAAATGATTGTTTTAAAAATAGAAGATAGAGAAGAAGATAGATTAGTTGGTGATGACTTGTCAAGTAAATCATAAAGCTCAACAAAGCATAAGCAAAAGTGGAAAAAAGGTAAAAATGGTAAGGAAATTCATATTTCTTCTGATGTTATTTACTTTCAATGTAGGAAGCTTGGACATATGAAAAATCAATGCCCTAATTTAAGAATTCTTCCTACAAAAGAAAAGGGTAAGGCAAAGCTAAATTTAAATTGGGGAAATAATGAAAAGACAAAAATCTCATGGGCAGACCTGATTTCTGAAGCATCAGACCAGGAGAGAGATAATGGTTAAAAAGTCTTCTTTGTTGTGTTTTATTTTTATTTTTTTTTCTTTTTTTTCTTTTCTTATTTCATGAAATTTGTTTTTTTGACCAACACACACATTCACTTCTCTAAAAATGAAAAATCTACTTCCTGTTTTTTCTTGAACTCTTTGGTAAGTTGCGATTGACTTCTCTAAAAACAGTCAAAGGAAGGAAACTCATGTGTTTGACTCTCAATCTCGGTTTCCTAAAAGATGTTATTCTACTTTTGATTTAAAATTTTTTTCATCTTTTAAATTGGTTTTTGAATCAATTTTTTTTATCTCTCTACATTTTATTTGTCGCATAGAAATCTTTTACAAGGTGCTGAATCTACATCATAATTTTCTTAATCAAGAATTTTATTTTTATCAATAGTATGGGTTTACTTTTGATTTTTAAGATTTTAGAAAAGTAGAATATTCAAAAAATTGGCCAATGATGTCAAAAATAAAAGATGCAAAAAGACGCCAAATTGAAAAAAATATAGAATACACAAAGTGTATCAAAAGATGTGCAGTGCATCAACCAATTGTCAAGAGGCATAAAATGAGCCCACAAATTTAATGCTTATCATTCTTGTACTTCTTAAAAGCTTAAGAAAACCCTTGATACTTTTGATACTTGAGTTTAAAAATCTTGATTCTTGATTCAACAATTTGTGCATTGATCTTCTATTAGATATATTTTATGGAAATAGGTTTTAAAAATGATTGTTTCTTTTTCTAATTTATTCCTTGATTTTGATATTGAATTAAAAAGTTTTTTAGCCTTTTTAAAAGAACTTGAGTTTGGTTATCAAATTCTGAATTTCTAACCTTTTCTGGGCTATGCGTTGTCAATCCAATTCTACTAAGTTTTTTGATTAAAACTAAGAGGTAACTTTCTCATTTTAAGAATATTTGCTTTTTCAATAGATCAGGGAACGTTTTTTTTCTTTTGTTCATTTAATTTTTTTAGCCTCCTCTCTATTTGATAATGTCAAAGGGGGAGAACATAATATTGAATTTGTATCCTTTTTTTTCTTTTCAAACAATTAAAAACAACAAAAATATTTTTGATCTCCCCTATTTTTTAAAAGGGTTTATTCTAGTGAGGGAGAGATTAGAAGAAATTACTTTTTTTGAAAATTCAAATTGAATTGTTTGCCATCATCAAAAAGGGGGAGATTATTGCAGATCAATGGTTTATGATTTTGATGATAGCAAACATTCTTATTTCTTTATGATTGCCTTATGTACTGATATTTCAGATTCACATGATCGGACTATAATTTGGAATCAGCTCAAGATTGGGTAGACTAGGTCTGAGTCAGTTTGTACATTTTTTCCTTTCTTGAGTCTATTGTATTTGGTGTGGCTCCTGATGTTTTATAACTTGGAAGATTTTCTGTTGCTCCCTAAAGATTTCTATTTTTTGTAACATCGTCCGGGACGATATTTATATCATCCTGGATGATCTATCCAAAAGCAGAAACCCTAATTAGGGCATCCTCATTAAAGCAGCCCTTATTATGCAAAATACATCATCCTGGACGATTTTGTATCGTCAGGACGATAGGCTCAATTCAGAAAGAATCTGCCGCAAGATCTATTTAGAAATAACCTATTTTTTGACATCGTCCAGGTGGATCGTCCAGGACTATAAAATATCGTCCAAGACGATCTAGGTCAATTATTCCAAAATTTTTTTGAAATTTAAGGAAAGCAATTATGACTTTATTTCACGATCAAATTGGTATGGACGATCGCCAGATCATCCTGGCCAATAGGCTGGATGATTGGTCATCGGATAGCTATTTTTAGGGCGATGTCGAGGATAATATTCCACAATTTGTACTGATCGTCTAGGACGATATATTATCATCGTAGACGATATGAATAAATTCCTTATGATCATCTCAAATTGTCCGGCTGATTGGGCTTAAATTATACGGATCGTATAGGACGATATGTCTATCGTCTTGGACGATAATGTCGGCAACTTGCATTAATGAGCTCGTTTTGAGAGCTTCTATTTAAGCTTTGTCAAGGAACTTTTATAAGTGTCTTTAGCAACCATTGTAGCTTCGTTCTTGTGGGGGAGACTTGAAGAGAGAGCTTGAAAGGGACTGAGGAAAGGGTGGAGTTTGAGAGAGGGAGAAGATCCTGTGAGGGGGGACTCAAGGGAGTGTGGAGGAGGTTCTACACGGTTGCTCTAGCAAGCTCGCACCTGAATATCATCGGATTCAAGGCTTGTCTCAAGGAAAGTTCACCAAAGAAAAAGATCTCTTTGGTGTCAAAGGACCCGGCGACTCTGCCGCACCGGGGAATGTGGAAGTGATTTTGTAAGGGCTTCTCCGCCTAGCTGTGGGGGCTAAAGGAGAGACACTTGTGTTAATGCAATACTTGGAGGGTACCTCCAAGGAGTGGACGTAGGTCAAGGTTTGACCGAACCACCATAAATCTGGTGTGTTCTTTCCTTTATTACTTCCGCATTTAATTTTCGCATTTGGTTTTTATTATGATGATATTGGTTTTAGTTTGTGTTTTGATTGAAATATATTTTTTTACCAATTCACCTCTCTCTTTTTATTAGCCTTGGGACTAGTTCAATAGGGCCTAACATTCCTAACAAACTTTCAAGTGGTATCAGAGCACTTTCTAGTGACATTTAAGAACTTTCACGCTAAACATAATATCGGGTCTACTAGTAGTCAAGTAAAGCAAAGATTCAATTATTCTCCTAAATTTCTTTTGATCAACAGATTTTTTCTTTGGAACCTTATCCAACTAAATTGAAGAACTCATAGGTGTACTAATAGGTTTAGCAATGTCCATTTCATACTTTTTGAGGATGTCCTTAACATATTTCGACTGAATAAAAAATATTCCCTTCTCAATTTGCTTAATACTAAAACTTAGAAAGTAACTCAAATATCCCATTAGACTCATCTCAAATTCACTACTCATTATTTTAGAAAAATCATCACAAAGAATTTTGTTTGTAGATCCAAAGATGATATCATCCACATAAATTTGTACAATGAGTATATCGTCTTCCTATTTCTTTAGCAAGAGAGTGATGTCCACACTTCCTTTTTCAAAAGATCTCTATAGTAGGAAAGTGCTTAAACTCTCATACCAAGTCCTAAGTGTCTATTTCAATCCATACAATACCTTTATAAATTTAAAAACATCAACTGAGTATTTTGAATTTTCAAAACTTGGAGATTGTTTAGCATAAATATTCTCTTGAATCCCCCCATTTAAAAAGACAATTTTAACATCAATTTAAAATAATTTAAATCCTCTAAAACAGGTAGAGGCTAACAAAACCCTAATAGCTTCAAGTCTTATTATAGGAGCAAAAGTCTCCTCGAAATCAATCCTTTAATTTGATTATACCTCTTAGCCACCAATCTAGCCTTATTTCTAACGACAACTCCTGAGTCATTCATTTTATTCTTAACTACCCATTTAGTTCCAACTACACTTTGATCCTTTGGCGTTAAAATTAATTCTCAAACTTCATTTCTTACAAATTGATTTAATTCTTCTTGCATTGTCAAAATCCAAAATTAATCCAAAAGTGCTTGATCAATATTTATGGGTTCTATCATTGAAATAAAGGCAGAATGATTTACTTCTTTACTTAGTCCATGCCTAGTCCTAACACCCTCACTAGGTTCACTTAAAATCAATTTCTTAGGATAATTTTTAGAAAATCTCAATTCTCTAGGTAACATGTTGTCTAACTCCAATTTTTTATCCAAATCAACTTTCTCTATCCTTTGGGAGTTATTTTCTATTTCATCCTCTTCCATGATTGGCTCTTCCAAAATTCCAAATTCAACAAATACAATATGTGTTATCTCCTCAATTACCAAAGTTTTTTTATTAAATACTCTATAAGATTTTCCAACACTAGAGTATCCAAGAAAAATTCCTTCATCTGATTTTGGATCAAATTTTTCTAAGACAGATTTTTTATTATTATGTATGAACACCTTACATCCAAAAACATGCAAATGGGATAAATTAGGTTTCCTTTTCTTAAGTAGCTCATAGGGTATTTTATTTAAATTCGACCTAATGTTCACCCTATTCAGAGCATAAGATGCAGTGCTAACTGCTTCAGCCCAAAAATATTTAGGAAGTGAATATTCTACCAACATGGCTCAAGCGGCTTCTATTAATATTCTGTTCTTTCTTTTGACTACCCCATTCTGCTAAGGGGTTCTAGGTGCTAAAAATTTATGATCAATTCCTTTCTCTTTATAAAAATTCTCAAATTTTTTATTTTCAAATTCACCGCCATGATCACTTTGGATTGTTAAAATCTCACATCCTAGTTTTCTTTGAATTCAAGTCGGAAAATCTCTAAACTCCTCAAATGATTCACTCTTGTGATATAAGAATTTAACCTAAGTGAATCTTGTAAAATCATCTATAATCACAAATCAGTATACCTTCCTTCCTAGACTTATAATTCCAAACAGATCTATATGTAAAATATCCAAAAGTTTACTAGTTCTAAGATCTTTATTGGACTGAAAAGAGAACTTCACCTATTTTCCTAATTGACATGCATCACAAAGGTGATTCTTAATAAAATCTAGTTTTGCTATACCTCTAACCAAATCCTTTTGGGTTATTTTCCTAAGATTTTTCATGCTAGAGTAACAAAGTCTTTTATGCCATAACCATGACTCATTAGAAATAGTTTTCAAACAAAAAGCATTAGAAGTTTTTACACAATTTAAATCTACCATATAAATATTATTTACCCTTAATCCTTGCAAAACATTATTTCAATTTATACTTAATATGCAGCTAGTAGGAAAAAAATTTACACTATATCTTTTATCACATAACTGGCTAATACTTAATAGATTATGCTTTAAGCCTTCTACAAGTAGCATATTTTCAATAAAAAAATTTTGCAAGTTTCCAATCATACCTGATCTAACCACTTTCCTAGTGGTGTTATCTCCAAGTGTAATCCTACCTCCACTTCCAGCTATTCAGGTATTAAATGCTCTCACGAGGCCTTATATGAGAGCACTCCTACAAAACTATCAAATGTTAGACCTGGAAACCCAAACAAGTTTGGGTTCTCCTTTTGGCAAATTAAAAAAAGATGCATGTATGATATATCTAGGTTTATGCATCTTAAGTTTCCACACTAAATGAGTTTTTCGATCCAAAGTACAAGTGTGTGCAACATGTCCAATTAAGCCACAAGAGTAACATTTAACTACATGAAATGAGTTTTTTAATCTTCTATAATTATTATGTCTCTGCCTAAGTTTTAAAAAATTTAGATACAAAATAGGATTAATAAAATCTTCAAGTGTTGGTGGTTTCCTATTTTTCTCAAGAGCTTGCACTTTCAATTTCAAAAATGTGTTCATATCTTTTAGAATAGTTTTATTAAAATTTAAATAGTGATCTCTGTTCTCTGATTCATCCTTAAAATTTTCAAAGCCTTTTTCCAATTGAGTATAGGATGATTTTAAAGTTTCATTCTTCTTATTCAAGTCATCAAATTTACCAAGTAAGCTCATGTGGTTGTTAGCTATCAATGCATGATCTTTCCTAAGGATTTCATGTTCTCTTTGTAATTCATATAATTCTAAATTCAGACTAGCATGCATTTTATTTAAAATCCTATATGCGTCATGAATCCTTTAAGAAACTTCTATCAGTTTAGTATACGTTAAATCACATACCTCTTCTTTATCTGACTGATTAAGATTATGAGCCATTAAGTGCAAGTTGGTGACTTCCTCCTCCTTTTCCATTTCTGATGAATCTGAAGCCATGTCCACCCAAAAAACTCTTTGGAATCTCTTCTTTCCCTTCTTCACATTTGGTTTCTCCTCTACCTTCACCTTGCTAGGAGTGACTTTTAAGTTTGGGTAATCCGATTTTATATGTCCAGGTTTCTTGCATTCATAACAAATCACATCATTAGAAACCATTCTTATTAAATTTGCCTTTATTCCACTGTTGGCGTCTCCTCTGCTTTCTTTTAAGAAAGCTCCTGAATTGCCTAGTCATCTAGGCAATGTCATTCTCATTCTCAAGTTATTATAGATCACTCTCTAACTCATTCGCTTTCAGTGCAATGTTCTTCTCCTTTCGTTGTTCTCCTGCATCAATCTTTCTTTGACTCACTCCTTAGTCGTAAGCAATTAGTGATCCAAGAAGATTGTTAATAGAGTAAACATTTAAATTCTTTAACTTTATAATATTAGTTATTTTAGCATCATATGTAGTAGGAAAATAATAAAGAATTTTATTAACCATTTTAGCGTTCGTTAGTTCCCTACCCAATGCATGTAAAGAAGTGACTATCTTAGTGAATCTTGTGTACATGTCAGAAATAGACTCATTAGGTTTCATGCAAAATAATTCATAGTCATGTAACAAGATGTTTAATCTTGATTGTTTTACTTCATTAGTCCCTTCAGAAGTAATACAAAGTCTATCCCATATGTCCTTTCCACTTTTGCAAGTGGAAACCTGCATGTAGTCTTCTGACTTAAGTGCACAAAAGAAATTATTTAAACATTTTGTATTTAACAGTGCTAACTCACGTTGTTCTATAGTCCATTTAGCAAAGGGTGTTTCAACTCTAATACCATCAATTAATCTAGTTAGTTTTGTATACCCTTCTTGAACTAAGATCTATATACGATAATCTAGTGAATATAAACATATAGACATGCGTATTTTCCAAAAATCAAATGGGATGTTATCAAATAAAAGAGGTTTATTGATCGAATACCCTTCAGGTGTGTTCTGGTTTCCAAAAGTAGAAATACTTGTTTATCAAAAAGTAGTCTAAACTTATAATTTTAAAACAAAACTTTGATACCACTTGTTGAATCTTGAATAGGTAGTTAAACCTAAGCTTATGTCCCAAGGCTAACCAAGAGGGGGGGTGAATTGGTAATTTTAAAAATTCCTTCTTAGATATTAAAAATTGAAACCAGTTGATGATTCATTACAAGTTAATTAAAGTTTTGAAAGTAAATTTTCAACCACAAAATTTAAAAAACTTGTAGTAAGTAAGCAGCAAAAAAATTAAATGACACAAAGATTTATAGTGGTTCGGTCAAATACGACCTACATCTACTCTCTGAAGATTCCCTCTTCAGGTATTACACTATTACCAAAAGTGGCTCTCTTTTTCCCCCACAACAAGACAGAGAAGCCTTTATAAAATTCTCTTCCACTAATCCCCGGTGCGGCTGAAAACTATCTTCCTTTCACACCCTCTAAGTGTAGGCAAAGAACCTTCCTCATTTCACACCCTCCAAGTGTAGGCAAAGTACCTTCAACTATTCACACTCTCCAAGTGTTGGTAGCGAATCATTGTCCTTTCACACCCTCCTAGTGTAGGCAAAGTACCTTCGGCTGTTCACACTCTCCAAGTGTTGGTAGAGAACCGTCATCCTTTCATACCCTCCAAGTGTCGGTAGAGAACCATCGACTGTTGACACTCTCCAAGTGTCGGTAGAGAACTAGATCTTCTACAAAAATCTTCTCATGAGTAATCTAGAAAGATAAGAGGAAGAGTGAAAAACATAAATCACATAAAGATCCTTACTTTTGAGTAACCTTGTGAACCCTTCACACTCCACTAATAAGAAAACTCTCTCAAACACTCTCTACTCTCTACTTCAATTGCCCTTGACAAATCATAAAGAAAATAACATCAGTCATTAATGGACCTTTTATACAAAGACAAGAAAAATCATCTAGAAAACTATAATTTTCAATTTTGAGCATACACGATCGTACAGTATAATCGTAAGTTCGTACGTATAAATAGTATAAATACTGTTGCATACGAACTAGTTGTGAATCTTTATGAAATCATTTCATACATGATCATCATCCAGTACGAACTAAGTTCATCCAGGACTAACAGTTGGAAAATTTCAATTTTCATTTGTACGAAATGTCAGGATGAAATGAGCGAGAATAGACTTGAGACGTTCATCCTTGTATGAAACGGGGATCGTCCCATACGATCCCTACTTAAATTTTTTTTTGTTTGAGAACAAAATAGAGGCCTTCATCCCTGTACAAAAGCTAGGATCATCCCGTATGATCTTCGTGAGGGATCAAAATAGAGACATTCATCCCTGTATGAAAATTAAGATCGTCCCGTACGATCTTCATGCGAGAACATAATAGAGGCATTTGTCCCTATACAAAAATTAAGATAATCGTGTACGATCTTCATGTGAGAACAAAATAGAGGTTTTCATCCTAGTATGAAAACTGAAATCGTCCTGTATGATCCATACTTAGAAAAAATATTTTCAATTCTGTTTGTTCAACTGCTCGTTGGGGAAAGTAACTAACCAATTATCCTGTATGAAGTGATATCGTATAGTACGATCATTTTAAAAAATGTGAATTTTAAACTCTCCCCTGATGTGTGTGTGCTCATTTACTTAATTACAATCGCACTCTCTCAGACTCAATAAAATGGAACTTCAATTAGAATAAACTCTAAACTAATCTTGATTTGAAGTCTTTAACAATCTGGAGTATGATTTTCCTGAAATGTTAGTACACACAAGAGCAAAATAATTCTTCTAAAATATGTTAGAAGAAATAATATTCAAATCAATAATATTTGGAATCATCAAAAACATATAAGTTGTAAGAATATCAAATATACAAAACTAAGTAGAAACCATTTCAACACTCTTCTCTTCTATATGAAAGATAATATTTAAAATTGAGATTCTTAAATAGTTAGAAAATAAGCAATTTGAAAAAAAAATTAAAAGTTGCAAAAAATGAGCCCAAAATTAAAAGAAGTGCTGCGACACCAAAATTAAAAGAGACACTAAGTATATCAAAAATAAAAGATGCACAATGTATGTTGGAAACTGATAAAAGTGGAAGAAAATGAACCCAACATAAATTAGCTTTTCTTTCTGATAAATCTTTAAATCTTAGAAAATTCTTGTGTTTCATAATAAGTTTTATACTTGATTTTAAAAAATCTTGGTTCTTCATTCATCACTTTTATAATAATATTTTATTCAATATATTTCATGCTAGTAGCCTGAAAATATTAAGTTTCCATGTCTAATTATAATTCTTGAACTAGATTTTCATTTAAACAAAAGATTTTAGCCTGTGAAGATGTTAAGCTGGGTGTGCATACTCTAGAATCCAAATCCTTTGGTTGCAATAAAGTCAACACTTATCTAATTTATCTTTTTTATTTGTAGAGTAAGTTTATTATATTCTAAAAATGCCCACAAGAGTTCTTATGTCTGTGATATTTTTTTTTCTTTACCTTGAGTTGTTAGTTGTTTTGAGTCTATTCATTTTAAGTATTTCTTATTTTTATTTTATATTTTTCTTCATGATATGTTATGCAATGTTTTTCCCAAATTTACTTACCAGTAGTACAAGTATAAACACGCATGTAATCTTTAAATCTTAAAGCATAGAAAAAATAGTTCAAATATTTGACACTTAGTTGGGCTAAATTTCTATCATCTATGCTCCATTAAAAAAAAGGAAGTTTAGATTTTATGCCATTAACAAAGTGAGAAGGTGTAGAATAACCTTCTTGAACTAATATCCACAAGAAATAATCAATTGATTATAAAAAGTTGGACCTACAATTTTTTCCAAAATTAAAAGGAATATTATCAAATAAAGGTTGTCGAGTGATTGAATATCCTTCCATAATATTACAATTACCAATGTTATCCATAGATCTTTTTTGAAAGTTTTCTAAAACTTAATTTATTAATTTCACTCTGATATCACTTAAAAGTTTGCGAGGGTTGTTAAACCTTTATGAATTATCCCGAGGCAAACCAAGAGGGGGGTGAATAGTTATCATAAAATTTCTTAAGGAAAAATGAAAATCTTTTCAAATTCTTTTTGAATGTTTTAGAAGAAATAAATTTATGCCACAATGAGGAAGTGAAACTAATTTCATAATAATGAAAATCAGAGATTTCAAACAAAGAACAAATCAGAGAAAAATTTAAAAATTAAATGTAGAAAAGTAAATAGAAAGAACACACTAGAATTATAGTGGTTCAATTAACTTGACCTATATCCACTCCTCGGAAACCTCCTTTCCAAGTATTGTACTAAAAGTATTGTCTCTCCTTTCACCCCCACAGTAAGGTGAAGAAGCCCTTACAAAATCTTTCCACCTACCCGGTGAGGCAGAGTACCTTGAATCATTTTACTTCTTCATGGAGTAGGCAGAGAACATGGAATACCTTTTACTCCCTCCTTGAGTAGGTAGAAAACCTTAAAATCCTTTTACTCCTTCCTAGAGTAGGTAGATAACCTTAAACCTGATGCTGATGCAAGTTGCCATAGAGCCACGAAGGAACTAAGGAAGAAGCTTGAAGAAGTTAGTGGAAACTTTACTTGGAGCAACCTTTGTGAATCCCTCATAACTCCCCCTCAATAATATCTCTCTCCCTTAAAGCTCTCCTCTCTTCCTTCTATAAGCTATCTCTAAGGTCAATTCAATAGCAAAATATTTTTTAATAAGAGTATGAAAAATCCTTAAATAGTGAGCTTAAAAAACCATAAATTTCAAGAAATTTGTCTTTTATTCGTACAGTACAATACACATATCATTCAATACGATCAATATAATTCAGACTAATCTAGTAAGATCGTTCAGATGAATTTTTCAACTTTTATAACATTTCATATAGTATGATCAAAACATCATACGATATGAACTATAAAAATTCATTATGATTATTTGGGATGATCCTTTGGATGGCCAACTTTATACACCATTGATCATCTAATACTATGGACATCATATAATTGATCAATACATAAATCATGGATTTCATTTAGTATGATCTCTAGGATGACAAATTTTATATACGGGTAATCATACAATATGTATTATATCATATAATATGATTTGTCATAATAATTGTCTATAATTTGATTACCTTATATCGGGGGATTAATTAAGAAATATTTTAATTGGGGCATACATTATGAACTAAATTGTATTATACGATCAATACATAATTAGTATCTTTCTTAACCTTTAACATCTTGTGTTTTGAAAGAACACAATAGATCGTATAGTTCAAATTTAAATCATACAGTACAAAACATGGTCGTCGTATAGTAGGAAGACAAAATTGTATAAAACTACATAAAAAAACTCTCTCAAAAAACATTTTTTTCTCTCCCTCTGTGTGTGTAAAGTTACTCAGTTAAGATATCCACCAAATTATATGATATGACTCAAGAAAGGAAAAAATAAAAAATAAAATGAAAACTAACTATAACCCTAGTTTACCCAAACTTGAGCTAATCAAAATTGCAAGTGAATGGTGGAGGGATTTCCTGAAATGTCAGTATATACAAAAAAAAAACTAAAAATCACAAAAATAGAAGAAAGTAGTAATAAACACAATAAAAATTCTTATCATCAAAATGACAGTTTTTGAATTAGGTTTGTAATAAGGGGTGTCGGTAATCTTCCTTATAGAGATAGAATGATGAATTTATGTAGGATTCATATTTTTAATGTTTTTTTATTTTACATAAGATTTTTATTTCATCCATTAAGCTGGATTCGACTCATATTTATTTTGGTTTTGATGGGCCTTTTAGTAATTGTTCTAATAAGATATGGAATTTTTAGAAACATTAGGTTAATTTAATCATTTTAAAAGATTATTTGCAGATTGTGGATGCCAGAATTAAATTCCTTCAATTTTTTTTATTTTGCTTCATTTGTTTATGCTTCTTATTCTAGGATGGAGAGGAGAATTTTTTGGAATCAAATCACTAAATTTTTTTTTAATACTGTCAGGCCTTGAATAGTCGATGGTGACTTTAACACTATTACTTATGTTTCTAAGAAATTTGGTGGGAACTCTATAAGCTATCTTGCGATGGAAGAATTTAATGATATGATTTTATATTCTAACTTACATGATGTTGGTTTTACCGGCAATTCTTTTACGTGGAATCAAGGTACCATGTGAAAAATGTTAGATCGTATTCTTTTTTATGACCTTTGGATCTATAAGATTCATAGTACTCACATTGAGCATCTTTCTAGAACTTTATATGAAGACTCTCCTCTTCTTTTGAATATTTCTTTACACTATAATAGTATTCCATCTTTTAGATTTCAAAACATGTGGATTTTTTTTATTCATTTTTTAACATTGTTAAAGATAATTGGCATGCCCCTTTATTTCCTTTTGATAATATTGTTGGAATGACTAGATTTTGGTTTAATCTTAAAAGGTTGAAACAAAAGTTGAATTAGTCGAACAAAATTATTTTCATGAATTTAGTCTCTAATATTGTGCAAGCTGAGAATCAAGTGATCTTTGCTGATAAGAACTACATGAACAATTAATCCTTCTGGTGAGAATCTTTCTTATTTGAATGAGGCCAAAGATATCTTATTTAAACTTTAGGAACAAGAAGAACTTTACTAGAAACAAAACACAGTTTCTAAATTCTAAGTTGAAGGTGATAGAAATACCAAGTTTTTTTCATAATATTACCAATCATAAGAAAGTTTCTAGTCATATTCATAAAATTTTTAATCCCAATTGATGCTTCTAATTTTATTAATGAGCCAGGTATTGATTATTTTAAGAATATGTTTAATGAAAATTTCTATCCAGTTTTGGATTTGTATTATTCTTTTATTCACTCTATTTTTTCTGAAGAGGATAACATGATGCTTACTAAAATTCCTTCTACTGAGGAAATCTGGCTAACCATTAAAGATATGAATTCAAATTAAATTGCTGATCCTGATGGTTTTACTATAAAATTTTTTCAAAAGTGTTGCCATATTATTAAATTGGATTTGGTTAATACTGTTATGGACTTCTTCAAGGGCAACACTTACCCTTTTTTTTTACTTCTACCTCTATAGTTTTAATTCCCAAAAATAATGCCACAAAATTTTGAAGTGATTTCCATCATATTAGTATTTGTTCTTTCTTTAACAAGCTTTATGATAAGCTGCTTATGTCAAGAATAGCGTTAGTTCTCCCTAATATCATCTCTTTAGAGCAAACGAGTTTTGTTAAAGGTTAATCTATATTTGTTAATGTTCTTCTGGCTTAAGAATTAGTTCATGATTTAGTGGCTAAAATTTATGATTGTAATGTTATTTTAAAAATTGATATTACCAAAGCCTATGATAATCTCAATTGGCATTTTCTTTATATTATGCTTAACAAATTTGGCTTCAATAATGACTTCATTAGGCTCATTAAAAAGAGTATTGAGCATTGTTTTTCTTTCATTACTATCAATGAAAAAAGTCATGTTTTTTTTTTTTTTTTTTTTTGTTAAGCTCATGGGATCAGGCAAGGGGATCCTTTATCCCCTACTTTGTTCATTATGGTGGTTGAGTTTCTTTCTAGAGGTCTTAATGATATATTTAGTAAACATTCCACTTTATAGTATTGCTCTAATAGTGAATTAACTGTTTCTCATTTAGGCTTTGATGATTATTTCATTATTTTTACTAATGGTTACAAAAAAAAATGCTTAATATCCTCTTTAAATTTTGGGTATTTTTTCAAAATGTTAGTGGGACCATTTTCAACACTTAAAAAAGTTATTTTATCACTACTAAGTCTATCTCCACTTAGCAGATCAACTCTATCCAGCATAAATTTTATTTTCTGCACAAGCATCTCCCCCTTAAATATTTAGACACTCCTCTTTCCAAGGGCAAGAAGAGATTGCATTTATTTGTGGAAATTTTTTCTAATATTCTTAAAATGTTTTGTACCTCAGCTTTTAATTTTCTTTCTTTTGGAGGTAGATTAGTGTTAATTAAAAGTGTTCAATGTTCTATTTCTATTTATTTTTTTCATGCTTTATATCCTAGTGTGAATGTTTGTAGTAGGCTGGAAAGAATTTTTAACAAATTTCTCTAGGGTAGCAATGAGGGTAAATCTACTTTAATTTGGTCTTCTTAGGATAATTTCCCTAGTTTCCAAGATGAAGGTAAGCTTGGTTTTAAGAACTTCAGTGATATGGCTCTTGGTTTTCTTATAAAATGTGGTTCAATTTAAGATCTAGAAAAAGCTCGTGGGCAAAATTTATGATATGTATTGTGTTGGAAAACATCCTCTTAATAGCTTTTACAAAAAGGTGATTTTTTTAATTAGAAAAGGTTGTGCTCCATTAAATGGGATGTTGAGAATTTCATTCACTAGGGTTTGGGTTTGGGTTTGGGTGACTTCTTTTTTTTGTCAAGATAATTGGTTAGATTTCTCTTTTATTCATAATTTTCTTAACACTCATAGTACTAGTGCTTGTAAATTTTCTCATTTTATTTATAATTGGACTTGGAATGTATATTATCTTTCTAAAATGGTGCCTGATTCTATCATTCTTCTCATTTTGAAAATTCCTCAGCAACTTGGTAAAAGTGATTACATTTTATTTAATACATCTAAGGATGGGAGCTTTTTATTCAAGGAAGTTTGTCATTCTCTTAGGAATTGTCAGCCTAAGAATTAGATTTTATCTACTATTTGGCAAAGAGGTATTCTAGCCTCTTATTATATTCTAATTTAGAGAATTTTTAATAACTATATGCCCGTGGATACTATTCTTATTCATAAGGGTTTTAATAGTGTTTTCAAATGCTAGTGTTGTTATCATATTGAAACTATGAATCATGTTTTTGCTTATGGTTTTATTGCATTGAAAGTTTGGTTGTTTTTTGATAATGTCTTTAGTACCCATTTTTGTAAGGATTATAACACTATTAAGAGTATTATGGAAGATTGGCTTGTTTCTCCTAAGAGCCATATTCATAATATTTTACATGTTATTATTTGTTGGTTACTTTGGAAGAGTAGAAATGAGTTAACACATGTGAACATTAATATGAACGCCATGAACATTATCATTAAGATTAAAGATAAGGTGAGATAGTAATATTTGGCTAACTTGATCAATAGGTGTTCTTTTAATGGCTGTCATCAAATTGCCAGATTGTTTGTATCAATTTTTTGTCAGACGCTCATTTTCAGAAAGACACCATTATTAAATGGATATAACCTCCCCAAGGCTGGTATAAACTCAATACTGATAGGTCTTTTAAATGTTCTAAAGCTAACTGTGGTGGTCTCATCTGGGATTTTAACGAGCAGGTCATTGCGGCTTTGGCGAGTCCCACATTTTTAAATAATGCCATTATGGCTGAGCTTGAGGCTTTAAATATGGTTTACAATAATTTATTTCTTTAGAGATTACTAATCTATGTATTAAAGTTAATGCTATGTTGATTATTCATTACATTATTAAACAAGTTAATGACAAACCCTCGTATTACTATACCATTAGAGAAATTAGGTAGAGACTTTCATTCATCAAATATTCTATTACTCACATTTATTGGGAAGGTAATTCTACTGCTTATTTTTTAGACAATTTAGGTTCCAACATCATGTATTTCATGGAATATATGGGGTATTCTCTTCCTACCAAAATTATTGGTTTGGCTAGGCTTGACCGTTTTAGGTTGCCTTATATTAGAAATAAATAGTTTATTGTTTTTTGGTGGTTGTTTTGTTCTTACTATGGTTTTATTAGTTGCGTCCTATTTGGTTCTATTGAATTCTCCAAATTACTTTATTTTGGGTGTGGTTTTTCTTTGACATTTTCAATTGGTCGTGTGGGGGGCTGATCAATTTTTAATTAATACGGTTGGGCAATTCTTGGAGGATAATCCCTTCCTTAATTATCTGTTTCTTTATCTTTTTATATGGCTATCCTTTTTCCCATACAGTTCGGTTATTTAATCCTCCTCTTTGGCTAGGAGGGGACTGGTAGTTTTTATTGGAATCCTCTATAGGTTTTGGTTTATATGAGTTTCCTATTTTTCGTTAAGATGGGATTCTTAATCCTCCTCTTTTGCTAGGAGGTGATTGGTGCATTTAATTGGAATCTTATACATGGTTTTGTTTTTATGGGATTAAGCTTTCTTCCAGTATACCTCAGCTTTCATCCATCAGGTTTAGTGGCTGCAAAAAAAGATTTTAATTTTGGATTTTGGTTTTTCCCAGATTTTACTTTCTTCCAAGAAACTTCAGCACTTGTCATTTTTATTTTCTACTTCACCTAGTTAGGGATTTATTATTGCATTATTGGTATCAGTCTTGGTATGGCTCGTGTTATGTATGACTACTCTTTTTGGTTATGTTTTCATGTGATTATCTTACATTTCTTTGTTTGTTTTAGTATTTTTTTTTGCCATTATGTTACGTGATTATATGGTGTGAAATGGGGATTTTCAAAATGCCAAAAATAAGAGAATGTTCTTACTTTCAGGTTGGAAGCTCTTCACCTTTAATTCTGATAATTCTAATTGGTCGCAATTACTAATTTCCTTGTTCTTTTCATGTGTTATTGTTCTTGTTCCCCTTTTGCAGTCATTTTATTTCATAGGTTCTTTGGACTTAGGTTTTTGTGGACAAGATGACTACTTTTTGCAGGAAGAGTGAGCTAAATTATTTTTTTGTAGCTTCCTTTTTTGGGTGTTGCTTACTTGCAGCCCTATATTATTACTAGGTGATTTTTTTATTTTTAGTATAGGGGACCATTGGCTCTTAGGTTTTATTTTGAATTTTTTTTTAAGCTTGTTTGAGCATTAACTAGCAGATGGTCCCCTTTAAAGACCATGTACCCTTTTTTTGAAATTAATGCATAGGCCTCTTTGTTGATTTCCCCTAAAAGCAAATATGGAAATGAAGCCTGTATATGGGGACTTACACCTAATCATAGAGGATCGAGATTTAGATTTAAACTAGCATGCATGGTGCCAAGTGGGGCATGCTCCAACACAAGTAGATGATCATAAAAAAAGGAAGCCTTAGCGTTGGGACATAGAGCTAATCTTAGATGATCACAATGATCATACAAAAAGGAAGCATGTATGTGGGGTTTACACATAATCATAGAGGATCATATTTAAACTAGGGTGGTCTTACTGAGAGGCTTCCTCCACCACTACCCGGTTTAACTATGGTAGTTCCATGAGAGGTTTTCTCTACCAGTAGCGAGTCTTGAAGGAGCATATATGAGTGATGAAAATGGGCTTATACTTGACAACTATTTTTAGGGAGCGAAGCATATATGCTGCAACGGGATTGAACTTACACATAATACTAATTTTTTGATGGAGATGGGTCCTAATGGAAAGGTTGCCTATATGTAAGGACTTATGCCAATCCTAAAAGAAATATTTAAATTTTTAGATTTCTATTAAAAAGTATATGATTTATTCTTTTTATTAGAAAGTTTTTCTCTTGATCACCTGGAATATCAAAACGATAAATCATAACCTATTCAAATGTAAAGGAATAAGTAGATTGACTCCAACTAAACCAAAAAATTATAAGGATTTAGATTTTGTTGACACCGAGTAAGCTCCATAGAAACTAAACTAGTGTCTCCTTTATATATTTTTTAAATTAAAATCTATTTTAAAATTATTCAAACTAGAGAAATAAGTTTAATCTTCTCATTTTTCTTGCATGATTTTTATATATAGTTGAATATCAATGCAAAATGATGAATCTATGATGAAGATTTTCAAATTCAAGCATAAAAAAAATCTAAGGAAAATGAACTTTCTAACATTTAGCGTTTTGAAAAGGAAGCCATTCAATCATTTTATAATTTTTTGGCACCGTTTCTGTATTTACTTTTAGATCACTTTATGCTTCTTTTATTTTTAGCTCACTTTATGCTTCTTTTAATTTCGTGCTATTTGTGCATTTTTTTATTTAGGTGCTCAATATGCATCTTTTATTTTGATACATTTTGTACATCTTTTTTATTTTTACATTTCTTTGAACACTTTTGTATTTTTTAAATTTTAATTTTGGCAGATGGGCTTCTTTTAAAAATCTTAAAAAGATTATTCTTATTTGTAAGATTGTCATTCAAACATAAGAGGAAAAAAATCACTATCTTATATAAGAAAGGAAGATCTAAAAAATAAACTCAATCCTTCAACAAGAATGACAACTTGATTAGGATAATAATTAAATAGATTTATTGTAATGCAATGTTATCTATAAGTTATAAAATTGTAGAAAATTAAGATTTATCATAGTAGTAAATTTTAATTAAGAAGAATGAATCAAATGGCATTTAAAAGAAATATGAACCCAAGTTTTAAGGAAAAAAGTTAGGACTAGGGGTTTGATTTTGAACTTCATTTTTTTTAGAATATTTAACTCAGGACCAAATAAAAAAGATTTCGAAATAGGGGAAGTTTGGAATTAGGATTTTGATTTTTAAACGATTTAAATGAAGGCTCGATCTAGAAGACTTCAAACCCGGGGAGGTTTTTTTTTAATCTTTTTTTTTTTTTAAAAGAGATTTAAAATACACTAGTTTGAAAGATTAGGGGAAGTTAGAAAATAAATTTTTTTTATTTAATGGAATTTAAAAATGGACCCATTATGAAAGACTAGAGAAAGTTATTGAAGTTGTAGTTTGAGTTTGATTTCAATGATTTGGCAATAACTCCAATCTAAATGACTTTGAATTGGGGAGATGATTGTTGTGTTATTTGAAATTTTCTTTTAAATAAATTTTTGATAAGGACCCTTGCCCTTAGATTTTCAAACAAGAAAGATAAAGTTTAATAAAAATTAGATTTGGATTTAGATTATGAATTCGGTGAAAAGACTTTTATTTGAATTTAGCCAATGCATTTAATGAAAAATATTTCATTTAAGACTTTAATTTATACTTTGAGTTTAGTGAAAGTCTTTATACAAGAGGGGAGATGACATAAAGATTTACACTCTAAAGATGAAAGTTTTCATACACATGTAAATCTATATATGGGCAGAACCCCTACCTAAGATAGGATCGATTTAGTATTTTGGTTGGCCTAGTCTTCTTGGCATTTACAATGAAACCAAGTAACCAAGGGACATATTTATGTGAGTAAACATGGATGTCTAAAACTAAAATCTAAATAATAATGAAAATGCAAGATTATATATGGGTAGAACCCCTACATAATCTAAGACCAATTCAATATTTTGGTAGGCCTAATATGCTAGAATTTTAGGAAGAAACCTATTGAACATGAAAGATATTTGATTGAGTAAATATGTACTTTTAAGACTTAAATTTAAATAACCTTTCAAATGTAAGACAATATATGGGTGGAACCCCTAACTGACCTAGGATAAATTGAGTATTCTGGTTGGTCTAGTCATCTTAGATTTTAAGAAGTAACAAAGTAACCATGGGATATGTTTACATGAGTAAAAATAGACATAAAAAACTAAAATCTAAATAAGCATGCAAATGCAAAACTATACATGAGTATAACCCCTACTTGGCCTTAGACAGATTAAATATTCTAATTAGCCTAGTCCACTTTATTATTTGGATGAAATTAAGTATTTATGGGATATTTTTACATGAGTAAACATGGACATATAAGACTAAATTTTTAAAAAACAAACATGCAAAGCAAGATTGATTTTTAAAAAAAAAAAATACTATACATGAATATACACAGGCATAACCTCCACCTGACATAGAATCGACTATGAACTACAATTTGCCTAGTCCGCTTAGTTTTCAAAGTGAAACCAAAAATCAAGGGACATGTAAACATGGACATGTAGTAAACATGGTAAACATACAAGATTAAAATTTAAATATTAACATATATTATATATAAATTATATATATATATATATATATATATATATATATATATATATATATATATATATATATATATATATATATATATATATATATATATATATATGATGGAAATGAAGACACTAGAATGTACTTAGCAGCTCAAACTGTTTCTCTTGCTTCATCATTTGGTGGAAATGAAGTTTTAAAATCAGGCAACTAGGGTGTTAATTAGCTATATAGGCAATCTCTTGAACAGTTGGCACCTCCACTCGATTGGCTCAAAGTAAATGTGAATGCTTCTCAGTTTCATTTGAATGAGGCTATTGTTGGAGGAGTATTCATGGATTTTAAAAGAAGATTTCTTTTCTTTTGGATTCAAAGGTTTTCATTGGGATGTTTCTCGATTGGAGCTTTTGGCAATTCAAGCTTTGAAGGTCATTTTGCATGATTGGATGTTAGAATATGAAGGAATTATTCTTGAAGGTGATAATGCCAATGACATTAATTTTCTATGAAGATTGAATAAAGAGTCGAGCAAAGTGCTGATTTCAAATGGGAGTAAAGAGATGGACTTCCTTAAAAGATTTAAGCATGTTATTTTTAGTAGTGTCAGTAGAGATTGTAATAAGTTAGCTAATAAATGTGCTAACATTTCTCATTATAATAACTTTGTTTGGGATAACTTTTGTTTGGGTTCAATTCCTCTTTTTAGTATTTCCTAAAAGAGGAATGTGATCCTTTTCTTAGTTTGTATCTCTTTTATTTAATAAAATTGCTTTTTGCATCTTTCAAAAAACAAAGTAATAAATTTTTGAATGCATAGATGGTTTGTGATCTCCATAAATTCAATTAAAGACTTGACTGATGTTAGGTTTAAAAAGAATAATCGAAACACCAAGAAGAACAGATTTTATGATAGCAAAAGAGACATCACGTTCATAAAATAAAAGGGAAACATATTCAATACGTTAGTTACAAAGATAGAAAATTATGGTAGCCAGGATGCCACATAAAATAAGTTGATAAGAAGCTTTAAGTGCTCCAACCATAGCAAGCCAATAAAAGGATGAGAAACTCAAGAATGTCCTTTTGTGCCAAACAAATTTAAACCAATCTACCTCATCATAATTTTGGTAAAAGTCTATTATATACATTTCTTGGTCTTAGATAGACCCTGATTCTTGGCTATTTTCTCAAGATTAGGGTTTGAGTGACTCTATAAACTTGCCCCAAATCCAAAGGACTTGTCATGTATACCCTATTCTAAAGACTCAGCCAAGGCACTCCCTCTGAAGACTCACCTAGGGTACTTCCATCAAAATAGAGCGCCACCTATAAGGCAAGGTTCAACATGTAAATTGACCAGCTAAGCCACATGTTCATGACATTTTGTAACTACCATATCATATTTTGTACTTTTTTTTTTTTTTGTATATTTCAATGTAGCCCTCTTAGCCATATAAATGGAGGAAAAAGTGGCACATTTTAGATCTTTTGACCTCATATTATGCACTGTGAGACTTATAGATATTCCAAAGCTCTATTTCTCCTACTTTTTATGTTTACTGAAATCTCACCTACATTATTTGCTTTTGCTTATAGGTTATTTTGTAGTAAGGTCGAGTACCACCAATAAATAAATTGGATCCACTAATGGATATTTCTTAACCAATATAAAATGTTTGACATTGTGAATCTTCAAATTCATGAATGATGAAAAATAAAAGGCAAAATAATAATAATAATAATGTGATATTTTTTACAAGTAACTGTAAATTTAAACACTATATTTTTAGTTATAGTCTTAAATTTTGCTAGTTATTATTAGTTTCATTAATATATTACAAAAGAGTTTAATTCAAGATTACTATGCATAAAGGGAAGAATTATATTTTCATAAAATATCACAAGTATTGTCCATGAATTATAGATGAATTATAAGAATCATGTCTTTGATAGCATTATCATATGCATACTTTTTGTACTTGTGTTTGACTTAAAAAAAAAATAAAGGTAACAGATTTATTTTCATTTGATCTTTCTCAGGAAAAGATATCATTACATTTTTATGCTTTTTGACAATTTTACAGAAGTAATATGTTCAGTGCATTATACTCTTTTTTTTTTGGAAAAGTATAGGGGATTTACCCCATTGCATTTAAATAAAAAGCTATACATAAACCTCCACAAGAAGCAGAAATAACAACCAAAAGATACCAATGACTAAAGTTGCAAAAGACAGCCTCTGAATTAAAATATAAATTTGAAATAAGGTAAAAGACTAAAGATACATGACTCAGAGGATATAGAAAAGACTAAAACCTGCTTCCTAAAAAATATCAAAAGTTGGGAAAACTCAACCTGGATGCCAAGGCTAAGTTCCATAGGAGGAAAAAAAACCTAGCATTACATATAAAGGAGAATGGACATAAGAAACTCTATAGATCACAAAACATATAAATATCCCAGCCAAATTTCATAAAGCCGCTGAGGAAAAGCTTAATCAGTTAGAGAAGCCTTCTAGAAAAATCACCTAGCAGTAGAAAAATCCCATTAGCCATATTTCCTCTAAGGTAACCTAAATTTAGCATTTATCTTCCAGGACGTTAAGAAAAGCTTCCACAGTATTATCCACAAAAAGCAGCAGCACCAGCAAACATTACCAATGAAAAATAGAGGGTCTCAAAGCACGTAAAACCCAGCATCTAAAAATAAAACATTCGAGAATCTAGGAATTATATGCATGAAGCCAAAAAAAAATATATCATAAAAGAAGTTTTAAGCATCTTTAGAAGTTCTTCTAATGAAAAATATTGGATTTAACAGCCCTTCTAATAAAAATCAATATAGTGTTGAAATAGGAATAAGAATTAACATACTCATGTAGTTCCTCACAAACCGGATGAAGTAGATAGTGGAACAAATTTCCAATAGTAATAATTTTTTAAATGCACATATGGTTTGTGATCTCCATATATTCATTTAAAGACTTCACTGATTTTAGGTTTATAAAGAATAATCGCAACACTAAGAAGAACATGTTTTATTATAGCGAAAGAGAAATCGCATTCATAAAATAAAATGGAAATAAATTCATTGTAGTAGTTACAAATTAGCAATATAGGGTAGCCAGGGTTGCCAATATAATAAGTTGATAAGAAGCATTAAGTCCTCCTACCCTAGCAAGTCAATGAAAGTATGAGAAACTCAAGTAAGACCTTTTGTGCCAGATAAATTAAAACTAATTAACCTCATCATAATTTTGGTGAAATTCTATCATAATGTTTTGAAAAGTAGGGTTTTCTATAGTACACCACATAGGGGAATCACTCCCAATATTAGAGAGGGAAATTATTCAAACTCCCTTCTTAGCAACTAGATCAAAACCTCTTATATTTCTTTTTTGAAGCCTATCTCCAAGTAATCTTCTACTATTTGGAAGCATTTGGTTAAGATTGTTGCTGTGATTAAATCCAACATTTTCATTATAATTGTTAATGGAAGTAGGATTTCTTTATAGAAGTTGTAAGAATATCAAATATGCAAAACTAAGTAGAAACCATTTCAACACTCTTCTCTTCTATATGAAAGATAATATTTAAAATTGAGATTCTTTAATAGTTAGAAAAAGAATTTGAAAAAAATTTAAAAGTGCAAAAAATGAGCCCAAATTAAAAAGAAGTGCAGGACACCAAAATTAAAAAGAGACATAAGTATATCAAAAAATAAAAGATGCACAATGTATGTTGGAAACTGATAAAAGTGAAGAAAATGAACCCAACATAAATTAGCTTTTCTTTCTGATAAATCTTAAAATCTTAGAAATTCTTGTGTTTCATAATAAGTTTTTATACTTGATTTAAAAAATCATGGTTTTCATCTCATCACTTTTATAATAAAATTTTATTCAATATATTTTCATGCTAGTAGCCTGAATAGATTAAGTTTCCATGTCTAATTATAACTCTTGAAATAGATTTTCATTTAAACAAAAGATTTTAGCCTGTAAGATGTTAAGTTGGGTGTGCATACTCTAAATCCAAATCCTTGGTTTCAATAAAGTCAACACTATCTAATTTATCTTTTTATTTGTAGAGTAAGTTTATTATTTCTGAAAATGCCCACAAGAGTTCTTATTGTCTGTGATATATTTTTTTTCTTTACCTGAGTTGTTAGTTGTTTCGAGTCTATCATTTTAAGTATTTCTTTTTTTTATTTATATTTTTCTTCATGTTATGTTATGCAATGTTTTTCCCAAATAACTACCAGTAGTACAAGTATAAACACGCATGTAATCTTAAATTTAAAGCACAGAAAAAATATTTCAAATATTTGACACTTAGTTGGGCTAAATTTTCTATCATCTATGCTCCATTAAAAAGAGGAAGTTTAGATTTTATGCCATTAACAAAGTGAGAAGGTGTAGAATAACCTCTGAACTAATATCCACAAGAAATAATCAATTGATTATAAAAAGTTGGACCTACAATTTTTTCCAAATTAAAGAGAATATTATCAAATAAGGTTGTCGAGTGATTGAATATCCTTCCAAATATTACAATTGCCAAAGTTAGCCATAGATCTTTTTGAAAAGTTTTCTAAAACTTAATTTATATTTCACTCTGATATCACTTAAAAGTTTGTGAGGGTTGTTAAACATTATGAACTATCCCGAGGCAAACAATGAGGGGGGTGAATAGTTATCATAAAATTTTTAAGGAAAAATGAAAATCTTTTCAAATTCTTTTGAATGTTTTAGAAGAAATAAATTTATGCCACAATGAGGAAAGTGAAACTAATTTATAATAATGAAAATAAGTAGAGATTTCAAACAAAAGAACAAATCAAAAAAAATTTAAAATTAAATGTAGAAAAGTAAATAGAAAGAACACACTAGAATTATAGGTTCAATTAACTTGAACCTATATCCACTCCCAAACCTCCTTTCCAAGTATTGCACTAAAATATTGTCTCTCCTTTCACCCCCACAGTAAGGTGAAGAAGCCTACAATAATCTTTCCACCTACGCCGTGAGAGCAGAGTACCTGAATCGTTTTTACTTCTTCTTGGAGTAGGCAGAGAACATGGAATTCCTTTTACTCCTCCTTGAGTAGGTAAAAACCTTAAAATCCTTTTACTCCTTCCTAGAGTAGAGTAATATACCTTAAACCTGATGCTGATGCAAGTTTCCATAGAGCCACCAAAGAACTAAGGAAGAGCTTGAAAAGATAGTGGAAACTTTACTTGGAACAACCTTTGTGAATCCTCACTAACTCCCCCTCAATAATATTCTCCTCCCTTAAAGCTCTCCTCTCTTCCTTCTATAGCTATCTCTAAGGTCAAATTCAATATCAAAATATTTTTTAATAAGAGTATAAAAATAATTAAATAGCGAGCTTAAAAACATAAATTTCAAGAAATATTGTCTTTTATTCGTACAGTACAGATACACATATCATTCAATACGATCATATAATTCAGACTATCTAGTAAGATCGTTCAGATGAATTTTTTTAACTTTTATAAACGTTTCATATAGTTAGATCAAACACATCATACAAATGAAATATAAAATTTCATTATGATTATTTGGGATGATCCTTCGATGGCCAACCATTTACACATTGATCATCTAAGACATAGCCATCATATAATTGATCAATACATAAATCATGGTTTCATTAGTAATGATCTCTAGGATGTACAAATTTTTATACGGTTAATCATACAATATGTATTATCTCATATAATATGATTTGTCATAATAATTGTCTATATTTGATTACATTATTCGGGGATTAATTAAGAAAGATTATATTGGCGTACATTACGAACTAATTGTATATATACGATCAATACATAATTAGTTATCCTTTCTTACTTTAACATCTTGTGTTTTTGAAAAACAACAATAGATCGTAGAGTTCGATTTAAATCATACAGTACAAACATGGTCGTCGTATAGGGAAGACAAAATTGTATAAAAACTACTTAAAAAAATCTCTCAAAAACATTTTTTTTTCCTCCCCCTGTGTGTGTAAAGTACTCAGTTAAGATATCCACCAAATTATATGATATGACTCAGGAAAGGAAAAAATAAAAATAAAATGAAAACTAACTATACCACCCTAGTTACACAAACTTGAGCTAATCAAATTTGCAAGTGAATGTGGAAGGATTACCTGATAATGTCAGTATAATACAAAAAAAACTAAAAATCACAAAAATAGAAGAAAGTAGTAAAAAACACAATAATAATTCTTATCATCAAAATGAACAGTTTTTGAATAAGGTTTGTAATAAGGTGGTGTCGGTAATCTTCCTTATAGAGATAGAATTGATGAATTTTATGTAGGATTCTATTTTTAATGTTTTTTTATTTTACATGAGATTTTTATTTCATCCATTAAGCTGGATTCGACTCATATTTATTTTGGTTTTGATGGTGTCATTAGTAATTGTTCTAACAAGATATGGAATTTTTAGAAACTTAGGTTAATTAAATCATTTTTAAAAGAAGTTATTTGTGATTGTGTATGCCAGATTAAATTCCTTCAATTTTTTTATTTTGCTTCATTGTTTATATGCTTCTTATTCAGGATGAGAGGAGAATTTTGGAGTCAAATCACTAAATTTTTTTTTAATACTGTCAGGCCTTGAATAGTTCGATGGTGTACTTTAACCCTATTACTGGTTTCCTAAGAAATTGGGTGGGAACTCTATAAGCTATCTTGCGATTGAATTTAACTGATATGATTTATATTCTAACTTCCATGATGTTGGTTTATTACCGGCAATTCTTTTACGTGGAATCAAGGTACCATGTGAAAAATGTTAGATCGTATTCTTTTTATACCTTTGGATCATAAAGATTCATAGTACACATTGAGCATCTTCCTAGAACTTTATATGAAGACTCTCTCCTCTTTTGAATATTTCTTTACACTATAAATAGTATTCCATCTTTAGATTTCAAAACAGTGGATTTTTTTTATTCATTTTTTAACATTGTTAAAGATAATTGGCATGCCCCTTTATTTCCTTTTGATAATAATGTTGAGCATGACAGATTTTGGTTTAAGCTTAAAAGGTTGAAACAAAAGTTGAATTAGTTGAACAAAATTATTTTTCATAATTTAGTCCTCTAATATTGTGCAGCTGAGAATCAAGTGATCTTTGATAAGAACTACATGAACAATACCTTCGGTGAGAATCTTTCTTATTTGAATGAGGCCAAAGATATCTTATTTTAAACTTTGGAACAAGAAAACTTTACTAGAACAAAACACAGTTCCTAAATTCTAAGTTGAAGTGATAGAAATACCAAGTTTTTTCATAATATTAACCAATCTAAGAAAAGTTTTAGTCATATTCATAAAATTTTAATCCCAATTGATGCTTCTAATGTTATTAATGAGCCAGTTATGATTATTTTAAGAATATGTTTAATGAATTTCTATCCAGTTTTGGATTTGTATTATTCTTTTATTCACTCTATTTTTTTTTCAGAAGAGGATAACATTGAGCTTACTAAAATTCCTTCTACTAGAGGAAAATCTGGCTACCCATTAAAGATATGAATTCAAATTAAATTGCTGATCCTGATGGTTTACTATAAAATTTTTTCAAAAGTGTTGGCATATATTAATGGATTTATTAATACTGTTATGGACTTCTTCAAGGGCAACACTTACCCTTTTTTTTTTACTCTACCTCTATAGTTTTAAATTCCCAAAAATAATGCACACAAATTTTGAAGTGATTTCCATCATATTAGTATTTTGTTCTTTCTTTAACAAGCTTAATGATAAGCTGCTTAGTGTCAGAATAGCTGTTAGTTCTCCCTAATATCATCTACTTTAGAGCAAACGAGTTTTTGTTAAAGGTTAATCTATATTTTTAATGTTCTCCTGGCTTAAGAATAGTTTCATGTTAGTGGCTAAAATTTATGATTGTAATGTTATTTTAAAAATTGATATTTACCAAAGCCTATAATAATCTCAATTGGCATTCTTTATATTATGCTTAACAAATTGGCTTCAATAATGACTTCATTAGGCTCATTAAAAAGGTATTGAGCATTGTTTTTCTTTCATTACTATCAATGAAAAAAATCATGTTTTTTTTTTTTTGTTAAGCTCATGGGATCAGGCAAGGGGATCCCTTTATCCCCTACTTTGTTCATTATGGCGGTGAGTTTCTTCTAGAGGTCTTAATGATATATTTAGTAAACATCCCACTTTATAGTAATCGCTCTAATAGTGATTAACTGTTTCATTTAGGCTTTGATGATTTTTTCATTATTTTTTACTAATGGTTACAAAAAAAATGCTTAATATCCTCTTTAATTTTTGGTATTTTTTCAAAATGTTAGTGGGTTAATTTTCAACACTTAAAAAAGTTAATTTTATCCTACTAAGTCTATCTCCACTTAGCAGATCAACTCTATCCAGCATAAATTTTATTTCTGCACAAGCATCTCCCCCTTAAATATTTAGACACTCCTCTTTCCAAGGGCAAGAAGAGATCACATTTATTTGTGGAAATTTTTTCTAATATTCTTAAAAAGTTTTGTACCTCGGCTTTTAATTTCTCTTTCTTGGAGGTAGATTTAGTGTTAATTAAAAGTGTTCAATGTATCTACTTTCTATTTTTTTTTTTCATGCTATTATATCCTAGTGTGAATGTTTTAGAAGCTGGAAAGAATTTTTAACAAATTTCTCTAGGTTAGCAATGAGGGTAAATCTACTTTAATTTGGTCTTCTAAGGATAATTTCCCTAGTTATCCAAGATGAAGGTAAGCTTGGTTTTAAAGAACTGTCAGTGATATGGCTCTTGGTTTTCTTATAAAATGTGGTTCAATTTAGATCTAGAAAAAGCCTCGTGGGCAAAATTATATGATATGTATTGTGTTGGAAAACATCCTCTTAATAGCTTTTACAAAAAGGTGATTTTTTTAATTAGAAAAGGTTGTGCTCCATTAAATGGTTATGTTGAAATTTCATCACGTGGGGGTTTGGGTTTGTGTTTGGTGACTTCTTTTTTGCAAGATAATTGTGTTGATTTCTTTTATCATAATTTTCTTAACACTCACAGTACTAGTGCTTGTAAATTTTTCCCATTTTATTTATAATGGGACTTGGAATACAGATTATCTTTCTAAAATGGTGCCTGATATCTATCATTCTTCTCATTTTGAAATTCCTCAAACTTGTAAAAGTGATTACATTTTTTTAATACGTCTAAGGATGGGAGCTTTTTATCAAGGAAGTTTGTCATTCTCTTAGGAATTGTCAGCCTAAGAATAGATTTTATCTACTATTTGGCAAAGAGTATTCTAGCCTCTTATTATATTCTAAATTGAGAATTTTTAATAACTAAATGCCCGTGGATACTATTCTTATTTCATAGGGTTTTATAGTGTTTTCAAATGCTAGTGTTGTTATCATATTGAAACTATGAATCATGTTTTTGCTATGGTTTTATTGCATTGAAAGTTTGGTGTTTTTGATAATGTCTTTATAACCCATTTTTGTAAGGATTATACACTATTAAGAGTATTATGGAAGATTGGCTTGTTTCTCCCTAAGAGCCTATTCATAATAATTTTACATGTTATTTTTGTTGGTTACTTTGGAAAGAGTAGAAATGAGTTAAACATGTGAACATTAATATGAATGCCATGAACATTATCATAAGATTAAAGATAAGGTGATAGTAATATTTGACTAACATTGATCAATAGGTGTTCTTTTAATGTGCTGCATCAATTGCCAGATTGTTTGTATCAATTTTTTGTCAGACGCTCATTTCAGAAGACACCATTTTAAATGGATAAACCTCCCCAGGCTGGTATAAACTCAATACTGATAGGTCCTTTAAATGTTCTAAAGCTAACTGTGGTGTCTCATCTGGGATTTTAACGAGCGAAGTCATTGCGGCTTTGGCGAGTCCCACATTTTAAAAATAATGCCTTATGGTTAGTTGAGGCTTTAAATATGGTTTACAATTATTTTTTCTTTAGAGATTACTAATCTAGATTAAAGTTAATGCTATGTTGATTATTTCATTACATTATTAAACAAGTTAATGACAAACCCTCGTATTACTATACCATTAGAGAAATTAGGTAGAGACTTTTCATTTCATCAAATATTCTATTACTCACATTATGGAAGGTAATTCTACTGCTTATTTTTTAGACAATTTAGGTTCCAACATCATGTAATTCATGGAATATATGGGGTCTTCTCTTCCTACCAAAATTATTGGTTTGGCTAGGCTTGACCGTTTTAGGTTGCCTTATATTAGAAATAAATAGTTTATTGTTTTTTGGTGGTTGTTTGTTCTACTATGGTTTTTTATGTTGCGTCCTATTTGGTTCTATTGAATTCTCCAAATTACTTTATTTTGGTGTTGATTTTTCTTTGACATTTTCATTGGTCGTGTGGGGGGCAGATCATTTTTTAATTAATACGGTGTGCAATTCTTGGAGGATAATCCTTCCTTAATTATCTGTTTCTTTATCTTTTATATGGCTATCCCTTTTTCCCATACAGTTTCGGTTATTTAATCTCCTCTTTGGCTAGAGGGGACTGGTAGTTTTTATTGGAATCCTCTATAGGTTTGGTTTTATGAGTTTCCTATTTTTTTCCGTTAAGATGGGATTCTTAATCCTCCTCTTTTGCTAGGAGGTGATTGGTGCATTTTAATTGAATCTTATACATGGTTTTGTTTTTATGGATTAAGCTTTCTTCCAGTATACCTCAGCTTTCATCCATCAGGTTTAGTGGCTGCAAAAAAAGATTTTAATTTTGGATTTTGGTTTTTCCCAGATTTTACTTTCTTCCAAGAAACTCAGCATGTCATTTTTATTTTCTACTTCACCTAGTTAGGGATTTATTATTGCATTATTGGTATCAGTCTTGGTATGGCTCGTGTTATGTATGACTACTCTTTTTGGTATTTTTCATGTGATTATCTTACATTTTCTTGTTTGTTTTAGTATTTTTTTTGCCATTATGTTACGTGATTATATGGTGTGAAATGGGGATTTTCAAAATGCCAAAAATAAGAGAATGTTCTTACTTTCAGGTTGGAAGCTCTTCACCTTTAATTCTGATAATTCTAATGGCTCCAATTACTAATTATCCTGTTCTTCTCATGTGTTATTGTTCTTGTTCCCTTTTGGCAGCATTTTATTTCATAGGTTCTTTGGACTTAGGTTTTTTGTGACAAGATGACTACTTTTTGCAGGAAGAGTGAGCATAATTATTTTTTTGTAGCTTCCTTTTTGTGGTGTTGGCTTACTTGCGCAGCCTATATTATTACTAGGGTGATTTTTTTTATTTTTAGTATAGGGGACCCATTGGCTCTTAGGATTTTATTTTGAATTTTTTTTAAGCTTTTGAGCTTTACTAAGTATGTCCCCTTTAAAGACCATGTACCCTTTTTTTGAAATTAATGCATAGTCCCCTCTGTTGATTTCCCCCTAAAAGCAATATGGAAATGAAGCCTGTATGGGACTTACACTTAAATATAGAGGACGAGATTTAGATTATAAACTAGCATGCATGGTGCCAAGTGGGGCATGCTCCAACACAAGTAGATGATCATAAAAAAAGGAAGCCTTAGCGTTGGGACCATAGAGCTAATCTTATATGATCACAATGATCATACAAAAAGGAAGCATGTATGTGGGGTTTACACATAATCATAGAGGATCATATTTAAACTAGGGTGGTCTTACTGAGAGGCTTCCTCCACCACTACCCGGTTTAACACTGGTAGTTCCATGAGAGGTTTTCTCTACCAGTAGCGAGTCTTGAAAGAATAATGAAGTGATTGAAAATGGCTTAGACTTGACACCTCTTTTTAGGGAGCGAAGCTAAATTGTTTGCAACGGGTTGAACTTACACATAATACTAATTTTTGATGGAGATGGGTCCTAATGGAAAGGTTGCCTATATGAAAGGACTTATGCCAATCCTAAAAAAATATTTAAATTTATAGATTTCATTAAAGTATATGATTTATTCTTTTTATTAAAAAATTTTTCTGATCACCTGGAAAATCAAAACGAAAATCATAACCTATTCAAATGTAAAGGAATAAGTAGATTGACTCCAACTAAACCAAAAAATATAAGGATTAGATTTTGTTGACACCGAGTAAGCTCCATAAAACTAAACTTTGTCTTCTTTATATATTTTTAAATTAAAATCTATTTTAAAATTATTCAAACTAGAGAAATAAGTTTAACTCACATTTTTCTTTGCATGAATTTTATATATATTTGAATATCAATGCAAAATGATGAATCTATGATGAAGATTTTCAAATTCAAGCATAAAAAAAATCTAAGGAAAATGAACTTTCTAACATTAAGCGTTTTGAAAAGGAAGCCATTCAATCATTTTATAATTTTTTGGCACCGTTCTGTATTTACTTTTAGATCACTTTATGCTTTCTTTATTTTTTTAGCTCACTTATGCTCTTTTAATTTGGTGCTATTTGTGCATTTTTTTATTTAGGTGCTCAAATATGCTCTTTTATTTTGAAATTTTGTACATCTTTTTTATTTTTTACATTTCTTTGAACACTTTTGTATTTTTTAAATTTTAATTTTGGCAGAGGGCTTCTTTTAAAAATCTTAAAAGATTATTCTTATTTGGTAAGGATTGTCATTCAAACATAAGAGGAAAAAAAATCACTACTTACCTCATCACAGACAAAGGAAGGCATCCTCAGAATATATAATAAATCTACTACGTCCTGCACACAAAGGTAATGAACAACAAATCCGCACTTCACTCCGGAAGCTAATATTCACACACACCGCACATATATTGTGATAATTGCCAATTCTGTATGCATATAAGTTAATAAAATTGTTAGAAAAATAAAGATTTATCAATATAGTAAAGGCGGACGCTTCATGGGTTATGTTGCATATGCGATAGGGTGAGGAGGGGGATGTTTGTGATAAGGGAGGGGGGGGGGGGGGGGGGGGGGGACCACGTAAAAACACGCACAACACATAGGCCAGAACAAGAGGTGGTATGCTCATGACCAACAAAAATAAAATTATAGTCCTATATAACGACCTGCCCCCCCAACCCCCTCTCAAACCCCCCGACTGATGCGGCTAATATGCCAACGGCATAATCAAATACTCCCTCCCTCCTCAAACCCCAAGCCGGCAGACTCACAGCTTTCCTAGTGCGCATCTCCCCGCTGGGTCTTAAAGAAAAAACCACAAAAAAAAACCCTCGCAAACCCCACCCCAATAAATGGTGTCCTCTGCAACTATTTCCTAACTCCCCACCTTCAAAAAAAACAAAACCAGAATAATCAATTGGGGAGGGGGGGGGGGGGGTGGATGGGGGGGGGGGCGGGGGGGGGCGTGGGTTGGGGTGGGGGGGGGAGGGGGGGGGGGGGGGGGGTGGTGGGGGGGGGGGGGGGGGTGGGGGGGGGCGGGGGGCCAGGTGGTATGGAAGGGGGGGGGAGCTAATGAATGAGTGGGTGTGTTAGTTTAGTGTGGGAGTTTTGATTTATATGGTTGTGGGGGATATTATGGAGTGCAAATTAAATGACTAGTGAATTGGGACTGATTGATGTGATATCTTATTCCCTAAGTCCAAAACCCCACCTCCGTCAAAAAAACACCTTCCCCGGGTGGGATCCCAAGTGGTGGTTATATGGTGTTGGATGAGGAGGGAAACTCAGGCAAAGTCTCAAAACCCCCCTCTCCCTCACTCCTAAAACCACCCCCAACTCAAATTGCAAACTCAACATCCAACTATCGCCTACCAAAAAAATCCAAACTCCCCATCCAAAACCATCCCCCCCACAAACCAAACCAAGCCAAACCAAGACACCGCAAATCTAAAACAATCCCTACAAACACCCCGCTTTTCTTCATCCCCGACCTTCCAACCCGCACACCCTCATACCCTTAAACTGCGGACCCCCCTTACCCATCACACACATTGCCGTTGCCCCACCACCCTACAGCGCCGGGCTCGCAAACTACAAAAAGGTAGGAGTTCCTCTACAGACAAATCAAGCATAACCAAAGCCCCCACGAGCCGCCGCCCTTTCCTCACAAACAGGGATCTACCCCCATTCAGACACATCTCCACTCCCACACCCACTGGTTGCACCCATCACTCATAGTGTGGGGGAGCGGTGGGCCTCTAACACCACATTGTAACACTTCCCCCCTCCCACCACAAACCGCTCTGCCGCCAACCCACAATGTACGTCCTCCACAGCACGCCAAACTTCCTGCTCCCCACAAGTTCCCCCAGGTGGGTGGGCTGGCCTCACAAAATCGTAGTGCTACCCACATACCATTGAAAGCCTTCCAACCCCAAACCCTTACCCCGCAACCCACATACCTCCCTCACACATTTATTCCCCCCACCCTTAGGCCGCGCACCGTTCACCCCAAGCTATACAGTAATGTGTTGAATGTACCACTAGCCACAACCGCATAACCCTCCCCGACCCCCCTACCCTCCGCAGGTTGCACAGAAACTCCCATCGACGCCCCAACTGCCCACCCCCCGCCACCACCCCACACCCACCCAGTCCCAATCCCCATCCCCCCACACCCATCGGACTCCTTACGCCCCATCCATTGCCAATTGGTGTCTCGGCCTCAACCCACAACAACCAACCTCCACGAGCGCCCTAAACACATCAAAAGTGCAGCCCAAAACCGGTAGCCGAAACAGATCACAAAAACCCATCTACGCTCGGCGTCCACCCATTCACCGCCCGACCCCTAAAACCCCCCCCTCATGGGGCCCCATCCCTCTAGCCAAAGACCCCCGTCCACCCCACCAACACCATGCCACACCCGCAGTGCCACGCCCACCACGGCCCGCCATCCCACTTCCGGAGCGCCACATCCCCACCCCAAGCCCTCGCAAACGAACTCCGTCGGGAACGAAAATCACAGATGCAACCCCCAAGCCCTCCCCTTTTCCAATAAATCCGTCGCTATTACCGCCCAGGGTCCAGGTCACCAGCTACACCAAACCCAAGCCCCTTGCCACACCCACTCAACCCACGAACCCACACACACATCAACACAAGCACACGACAGACCCGACGACACCCGCGACAGATCCACTACAGCACACCTACCGACATCCACTCCACACCCCACGCAATCAGATTGTTTCCGCATCTCAGGCGGTACCAGTTCGAGGGTGGGGGCTTCCATGACGCAACGGTCCCATGCCCCGTCCGCGCGGGCTGGCCTGCCTAGGAAACACGTGTGTAAGCCGGGGGTAATCCCGAGGGGGGGGGGCGTGTGGCGTAAAGGGCATCATAAGGAGGACATGACGTAATTATAAACATCAGGCAACAAGGGTGAAAATAGACTAAAATATGCAAACATATGCACAGATGTCACCCACCACCACTCTATATGGCCTCAAGTACATGTGAATGCATCAGGAGATTCATTTGAAATACGCTATTGATTGATGATTTCATGGAATTTTAAAAGAAGAATTCTTTAGCATTTTGGGATTCAAGGGTTATCATTGGGAAGTCTCTCAGATTGGAGAGTATTGCAATTCAAGCTTAGAAAGGTCAATTTGCATGATGGATGTATTAGAATATGAATGGAATTATTCTTGAAGGTGATAATGCCAATTGACATTAATATTCTATGAAGATTGACTAAAGTAGTCCGAGCAAAGAGCTGATAACACAAGGGAGTAAAGATATGGCCTTCCCAACAGATTAAAGCATGTTAATTTTAGTAGTGTACAGAATAGATTGAACAATAAAGATCGCTAATAAATGTGCAACATTTCTCATTATAATAACTTTGTTGGATAACCATTATGTTTGGGTTCAATTCTCCATTTATTAGTTTCCTAAAAGAGGAATGTGATCCTTTTTCTTAGTTTGTAATCTCTTTTATTTTTAATAAATTGCTTTTGCATCTATCCAAAAACAAAGTAATAAATTTTTGAAGCATAGATGGTTTTTGATCTCCATAAATTCAATTAAAGACTTGACTATGTAAGGTTTTAAAAAGAATAATCGAAACACAGAAGAACCGAATTTATGATAGGCAAAAGAGACATTCACGTTCATAAAATAAAAGGGAAACATATTCATAACGGATAGTTACAAAGATAGAAAATTATGGAAGCCATGATGCCACATAAAATACGTTGATAGAAGCTTTAGTGATCCAAGAAGATTGTTAATAGAGTAAACATTTAAATTCTTTAACTCTATAATATTAGTTATTTTAGCATCAAATGTAGTAGGAAAATAATAAAGAATTTTATTAACCATTTTAGCATTCGTTAGTTTCCTACCCAATGCATGTAAAGAAGTGACTATCTTAGTGAATCTTATGTACATGTCAGAAATAGACTCATTAGGTTTCATGCAAAATAATTCATAGTCATGTAACAAGATGTTTAATCTTGATTGTTTTACTTCATTAGTCCCTTCAGAAGTAATATAAAGTCTATCCCATATGTCATTTCCACTTTTGCAAGTGGAAACCTACATGTAGTCTTCTGACTTAAGTGCACAAAAGAAATTGTTTAAACATTTTGTATTTAACAGTGCTAACTCACGTTGTTCTATAGTCCATTTAGCAAAGGGTGTTTCAACTCTAATACCATCAATTAATCTAGTTTGTTTTGTATACCCTTCTTGAACTAAGATCCATATATGATAATCTAGTGAATGTAAACATATAGACATGCGTATTTTCCAAAAATCAAAAGGGATGTTATCAAATAAAACAGGTTTATTGATCAAATACCCTTCAGGTGTGTTCTGGTTTCCAAAAGTAGACATACTTGTTTATCAAAAAGTAGTCTAAACTTATAATTTTGAAATAAAACTTTGATACCACTTGTTGAATCTTGAATAGGTTGTTAAACCTAAGCTTATGTCCCAAGGCTAACCAAGAGGGGGGGTGAATTAGTAATTTTAAAAATTCCTTCTTAGATTTTAAAAATTGAAACCAGTTGATGATTCATTGCAAGTTAATTAAAGTTTTGAAAGTAAATTTTCAACCACAAAATTTAAAAAACTTGTAGTAAGTAAGTAGCAAAAAAATTAAATGACATAAAGATTTATAGTGGTTCGGTCAAATACGACCTACATCTACTCTCTGAAGATTCCCTCTTCAGGTATTACACTATTACCAAAAGTGGCTCTCCTTTTGCCCCCACAGCAAGATAGAGAAGCCTTTATAAAATTCTCTTCCACTAATCCCCGGTGCGGCTGAAAACTATCTTCCTTTCACACCCTCTAAGTGTAGGCAAAGAAACTTCCTCATTTCACACCCTCCAAGTGTAGGCAAAGTACCTTCAACTATTCACACTCTCCAAGTGTTGGTGGCGAATCATTGTCCTTTCACACCCTCCTAGTGTAGGCAAAGTACCTTCGGCTGTTCACACTCTCCAAGTGTTGGTAGAGAACCGTCATCCTTTCATACCCTCCAAGTGTCGGTAGAGAACCATCGACTGTTGACACTCTCCAATGTCGGTGGTAGAGAACTAGATCTTCTACAAAAATCTTCTCATGAGTAATCTAGAAAGATAAGAGGAAGAGTGAAAAACACAAATCACATAGAGATCCTTACTTTTGAGTAACCTTGTGAACCCTTCACACTCCACAAATAAGAAATCTCTCTCAAACACTCTCTCACACTCTCTACTTCAATTGCCCTTGACAAATCATAAGGAAAATATTTTTAACATCAGTCATTAATGGACCTTTTATACAAAGACAAGAAAAATCATCTAGAAAACTATAATTTTCAATTTTGACCATACACGATCGTACAGTATAATCGTAAGTTCGTACGTATGAATAGTATAAATAATGTTGCATACGAACTAGTTGTGAATCTTTATGAAATCATTTCATACATGATCATCATCCAGTACGAACTAAGTTCGTCCGGGACTAACAGTTGGAAAATTTCAATTTTCATTTGTACGAAATGTTAGGATGAAATGAGCGAGAATAGACTTGAGACGTTCATCCTTGTATGAAAAGGGGATCGTCCCATACGATCCCTACTTAAATTTTTTTTGTTTGAGAACAAAATAGAGGCCTTCATCCCTGCACAAAAACTTGGATCATCCCGTATGATCTTCGTGAGGGATCAAAATAGAGACATTCATCCCTGTATGAAAATTAAGATCATCCCGTACAATCTTCATGCGAGAACAGAATAGAGGCATTTGTCCCTATACAAAAATTAAGATAATCCTGTACGATCTTCATGTGAGAACAAAATAGAGGTTTTTATCCTAGTATGAAAACTGAAATCGTCCTGTATGATCCATACTTAGAAAAAATATTTTCATTTCTGTTTGTTCAACTGCTCGTTGGGGAAAGTAACTAACCAATTATCCTGTATGAAGTGATATCGTACAGTACGATCATTTTAAAAAATGTGAATTTTAAACTCTCCCCTGATGTGTGTGTGCTCATTTACTTAATTACAATCGCACTCTCTCAGACTCAATAAAATGGAAAATACATACTTCAATTAGAATAAACTCTAAACTAATCTTGATTTGAAGTCTTTAACAATCTGGAGTATGATTTTCCTGAAATGTTAGTACACACAAGAGCAAAATAATTCTTCCAAAATATGTTAGAAGAAATAATATTCAAATCAATAACATTTGGAATCATCAAAAACATAGAAGTTGTAAGAATATCAAATATGCAAAACTAAGTAGAAACCATTTCAACACTCTTCTCTTCTATATGAAAGATAATATTTAAAATTGAGATTCTTAAATAGTTAGAAAATAAGAATTTGAAAAAAATTTAAAAGTGGCAAAAAATGAGCCCAAAATTAAAAGAAGTGCAGCGACACCAAAATTAAAAGAGACACTAAGTATATCAAAAATAAAAGATGCACAATGTATGTTGGAAACTGATAAAAGTGGAAGAAAATGAACCCAACATAAATTAGCTTTTCTTTCTGATAAATCTTTAAATCTTAGAAAATTCTTGTGTTTCATAATAAGTTTTATACTTGATTTTAAAAAATCTTGGTTCTTCATTCATCACTTTTATAATAATATTTTATTCAATATATTTCATGCTAGTAGCCTGAAAAGATTAAGTTTCCATGTCTAATTATAACTCTTGAAATAGATTTTCATTTAAACAAAAGATTTTAGCCTGTGAAGATGTTAAGTTGGGTGTGCATACTCTAGAATCCAAATCCTTTGGTTGCAATAAAGTCAACACTTATCTAATTTATCTTTTTTATTTGTAGAGTAAGTTTATTATATTCTGAAAATGCCCACAAGAGTTCTTATGTCTGTGATATTTTTTTTTCTTTACCTTGAGTTGTTAGTTGTTTCGAGTCTATTCATTTTAAGTATTTCTTTTTTTTATTTTATATTTTTCTTCATGATATGTTATGCAATGTTTTTCCCAAATCTACTTACCAGTAGTACAAGTATAAACACGCATGTAATCTTTAAATTTTAAAGCATAGAAAAAATATTTCAAATATTTGACACTTAGTTGGGCTAAATTTCTATCATCTATGCTCCATTAAAAAGAGGAAGTTTAGATTTTATGCCATTAACAAAGTGAGAAGGTGTAGAATAACCTTCTTGAACTAATATCCACAAGAAATAATCAATTGATTATAAAAAGTTGGACCTACAATTTTTTCCAAAATTAAAAGGAATATTATCAAATAAAGGTTGTCGAGTGATTGAATATCCTTCCATAATATTACAATTGCCAAAGTTAGCCATAGATCTTTTTTTAAAAGTTTTCTAAAACTTAATTTATTAATTTCACTCTGATATCACTTAAAAGTTTGTGAGGGTTGTTAAACCTTTATGAACTATCCCGAGGCAAACCAAGAGGGGGGTGAATAGTTATCATAAAATTTCTTAAGGAAAAATGAAAATCTTTTCAAATTCTTTTTGAATGTTTTAGAAGAAATAAATTTATGCCACAATGAGGAAGTGAAACTAATTTCATAATAATGAAAATAAGAGATTTCAAACAAAGAACAAATCAAAAAAAAATTTAAAAATTAAATGTAGAAAAGTAAATAGAAAGAACACACTAGAATTATAGTGGTTCAATTAACTTGACCTATATCCACTCCTCGGAAACCTCCTTTCCAAGTATTGCACTAAAAGTATTGTCTCTCCTTTCACCCCCACAGTAAGGTGAAGAAGCCCTTACAAAATCTTTCCACCTACCCGGTGAGGCAGAGTACCTTGAATCGTTTTACTTCTTCATGGAGTAGGCAGAGAACATGGAATTCCTTTTACTCCCTCCTTGAGTAGGTAAAAAACCTTAAAATCCTTTTACTCCTTCCTAGAGTAAGTAGATAACCTTAAACCTGATGCTGATGCAAGTTTCCATAGAGCCACAAAGGAACTAAGGAAGAAGCTTGAATAAGATAGTGGAAACTTTACTTGGAACAACCTTTGTGAATCCCTCATAACTCCCCCTCAATAATATCTCTCTCCCTTAAAGCTCTCCTCTCTTCCTTCTATAAGCTATCTCTAAGGTCAATTCAATAGCAAAATATTTTTTAATAAGAGTATGAAAAAAAATTAAATAGCGAGCTTAAAAAACCATAAATTTCAAGAAATTTGTCTTTTATTCGTACAGTACGATACACATATCATTCAATACGATCAATATAATTCAGACTAATCTAGTAAGATCGTTCAGATGAATTTTTTAACTTTTATAACGTTTCATATAGTATGATCAAAACATCATACAATATGAACTATAAAATTTCATTATGATTATTTGGGATGATCCTTCGGATGGCCAACTTTATACACCATTGATCATCTAAGACTATGGACATCATATAATTGATCAATACATAAATCATGGATTTCATTTAGTATGATCTCTAGGATGACAAATTTTATATACGGGTAATCATACAATATGTATTATATCATATAATATGATTTGTCATAATAATTGTCTATAATTTGATTACATTATATCGGGGGATTAATTAAGAAAGATTTTAATTGGAGCGTACATTACGAACTAAATTGTATTATACGATCAATACATAATTAGTATCTTTCTTAACCTTTAACATCTTGTGTTTTGAAAGAACACAATAGATCGTAGAGTTCGAATTTAAATCATACAGTACAAAACATGGTCGTCGTATAGTAGGAAGACAAAATTGTATAAAACTACTTAAAAAAAATCTCTCAAAAACATTTTTTTCTCTCCCTCTGTGTGTGTAAAGTTACTCAGTTAAGATATCCACCAAATTATATGATATGACTCAGGAAAGGAAAAAATTAAAAATAAAATGAAAACTAACTATAACCCTAGTTTACACAAACTTGAGCTAATCAAAATTGCAAGTGAATGGTGGAGGGATTACCTGAAATGTCAGTATATACAAAAAAAAACTAAAAATCACAAAAATAGAAGAAAGTAGTAATAAACACAATAATAATTCTTATCATCAAAATGACAGTTTTTGAATTAGGTTTGTAATAAGGGGTGTCGGTAATCTTCCTTATAGAGATAGAATGATGAATTTATGTAGGATTCATATTTTTAATGTTTTTTTATTTTACATGAGATTTTTATTTCATCCATTAAGCTGGATTCGACTCATATTTATTTTGGTTTTGATGGGTCTTTTAGTAATTGTTCTAACAAGATATGGAATTTTTAGAAACATTAGGTTAATTTAATCATTTTAAAAGATTATTTGTAGATTGTGGATGCCAGAATTAAATTCCTTCAATTTTTTTTATTTTGCTTCATTTGTTTATGCTTCTTATTCTAGGATGGAGAGGAGAATTTTTTGGAGTCAAATCACTAAATTTTCTTTTAATACTGTCAGGCCTTGAATAGTCGATGGTGACTTTAACACTATTACTTCTGTTTCTAAGAAATTTGGTGGGAACTCTATAAGCTATCTTGCGATTGAATTTAATGATATGATTTTATATTCTAACTTACATGATGTTGGTTTTACCGGCAATTCTTTTACGTGGAATCAAGGTACCATGTGAAAAATGTTAGATCGTATTCTTTTTTATGACCTTTGGATCTATAAGATTCATAGTACTCACATTGAGCATCTTTCTAGAACTTTATATGATGACTCTCCTCCTCTTTTGAATATTTCTTTACACTATAATAGTATTCCATCTTTTAGATTTCAAAACATGTGGATTTTTTTTATTCATTTTTTAACATTGTTAAAGATAATTGGCATGCCCCTTTATTTCCTTTTGATAATATTGTTGGAATGACTAGATTTTGGTTTAAGCTTAAAAGGTTGAAACAAAAGTTGAATTAGTTGAACAAAATTATTTTCATGAATTTAGTCTCTAATATTGTGCAAGCTGAGAATCAAGTGATCTTTGCTGATAAGAACTACATGAACAATTAATCCTTCTGGTGAGAATCTTTCTTATTTGAATGAGGCCAAAGATATCTTATTTAAACTTTAGGAACAAGAAGAACTTTACTAGAAACAAAACACAGTTTCTAAATTCTAAGTTGAAGGTGATAGAAATACCAAGTTTTTTTCATAATATTACCAATCATAAGAAAGTTTCTAGTCATATTCATAAAATTTTAATCCCAATTGATGCTTCTAATTTTATTAATGAGCCAGGTATTGATTATTTTAAGAATATGTTTAATGAAAATTTCTATCCAGTTTTGGATTTGTATTATTCTTTTATTCACTCTATTTTTTCTGAAGAGGATAACATGATGCTTACTAAAATTCCTTCTACTGAGGAAATCTGGCTAACCATTAAAGATATGAATTCAAATTAAATTGCTGATCCTGATGGTTTTACTATAAAATTTTTTCAAAAGTGTTGGCATATTATTAAATTGGATTTAGTTAATACTGTTATGGACTTCTTCAAGGGCAACACTTACCCTTTTTTTTTACTGCTACCTCTATAGTTTTAATTCCCAAAAATAATGCCACAAAATTTTGAAGTGATTTCCATCATATTAGTATTTGTTCTTTCTTTAACAAGCTTTATGATAAGCTGCTTATGTCAAGAATAGCGTTAGTTCTCCCTAATATCATCTCTTTAGAGCAAACGAGTTTTGTTAAAGGTTAATCTATATTTGTTAATGTTCTCCTGGCTTAAGAATTAGTTCATGATTTAGTGGCTAAAATTTATGATTGTAATGTTATTTTAAAAATTGATATTACCAAAGCCTATAATAATCTCAATTGGCATTTTCTTTATATTATGCTTAACAAATTTGGCTTCAATAATGACTTCATTAGGCTCATTAAAAAGAGTATTGAGCATTGTTTTTCTTTCATTACTATCAATGAAAAAAGTCATGGTTTTTTTTTTTTGTTAAGCTCATGGGATCAGGCAAGGGGATCCTTTATCCCCTACTTTGTTCATTATGGCGGTTGAGTTTCTTTCTAGAGGTCTTAATGATATATTTAGTAAACATTCCACTTTATAGTATCGCTCTAATAGTGAATTAACTGTTTCTCATTTAGGCTTTGATGATTATTTCATTATTTTTACTAATGGTTACAAAAAAAATGCTTAATATCCTCTTTAAATTTTGGGTATTTTTTTCAAAATGTTAGTGGGTTAATTTTCAACACTTAAAAAAGTTATTTTATCACTACTAAGTCTATCTCCACTTAGCAGATCAACTCTATCCAGCATAAATTTTATTTTCTGCACAAGCATCTCCCCCTTAAATATTTAGACACTCCTCTTTCCAAGGGCAAGAAGAGATCACATTTATTTGTGGAAATTTTTTCTAATATTCTTAAAAAGTTTTGTACCTCGGCTTTTAATTTTCTTTCTTTTGGAGGTAGATTAGTGTTAATTAAAAGTGTTCAATGTTCTATTTCTATTTATTTTTTTCATGCTTTATATCCTAGTGTGAATGTTTGTAGTAGGCTGGAAAGAATTTTTAACAAATTTCTCTAGGGTAGCAATGAGGGTAAATCTACTTTAATTTGGTCTTCTTAGGATAATTTCCCTAGTTTCCAAGATGAAGGTAAGCTTGGTTTTAAGAACTTCAGTGATATGGCTCTTGGTTTTCTTATAAAATGTGGTTCAATTTAAGATCTAGAAAAAGCTCGTGGGCAAAATTTATGATATGTATTGTGTTGGAAAACATCCTCTTAATAGCTTTTACAAAAAGGTGATTTTTTTAATTAGAAAAGGTTGTGCTCCATTAAATGGTATGTTGAGAATTTCATTCACTGGGGTTTGGGTTTGTGTTTGGGTGACTTCTTTTTTTGGCAAGATAATTGGTTAGATTTCTCTTTTATTCATAATTTTCTTAACACTCACAGTACTAGTGCTTGTAAATTTTCTCATTTTATTTATAATGGGACTTGGAATACAGATTATCTTTCTAAAATGGTGCCTGATTCTATCATTCTTCTCATTTTGAAAATTCCTCAGCAACTTGGTAAAAGTGATTACATTTTATTTAATACGTCTAAGGATGGGAGCTTTTTATTCAAGGAAGTTTGTCATTCTCTTAGGAATTGTCAGCCTAAGAATTAGATTTTATCTACTATTTGGCAAAGAGGTATTCTAGCCTCTTATTATATTCTAAATTAGAGAATTTTTAATAACTATATGCCCGTGGATACTATTCTTATTCATAAGGGTTTTAATAGTGTTTTCAAATGCTAGTGTTGTTATCATATTGAAACTATGAATCATGTTTTTGCTTATGGTTTTATTGCATTGAAAGTTTGGTTGTTTTTTGATAATGTCTTTATTACCCATTTTTGTAAGGATTATAACACTATTAAGAGTATTATGGAAGATTGGCTTGTTTCTCCTAAGAGCCGTATTCATAATATTTTACATGTTATTATTTGTTGGTTACTTTGGAAGAGTAGAAATGAGTTAACACATGTGAACATTAATATGAATGCCATGAACATTATCATTAAGATTAAAGATAAGGTGAGATAGTAATATTTGACTAACTTGATCAATAGGTGTTCTTTTAATGGCTGTCATCAAATTGCCAGATTGTTTGTATCAATTTTTTGTCAGACGCTCATTTTCAGAAAGACACCATTATTAAATGGATATAACCTCCCCAAGGCTGGTATAAACTCAATACTGATAGGTCTTTTAAATGTTCTAAAGCTAACTGTGGTGGTCTCATCTGGGATTTTAACGAGCAAGTCATTGCGGCTTTGGCGAGTCCCACATTTTTAAATAATGCCATTATGGTTGAGCTTGAGGCTTTAAATATGGTTTACAATTATTTATTTCTTTAGAGATTACTAATCTATGTATTAAAGTTAATGCTATGTTGATTATTCATTACATTATTAAACAAGTTAATGACAAACCCTCGTATTACTATACCATTAGAGAAATTAGGTAGAGACTTTCATTCATCAAATATTCTATTACTCACATTTATTGGGAAGGTAATTCTACTGCTTATTTTTTAGACAATTTAGGTTCCAACATCATGTATTTCATGGAATATATGGGGTCTTCTCTTCCTACCAAAATTATTGGTTTGGCTAGGCTTGACCGTTTTAGGTTGCCTTATATTAGAAATAAATAGTTTATTGTTTTTTGGTGGTTGTTTTGTTCTTACTATGGTTTTATTAGTTGCGTCCTATTTGGTTCTATTGAATTCTCCAAATTACTTTATTTTGGGTGTGGTTTTTCTTTGACATTTTCAATTGGTCGTGTGGGGGGCTGATCATTTTTTAATTAATACGGTTGGGCAATTCTTGGAGGATAATCCCTTCCTTAATTATCTGTTTCTTTATCTTTTTATATGGCTATCCTTTTTCCCATACAGTTCGGTTATTTAATCCTCCTCTTTGGCTAGGAGGGGACTGGTAGTTTTTATTGGAATCCTCTATAGGTTTTGGTTTATATGAGTTTCCTATTTTTCGTTAAGATGGGATTCTTAATCCTCCTCTTTTGCTAGGAGGTGATTGGTGCATTTAATTGGAATCTTATACATGGTTTTGTTTTTATGGGATTAAGCTTTCTTCCAGTATACCTCAGCTTTCATCCATCAGGTTTAGTGGCTGCAAAAAAAGATTTTAATTTTGGATTTTGGTTTTTCCCAGATTTTACTTTCTTCCAAGAAACTTCAGCACTTGTCATTTTTATTTTCTACTTCACCTAGTTAGGGATTTATTATTGCATTATTGGTATCAGTCTTGGTATGGCTCGTGTTATGTATGACTACTCTTTTTGGTTATGTTTTCATGTGATTATCTTACATTTCTTTGTTTGTTTTAGTATTTTTTTTTGCCATTATGTTACGTGATTATATGGTGTGAAATGGGGATTTTCAAAATGCCAAAAATAAGAGAATGTTCTTACTTTCAGGTTGGAAGCTCTTCACCTTTAATTCTGATAATTCTAATTGGTCGCAATTACTAATTTCCTTGTTCTTTTCATGTGTTATTGTTCTTGTTCCCCTTTTGCAGTCATTTTATTTCATAGGTTCTTTGGACTTAGGTTTTTGTGGACAAGATGACTACTTTTTGCAGGAAGAGTGAGCTAAATTATTTTTTTGTAGCTTCCTTTTTTGGGTGTTGCTTACTTGCAGCCCTATATTATTACTAGGTGATTTTTTTATTTTTAGTATAGGGGACCATTGGCTCTTAGATTTTATTTTGAATTTTTTTTAAGCTTGTTTGAGCTTTAACTAGCTGATGGTCCCCTTTAAAGACCATGTACCCTTTTTTTGAAATTAATGCATAGTCCCCTCTGTTGATTTCCCCTAAAAGCAAATATGGAAATGAAGCCTGTATATGGGGACTTACACTTAATTATAGAGGATCGAGATTTAGATTTAAACTAGCATGCATGGTGCCAAGTGGGGCATGCTCCAACACAAGTAGATGATCATAAAAAAAGGAAGCCTTAGCGTTGGGACATAGAGCTAATCTTAGATGATCACAATGATCATACAAAAAGGAAGCATGTATGTGGGGTTTACACATAATCATAGAGGATCATATTTAAACTAGGGTGGTCTTACTGAGAGGCTTCCTCCACCACTACCCGGTTTAACTATGGTAGTTCCATGAGAGGTTTTCTCTACCAGTAGCGAGTCTTGAAGGAGAATATATGAGTGATGAAAATGGGCTTAGACTTGACACCTCTTTTTAGGGAGCGAAGCATATATGTTGCAACGGGATTGAACTTACACATAATACTAATTTTTTGATGGAGATGGGTCCTAATGGAAAGGTTGCCTATATGTAAGGACTTATGCCAATCCTAAAAGAAATATTTAAATTTTTAGATTTCTATTAAAAAGTATATGATTTATTCTTTTTATTAGAAAATTTTTCTCTTGATCACCTGGAATATCAAAACGATAAATCATAACCTATTCAAATGTAAAGGAATAAGTAGATTGACTCCAACTAAACCAAAAAATTATAAGGATTTAGATTTTGTTGACACCGAGTAAGCTCCATAGAAACTAAACTAGTGTCTTCTTTATATATTTTTTAAATTAAAATCTATTTTAAAATTATTCAAACTAGAGAAATAAGTTTAATCTTCTCATTTTTCTTGCATGATTTTTATATATATTTGAATATCAATGCAAAATGATGAATCTATGATGAAGATTTTCAAATTCAAGCATAAAAAAAATCTAAGGAAAATGAACTTTCTAACATTTAGCGTTTTGAAAAGGAAGCCATTCAATCATTTTATAATTTTTTGGCACCGTTTCTGTATTTACTTTTAGATCACTTTATGCTTCTTTTATTTTTAGCTCACTTTATGCTTCTTTTAATTTGGTGCTATTTGTGCATTTTTTTATTTAGGTGCTCAATATGCATCTTTTATTTTGATACATTTTGTACATCTTTTTTATTTTTACATTTCTTTGAACACTTTTGTATTTTTTAAATTTTAATTTTGGCAGATGGGCTTCTTTTAAAAATCTTAAAAAGATTATTCTTATTTGTAAGATTGTCATTCAAACATAAGAGGAAAAAAAATCACTATCTTATATAAGAAAGGAAGATCTAAAAAATAAACTCAATCCTTCAACAAGAATGACAACTTGATTAGGATAATAATTAAATAGATTTATTGTAATGCAATGTTATCTATAAGTTATAAAATTGTAGAAAATTAAGATTTATCATAGTAGTAAATTTTAATTAAGAAGAATGAATCAAATGGCATTTAAAAGAAATATGAACCCAAGTTTTAAGGAAAAAAGTTAGGACTAGGGGTTTGATTTTGAACTTCATTTTTTTTAGAATATTTAACTCAGGACCAAATAAAAAAGATTTCAAAATAGGGGAAGTTTGGAATTAGGATTTTGATTTTTAAACGATTTAAATGAAGGCTCGATCTAGAAGACTTCAAACCCGGGGAGGTTTTTTTTTAATCTTTTTTTTTAAAGAGATTTAAAATACACTAGTTTGAAAGATTAGGGGAAGTTAGAAAATAAGATTTTTTTTATTTAATGGAATTTAAAAATGGACCCATTATGAAAGACTAGAGAAAGTTATTGAAGTTGTAGTTTGAGTTTGATTTCAATGATTTGGCAATAACTCCAATCTAAATGACTTTGAATTGGGGAGATGATTGTTGTGTTATTTGAAATTTGCTTTTAAATAAATTTTTTATAAGGACCCTTGCCCTTAGATTTTCAAACAAGAAAGATAAAGTTTAATAAAAATTAGATTTGGATTTAGATTATGAATTCGGTGAAAAGACTTTTATTTGAATTTAGCCAATGCATTTAATGAAAAATATTTCATTTAAGACTTTAATTTATACTTTGAGTTTAGTGAAAGTCTTTATACAAGAGGGGAGATGACATAAAGATTTACAATCTAAAGATTAAAGTTTTCATACACATGTAAATCTATATATGGGCAGAACCCCTACCTAAGATAGGATCGATTTAGTATTTTGGTTGGCCTAGTCTTCTTGGCATTTACAATGAAACCAAGTAACCAAGGGACATATTTATGTGAGTAAACATGGATGTCTAAAACTAAAATCTAAATAATAATGAAAATGCAAGATTATATATGGGTAGAACCCCTACATAATCTAAGACCAATTCAATATTTTGGTAGGCCTAATATGCTAGAATTTTAGGAAGAAACCTATTGAACATGAAAGATATTTGATTGAGTAAATATGTACTTTTAAGACTTAAATTTAAATAACCTTTCAAATGTAAGACAATATATGGGTGGAACCCCTAACTGACCTAGGATAAATTGAGTATTCTGGTTGGTCTAGTCATCTTAGATTTTAAGAAGTAACAAAGTAACCATGGGATATGTTTACATGAGTAAAAATAGACATAAAAAACTAAAATCTAAATAAGCATGCAAATGCAAAACTATACATGAGTATAACCCCTACTTGGCCTTAGACAGATTAAATATTCTAATTAGCCTAGTCCACTTTATTATTTGGATGAAATTAAGTATTTATGGGATATTTTTACATGAGTAAACATGGACATATAAGACTAAAATTTAAACAAACATGCAAATGCAAGATTGAATTTTAAAAAAAAAAAATACTTATACATGAATATACACAGGCATAACCTCCACCTGACATAGAATCGACTATGAACTACAATTTGCCTAGTCCGCTTAGTTTTCAAAGTGAAACCAAGAAATCAGGGGACATGTTTACGTGAGTAAACATGGACATACAAGATTAAAATTTAAATTAACATGCATATACAAGATTAAATTTTAAATATATATATATATATATATATATATATATATATATATATATATATATATATATATATATATATATATATATATATGATGGAAATGAAGACACTAGAATGTACTTAGCAGCTCAAACTGTTTCTCTTGCTTCATTTGGTGGAAATGAAGTTTTAAAATCAGGCAACTAGGGTGTTAATTAGCTATATAGGCAATTCTTGAACAGTTGGCACCCTCCTCCACTCGATTGGCTCAAAGTAAATGTGAATGCTTCTCAGTTTCATTTGAATGAGGCTATTGTTGGAGGAGTATTCATGGATTTTAAAAGAAGATTTCTTTTAGCTTTTGGATTCAAAGGTTTTCATTGGGATGTTTCTCGATTGGAGCTTTTGGCAATTCAAGCTTTGAAGGTCATTTTGCATGATTGGATGTTAGAATATGAAGGAATTATTCTTGAAGGTGATAATGCCAATGACATTAATTTTCTATGAAGATTGAATAAAGAGTCGAGCAAAGTGCTGATTTCAAATGGGAGTAAAGAGATGGACTTCCTTAAAAGATTTAAGCATGTTATTTTTAGTAGTGTCAGTAGAGATTGTAATAAGTTAGCTAATAAATGTGCTAACATTTCTCATTATAATAACTTTGTTTGGGATAACTTTTGTTTGGGTTCAATTCCTCCTTTTATTAGTTTCCTAAAAGAGGAATGTGATCCTTTTCTTAGTTTGTAATCTCTTTTATTTTTAATAAAATTGCTTTTGCATCTTTCAAAAAACAAAGTAATAAATTTTTGAATGCATAGATGGTTTGTGATCTCCATAAATTCAATTAAAGACTTGACTGATGTTAGGTTTAAAAAGAATAATCGAAACACCAAGAAGAACAGATTTTATGATAGCAAAAGAGACATCACGTTCATAAAATAAAAGGGAAACATATTCAATACGTTAGTTACAAAGATAGAAAATTATGGTAGCCAGGATGCCACATAAAATAAGTTGATAAGAAGCTTTAAGTGCTCCAACCATAGCAAGCCAATAAAAGGATGAGAAACTCAAGAATGTCCTTTTGTGCCAAACAAATTTAAACCAATCTACCTCATCATAATTTTGGTAAAAGTCTATTATATACATTTCTTGGTCTTAGATAGACCCTGATTCTTGGCTATTTTCTCAAGATTAGGGTTTGAGTGACTCTATAAACTTGCCCCAAATCCAAAGGACTTGTCATGTATACCCTATTCTAAAGACTCAGCCAAGGCACTCCCTCTGAAGACTCACCTAGGGTACTTCCATCAAAATAGAGCGCCACCTATAAGGCAAGGTTCAACATGTAAATTGACCAGCTAAGCCACATGTTCATGACATTTTGTAACTACCATATCATATTTTGTACTTTTATTTTTATTTTTTCTTTTTGTATATTTCAATGTAGCCCTCTTAGCCATATAAATGGAGGAAAAAGTGGCACATTTTAGATCTTTTGACCTCATATTATGCACTGTGAGACTTATAGATATTCCAAAGCTCTATTTCTCCTACTTTTTATGTTTACTGAAATCTCACCTACATTATTTGCTTTTGCTTATAGGTTATTTTGTAGTAAGGTCGAGTACCACCAATAAATAAATTTGGATCCACTAATGGATATTTCTTAACCAATATAAAATGTTTGACATTGTGAATCTTCAAATTCATGAATGATGAAAAATAAAAGGCAAAATAATAATAATAATAATGTGATATTTTTTTACAAGTAACTGTATAATTTTTAAACACTATATTTTTAGTTATAGTCTTAAATTTTGCTAGTTATTATTAGTTTCATTAATATATTACAAAAGAGTTTAATTCAAGATTACTATGCATAAAGGGAAGAATTATATTTTCATAAAATATCACAAGTATTGTCCATGAATTATAGATGAATTATAAGAATCATGTCTTTGATAGCATTATCATATGCATACTTTTTGTACTTGTGTTTGACTTAAAAAAAAAATAAAGGTAACAGATTTATTTTCATTTGATCTTTCTCAGGAAAAGATATCATTACATTTTTATGCTTTTTGACAATTTTACAAAAGTAATACGTTCAGTGCATTATACTCTTTTTTTTTTTGGAAAAGTATAGGGGATTTACCCCATTGCATTTAAATAAAAAGCAATACATAAACCTCCACAAGAAGCAGAAATAACAACCAAAAGATACCAATGACTAAAGTTGCAAAAGACAGCCTCTGAAATAAAATATAAATTTGAAATAAGGTAAAAGACTAAAGATACATGACTCAGAGGATTTAGAAAAGACTAAAACCTGCTTCCTAAAAAATATCAAAAGTTGGGAAAACTCAACCTGGATGCCAAGGCTAAGTTTCATAGGAGGAAAAAAACCTAGAATTACATATAAAGGAGAATGGACATAAGAAACTCTATAGATCACAAAACATATAAATATCCCAGCCAAATTTCACAAAGCCGCTGAGGAAAAGCTTAATCAGTTAGAGAAGCCTTCTAGAAAAATCACCTAGCAGTAGAAAAATCCCATTAGCCATATTTCCTCTAAGGTAACCTAAATTTAGCATTTATCTTCCAGGACGTTAAGAAAAGCTGCCACAGTATTATCCACAAAAAGCAGCAGCACTAGCAAACATTACCAATGAAAAATAGAGGGTCTCAAAGCACGTAAAACCCAGCATCTAAAAACTAAAACATTCGAGAATCTAGGAATTATATGCATGAAGCCAAAAAAAATATATCATAAAAGAAGTTTTAAGCATCTTTAGAAGTTCTTCTAATGAAAAATATTGGATTTAACAGCCCTTCTAATAAAAATCAATATAGTGTTGAAATAGGAATAAGAATTAACATACTCATGTAGTTCCTCACAAACCGGATGAAGTAGATAGTGGAACAAATTTCCAATAGTAATAATTTTTTAAATGCACATATGGTTTGTGATCTCCATATATTCATTTAAAGACTTCACTGATTTTAGGTTTATAAAGAATAATCGCAACACTAAGAAGAACATGTTTTATTATAGCGAAAGAGAAATCGCATTCATAAAATAAAATGGAAATAAATTCATTGTAGTAGTTACAAATAGCAAAAATTAGGGTAGCCAGGTTGCCAATTATAATAAGTTGATAAGAAGCATTAAGTCCTCCTACCCTAGCAAGTCAATGAAAGTATGAGAAACTCAAGTAAGACCTTTTGTGCCAGATAAATTAAAACTAATTAACCTCATCATAATTTTGGTGAAATTCTATCATAATGTTTTGAAAAGTAGGGTTTTCTATAGTACACCACATAGGGGAATCACTCCCAATATTAGAGAGGGAAATTATTCAAACTCCCTTCTTAGCAACTAGATCAAAACCTCTTATATTTCTTTTTTGAAGCCTATCTCCAAGTAATCTTCTACTATTTGGAAGCATTTGGTTAAGATTGTTGCTGTGATTAAATCCAACATTTTCATTATAATTGTTAATGGAAGTAGGATTTCTTTTTTGTGGGATCCTTGGTGTATTGGAATTTCTTTTCCTTATATCTTGCTTCTATTGCATCCTTCCCTTTTAATTCTTTTGTAGCTGCTATTATTTTGATGGAGCTTGGTCTCTCTCCCATTATTTTCCTTCCCATCTCCACCATTCTATGTATGTAGAGAAACATATCCAAGTAAGAGAAGAGGAGTAAGCATGAATTAAAGCAAAATTGGAAGGAAGACCAATACCACAAAAATTCTTAGGGTGGCAAGTTTTCCTCCAAGAGAAAAGGTGAATTTTCTTGCCATGCAAATCCCCATTAAATATAAATTTGGCAGAACACTTATCTATGAATTTACAAAAAAATTTAGGTAAAATAAAACCCCTAATATACTAGGTAATATAATTTCAAGTACTTAATTTAATAAATTGAATTCTCCTACCAAAATATAAAAACATTGCTTTCCAAACCTCCAACATATTAGAAATTTTTTGCAATAATGGGAGAAAATAAACTACTTTAAGCCTCTCTAAGGTAATGGGAATCCCTAAATATTTAAAGAACCCAACACCTAAGGAGATCTTAATAACGTCAGCAATCTCCCTATGATTGGGAGTGTCTTAAAATAAGAAAATGGAACTCTTATCATAATTGATTCTAAGCCCATAAACATTTTAATTTAAAGATAAGAAGAATATTGTCTAAGGTCTAGGCATTATCAACAAAAGCTTTAAAAAAAATGAGAAAATCATCAACATATAATGAATGAGAAATGGAAGTACCATCGTGAGAAAACATTGAAATTTTGATACCCCATTGCAATTATTCAAAAGATTAGAAAAAATTATCATTGATGATGCAAAAAAGATATGGAAATGATGAACAGCCATATCACATGCTAGAGGAGGAGTTAAAGAAACCATGTAACCCCCCATTGAAGCATAAAGAGAATAGAACATCATAAATATAAGCTTGAATCCAAGAAACAAAAGTCTCAGGAAAACCCTTTTGAAGCTCCCTATATAAAAGGAAACTTCAAGAGACAACATCGAACACTTTAAACTATTAATCTTAGAAAAAACATACTTTGATTTGCCTTGAGAATTAAAGTTAGAGAGGACATCAGAAAAAAGATTAATATTGTAAGAGGAATTAATATTCCCATTGATAAAACAAGGATGGCTAGGATGAATAATATAAGGCATGGCAAGTTTAAATATTTTTGTAATAATTTTATAAAAGTATTACATAAAGAAATATGTTTGTAATCCTTAATATGAGAGGCATGGGGTCCTTTATGAATAAGAGCAATATCAGTGGCTTTGGCTTTTTTAGGAAGAAAGGAAAAAAAAGGAAAAAAAAATGTTTAGCTGCCTTGCAAACCATATCTCCAATAAAAGGAAAACATTTATTATAGAATTTAAAGGTATAGTAGTTAGGTCCAAGAGTTGAGGAGTTAGGGCTAGAGAAAATAACTCTTTTTATCTCATCTTTAGTGACAAGGGAAATGAAATTGTCAAATGTGGAGGGATTGAGGATCCAATATAGAGATCCCCAAGGATATAAAAGACTTGAGGAGAGGAGGTACAAAAAATTAGCAAATGATTTATCATTACTAAATTAATCTCATTGGGGGCATAGAAGCACCATTGGTGCAAGTTGTAATACTCTTAATAATATTATAATTCTACCTCACTCAAATCTTATTGAATAGGAATTTATGTTCATCCACTCCATGCAGAAGACACTTGGATTTGGCCTTTAAATAAACCAGGAGCTAAAGAAATATAATGAAGTGAAAGACTATCATTAATAAAGTTTGGTTGGAAGTTTAGGGACTGAGACATAGGCTTAGAACCAAGTAACTCAAGGTAATGGTTTTGTAGAATTTGTATTTAAGAGAATTTAGGGCAAGAAGACTAGAAGAAACCCACTTCATAGATTTGATGTTCCTTTTAAGATAACTGAGAATATTATTTCAAATTTTAATAGGGTCATCATAAAAACACATAGTAGAGAAGCAAAGAGAGCATCCAAGAACTCATTATACTTGAGCAATAAAATTTTGAACATGAATCTTTGGTTATTAGGAACCTTAGATTTAAAATCTAAAATCAATGGGGAATAATCAAAATGAGAAGGGTTAGCCACTTTATAAAAGGATAAAGGGAAATGCTCAAGCCACAAATAATTCACCAGGTATAAACCAAGACATAGAAATATCACCATATTATGTTTTATATGAATAGGATAGTAAACCATATTATTAAACCTAGTGTAGAACAAATCATCAAAAGACAAATCATGGAAACCACTAAAAAAATCATGTTATTAAAGGACCAAAGTTTTCAAAAAGCCCCAAGATGCCCACGAGCTTTATCATTAGGAAACATGCAATAATTAAATTCACCAAATATAAACCAAAACATAGAAATATCACCAGTAAGACTAATAAGTTTTTTCCGAAGTAATACTCTTTCATATGAGGACCTAGAAATACAAATGAAGGAAATATAGCTGAAAAAATAAATTTTAAACCAAACTTCACCTTAAATAAGTTGAGTATCCCTTCAAGTAGGAATAAATTTGATAGAGCTAGCAATCCACATAATCCAGATATGGCCAGAGGGAGCTTAAAAACCAAAGAACATATCTGAAGGTTTAGCATTATGGTCATTAGGAACGTATGTTCAAGATTTATTTCTAGCATCTTTATATTCCTACTAATGCTTATGCCATGATTAGGAGCCACTTTAGAGTGAGTAGGGTTAGAATTAAGGTTTTTAGGATAATAGGAGGGGGAATGGGAAAATGACCCACAAAGAATACATGACTATGTTTTCCAGTCATACTAGACCTTGCAGCTGCATAATTTATCTACAAATGAGATAGGTATTTCATCGACAAGCTTAGAATTCCCATACACCTAGACACATAGATGAGCAAAGATTATATGAAATTTATCAACTGTGAGTAGATAAACAACAATAGGATTATGAATAATTCCAATCAATCATACATATTCCTTCATGGGTCCAATAGGCTAGGGGAAGATTGTGGGTTTTAATCCACAAGGTTATTGGGGTTGCATTTTCTTGTTTTGGATTGAAAATGGGAGAAAATCTTTGAATTATAAATTTTTTACCCAACAAAAACCATGGTCTACCCCATCATATCATCATATAATGTTTAGATTAAGAATACATTGAAGAAAGAATCCATCTGAAAGTGAGACAAAAGCAAGATTACATTTTAGAGGCTATAATTTTTTCATAAATGAGAGAAGAGCCTCATGATAGGGAAGCCTACCAAGAGAGTAGCCAATGAGAGAAAGATTCCATATATTCACACCTTTTTAGATTTGATGAGAAATAAACCATAGGATCTTTACGAGAAAGAAAGGAGACTGGAAAATCCACCTGAGAGGTGTTACTAGAAGAGAGCATAAAATTTCATTTAAGAGCGAAAGCCGCAACATCAATTTTGGGATAGAAAACTTTGGGGGATGTGGCTCCAAGATAAACATGGAAAACCAAGAGCGGAGAGGGGATCACCTGACTCCATCAAGTGGAGACGAGGCCTCTGGCAGAGCCGATGGGGGAAATGGGCAAACGCACAACGACCGCAATGGTTTCATTTTTCTCCAAAGAAGACGCACAACGACCACAATGGTTTTATTTTTCTCCAAAGAACCCTACATTTCCTACCTTTCCTTAACTTTTTTTTTTTTTTTTTTGAAGAAATGCAAATAGCATTATATGAGAAAAAAAAAAACTATTGGAAGCTTGAAAGAAAATAAAGCTACTAGGCTTCCGATTCCTAACATTTGGAAAGGAAGCCTTATTGAATGAAAAACAAAGCAAACTAAAGTTGTTTTTGAAATAATGAGTTTATTATAATGGAAATGATATCCACTACTCTTCACTTTAAACCAATTGGGGTGTTGAGGATACCAAATTTTAAATAACCAAATAGGTTGGTTAGCATCCAAGAGTTCCCAATCAGGTAAAAAAATGAAAACTAGGAAGAATCCCAAATTGGATTATTCTAATTTCGTAATGGAAATAACAAACAATGCTGATAACCTAAAGACCTGGTGGCCATATTGCCACATCTTCACTACTAGGACAAGACATTTTGAACGTCATCACCAAAGTCAAAAATCTGTTTGATAGGAAAATTTTCTATGTCATCAATTTACCACTTGTCCAAGATAACTCTTACATAGACACTATGAGCTTGAGCTCCATGCTTGGTAAACAAGACTTCCACTTAGCTGATAAAACCATGATCAAAGAAAAATAAAAGCTCTTCATAGGAAGTCCCAAACAAAGTTTCTTGGACGATCCAATCAACGACAGGAAAAAAGATGCAATACCACTAGCATGCGAAACCTAATCCATTTGAAACATAAATTATGCTTCCTTAAAAGTGGATGAAGGTTTGATTCCTCCATCTACGAATAAAATATTCCTAATCTTGAAAAAGGAGACATCAGTGCTTGTTAAATCAGCCTTCACCTTTGCTGAAATATCCACACCTTTCAAGCATACACAAACAAGCGTTGCACTCCAAGGAACAAAACACTAATATTTGTTAGCTTTGATGGGATATGAACCAATTTAAAGCCACAACAAGAACATCTAGGAAGTCTTAAACTATCTTCCTTAGACAAACTAAACAAAAGCAGCCAGATAACAGCAAAAACGCTGACATTCAGAAAAGAAGTCGCTTGGAACATAACCAGAAATTCATTAAAACTATATGAAGGATTGATTAATTTCGCCTTCCACTTCATTAATAATATGTTTACTCTTAAACTTCATAGATTTGCTGAACATTACATAATCTTAGCTTTGCCTACCTTTCCTTTACGTGGGCTTACTTCATTCATGCCACTCTTTTCTTCTAGAAAATGTAATGAAATGATTAAAATTTTCAGTTATTTAACTGCAAAGGGAATACAATGGGAATAGCTTTGCAAATACGAAAAGAGCCCGAGGAAGAATACAAATTGGTCACCAAACATTTCAAGTAGAAAATTAATAACTTAAATAATATTTTTTTTTCTTATATAATAATAATAAGTTTGATCGTATGTTATTGAAGCATGTTCATTTTAGCCCGTTGCTTAGAAATATCTCTCAAATATATTTAATTTCTATCGATTTAGTGCACAGAATCTTTACCCTTTTTTGAAGATATGCAATCAGCATTAATGTAGAAAGAAGAAGATACAAAGAAACCTAAGCGATAGTTATTCTATCACAATCCTTCCTGATCAAGTCAAAATGCTTGATGGAAGTTCTCCCGAAAAAAAATTATCCCATAAAAAGTACCCAAATAAGGCATAGTGAGCATAATCACCCGCCACTATTTTTCTCTAGAAACAAAATGAAAATTAACATTCTTAAAAATATCAAGAAAATTAAATTCCATAATATGAAATCTCTTCTTCTGATTATCCTTCAACACCAAGTTATGCAAAAGTTTGACCACATTGATGTTATCTCCTCAATAATGATACCTTGCTTCTCTATCATCAAAACTTTAATTATTTCATTGAAATTGAAAATATCAATTAGCTCCAATAATGATATGTCCCAATGTAATAATTTCATTCCATACACAAGCAAAAATCTGCCTTTGTGGTCTCATGAAACTCTTGCTATACTTTCTTCATTAGAACGCAACAATGAAGCATCCACTTTCAACTTAATCTAATTTCTAGGAGGGGGAAATTAATTTTTAGACAACACAAGATGTTGGTTAGTTTCCTAGTTATTTCAAATTGGAAAAAGAAACGGATGCATAGAATTAAAAAGAACTTGAGCTACAATAATTATCGAACAAGACACCTAGTTCCATGTGTGAAGAAATTCCTGGCTTTCAAATTATGATATACCAAAGATAAGTGCATTCTAATAGCTTCAGGATTAGTAACAACTAACTTCTCCAACATATTCAAACAATGAGAAAGATTATTAAACTTAGGTAAGTAAAATCCCCACTTATTCATCATATCAAAGATCTCAATAAGATTTTTACAATGAATAACAATATGGTTATTATTTTCAGCTTCTAAACATCCTCTCAGACACCAGTAAGTATCCCGAAGTTTCCCATACTATAACTAGCATTGATTCAGTATCAAGTTATTAATCAATCTCCACCAAAAATTGATTACTTTGGAGTTACTTTTAATTTCCTAATCCACATTACATGTTTACCATCTTTATATTGTTCAGAAGGGGCCTTAAAAGCCAATGCAGTAATTGAAATTTTAGAATTACTAGCCAATAATTCATCCGTATCTACCTTAGAGGTAGAACAAATTGGTATTTAAAAAATAATGTTCACTAAATCTTCAAAAAATAAATCCTGCATCAATGATTAATTCCAGCATCCATCTCCATCCAGAAGGACCGAAACTATTTTATTCTCTAACTCCCTTATATGACACATCACTAGCCACTTATTCAAATTTATGTCAAGAATCCAATTATCATTTAAAATATTAATACTTACCCCCATTCAATACTTTCCATCTAGTAATTGGATTCACGAAATGAGCTCCATCTTTTATAATACGCCAAGTTGGAGACAAACATCTTCTAGCTTTATTATTCCAAATATCAACACTATATTTTGCTGTCATGATCTTATTAAGGAGAGCATTCTGATTATTGATGAAATTTCAAGCAATTTGAGCTCTTGAAGGCCCTTGTCTATCTGCATCACCTTGGATAGAAAGACCTCCATGATTAATAGATGTACACATCATATCCCAAGAGATGTAATGCAATCCCCTCCTTCTTTGATCTTTCTGCCATAGAAAACTCCTATAGAACTTATCCAAATCATATAGAATGCTCTTTGTAACCAAAGAGTTGGTCATACTGAATGCATAAATAGAAGAATATATAGTTTAAATCAACAAAATTTTCCTCGCCAAAGACAAAGAATGAGGACCCCAAGAATTGAGTTTATCCATAGCCTAATTAAGAAAGAAGTTAAAATCAACATCTTTTAATCTTCTAAGTGCCATCTTTACAACAAGATAATTAAAATAATCAACAACTCTATGACTAAGAATTCTATTTAATTTCCTTCTTCTTCTTCGAGTAACAGCTTTACCATACAACACCATAGGTTTCTCTTTCTTAGTCCTCTATCCTGTTCAACTACAATAATCACTTTGAATTTTGATAATAATCTTATCATTATGCCCATTAGCTTCAGTCACTAACATAACATCATCTACATATAATAGATGTGTAACCTTAGGAGTGTTTGGAGCAATTCTAATACAAAGTTTACTTCCTCTATCCAGGATAGCTTTTAAAAGTAGCTCAAAATAGGGAATGAAAGGGAGATAATGGGCATGCTTGTCTGAATCCACATTCAACATTTACCCATTTACTTCTCCTCCCATTAATAATAATGGAAAATTTTGGATTGCTAATACATTGCATGATTAAATTTATAAACATCACCGGGAACCCCAAATCCATAAGGATCTTATATAAAGTATCCCAATGCATACTATCATTAACTTGCTCTATATCATGTTTAAGGAACATAAATCCTGGCTTAGCTTTTGAGAACCTCAATTTATTAATAATCTCATGAGCCAATAAGCAATTATCTGAATTTGTCCTACCCAGAACAAATGCTCCTTGATGATCAGAAATTAATCTTGGTAGACATAACTTTAATCTATTCAACATCCTACCAGCCACCATTTTGTAGATGGTTAGACATAAGCTAATAAGTGTAAACTTATTCACTTCAGAAGAATTACGAACTTTAGGAATCAAAATAACCACCCTCTCCTTCCATATAACCAGCATTACTACATTATTATTTGCTTCCTTAAAAAAAAACTAGCATTACTATAGTGAAGAAGAAGTTCTCCAAAGCATTCCACAAGTCAACATTAATAATGCTCCAACAATTTTGAAAAATAGGAATTTACACCATCATTACCTGGAGATTTGTTGTTGTTCATCTTCATAACTATAGAAAATAGCTCCTTATTAAAAAAAAATCTACATTTAACTTCTCTTTTTGGTCTTCATTTTACTTAACTTCATGATTGAACTTAGGCTAACTAGCAAAGGAGTAATGCCTATTCTTCCATTTATTCATAAAGAAACATTCAAAGTTGAATTGATTGCTTCTAGGTCTATAACACAACTTCCATTCACTCCAGTTACATGATTAATCATATTTCCATTCCTTTTGGCTAAAGCATAAGCATGAAAGACTCGAGAATTATGATTTTCTTCCTCTAACAAACATGCCTTAGAATGTTGTTTCCTCCAAGTAGAAAGTCTTGCACGAGTAACATTCAACTCATAAATTTTCTTCCTCAACTCCTGCAGCTTCATCGGGTTCAAACCATTATGGCTCTCTTCTTATTATAAAGACATTTTATCCTTTTCCAGCACACCTTTCAATTCATTTAATTCTTTTAGGTTATTCTTGCTCCAATAAAATAAGTTTTTAAGAGATATGTTTAAATTCCTTTATTTTTTATAGAAATGCAAATTGCATTAACAACAGGAAAGAAAAAAACTATTACAAGCTAGAAATGAAATAAAACTACGAGTTCCCAATCCAAACATAGGGATAGGAACCTTATTGAACAGCAAAAAAACTTATACACAAAATTATTTGGCAAAATGAAACTATCATAACATAAATAAGATCCACTACTTCTCACTTCAAACCAATTGGGGTGATAGGGACACCAAATATTAAACAACCTAATAGGTTGGTTAGTATCTCAGAGTTTCCAAATAGGTAAAAAGTGAAAACTAATGAGAGTCCAAAATTTCATTACTATAATTCTATAATAAAAATATAAACCAACATAGAAAATAAAAAACTACAATCTTTTATCACAAACTCTTTAAAATTATAATAATATTCAGTAATCTCCCCTAAGGAAACATCCCTAACTACCGCTGTAGAAATAGATTCCCCAACTTTATTCAAATCATAGATAGATTCTTTTAAAAGATATGTTATTATTTCAGGTTCAATAGTAGCCAATTGTTCTACAACGACTGATGCCAAATACTTATAAAATAAATGATTACTCATATTATCCTAGGTACTGTAAGAAGGATGAGGAACCATCTCTTCAATTATTTGTTTAAGATCTTCTTGAATCAAGGAGGATTGACTAACCAAAGCTTGTTCCTGAGTTTTATTTTCAACTAAACCAATAAAATAGACTTTAATGTCCATAATAATTTCCCTGATATAATAAGAAGTTTCCCTCTTATTAGCTCCTCTACCATTCCAAAACACATAGGATGACATTAAGAAATAATAGAGGATGAATCACCACCACCACTCTTCAAATTAAAATCAACTTTCCTTTTCCTAAGAAAATCCTCAATTGGTCCTAAGAATTTAAGTTATTTAGTGCTTTTCCATTTCACACTAAACGAACTTATATCCTTATTACTATTAATAAGAGAAGAAGATTTTTAACTTATCTTAGGATCATCATGATTGGGTGGTGACTTAGTCCCAAGTTCTTCCATTTTCTACAAAGATCCCTCACCATGAATCCCTTAAAATCTTTGCTTATCATTCCCTTCAGCTTCTAGAGTAGCTTGAAGCCTTATACCCACATTTCCTTTTGCAAAAATTTAAGCCAGAAAGTTTGTATCATCTCTTGAAATAATCTTCATTACATCTTCAACAATACTTTGAATTGCATCATCAGCATCTTTAAATTTTGCTATAACTCCCAATGCTTCTATTGAATTTTTAGATTTAATAGCATAAAAAACAACTACCTCAACTACAGGAGGTTCTTCTAACTTTACAGGTTTAGGAATACTCCCAACATATATCATTTCAGCATCAACTCGAGTCATTTCATTAGGAAAATTGTCATAAGATAATAAATTGAACTTTTTGGATGAAGATAGTTTTGTACGATTCTTCTGATCTTGAGAAGAATTACTCCCCAAATTCATAGAATTTGGCTGAACTCCTGATTTCTGATTCTTAATAAAGTCAGACTTCTAGCCACTTTTCAAATGAATTAAGAAATTTCTTCTATTTTTTCTAAACTTCGCATGCATCCAAGGATCATAAAAAGTATTTGTATCTATATTAGTAATTTTTCAACCATTAACTTCTAAGTTCTTCTTCCAACAAATTTTAAGCCATTTTTTTATAGCCATTGCTCTATACTTCCTTATGGACATCAGATTAACCTTTTTTATGGACATCAAGATACATATAAACTTTATGGCCTATCTTACCACATTTGAGACAAAATGAAGAATTTTTTTAATGCTCCACTTTATGAAAGAATTTCTCATGTAAACCTTCAATCCAAACTCCATGAGATAATTTACAGTCCAAATAAATTCGAACATAAGCTCTAGCAAATTCTTGTCTTCCCCATTTAAACATGTTGCCATCTAAAATCATATGAACACCTATCTTTGAAACAATCTTAATAACACTAATCCCATCCCAAAAATGAATAGCCAAATGTGGCAATTGAATCCAAATAGGTGAGGATAACCCTTTCAATGAGATTGTTGAAAATTAAGGTGTCCATTTATTTATCCCAATTATATGTCCTCCCACATACCATGATCCTCCACTCAGCACTTCTTCGATAGTATGAGATTATTAGAAAGAACATAATATCCAATCTAGGCCTAATGAAGTAAGATGAAAGCTGCCAAATTTATTTCATTGATGCCTCAATTCAATGCTACAAAAGAGAAAAGATGACATATTATTTGAAATAAGACTGAGAATGTGATTTTTCTATGATAGAAAAATATTATTATTCTGATGCTTTTATTGTTTCTCCTAGTATGAATTGGATAATTTTTATTTTTTTAATGTGTACAAACATTTTAGTGAATTTATTTACTACTTCAGACCACTGAAGACTTCAAGACAAGGGTAGAATAGAACGCCATGCAATAGAATATGTATATCTCTATTTTTTTAATTCTTGAGTCTGAGCAAGAGTGATTGTAATTAGATAGTTGTGCACATACACATGCAGAGAGTTATAAATTTTTAAGTCTAACTATATTGTATGATATTTAATCATATTGTACGATTTTATAGTTTTTTCCTTTAAAATGTAGATAATCAAATAAAGACTTAATAATTTTGATATGTTTATACTTAACGATGTCTTATCGTACAAACAATTGATAGAGTTTGAAATTCCTTTCATCCCAGATCATACCTTACATACTAGTTTATTTTGAAATGTTCATACTATATTATGTAAGTTCTTGTAGATGACTGATAGAGTACCACATTATATCATTTGAATACATTCATTTTTGAACTATTTGTATAGTAGGATGTCAAAGTATACAGATGATTGATAGTGTACGAAATTACGATCGTACATAGTCATACCATATGAATACATTTTTTTTTAGCTATTCAGACAGTACGATCTAAATTCATATAGACAACTGATAGTGTACAAAAATATATTTGTCCCAGTTCATACCAAATAAAGCCCTAACTTTTCAACTAATTGTACCATACAATATATGATCGTATTGTATAAAGTTAAGCCAATTAACTTGTAATTTTTTATTTATGGATGATTTTTCATGCAATTTCTATATAAGGAGTCATAGTAACTATCATCTAATCTTTTGCTATGAATTTCTTTTGAGATGGACCATAGAGAGTGTGTTTGGGAGAGATTTTTGAGAGTAAAGAGTAAGAGATCTAGTTAGGGGAAATTTTGAGCGATTCATAAGGTTGCCCAAAGTGAGAATCTCTTTGTCTTCTTTGAGTTTCTACCCATCTTCTTTGGAGGCTCTTAAGAGAAGATTCTTAACATTGGATCAAGGTACTCTGCCTTCACTAGGAGGGTGAAAAAATATGTAAAGGCTCTGCCTTCATCAAGAGGGTGAAAAAGGATGTGAAGGTACTCTACCTTGACCAGGAGGGTGGAAAAGGATGCAAAGGTACTCAACCTTCACCAGGAGGGGAAAAATTTTGTGACGGTACTCTTCCTTCATCAGGAGGGTGAAAAAGGACATAATGGTATGCTACCATCACTTGGAGAGTGTAAAAGGCATAGATTCTCTATCATACTAGGTTGGTGAAAGAGAGTTTAAAAGGACTTCTCCGCCTTGTTGTTTGGGCTAAAAAAGAGTCACTACTATTTAGTGCAATACTTAGAGAAGGAGTCTCCAAGAAGTGGTTGTAGGTCAAGTTTGACCGAACCACTATAAAATCTGGTGTTCTTCTTTTGTGATTTATTTTTGTTGCAATTTTATTTTTGACATTTTAAATTTTGTGGTTGAAAAATCCTGTGATACTCGTTTCATTAAGAAAATCTACATATTTCACGATTAGTGTTTTAAATTTTCTAGAAAAGTTTTCAAATATCCAAGAGGTTTTTTTAAAATACCCAATTCAACCCCCCAACCCCTCTAACTTAGCCTTCGGACAGTTCTAAGAGGTCTAACAGCAAACACGAACTTTCACATATTTCCAAAACACTTTCACCACAAGAGACTTTTGCATTAATTGGACATTTTCACATTCCTTATCAATATTATGTTTAATAACATTAGTATCTTTTGACTCAGCAGAATCTTATTCCATATGACTCACTTTGATATGTTGAGTCTTAACCAAGGTTCTGAAAACCGGATCGGACAACGAATCGGAAGAAGAAGAGGTTCACGGTTCGACCGGTCGAACCGGGGTTGAACCGGATGACGTAATAAATAATAATAATATTATTAATATTTAATAAAATTTTCAAAATATAGAAAGATAATAATCATATAATTTAATATAAATTATTACTAATTTATATTACATAATTAAATTAAATTTTTAAATATAAATTATTTAAAAATTCACAAATATAAAATTATAAATATAATATAATTAAATATTTTAATAAAAATTATTTCATTTAGTAACATAAAAAATTTTTAGAAGTGAAAAACAAATAAATTTTTAGAGCTATTAATAAAGAATCCAAATAAAAATATAAAAAATAAATAGATACAAAATAAAGATTATCAATTAAAAAATAAATATTATCAACTAAAAAAATAAAAATTATTCATATTATTAAATTTAATTTTCAAATCTGTAAAAAAAAAATAAGTTGTATGGTGTGAATATGAAACTAAAGATGGCTCTTTCCTTTGTATGTTTAGTCCCACATCCCTTAGAAGTCTTGTTTTGTATAGTGTATATACCTTCTTGCTTTCTCTCATAACAAGAGCTCTTAAGAAATCATGAAGACATAGCATTGATGAAATAATAATAATATTATCTTTAATTTAATTTAAGAGTTTTATAATAATATATATATATATATATATATATATATATATATATATATATATATATATATTAATTATATATATATATATATATTAATTATTATTAAGTTTAATATTTATTTAATATTAAATATTTATTTAACAAATATTATTCAGAAAACCTGAACCGGCCGGTTTTAAAAAACCGGGACCGGTTCGCCGGTTTACCGGTTGAACCGGCGGTTCATCCCAAAACCGCTCGGTTTAATGCAAGGGCGGTTTTTAGATTGGACCGAACCGGTCCTCAAACCGGTTCACGGTTGAACCGGTCGGACCGGCCGGTCCGGTCCGGTTTTTAAAGCACTGGTCTTAACACATACAATCACGAAGCTATTCTTTTTTATCATAGATTTATTAGAATTTGGTAAATTCATACTCTTCTCAGTATGACTATTAACATTAAAATCCAAAGACTTATCCAGGATAGACCTATCAATATCTTAATTTAAACCATTCAGATTTTCAGCAATATTTGAAGGATTAAAAATCGATTAACCTTCAAATTAAAACCTGTAGATGACGAAGCTTCCAAATCTTTTGCTTGTGCTTCCATTCCATATGCATAATCTTTTAATGGTGACGACAGAAACATTTTAGGAGATAAATTCTTCTTCTTCTTCCTCGGGACCTGAGTAGACATAATTTCTTTTGCCCTTTCTTACCGCAGGAACTAAATTTTGAAGGGGTGGAATACGCCCTTTACTAATAATCAAAGATTGTTGTTTACACACTGAGTCACAAAAATCATCCAGATGAGTATGACCTCTGCCTTTTGATCCAGAATGAAGGATTACATTATTAGGATTCCTAGCATATATGGGATTGGAGGTATTCCGGCCTTCATAAACTGATGACCGGCGACGTCCTCCGCCACCATAACGGAACATAATGGAAAATAATGACCAGTAAAAATTTAATAAAAGAAACTTTCTCCCACTAAAATCCAGGACTCTCTCTCTCTCACATAAATCAGGGACTCCATCTCCAAAACCCTTGATTGGGTCAAATAAAAAAAATATTATTACCTATCCTTTTTTTTTTAATATTTAGATCAATTAAATAAAATTCATATACATAAGACTCGAACTTAAAATCTCTTGCTTTGTAGTCAAAGCTCTCAACTAACAGAACAAGATGAATTACATAACCACTCCCCACGAGGCTTCATAAGAACACCAAACATTCTAAATTTTGATAGATCTTTGATAAAAGAAGAACAGGATCTATACTCATAATTTTTATAAGTGTGGCTAACTGTTAAAAAAAGCTAATAAAAGACTTCTCACTTTTTAGTTAAAATATAATTTTTAATTAATATTCATTCATTTTTTTTGTAAAACAATAAAAATTAAATCACAAACTATGCCACTTGAATTCTTGAACTTAACTTTTTTTTTTCAACTACTTAGCCATGAATACTTTCACACTTAGGGCATGTGTGGGATAAGTTTCTTATTGCTTTATTTCTTTCATGTCACAATCACATTTCTAATTTGCTATTGCTTTTGTTTTTCTGTAGTTTTCTTAAAATTTCTTTAATCAAAAGCTGTTTTTTACAGCTAGATTTGTTAATGTATAATTACATTAAAAAGGAAGCTATTCAATTTTTTTTTAAAAAAAAATAGTTATAAAGCAAAACATCTATCAAAAAGATAATTTTCCCACAACGAATTCACAATCATCTTACAAATTGCTGCTGCTGTAGCGGTCCCAAATATATCTCACATTCTAGTAATGAAGATATTCTCAACTGCTGCAACAAGCATTGTCATAACAAAGTCCAAGAAAACGTTGATATACGTCAGCTAAACAGTTGCGTGATTGTTTACTCCACCTGTAGAACAAATATCATCATGCAGTAGTCAAGATTTCATTTCCAAACTTATCTGCTGTCTTCTTAGTGATACAAAGCAGAACTGAAGTGTGCTGCAGGAACTCACTCCTGGCCATTCCTATTACAAGATCCACTAATATTTATTCATCATTGTTCTTTCTTGAGGAGAGTTAGCTGGGTCCATTGAGATTATTCATCTAAACTGCACAGAGTTTATAAAAAAATATAGAATAGTAAGGAACATATGATCAATATCATTACCTAATTTTTCTTGAATAAACTTTATTTGATAAGTCATTTCATTGGTTGGAAGTGCATTGTTAGCTTATCTTCTATATTATATATATTTATATATTAATTATGTTTTTGCGAAAGAAAATGCCACAAGCCAACAAATGACACAGGCAAGTCTGGATGGATAATGGAAAAATAACGAAGTTTATTGAAAAAACAAAAGCTACATACATAAGAACTACCATAAATGTACTGTTCTCTGGTCAAATCTGAGAAGTGCAGCAGCAGGATTTTAATTTAAAGTGTAGGTTCTGAGCAGTGAATTAAAAATATTACTTACCATTTTCAAATTCTGACTGCAGGAAGTTCAGAATTAAGCAGAAGTCTATTTGTATTAACAGTTTAAATTCGCCAAGAATCGGGCAGCCTACAGGTGTATGGTACAAGAGCTGACATCTGCAGCCACGGTCACAGAATAAATGTTGGCAACTGGTTTGAGCCAATTGGTAGTTTTCATTGTGAATAGAAACTCGTGGGTTGAGTAATTGAAACAGTATTTTTGCTAATCCAAAGATAAGAATGCATACAATATAATCCTCATAGATGTTCCCATATATTGGATATACCTTTTTATTGAACTGCTTTTACTCAATCTATTACAGCATGAAGGAAAGATTCTCAATATTAGGTTTGTTAAAATTTAGGCCAAAACTTTGCATAAAATAAAGTTACACTATGATACTACATGGAACACTCAACAAGATTGGATATGAATAATGAATTCATTAAACAAACCAAAAAAAAATTAAGATTATAACTAGTTATGACGATGAATTTTTCCACAAGTAAAAAATGTAAAGCCAACTTTAATGATCCTTTCAGATCATCATCCAGCATGTAAAAACAGAGAATGCACGAGGAAGATGAGATCGTTTAGATGAAAACATAGATAGTGTTTACAGTAGCATAACAAGAGAGTAAATACCCAAAAGTTGGTAAAAAAGAGTAAATGTCTAAACTGCCCTAGATTGTTACATAAAGTAAAAAAGGGAAAGCTGTTGGGTTAGAGGTGAGGCAGGCTTGAGTAGCTGCTGTTAGTTGATGCTCAGAGGAAGTGGAGAGTGTTGGCTTCTTTTTACCGTACCTCAAGTTAATGGGCGGAACAACCATTAATTTGGTGCGAAGTGTTTGGAACCTGGAGAGATGTAGAGACTTTGTAAATATATCGGCAAACTGGTAGTTGCTATATGGTGAACAACGATGTGCTTAGCCTGAATGATGTCTCGGACAAAGTGATGGTCGATCTCAACATGCTTAGTCCTAGAATGAAAAATTGGATTGCTGGCTATGGATATTGCAAAAATATTGTCACATAAAATGGGTGTTTGCTCTAATGAAATGTTGAAGTCTTTGCACAAACGATGAATCCAGTGAGATTGGAGGCAGCTACAGCAAGAGAGTTGTATTCCGCTTCAGTAGAAGATCTAGCGAAGGTAGTCTGTTTCTTGACATACCATGCTATTAGAGCTTTGCCGATGAAAATGCAATATCTAGTGGTTGATTTTTTATCGACCATGTCGTCGGCCCAATCCGAATCGAAGAAGGCAGTAAGTTGAAAATCTGTTTTAGGAAGAAATAAACTATAGTCTAGTGTTCCTTGTAGGTAACAGAGGACACATTTAAGGAGCTGGTAGTGTAGAAGTAAAGGTTGATGCATTTGTTGGCAAAGTTAGTGTATGGCAAAGGCAATATCGAGCCTGTTGGAAGATAAATATTGTAGAGAACCTACAAGCTGGCAGAAAAGTGCTAGTTGAGTGACGGTTGTTGCAAGGAAGGATCGGTGGGGAAGTTTGTAGGTAAAGGTGTTTGAATTGGCTTGCAATTGGACATGGATGCTGTAAGGAGAAGATCTTGAATATAGGATGTTTCTTTGAGGTGAAAGCCAGATGGGGCATGGGTAATGTCAATGCCGAGGAAGCGAGAGATATGGCCAAGGATTCTTATTTGGAATTTGTGGAGGTTGGTAATGAGTGCGGAAATGAAGGAGGAGTCATTACCATTGATAAGGATGTCATCTACATATATAAGAATGTAAAATGTGATGTTATTTTCAGATAAGAGAAGAAAAGATGGGTCGACGCTGCTGACTTGAAAATTTTGAGTACTTAAGTAGTTTGTTAAGGTAGTAAACCAAAGGCAAGGAGATTGTTTTAAGCCATAGATTGCTTTGTGGAGGAGGCAAACATGATTTTGGAATTGATGGTCATGGAATCATTGTAGTTTGTTATAGTAGTAAATCAAAGGCAAGGAGATCAAAGGCAAGGAGATTGCTTTGTTGAGCCATGTAGATGGTTTCGTCTATTTTTTCCATTTAGGAAGGCATTAACAACATCAAGTTGAAACACTTTCCAATTGTGATATAGAGCAACAGTGAGGAATATGCAGATTGTAGGAAGTTTTACGATAGGGCTGAAAGTTTCGTGATAGTCTATGTTGTATTCTTGTTTGTATCCTTGGGAAACGAGGCGATCTTTGTGACGAGCTATGGAACCATCGGCAAGAGGTATTATTTTGTATGTCCATTTACTACCTATGATTTGTTGATTGGACGGAGGTGGTACAAGGGAACAAGTCCCTTAAGTTTGAAGAGCATTAAATTCAACAGACATTGCATTTCGCCACTGCAAAAAATTGCTTGCTATGGTATAAGAAGTGGGAATGGGTTGGATAATATGATTAAGGTTCAGGATTTGGCGAGGCTTCAGCGAGCCAGTCTGAAGTCTGGTGATCATTGGGTGATGAGGTAGTTTAGATGGGGAGGTAGAGGGGCTTGTGATAGATTATGAGGAGGATGTGGGTGATGAGGCAGTGGATGTAGTCGGTGTAGAGGGGGATCGGGAAATAGCAAGAGATTGTAATGGAGAAGAAGAAGTTGTAGGATAGTGGGAGGCGGATGAATCTTTAGAGGGCAATGTAGGTGGTGAAAGGCTTAGTACGGTTAGAGTTGTAGGTATTGAAGGGAAGGTAGTTTCATCAAATATAACATGGACGGAGACATGAATCTTGTCTGTGATAAGATTGTAGCATTTATAGCCCTTTTTTGAGTAGTGTAGCTGAAGAAGAGGCATGGTATTGAGCATGGTTCAAGTTTATGTGGAGCGTATGGGAAAAGCTAGGGGTAGAAACGACACCCGAATATGCGCATGTGATGATATGTTGGCTGAATTTTATAGAGAAGTTCATATGGGGATTGGAGGGAATTGTGAGAAGAGGGGAGGCGGTTTATGAGGTAAATAGAAGTATGCAATGCTTCGATCCAGAATGGGGAAGGAATTTGATCATTGACAAGTAAGGTTCGAGTTGTTTCGAAAAGTTGGCGGTGTTTGTGTTCGGCAACGTCATTTTTTAAGGAGTATGGGGACATGTGAATTGATGTGTAATTCCTGTATTGGAAAAGAAAGTTTTTAAGATAGTGTTAACAAATTCTCCTCCGCCATCTGATCTAGCTATATGGATAGAGGAGTATAGTTGTTTTTCTATGAGCTTTTAAATTGAATTAGAGTTTGTGGAACTTCGGATTTAAATTTTAGAGGAAACAACAAACAATATCTAGTGAAATCATCAACTCTTAATAAGTAGTATCGAAATCAATCATGAGAGAAGACCGGTGGAGGTCCCCATACATCCATATGAAGTAGTTCTAAGGGAGAAGCAGATACATGGTTTGAAGGGGGGGGGGGGGGAAGCGGAGCTTGTGACTCTTTGCTAATTCATAAGAATTATAAAAGTAGTAGAAATCGGATTACATATAGTAGGTAACTTCTTAGATAAGGTGTGAAGAACTTTGGAGTTGGTATGACCCAAGAGGTGATGCCATGTAGTAGCAGAAGATGGGGAATAGACGATAGCAGTAGTTGCGACTATAGTGGTAGAAGCTGGAACTATTCGAAGAGGGTAGAGGCCATTATGGCAAGGACCAATGAGAAGCGTTTGATTGGTCATCTGATCCTTAACATGAAAATTAGATTTTTCAAAGACAATGGAGCAATGATTGTCATTTATAAGTTTAGAATTTGAGAGAACACGATGAGTTAAGTTGGGAACATGAAGCATAGGTTTAAGAGTGAGCTTATGGGTAGGAGTGGGGAGTAAGCCATTACTGAAATTTTGTATTGGTAGAGGAGTACCATTTCCATCCAGCACATGATCATTACCAGTATAAGGTTGTTGAAGTGGTAGCGGGTCTGGCAAAAGATAAAAGTAGCATAGTTGTTGAGGTACCAGGGAGCAGGACCAGCGTTGAGATTGTTAGCTAAGAGTGTGACATCACCAGAGGTAGGGGGGTTGTATTGAAAATTTCCTCTATGCCAACATGTGGCAACCGAATGACAATTTTTGCCGCAAATCTTGCATTGTCCGTCATAGCGGGGTTGCTTTGGGTTCAAGTGGTGCTGAATCCTCGGCCACGTCCTTGGTAGTTATTGAATCAACCTCGACCACACCCTCGATTAGTGATCAAGGCAAGTTTGGGGTCTGAGAAAGATGGTGTCAAAGAGAATGATAGTTCTTTTACGGCATCAGTAGTTTGGTGAACTTCTTCGCTTCGAAGCAACGAGTACAAGTTATGTAGGCTAATTGGTTGAAGCGATGATCTGCTAAACATCTTAAATGACTGATAAGTAGGGGGTAGGCCATTTAATATGTAGAGCATAATGTCTTCATTGTCCACCGAACCACCACCAGCATTTATGTTGTCCACTAAAACCTTAACCGATGGAAGATATTCAGACATAGACTTGTTTTGCATAAATAACAAGTGCAACTCATTTTTCTACTGAATCACCCGAGATCAATTTGTAGAGTAAAATTTCTGTTATAGTGTCTTCCAAATTGATGCTGTGGTGTCTAAGTTCTAGACATATGGAAGGATTGAGTCTGAGATTATAGAAGGGGGCGATGGACAAGTTTTGGTCTACCAGAGTCCAGGAGGAAAATTGGGGGTTTAAAGTGAGTTACCGGTGGTGTTAAGAAGGTGTTTGGGTAGACAAGATTGTGTACCATCAAGATAGCCAGAGAAAGTGTTGGATGCAAAGGGTTTTTGATTAGCTGAATACCAGGTTGGATAGTTTTCCGCAAGAAGTTGGGCATTGATGACATTCCTGATGTTAGAGATAAGAAATTTGAGGGTGGGAGGTATAAGGGCGTCAGTGTTGGTATGGTTTTCGTGGGTGGTCGCCTATGGAGTACAAGAAGCAGAAGCAGCTGTCGAGTCCCCCATTATGAATGAGAGTGAGAGCCATTATGTGAGTAGCTCTGATACCATGAGAAGCCAACAGTAATGATCCTTTCAGATCATCATCCAGTACTCAAAAATAGATAATGCACAAGGAGGAAGATAAGCTCGTTTAGATGAAAACATAGATAGCATTTATTGTAGCATAACAAGAGAATTAATACACATAAGTTGGTAAAAGAGTAAATGTCTAAACTGCCCTACATCATTATATAAAGTAAAAAGGGAGAGATGCTGGGTCAGAGGTGAGGCACGGCTGGAGCAGTTGTTGTTAGTTGGTGCTCAAAGGAAGTGGAGAGTGTTGGCTTCTTTTCAAAAAATATATTGATCTTTTTTTTCAATGAATGACTATCTGTATGTAGGCACTTTTGAATCGCATGAAAGACACTATGAGCAGAGAAAAATTAAAAAATTTGACCTCCACATTTGATATATGTAGTTGCTATATGAAATACATAAGGCAATTTAGTAATGACTTGAAATTAATAAAAAACTATTCATATCTACTCAAGATACCTGAGCCAGTGCTACTATAAGTTGAGGATTGAACTATTAACAAAAGAAAAATATGAACAATGTAGAGAGCGAGAGTTTTCTCATCATTTACGTGAGGCACGCTTGAAAATGAAGACTTCATTTTAAATTGAAAAAAAATAATGTGATTAAATAGAATGATCGTAGAAGAAGAAGTTTTGTTTTGGTGGAGTATGGGACTTCTTTTTCTTGGAGATTTGGTGAGAGAATTTCCTCTTCTATTTGACATGCTCCTTAAGAAGATTGCTCAAAGTTTGATGAGATCTTCCATATATTTCTCTTTATATTCTTCTAACTTGTACTCGAGCAAATTTTGTTGGTGGAATCATGTGTGCTTTCTCACTCTATGGATATAAATTAAACTTTACTAATACCAGAAAAATTGTTGTTTTTTATATCTTTGTGACAATTTTATTATTTTCAAATCATATTTGTCTGTGGTGTTAATTTTATCTCTTCTAGACTAAATCCAATTATTCTCTTTAATCATGTCTCAAATTGAGATTTGAGTACTTTGTTGGAACAAATTGATATTAGAGTTTTGTTAATGGTGAGATAATTTTTTTTGCAATGTAGCATATCAGGGTAGAACACAAGATATGTGAGAAAGGTTCTATTCTACTTGCTTGATGTAGTTGCTTACCATTTATCTCTATTTGAAGCATCAATTGTTCAAACTTCACATAAATGATATGAAAAAAAAAATTGGATGCCAACACGAATCTACTATTCAATCTAGTAGATCTAAATGTGAAGGTTGAAGATGCATATATAACTTTGATGTTGTTATGCCATCGAGATGGCTACAACAAACCTTTTGGAACTGGAAAATTTTGAAATAAAGGTCGAAGACAAAGACAAAGCTTTGACATGACATGCTCTTAGTAACTTGCTTATAAGAACATTTTTGCCATTGCTATATCAAAAGAAAACATTTTTTATGACAAAGGTGTTGAAGATTTGGGCTCAAGTCTTGTGATTTTGATGATAACAAACATTATTATTTTTATTTACAATGCTATCTCTTAATAATTAAAGTTCTTTTCATATTTGTTTTCGCTGTTGAATACTAACATTTTAGGTCCACAAGCTCACTCTCAAGTTAGCTCAAGATTGGATAGACTAGGACTGAGTTAAGTCTATAATTTTAATTTAATGCATGTTCTACCTTTTTTTGAGTCAATTGTAACATGGTAAATCCTGAAGCTAAGTAATCTTGCACACACACACTCAAGGGGGTGAGTAAACGGAGATAGAGAAAATTAATTTTTATAACCATATCATACAGGATGATTTTGGATCATCCTAGATGATTTGTTCAGCTCACAACCCTAATTAGGGCACCTAGGTCAAGTAAACCTGATTAGGCAAATCATCCTGGGCGATACTCCCATTGTTCTGCACGATAAGCATAAATCACAAAAACTAGCTGCCAAACTCAATTAGGCAAAGATTTTAAAACTCTCAAATTTGCACTAGTCATAAATGATGATCCTAATCATCCTGGATGATTCATACCAATCATGCCTAAATTGATGAGGTGATTAGGAGATTAATTAAGGTTAGAATGATCGATCATTTCATCCGGGATGATCGCATAATCGTAATGGACGATCTATAATAAAAACCTTAGTTTTCTCCTAAATTTCCTAGACGTCTCGAACTATTTATAGGACAATAATATCTGATTTTGAATTAATCGTATATAATGATCTCAACATTGTTCTAGACGATCAGTTATATTTCTACATTGTCCTGATTTGTCTCCTAGACTTCCCAAACTATTTGTTGGACGATAATGTCTGATTTTAAACTAATCGTACAGAACGATGTCCATATCATCCTAATCGAGCAGAACAAACTTTTTGTTCTAATCGTATGGGAAACCCAGATCATCCTGGTTGGAAGGACTGATTTAAACTAATCGTACAGAAAGATCAACTGATCGTCTAGGATGATCTTTGACGGCTAGTTAAAAATTAGGGCATTTTTTAAGGCCTTCTATTTAAGTTCTTTTATTTGGTGATGATAAATATCTTTTATTGTTGTCCTAACCTGAGAGAGATTAAAGAAGGAGAAAGAGAGCTTGGGAGAGAGAGAGAGAGAGAGAGAGAGAGAGAGAGAATCTTGTGAGGGGGAGTTTATGAGGTGTTCTAAAAGGTTATTCCATCAAAGGATTCAAGCCGTCTTCTTCAATCATTATCCTTCGATCCTTGGTGGCTCTATGGAGGTCTTCATTAGCACTAGATCAATGTTTTCTAACTGGTTCAGGAGGAAGCAATGGGATTCTCTGCTTGCTTCTGGAGGAAGCAAAAGGATTCTAGGTCCTCTACCTCACCGGGGTCGGTGAAAAGATTTTGTAAGGGCTTCTCTGCCTTGCTGTGGGAGCAAAAAAAGAAACACTATAGTTTTAATGCAATACCTCGAGGGGAGGCTCCTGGGAGTGGATGTAAGTCAGGTTGACTGAACCACTATAATAATCCGGTGTATTCTTTCTATTTTATTCCTGTACTTATTTTTTTGCATTACTTATTCTTGATTATGTCTGTGATTTAAATATCAAAATTTTATTTCTGTGAAATAATTTTGCTTCCAACTTGGGATAAAAGTAGTTTATTTTAAAATATCAAAATTTTCAAAAAGACTTTTCTTATTATTTAAGTTAAATTTTTTAAAGTGCAATATTCCCCCCCCCCCCCCTCTTGGTTAGTATAAGGCTAGTTGATAAGAGCTTAATAATCCTAACAAACTTTCAAACGGTGTAAGAAGAAAGATAACAATGGGGCTCATTTTTTAAGATTGGTCAAATAATGGAAAAAAGCATGTAAGGAAGAAAAAGAGACATTAGAACAAAAGTTTTTTAAAAAATTAATTAAAAAATTAAGATAATGCTACATGATATATCATTAAAAACTTATCTTGATCAAGCACAAATCTCAAGAAAATTTTGAATTGGAAACTTCCAAAATTAAATTCGGAACCATTCGTACATCAGATTTCAGCAAACTTGCAGTCGAACTGAATGTCTCAAAAAGATGAACCCGACCGACGACAATAAATTCAACCCAATTTTAGCCCAAATGGGCCCAAATCAAGGACCCGAAGAACATTTAGAAGGTTCAAATAAAAAAATTGATGAAAACTAATTTCTAAATGTCATATGCTTATAGTCTAATCAAGAGGTTTGATGAGGAAAATCGAACGAGCCCAGAATCATCGAATTCTGATATCATTAATGCACTTAAATATTTGATATATGGTCCATTATCAAGTGAATTGATATCAACCGCCTAGTTAAACCACTCCCAACATGCCCTTAATCATCTCCCTATTCACTAGCCATGTCATTCCTAGAAAACTATAATAAAACCCTCATTCTTCACTAAAGGGGGAACAAGCAACAAAGGGAGGAGAAAGAGAAGGATGAAGAAAGAGAAATCTGAGATCTCTATGGCCTCCAAGCTACCGCTCGACCACCTCCAGACAATCAACCATTGCCGAACTTTTTCCTGGCCACCGACCATTGTCAGACTTCCACTTGGCCACCATCCATCGTTGGACTTGCACCTAATCATCAACTAACCTTAGACTCAGGCCTGCCCCACGACCATCACCATACAATGATCTTTTTAACCTTTGTCGCTCGCCGACTATGATCTTTTTGGCCACCATCGTCGACTAAAATCTCTCCAACCTCCATTGTTTGCTAACTACAGTCCTCTTGACCACCATCACTCGAATTTAGTCTTTCTGACCTCCCTCGCCACACTACAAAAAAAACCTTGATTTTTCGACAGCATTTATCGAGGAATTTAATCCGCCGATAAAAGCGGTGGTTTAAGCGTTGGATATTCCTCCTGTAGCTATGATGAAATGTATCAAATTTTTTGCAAAACTATTCCTTTGACAATTATGGCGGATAACCCGTCGGAAGTTTCAGGTGGTTTTTGTCATGCAGGTTATCTGTCAATAATAGGGATTCTTAAATGACAAATAAAATAGCTATACTTCACCAAAATTCCTTCTATAAATTCATTGAAAAGAACTTTGGTAGAAATTTCTTGTTGGAATAAGGTTTTTGACACGTGATTTAATGTCGACTACATTTCCACACAAAATGTATAGTTTTTGTGAAAGTTTATAATTTCAGAGAAATTTGGGCCACCATTAAAACATGAATTTCCTATAGTGCCAGTCGACTCAGACCTTCCAACCACCGTCACAAACTACGATCATTCAAACCACCATCACCAGACTATAATCTTTATAACCTTCATCACCCGCCCACTACAGTCTCTCCGACCACCATCTCTAGACTTTGATGTCACTAATTACCATCTCTTAACTTTGGTCCTTTCAACCACCATCTCCAGACTACGGTCTCCATGACTGTTATTACCTAACTACGGTTCTTTTGACCATCATTACCAGACAATGCTCTTTTTGACCTCCATAACTCGCCAATTATGGTGCTTCTAACCACTATCACCCAACTACGGTCTTTTTGATCTTTTTCGCCTACCGACTATGGTCTCTCTAACTATTAACTCCAAACTATGGTCTTTTCGTCTACCATATCCTAACTATGGCCTTTTCGACTTTCACGGCCCACCAATTATGGTTCCACCAACCAACATCGTACACTAACTATGGTCCTGCCAACTAAATGAACACTTCAACGCTGATTCTTCTAACTTTTAGTATGTAATTCTTTTTATATGATGTATATTTGTTACATTGAGTCAAGGCCTTCTTCTGAAGGGAGGGCATCATTTGTAATCAACTACAAATACTAGTGGATTCATTTTAAATGTGCAACACCCCATGGTATTTTCCTTTTTTTAGGGGTTTTTATATAAAAACTCTTGTGTCTCTTAAGAATGCTACACCCTCGTCCCTTATTTATTTGTGTGTTGAATCTTTATATAAAACTATGATGTTAAACTTTATATCTCTCTACCACTATGAATGTTCTAAAAGACAACAGTTTGGTGTCGTTTATGAGAATTTGATTCTTAAATAGGGGTAAATGCTTGATTCAATCTCAAGAGATTGTTCACATCAACGTCATGGGCACAGTTGAAGCGACATATTCCCTTTAGCTTGACATATTACCAGGTTTGAAGGAATTCCTTCAATATTATGGATAACATCATTGTAATAGCAAAAATATATTATTTTATCATCTCTCAAATATCTGTTATTGCTACATCAATTAAATGTGAAGCAAATCTAGACTTTGGGGGGGTGGAGGGGGCCTTGGTTGCAATCTAAAAAATATTATTATGAGTAGCAAGTCCCTCCAATACTTTACCTGGACTTCCATACTTTGGAAAAGGTCATAGTATCATCCTCAAAAAGGCAATAATGGTCTAAAGATGAACCACTATTCACCTTTGATTCAGGATACACATTGCATTAAGCCCTCCCAATAAAGGCATAATCGATCCCATAGAGATTTTATTCGACTTATAATATACATATTCATGTCATTAAGCACCGCTCTGATAAAAACTTTTGATGGGTCATATATCATTTGTGGATTCTCTCAGCCTATTCCATACATGTCAATATCTTCGAGCAAAGCTCTAACAAATGATCTCGAATATGTCATACATTCTAGGTGGATTCTCTCGACCTCTTTAGCACAGGTTATCATGATCGAGAAATCCTCTAACAAGTAGCCTCAGGCAGGTCATACATCTTTGGTGAGTTCTCTCAGTTTCTTCCACACATGTTAATGTTATCGAAAATGTTCTAACAAACAACCTCAGATATATTATACATATTTGGTGGATTCTTTCGGCCTCTCCACACATGTTAAGGTCATCAAGAAATGCTTAGACAAAAAATACCCCTTGTGAATTTTCCCAACCTTTTTAATACAAAGTTATGCTTTAACAAATAACCCTAGAAAGATGCACTTATGGGGTAGCAATAATGGAAAGCTACTAGTTGTTAAGGTAAAAGCCTAAAAAAATATTAGTATGCAAGAGATCTTAGGCGTCTAAAAGCTTTAAAATTCATAGATATATAAAAATCTCAAAGAACTAACGATTTTATAAGATACACTTTTCTTTGAAGACTAAAGTTGCAAATGAGATAAATTCCTCTAATCTAATTATTTTGATCAGGGGGCAATATATCAAAGCATAGTTTCTTCTAAAGGGGTAAATTCACAAACCAAAAATATTCTTATATGAATATGGAGCCTTATTAATTCAAAAGTAAATTTAGAAGAAATATACATTTTCATTGGATTTACATATGTAAGTTCTACATCAGGTTTGAGTGCACATCAAATTTCACAAGAAGCTGAAATTCAATTTAAAATAAAAAAAAAAAGAAGTTGAAATTAAAATTAAATAGACATCATCTCTTGGTGGGGGGGGGGGGGGGGGAGCGCTTGGTTGCAATCTAAAAAATATTATTATGAGTAGCAAATACCTCCAATACTTTACCTGGACTTCCATACTTTGGAAAAGGTCATAGTATCATCCTCAAAAAGGCAATAATGGTCTAAAGATGAACCATTATTTACCTTTGATTCAGGATACACATTGCATTAACCCCTCCCAATAAAGGCATAATCGATTCCATAGAGATTTAATTCGACTTATAATATACATATTCATGTCATTAAGCACCGCTCTGATAAAAACTTTTGATGGGTCATATATCATTTGTGGATTCTCTCAGCCTCTTCCATACATGTTAATATCTTCGAGCAAAGCTCTAACAAATGATCTCGAATATGTCATACATTCTAGGTGGATTTGCTCGACCTCTTTAGCACAGGTTATCATGATCGAGAAATCCTCTAACAAATAGCCTCAGACAGGTCATACATCTTTGGTGAGTTCTCTCAGCTTCTTCCACACATGTTAATGTTATCGAAAATGTTCTAACAAACAACCTCCGATATATCATACAGATTTGGTGGATTCTTTCGGCCTCTCCACACATGTTAAGGTCATCAAGAAATGCTTAAACCAAAAATACCCCTTGTGAATTTTCCCAACCTTTTTAATATAAAGTTATGCTTTAACAAATAACCCTAGAAAGATGCACTTATGGGGTAGCAGTAAAGGAAAACTACTAGTTGTTAAGGTAAAAGCCTAAAAAAATATTGGTATACAAGAGATCATAGACGTTTAAAAGCTTTAAAATTCATAGATATATAAAAATATCAAAAAACTAAAAACTTTATAAGATACACTTTTCTTTGAAGACTAAAGTTGCTGATGAGGTAAATTCCTCTAATCTAATTATTTTGAGCAGGGGGCAATATATCAAAGCATAGTTTCTTCTAAGGGGGCAAATTCACAAACCAAAAATATTCTTATATGAATATGGATCCTTATTACTTCAAAAGCAAATATAAAAGCAATATACATTTCATTCAATTTATATATCTAAGTTCTACATCAGGTTTGAGTGCCCATTAAATTTCACAGGAAGCTAAAATTCAATTTAAAATTTTCAAAAAAATAAAGAAGCTGAAATTAAAATAAAATAGACATCATCTCTTGCAATGTAATAAATCAAGGTGTAAGAAAACTCCTTGCAAACCATCGGCCTCCACTTTATTGGCAACATGAATATATTGTTAGACTATTGCAGTCAACACATTGTTCTACTCCCTCCATCAAGATATTAACCATCATTGTCTTCTTGCTCGACTACTATTAGTATCACACCCTCCAATCATTGCCTTCAACTTATTGCCAGGAAATCGATCACCACCGGACTTCCACTCGGCCATTGATTTCCATCAAACTTTCACCCGATAGTCGATCACCATCATACTTCAGCTTGATTTCCAATGCTGCCAGACTTTTTTCCAATAGACACATAATTCCACCTGACTGCTAATCGCTGTCGAACTTCCACCCTACCTTTGATTCCCATCGAGCTTTCACCCAGTCATCGATAACCACCAGACTTCCACCCGATCATCGTTGAACTTCCACCTAGTTGCCAATCACCTCCAAAATTTTTCTCAATAGTCATAAAAATTCCTCCCGTATGAAGAAAATCACCATTTCTCTTCATAGGTGACAACACTACCAGGTCTTTTCAAATCATCCACTCATGCAAGAGGTGGCTAATCTTCTTTTGTCATGGATAGTCTAAAAGAAAAAAAAAAGGATTCATCAAACTCTATCTACACAAAGAGGGGAGCGGAAGCTTAATTGGGGATGTCGCAAATAAAAAATATTGGAATGCCTCCAATGTAAGAAGATGCGCATAAGAGAGCTGAATAAGTGCAAAGAGGTACTTCAATTTAAGAATTAATATTAATTAAATAAAGGTTTTTCATGCTTAATGCTTGATTCCTTTTTTACGATCATTTTAGCACTAAAATTTAAAGCCTCAATACAAACTAAATCAATAATAATCTCTTTATGTGGTGCGTGATTCCTTTTAGGAGAGCACACACATATTTTATTAAAGGATTTAATAATGAAAAAAGGGTTTCATGCACTATGCTAGCCTCCACTTGTGGAAGACATTGTGTATAAAATTCACAAATCTTAATCAAACATTAATAAATCATTGGCCTTATACGCCATGCTTAATTCCACTTGGAATGCATGTGTATTGATTTGGAAGGTCCCTTTTCTATCCCTTAAAAAATTATGAATAAATCTTTAAGGGCTTTATATAATCATCTAACATATATGGGAGATGATTATATTTTGATAAAAAGCCTTAGGATTTGTAGTTTAAAAGCTCTCACACTTGGAGTTATTAACTTACAACTTTTTTTAAAATTATATATTTATCTTCAACCATTTAAAACTCAAATAATAAAATCCAAATTCATACAAAATAAACTTCAATTAAATAATCCCTTTTAGCCTTAATAAACAAACATATTAAACTTATGCAATTTAAACATAAAACTCTTATAGGACATATCAAAGCCATACAACCTCCTTCACACACTTAGATGGTTTGTTAAAACAACCAACTTTAGCCTAGGTTAGGCCGATGGTTTGAATTGCATGCCGGGTGCTTTGCTTTGAGAGCGCCCTATGTTTTTTAATTTATTTTCTGCCACTATGAATGTCATATATTTTAATTCTTGTTGATGCACTTAGGCTCTTTAAAAACTACATTAGATGCATTAAGATATTACACAACTAATCTGCACAATTTATATTTCTATATGCTTATTGTTTTTTATATATTCCTTTACATTCATATAAGAGTCAAAGCAGAATGTACCTAGGAATGATGTATATGTCTAAGTCCTTGTAAATTGCAAATTGCTTATATAACGAGTTATATAGTATCCTGAGTTGTAGAAGAGTCAAATACACTTGCTTATACCTTCAAATGGGGTTATAAAATATGATATCCTCTCCCTTGGAGGATACTTACTTTTGGAATTCAATAGAAGACTTGTAGCTCGAATACCTTAAGAAGACATATTTGATTCTTTACATATGGTAGGATTAGAAACCCATGTTTATTGTGGTGGATCCTGCCCACTTTTATTTTGTATAGAATCTTGCTTACATTTAAGCCCCTAAAAGAGATAGTGAACTTTCATGAAAGCTTGAAAAAAAAACATCCTTTTAAATGAAATAAACTTGAGAAATGAATATTTACTTGAATGTTGAAGCAACAAATCCCATTGCAGAAATAATCCTTTCAAATGTGTTCTCCTTCTTCACCAAGGATTTGCAATAATACTACTTTATGGAGCATTGGGGATAAATTCCTTAAATGTTTTGTAATTAGTGCAAATGTTCTTTCAATATACATCAGGAATCTTTTGTTTTAGTTTGGATATATTGGATTGGTATAGGATGGGTTAGGGTTGCCTTTATATGGTAAACCATGTTTGTCGAGAGCTTGTAGGAACATCTCAAGGAGGTTAGGATTTACAAGCAAAGGAATTCCCAAAAATTTAAATAATAATAAATGGTGGATGGATGTACTAATGATTAATCTAGAGTGGAGCAAAAAAATTCAATTGTTTTTGGTTGGGTAGATGATGCTAAAAATGATATAAATTTCTCTAAACTAGTCTTGGTTGACATTATATAAAATAAGTTTGAGGTACTATGGTTTCAATATATAATGATCCTTGAAATTGAAACCACTCAAAGGCTGGTGATGGGTTTTTCAAATTATATATAGTGTTTTGTGAAAATTTTCAAGTGATTTTGAAGTGCCAAAAATAGCAACACTAGGAATAGATATTATTAACCTAACGTAGGTCAATCTTGATAAGTTAAGCTTATCTTCATTTTTCCTCAATAGGAAAAGGTTTTTATCAGCTTGTGGATGTTAAAGGAGAGGTAAGATGAAGATTAGGGATAATTAAACTTAATTAGTAGTTATAATAGAAAATTGAACTTCAAAATTAAAAACCTGCACCATGGTGACTTATGGCTACTAAGCTCTGAAAATGGAATTGTTTGCACCAAATAATCAAATTTTTAGTCTAAAGTCACATTACAAATTTAAAACTTCCCAAATGGAGGGAGTAAGGCATCTTATCTTAAGGTTGTTAGAGACAATTGCTTAGCTAGAGTGGTTGATCCCTTTTTTAAAGAATATTCTCTAAGGTGGAAAATTAGTTGGCCAAAGTAGCACATGAATTCCTGCTTGGAAGTCACTAAACCCATGCAAGCATTTGCATTGACCTCTAAGTCAATATTTTCTTAAGTACAAACCCAAATGGGTCTAAGGTGGGCCACCTTTTAAGTTTGCCATGTTCAATGTCTCCCATAGAATTTTCTTTCTTTATAATATCTTTAATGTTTGAATTAAATCCACTAAACTCATACACTCTCACATAATGCATTATACAAAATCCACTTTTTTTCGCCATAAACATAGTAATAGGCCAATGATGCTTTGCATCAATTATAAGCTTTGTTTAAGTCGAATTGGAATAAAATATTTTAAGTGCGATTGTAGTCATTTGCTTCAACTTGACTTTACATCTACTTTAATCAACTACAGTCTTAGAGCCATCTCCATAAAGTTTATAATCCAATTAAGCCCATTATTAGAACTAATTTCAAAACTTAGGTTCTCTATTGATACCTCCCGTCGTTGACAAGACTAGGATGATCAAATTCTAATTTCAAGGCTGCACAGGTCTACACTTGACTCTCCAAATAACTTAAATACCAAAATGCCTTAAATTAACGCATAGATCTCCAAGGCAACATAGCTAATTAATCCACCACATACTTTGCTAGGTATCCAAATGCTCTTTATTCAAAGCTTTTAAATCCCACTAAGAGGAAGAGGCAATAGAATTACCCTTATTACATAATAATAATAATAATAATAATAATAGAATGACCCTTATTTCATTCCTAAGGAAAAATTTGCTAAATTTGATTTTACATTATTCACCATCAAATTTAACTACAAATTTAAGCATCAAAGCATCCTCAAATAACATCTTTTGTTTTACATTCTAATCTTTCAATTTAGTTGATTCCATGATGAAATATTGTCAAATTTAGGATGATTTTTCTGCCTAAACTCTAAATAAATTGCATTGAAGATTACATTGGCACACAATAATTAACTTTTAGCCCTCTAATAAATTGAATCCAATTATATGAATATTTTAAAAATTAAGAATCATATTACCATAACTTTTAAAATTAAAATTAATAAATAAACAGGAAAGTCGGCATTACTTGAATGCAGCGACACTTCATATTCTAAGCTTTAGAATCAAATTATGTGAACCGCGAAGACCAGTATATACGAGATGCGGTTTCCTACCCAACAAGACAAAAAGAGCTAAAAAGACTCTCAAACATATTACCGTCATGTGATTCTATTAACCCTAGTAACTATTATGCAGCTTATCGTGATATGTTGGATTGAAACATTGGTTATCAATTAATAGATTTTTTTGGGGGAAAATTAAGGGCAAAGCCCATTCCAAAATAAAAACTAGTTACAAGTAAGGTAAAGAGAGTTACAGCATAACACAGAAGAGAAAGAGATCAAAACCAAAAAAAAAAAAAAAAGTGTTGTAGATACGCTTGACAAAATGAGCAAACAGCTAAAAAACCTGAGGAAGACAAAATGTTGCAGCTAACCGATAGGCTCAGTATAAGAATTGCATCCACCAAGAAATTCCCCGGTTGCGAAGATCTCCGTCAAGAAGCACCAAGTTGCAAAAAGTTGCCATCCAGGGGAGGGGATAACAATCCAATCATCCTCGCTCCAAAAACCAATCTCGAAGCCAAAAAGCCAAGATCAATAGTAAAAAATCAAGAAAATTTGAAAAATGCATTGCAGTAGCCTCACATTCATCATAATAACATAGAACAACCATTCAGCTTCATTAAAAGCAAGTAGCAGTTAACGTGTAAAAATAGCCTCCATTAAACCCGAAAGTGAATCCCTCTATATAGCATATTTTTGAAATGTTCCCCATCCTTTCATCTTGAAAGCTTCATAGCCTTTTTAATAATCTCCTTCAAAGTAAATGAACCTTTTCGCAATAGAAGAAACCTTCCTTTCATTTCTTTCCCACCAAATATAATAAACAAAACACCATAAAGTTAAAAATGATAGCTTTGCAATATTATCTCTACCCCCTTCAGCAATGAAGTCAACGATTTAAAATATACTTTGCCTAAGAAGGAGTTCCCTGAGATTAGGAAACAAGCTGGATATTATAGAGTAAGAGAAATCACATTCAAAATAAAGATGGGAGACACTCTCATGCATGTTCAAACACAGAACAAAAAGGTTCAGCAAAAATATTTCTCCTGATGACGATGTCCACAGTTTTCAGCTCACCAACCAAACTTAACACTCCTAAAATAGAATATCTAATCGCCTAATGCTTATGCCACACATCAGTATGCCAAGAGACCTCATTATCCTGCTTAAAATATCCAAAGATATAGGATTTAAAATATCTAAAACCATTTTCATCGTTTCATTCCAAACAACAAGTATCATCTTCATAAAAGAAAGGGATAGAGCATATAGTATTGCTTAGGCCCTTATGGGAATCATCAAGCAAATTCCAACCCGTGGGATTGAGCAACAGATGGGAAAGAGTCTAAAAGCAATTCATGATTTGGGACCTCCGTGAGAGAAGACCCCCTACACCAGTGATCGCATTTAAGAGAGATGGGGTAATTAGGTTTGACATTGAAGCAAAAATTGTGCTTAGCTTTAAGTGCAATATCAGTAATACTTTCCACATAGAAGAGGAGACATGATACAAACCCTTCTAAGTACTGCAATATATACAAAAAAAGCCAGGAAGAGCGCAAGGAAGAGGAATTATAAATCCTAGCAATCAGTGAACAGTCAATATCAAATCTAAGAGCCTGAAAAGCCAGCAGGCCCAAACCCCCTTTACTTTTTGACTTGCAAGTGTTGGACCAAGAGATAAGGTGCATTTTGTTAGCCCTAATATCACCAAAATATAAGAATTTTGCATAGATTTTGTTGAGTTGTTTGCAACAAGTCTTGGGTATAATAGCACCACAAATCTAATATGCAATAGTATTCCAAATAGTAAATTTGAGAAATTGAAGCCTACCTACAAAAGAAAGAGATTTTGCTTTCCTGCCAGAGATCTTGTTAGAAATAATGTTCAAAAGAGGGGAGAAATCTAATAAATGAGCTCTCTTGATAGATATAGGAAGCCCCAAGTAGGTAATTTTGGAGCAAAAACTAGGAATTTTAAGAAAGGCACAGATGTCATGTGCAATGGGAGTATTAGGTTGCAGTATAAGAGAGCTTTTCCCATGATTAATCAGTAGTCCAATGGATTTGGCAAAAGTGTCAAGAGTCCAATTCAAAGTCGAGCAGTTGTTTAGAGATGCTTCCCCGAAAATAAGGAGATCGTTAGCATAAAGTAAGTGAGATACATTTACACCATCGTATTCCAAAGCCTTAAAAACATTCCCATTACTAGAAGAATTCAGCAAGCAGGAGAAAGAATCCATAGCAATGCATAATAAGTATTGTCTTAAGGGACAACCTTGTCTCAAACCCGTGGTAGAGGAGAAAAAACCCTCCAAGTTGCCCTTCAAACAAATAGAGAAGAACACATTAGAAATGAAAGCTTTGACCCAATTGATGAATAAAGGGGGAAAACCTTTTTGATCCATCCTCAATAATAAGAAATCTCTAGATATGGAGTCAAAAGCCTTTTTGAAGTCTAGCTTAGCACACATTAAATTCCCATAAGTGCTTTTCTTGAATAGACCCAACAATTTAGAAGTAAGGTTGACATTACCAGTAGTAATCCTCTTATTAATAAAACCAGCTTGAGATTGGTTGATAATGTAAGGCACAATATATTTCATCATAAAGAATAAAATCTTGGTGATAATCTTATAAAGAGTGTTACATAGCGAGATGGGTATGAAGTCTCCTATTAAAGCAGCATGAGTAGATTTGGGGATGAGAACTATACATGTAGCTTTGACTCTTCTAGGCATATATCCTTTTTCAAAAAAGGATGAGACTGCTTTGTATAAAGAAGGACCCAGAATATTCCAGCCAGTCTTATAAAAATTAAAATTAAACTCATTCGGCCCAGGGGAGGATGTAGAGGCCCTCGAAAAGACTTCCTTTTTAATTTTAGTCACAGAAATTGGGTTGGTTAGCATAGAGGATAAGTTGTTAGGGATAGTAGCTCCAACAGGAAAATCCAAAATATTAGGTAGAGGAGAATTGGAAGGGTTATAAATCTTTTAGAAGTGCTGGATTATGACACAACTAGGATTATATTGGTAATATGTATTCCATTCAATAGCAGCTATATTCAAAGAGCCATTAAAATTCTTCCTTGTCTGAATTTTTGCATACAAGAATTTAAGATCATCTTCCCCAGGTTTTAACCATTTGGTCTTGTCCCTTTGCATGATTCAAGAGGAAAGAGAGAAAGTGTGTTCAACAATCTCACCATTGAAGCTTTTAAGGTTAGAGTTAAGTTGAGGATTAGTAGGATCAGATTCTAACATCCCAATGCATAAATTTTGTTTCTCCTGAAGAGCTTGTAAGGTAGTTTCTAAAGCAGTGAAAGAAGACCATTCCTTGCATTTAATAAGATTTTTTGAAAGTTCGTTAGGGATGTTAAGCCCTATAGAACTGGCCCAATACTAACCAAGAGGAGGGGTGAATTGGTATTTAAAAAATTTCTTTAAGCAAAGCACGAATACAAACCAAATCACCACAAAAGCAAGTGCGGAAGAAAATAAATGCGGAAGCAGTAAAAATTAAGAACACAAGGGTTTATAGTGGTTCGGTCAACTCAACCTACGTCCACTCCTCGGAGGCGCCCTCCGAGTATTGCACTACAAACGTGACTCTCCTTTAGCCCCCACAGTTAGGCAGAGAAGCCTTTACAAACACCTCTTTTTGCCACATCCGGCAAGGCAGAGAACCTTCCTCCTTTTGCTTCCTACTGAAGCAGGCAGAGAACCTCGATCACTTGCTGAAACTTACCTCTCCCAACCCTTCCAAGAACAAGAGACTCTAGGGAAGAAGAAGTGGAACAATGCTTGGAGCAACCCTTGTGAATCCCCTCACAAGATCTCTCTCTCTCTCTCTCCCTCTCTCTCTCTCTCCCTCCTTTAGGTTTTCTCAGGTCAAGACAGCAGCCAAGGATATTCAAAAACATTGAACAAGAGCTCTTAAATAGAAGAGCTTCAAAGGAGCTCATTAATTACAAGTTGCCGACTATATCATCCACGACAATATGGAAATCATCCTGGCCAATCAGTACAAATCCCATGAAATCGGCCAGAGCATCGCCTTGAATGCAAACTGGATGGTTAAAAATTGGCTTGATCATCTAGGACGATCTCATGATCGTCTCGGATGATCTCACGATTGTCCCGGATGATCAATTCAAATCAGAGGAAAATCGTCTAGAGCATCGCCCTGAATTCAAGCTGTTCGATCCAGATCGTCCAGCACATCGCCCTGAATTTTTGCTGGCCGATATTTATCGTCCAAGAGCAACTAAGGACTTTAAAATAGATCATCCCGGTCGATCTTGAGATCGTCCAAGATGATATGATCGTATCAATCATCCTTAATTACCTCCTTGATTGTCTGATCAATTAAGGCATAATTGTGAATATCGTCCAGGCCGATCAAAGATCGTCCTGGCCGATTACCAAAAGTACATAATACCTTAATTGTTTATGGCGGTAATTTTTTTCTGTTTTGAGCCTATCATCTAGGCTGATTTGCTCATGAGGGCTGCCTTAATTAAGAACCCCTGATTAGATTTTCTGTTTTAAGCCAGATTGTCCAGGACAATATAAATATCATACGGGCCGATATGAGTAAAAATAGGAATTCTAATTCTCTCAAGTGTGTGTGTAGGGTTACTTTACATCAGTCAAACCAAAGATTATAATTGACTCAAGAAGAGAAAAAATAAAATTACAGACTGACTCAACCCTAATCTACCTATTCTTTGAGCTGGCTCCATTTTTGCGTCCGATCTTTGATTCCTGAAAAGTCAGTAGTAAAAGACAGTCCAAGACAAGTAAGAGTGTTTGCCAATCATCAAAACGTAGTTCATAGACCTAAATTTACAACAATCTCTCCCTTTTTTATGATGGCAAAACACTATGATAAATATTTAAAAAACAACAGTGTAACACACGGAATCAAAAGTGCAAGAAACATCCTAAAATTACTCCCCCTTTTGACATCTCAAAAAGGAGGGAATCAAGAACAAAAGCAAACCACAAGACACCTTTTTTTTTTACCAAGGCATGAAGATGATGTAGTATTCCATGTGATTAATTTTAAAAAACTTATGAGTTAATGAGTTAACAACATCAATAATCTAAAGAACGGTAGAATATCCGATCATGATTACCCTTAACTCGGACATTCTCTTAGGGTAGAATCGTCTTTTGAAATCAATGACCTAACTCAAAAAAATTAATTAGATATGAGAAAAAAAGAATCCATTTATCACTTGGTTTAAAAAAAATATCTTATAGAATAATGAACCTCAGTAAATTTGTCACAATCGTAAAACAATCGAAATCAAGTCTTTGATACATGAAAACTTCTAAGTTTTAAAAGATTTGAAAAGTGAGAATAGCTTGCCTTTTAGTGGGCTCATTTTATGCCTCTTGTTACTTTGATTGGCTCTTTGAGCATCTTGATTTTTGATACACTTTCGTGTAAATACTTTTCTTTTCAATTTGGTGTCATTGGCCTTTTTTTTGCAAGCTAAATTCTTTTTTTTTTCAATCTCTTAAAAAAGACTTATTAGTTGTAAGTATATCTTCTAAATATTAGAGAATATGAGCTCTCTATCTAACATAGGGAAGAACTATCCACCAAACAGAATCAATAACCAATGACAAGAGTAACGAGAAATCTGGATGTGACAAAAAAAACTTTAAGCATTATAAATACAAGATAGATTTGCTTAAGCAAGTTTAGAAAAGATCTTAATTTCATACATAATCTTTAATTTGAAATAGATTTTTAATTAGAAAAGAAAACTATGCCACTAAAATAGGTTAAAGAAGGAGACACAATCAACGAAATATTTTTACCATCTAATAGATTAAGAGATGTAAAACATTGACTACAAATTCTCAAAAGCAAGGACAAGGCATACATTATCATTTCAGCGATGATTTTTTAAAAGCTAAAAAATTAAAAAAGAAAAGCAACCCAAAAGAAAGTAAGCCAAATCAAACAAAAAACAAAAAAAAGAAAAGAAAAAAAAAAGAGCAAAGAGGAAAAGCAACTAAAAGAAAAAGAACAAAAACCAAATAAAGAAAATAGAAGATCAAGTTTATGCAATTATGTCAATCACACCCAATCTGATCCTTAAAGAGCTGAAAGTGTCGAAGGCTAGTGGTTTAGTAAAGATGTCAGCCAGTTGATTTTCAGTTGTCACATAGTGTAACTCAATGTCTCCCTTAGTCACATGGTCTCTAATGAAGTGATGCCTAATATCAATGTACTTAGTCCTTAAATGTTGGATAGGATTCTTAGAGATGCATATGGCACTAGTGTTGTCACAAAAGATTGAGATGGTGCCTACAGGTAATCCTAAATTTAATACCTATTGTTTCAACCAAAGGACTTGGGCCACACAACTTCCAGGAGTAATGTACTCAGCTTCAGCAGTGAAAAGTACAACAGAATTTTGCTTCCAACTAGACCATTAGACCAAAGATTGTCCTATGAATTGACAAGTTCCTGAAGTACTTTTTCTATCCATCTTGAATCCTGCAAAATTAGAGTCAGAAAATCCAATAATCTCAAAAGAAGTGCTGTGTCTAGGATACCAAATCCCTAAGCTTTGGGTCCTCAAAAGATATCTAAAAATTCTCTTAACAGCAGTCAGGTGGGATTCCTTAGGGTCAGCTTGAAATCTAGCACAAAAGCAAACACTAAACATTATGTCGGGTCAGCTCGCAGTCAAGTAGAATAAAGATCCAATCATGCCTCTGTACTTCTTCTGATCAACAGACTTATCACTTTGGTCCTTATCCAATGGAACACTAGAAGTCATAGGAGTATTAATTGGCTTAGATTTATCCATCTCATATTTCTTCAAAATGTCCATAATGTATTTTGTTTGATAAAAAAAGGTTCAATCATCTAATTATTTTATGCTAAACCCCAAAAAATAGGACAACTCTCCCATCATACTCATCTCAAACTCTCTACTCATTGTCTTAGAGAATTCATCACAAAGTTTTTTATTAGGAGATCCAAAGAGTATATCATCCACATAAAACAATGAGCAAATCATCTCCAATTTTTCTAAGAAAAAGGGTGGTGTCTACGCTCCTCTTAACAAACTCTCTTTCTAGTAAAAATGTGCTAAGCCTCTCTACCATGCTCTTGGTGCCTACTTTAAACCATACAAAGCTTTTTTTAATTTAAAAACATGATTTGGAAATTGGGAACTCTCAAAACCTTGGACTTGTTGTACAAACACATCCTCTTTTATTTCTCCATTCAAAAAGGCACTCTTGACATCCATTTGATAAAGCTTAAATCCTTTATAACAGGCAAAGGCTAATAGCACTCTAATGACTTCCAATCTAGCTACAAGGGCAAATGTCTCCTCAAAATCTATCACTTCTATTTGGTTATACCCCTTAGCCATCAATCTTGCTTTATTCCTAACCACCTATCCTGAATCATTCACCTTGTTCTTAAAGACCCACTTTGTCCCAACTACACTTTGTCCCTTAGGTCTTTCTACAAGCTCCCAAACTTCATTCCTAACAAATTGGTTCAACTCCTCCTGCATGGCTAAAATCCAAAACTCATCAGTAAGGGCTTGGTTTACGTTGGTGGGTTCAGTCATTGAGATAAAGGCAGAGTGGTTCACCTCCTTCCTAAGTCCATGTCTAGTCTTAACTCCATTAGAAGGGTTTCTTAAGATCAAATCCTTGGGGTGACTTGTAGGGTTCACCTCCTTCCTAAGTCCATGTCTAGTCTAACCCTTTCCTTTATATCTAAATTTTCTACTCCTTGGGTGACATCTCCTACTCCTATGTTTTGGTGACCTACTTCCTTCTCCAAATTTTCTACTCCACTAGTAATCTCTTCAATATCATCATCATCCTCAACTCCATGCTTTTTAGGATCAGGCTCATCAAATACTACATGGGTAGTCTCTTCCACCACTAAAGTTCTCTTATTAAACACTTTAAAAGACTTTCCAACACTAGAATATCCTAAGAACACTCCATCAGATTTAGGATCAAATTTTCCCAAGTGAGACTTCCCATTGTTGTGAATGAAAACCTTGCAACCAAAGACATGAAGGTGGGAAAGATTGGGTGTCCTACCCTTAAGGATATCATAGGGTGTCTTTTTTAATTTGGCTCTAACGTTCATTCCATTTAACACATAACAAGCTGTGTTAACCGCTTCAGCCCAAAAGTATTTTGGAAGTGAATACTCAGTAAGCATGGCTCTAGCGGCTTCCACCAAGGTTCGGTTCTTCCTTTCAACTACCCCGTTCTGCTGAAGGGTCCTAGGAGCTGAGAAATTATGGCTAATCCCCTTATCCTCACAAAAATCTCCAAATCTTTCATTCTCAAACTCTCCCCCATGATCACTATGGATGGTCAAGATCTCACAACCTAGCTTTTTCTGAATCCAAGTAGAAAATATTTTAAACTCCTCAAAAGACTCATTTTTATGTGTAAGAAATCTAGTCCAAGTGAACCTTGAGTAGTCATCAACAATCACAAATCCATAGACTTTCCATCCCAAGCTGACAGTGCTAATGGGTCCAAACAAATCCATGTGAAGGACTTCTATGTTGCAAATTTATTTTCATGGCTTATGTTTTGATGATTGACAAACACTTGGACTGCCTGTTACTTCTAACTTTTCAGGAATCGAAGATCGGACCAACAAATGGAGCCAGTTCAAGATTGCGTAGGTTTAGGGTTGTGTCAGTCTGTACTTTTTTTCTCTTCTCGAGTATATTTTTAATGGTCAAATAGACTGATGCTAAGTAACCCTACACACACACACACTTGAGAGAATTTGAATTTCTGTTTTTACTCATATCGGCCAGGACGATATTTACTTCGTCCTGGACGATTAGGCTTAAAATAAAAAGTCTAATTAAGGATTCTTAATTAAGGCAGCCGACATTAACAGATCGTTCTGGATGATACGTGTATTGGCCAGGATGATACGCTCAAAACAGAAAGAACTTTCCGCCATAGACAATTAAGGTATACTGTATTTTTAAATAATCAGCTAGGACGATCATTGATCGGGCGGGACGATATTCTCAAATTATGTCTTAATTGATTAGGAAATTAAGGGAGTAATTAAGGATGATTGATATGATCATATCGTCCTGGACGATCGCAGGATTGGTCAGGATGATCTATTCAAAAACCTTAGTTACTTCAGGACAATAAATATCGGCCAGCTCGAATTCAGGGCGATGCTCTGGACGATTTTCCTCTGATTTGAACTGATCAGCCGGGACGATTGTGAGATCGTCCTGGACGATCAAGCCAATTTTAAATCGTCCAATTTGCATTCAAGGCGATGCTCTGGCTGATCTTCTGAGATTTGTACTGATCGGCCAGGCCGATGTCCATATCGGCTTGGACGATATTGTCGGCAACTTACAATTAATGAGCAACTTTGAAGCTCTTCTATTTAAGAGCTCTTGTTCAACGTTTTGAAGGACCTTTGTGCTACTTCCTTGAGCTGAGAAGATCTTGAGGAGAGAAAGAAAGAGAGGGAGAGAGAGAGGATCTTATGAGGGGGAGCTTGTGAGGAGATTCACAAGGGTTGCTTCAAGGATCGCTCTACTTCTTCTTCGTCTAGAGTTTCTCGTCCGTGGAAGGGTCGGTAGAGGTAAGGAGTCAGCTTTTGATTGTGGTTCTCTGCCAGCTTCAGGAGGAAGCAAAAGGAGATAGGTTCTCTGCCTTGCCGGGGTGGCAAAAAAGGAGATTTGTTGTAAAGGCTTCTCCGCCTAGCTGTGGGGGCTAAAGGAGAGTCACGATTGTAGTGCAATACTCGGACGGCGCCTCCGGGGAGTGGACGTAGGTCGAGTTGACCGAACCACTATAATTTTCTATGTTTTTGTTTCTTGCTTCCGCACTTTTAATTTTCGCATTTATTTTTCTCGTGGTGTGATTTTAGTTTATGTGTTTTTTGTTCTTTGTGAAAAGAATTTTTTTTAAAAATACTAATTCACCCCTTCTCTTGGTTAGCTTGGGCCAGTTTTATAGGGCTTAACATACCTAACGAACTTTCAAGTGGTATCAGAGCGGGATTCATAAAAACTGAGTTTGAAAACTTTTTGAATTTTTGATTCATGGCTAACTTTGGGAATCGTAACACTACTGAAGGTTACTCAATTACACGACCTCCCTTGTTTGACAACTTACTCTTTGATTTCTGGAAAATCCGCATGTCAACGTTTTTACAATCTACTGATTATCGCATGTGGATGCTTATCAAAGAAGGTTACTCTCTACCTTCTCGTGAAATTAATGGTGTGTTAAAACTGAAGTTGCTTTTACTGAATGGACTTTCGATGAACGAGATTTAGCTCAATTGAATGCAAAATGTTTTAACTATTTTTTTTGTGCTTTAAAATCTGAGGATTATATGCGTGTCTCCACTTGCAAAACTGGTAAAGAAATTTGGGATAAATTGTGTATCACCTATGAAGGCACTTATGAGGTTAAACAATCCCGTTTGAATATTCTCTTGCATGATTACAAACTTTTTCGTATGAAACCTCATGAATCTGTTTCTGACATGTACACTAGGTTTACTCAGATAATCAATTCACTGCATGCATTAGGAAAAGAACTTTCTAATTATGAAAAAATAAAAAAGATTTTGAGATGCTTGCCTTCGTCATACGATGCTAAAATTACTGCAATCACTGAATCTAAGGATTTGAACACTTATTCTATTGATAACTTACTTAGCTCACTCATTGCTTACAAGCAAGGGGTGAATCAAAGAAATCTTGATGCAGGTGAGAAGAAGAAGGAGAAAACAGTTGCATTGAAGGCACACAAATTAGATTCTAAATCTTCCGGGTCTGAAAGCGATAAAGTTGCCTTCATCACAAGGCAATTCAAAAGCTTTTTAAGGAAGAAACAAAAGCATCATCAAAATTGGAGAAAAGGTAAGGATCATAAACATGTTAAAGGATCTTGTGATGTTGTTTGTTTTGAATGCAGGAAACCTAGACATGTGAGAGCCGATTGCCCGACACTTCAAGATAACACAAGCAAGGAAAAGATTGAGGAGAAACCTAAGTTTAAGAAGGACAAGAAGAGAATTCAAAAGGCGTTCTGGGCAGAATCTGGTACTAATTCTTCTGAGACTAAACCAGAGGAAGAGACTACAAACATGTGCTTAATGGGGGAAGATCATCTTGAGCAAAGTGATGAGGAAGAGGTATGTAAACCAACCTATAATGAATTGTTTGAGATTTGTGAGAAAATCCATGCATCTTACAAAAAACTTAAGAAGACTCATGCTAGCTTAAAAATGAAACTTGTAAATTTGCAAAAAGAATATGAAGTCATTCTTAAAGATCATTCAACGATTGATTCAAATCACATGGCTCTTCTTGATGAATTTGATGATTTAAACAAAAAGTATTTGGAATTAATTGATGAACACAATGCATTAAAAGTTTCACACACCTCACTTAATTCTGATCTTAAGAAATCTAAAGAGATTGAGAAAAATTTGAGGACTGATAACGATGCATTAAAAAGAACTAACTTGAGGATTCAAAATGATTTGGATACATGTAAGAAAAATCAGATGACATCTACTTTTAATCCTAAGCTGGAACTTAGGAAAAGACATTATAACTCAAACCATTTAAGAAACCCTTTTCCTAGAGTTAGATGTTTTTCATGTGGCATGCTAGGAAACATCTCACACACTTGCACCGTTCACCGTAGTACACACTGGGTATGGAGACCTAAGATGCATGATTCACAGCATATCATATCTGTATTGCATTCTACTTTTCCTAAGAAGGGGCCCAAACCTATTTGGGTTCCTAAATCTAACTGTTGTTGAAGTTTTTGCAGGTGTGCTCTCACCAAAGACCTCGTGGGAGCATAGAATAACTGGACACATGAAGGCTCGCAGCTCATAAATGCTTAAACCTGCTGCTTCAATAATTTCTTGAAATGTGTTTTTTTTAGTGTGTTTTATTTCTTCTTTGTAGTCGTTTTAATTTGTTTTGTTTTTACTTTATTTTTATAATTGGTTTCCCATATGTTGAATCTTTTCAAGATTTTAGATTTTGGAGTTTTGAAGATAGTGTTTAGCTTTTCTAAAATTGGTTAAAGGAAGAAACACCGTTGATGGTCTCCCTCCTTCTGACCTTATTTTGTGGTATGTTTTTCTTCTCTAAAAAAAAGTCTAACTCATTTTAGCCAATGGTTTTTGAAACTAAAATTTTGTTTAACTTGCTACAATAATCTATCTTGTACATAATATCCAAAGTTCTTATATATCATTCAAGTTATTTAAAATCTTGTCATTATCACATGATTTTGATTTTATTTTGTGACTTGTTCTTCCCTATGTTAGAGAGAGAGCTCCTATTCTCTAATATTTGGAGGATATACTCACAACTAAGAATCTTTTTAAGGGTTTTTGTTATAGAGCTTTTAGCTTGCAAAAATTAAAAAGGAAAGAAGTCAATGACGCCAAATTGAAAAAAAAAAATTTAATACACAAAAGTGTATCAAAAATCAAGATGTTTAAAGTGTCAATTCAAAGACAAAAGAGGCATAAAATGAGCCCACTAAAAAAGGCAAGCTATCCTCTCTTTTCAAAACTTTTAAAACTTAGAAGAACTTATGGGTTATGTGAGATTTTCAAAGGCTTGATTTTGAATTCCATGATCGAGACAAATTACTTTGTTTTATTATTTATGAGATTTTTTTTGTAAACAAATTTTGATTGGATCTTCTTTTTTGCTCAATTAGTTTTATTCTGAGTTAAGCATTTTTGTTTTTCAAAAGAAAATTTGTACCATAAAGAACGTCAGATCTAGGGTTAACAGAATCGATTATTCTACTGTTGTCTGGTTAGGATTGGCTAAACTCCTTAATCTTGTGGAACTCTAAAGTCTAATTAGTTGAAAACTTCTCATATGAAGCCTTAATAAAAAAAAATTATTAGAAAAATTAAAATTCAAAAAAAATATTTATTTTTTTTTTCGTTGTTTTTATTTTTTTTCTTTCTTCTCTCTGTTCCTTTTTCTTCTTTTTGTTTTATTTTTCTTCTGTTTTATTCTTTGAGGGCCTTAATCATCACCATCCTTCATGACTTTTCAAAATCTAGCTACATCGTCCTGGCCGATACTTTTATCGTCCTGGACGATAGGGCAAAATCTCTTCAAATTCCATCTGCTGGCCTTTCCTGTGCTTACTGTAACTCATCGTCCTGGACGATACACTAAATCATCCTGGACGATTTGATCGAACTCTGTTGCAATCATGATGATAGTCCTGACCGATAGAATATTTCATCCTGGCCGATGAATTTATGGTCATCGTCCTGGCCGATACACTGGATCATCCTAGACGATCCACATGTCAGCACGTTTGAATCTTTAAAATCGGCCCAAGATGATCTATTATTGGACAATCGTCCTGGCCGATCCACTGATCGTCCTAGACGATACACGTGGCACAGATTTAAAATGTTTTAACTTCGGCCGGTACGATCAATTATTGTGCATAGTCCTGGACGATACACCTAATCGGCCTATACGATCTGCTTTTTCAATGGTCGTCCAGCCTGACTCCTCGGGACGATCGCCTGTGTCTAATCATCCTGGCCGATATCTGATTGGCCCGGACGATCGGACTGCTTTTTTGACCAATCAGCCTGTACGCAATTATTGAGCCATATCGGCCTGGACGATTCTGCGATCGGCCTGGACGATATGGCCGTCTCTTTAAATTATGGCCGATCCAACCATTTTTTTTCCAAATCATCCCTTCTCCTCTTGTGTCTCCTTGCTAATTCCTTGCTATGGCTGGTGAGAAACGTGTTCGACAGGCTTCTAAGAGTTCTTCGAGGACTAGAATTGATCCTCATTTCAGGGAGGCAGAGGATGAAGCTGCCTACCATCGATACAAAGAATGTGGGATTACTATCTCTAGAATCATCAATCCTACCCACATCTCATACCCGGTAATGGATCTTTTCGCTCACACCTCCCTTTGTTTCATTCTGTATCTTGCTTTTCCTTTCAATACCGAGTTTCTTCGAGAATTCTTTGCAAAACTTCGCATTAACCCTACCTTCACAACCCTGACCTCCTATGTGAATCGACGCCCTGTCGAAATCACATAGCAAGACTGTGTTGAACTGTTACAGCTATCCACCACCGGGGATAAGCTACACTTAATCGCTTCATATCCTGACCTTGACTGGTCCACGGCGAATCACTTCCTTCGCTAGACCAATGCACCTTTTCATGTTGGAGAGACTAACTCTTTAGTCAAAGATGCTAGGACAATCCAACATGTCCTTCGCACCTCCATAATTCCAAAAGCCGGGGACCGAATCCACATCACCCCTCTACTTTCCCTCACTACTTTCTACATCATGGCACGTAGAGAATTCAATACTGCGGACTTAATTTTTTGATACATTGATCACTTAACCACAATCCCCAATCCAGGTCATAAGAGGAAACCCAATCTAGCCTTAGGACACATCATAGCCTATGTCCTTGAAACTAAATACCAACTTCAGTATCCTATTCCACCTAACCTCCCAACTCCCTTTTACTCAAACAGTTCCTTCAGTATCCTTCATAGTACTCGTCTCCACCCAGGAGATGGGGAACCTCAAAGGACTGGGGAGGAGGCTCCCGCTCCCACTCCCATTCCTGATCCTGTTCATCTCCACCAGCACTCACCGGTTGATCAGTTGATAGAGAGGTTTGATCGATGGGAGATTCGCTTTGACGCTTACGTTGCTGCACAAGAGCAGCAACATTCTGAGGACATTGCCCGCTACAAGCAGCACTGCACAGAGGATTTAGCCTGATTTGACAGTTTCCTTACTCACCAACAGCAGCAGCATGACCAGGACATCGCCTGGTTCAATGCTCAATTCACCACACTTGCCAGCTATTGTCAGCAGCCACCTCCACCACCGCCATCTGATGATCAGGGTCCCTCATTTTTCTAGTATGTATTTTATGTTATGTGTTTTCTGTTTTATGTAGTTTGCTTTTAGTCTGTTTTTGTCTTGGTTGTGTTGTTTTCTTTTGTATTTCTGGACCCTCTTTTTGTGATGACAAAAGGAGGAGTAGGTTGTGGTAGGAAAAAGGTTTTGTAACTTTGAATTTTTAATGAATTTTTTTTTAGTTTTTCCTACTTGTGTTTGTCATCTTCAAAAAGGAGGAGATTATTGCAAATCTATTTTCATGGCTTATGTTTTGATGATTAACAAACACTTGGACTGCCTGTTACTTCTAACTTTTCAGGAATCGAAGATCGGACCAACAAACGGAGCCAGTTCAAGATTGTGTAGGTTTAGGGTTGTGTCAGTCTGTACTTTGTTTTTCTCTTCTTGAGTCTATTTGTAATGGTCAAAGAGACTGATGTTAAGTAACCCTACACACACACTTGAGAGAATTAGAATTTCTGTTTTTACTCATATCGGCCAAGACAATATTTACATCGTCCTGGACGATCAGGCTTAAAACAAAAAGTCTAATTAAGGATTCTTAATTAAGAAAGCCGACATTAACAGATCATCCTGGATGATACGTGTATCGGCCAGGACGATACGCTCAAAACAGAAAGAAGTTGCCACCATAAACAATTAAGGTATACTGTATTTTTAAATAATCGGCCAGGACGATCATTGATCGGGCGGGACGATATTCTCAAATTATGCCTTAATTGATCAGGAAATCAATGGAGTAATTAAGGATGATTGATATGATCATATCGTCCTGGACGATCGCAGGATTGGCCATGATGATCTATTCAAAAATCTTAGTTACTTCAGGACGATAAATATCGGCCAGCTCGAATTCAGGGCGATGCTCTGGACGATTTTCCTCTGATTTGAACTGATCGGCCGAGACGATCGTGAGATCATCCTGGATGATCAAGCCAATTTTAAATCGTCCAGTTTGTATTCAGAGCGATGCTCTGGCCGATCTTCTGAGATTTGTACTGATCGGCCAGGCCAATGTCCATATCGGCCTGGACGATATTGTCGGCAACTTGCAATTAATGAGCTTCTTTGAAGCTCTTCTATTTAAGAGCTCTTGTTCAATGTTTTGAAGGACCTTTGTGCTGCTGCCTTGACCTGAGAAGGCCTTGAGGAGAGAAAGAGAGAGAGGGAGAGAGAGAGGATCTTGTGAGGGGGAGCTTGTGAGGGGATTCATAAAGGTTGTTTCAAGGAACGCTCTGCTTCTTCTTCGTCTAGAGTTTCTCGTCCGTAGAAGGGTCGGTAGAGGTAAGAAGTCAGCTTTTGGTTGTGGTTCTCTGCCAGCTTCAGGAGGAAGCAAAAGGAGATATGTTCTCTGCCTTGCCGAAGTGGCAAAAAAGGAGGTTCGTTGTAAAGGCTTCTCCGCCTAGCTGTGGGGGCTAAAGGAGAGTCACGATTGTAGCGCAATACTCGGAGGGCACCTCCGGGGAGTGGACGTAGGTCGAGTTGACCAAACCACTATAAATTTCTGTATTCTTATTTCTTGCTTCCACACTTTTAATTTTCGCATTTATTTTTCTCGTGGTGTGATTTTGCTTTATGAGTTTTTTGTTCTTTGTAAAAAGAATTTTTTTAAAAAAAACCAATTCACCCCCCCTCTTGGTTAGCTTGGGCAAGTTCTATAGGGCTTAACATCCCTAACAAACTTTCATTATAAAGGTTTAGAGGTGCTAATTTTCTTAATGGGGTGAAAGATTGAGTGGACTTGCTTTCCTAGTTGACAGGCATCACAAAGGTGGTCTTTTGAAAGCTTGAGTTTGGGGACACCTCTAACTAGGTCTTTTTTTGTCATTTTTCTAAGGATTTTCATACTTGCATGACATAGTCTCCGGTGCCACAACCATGAATCATCAACCACTATTTTTAAGCAAAATGAAGCAGCACATTCAACGTTATTTAAATCAAACATGTAGACATTGTTGCTTTTCTTTTCCTGTAAAATAGTATTGTTACTTAAACTTACAATGCATGAATTTGCAAAGAATTGCATGATGAAGCCTTTGTCATAGAGTTGAATGATGCTGAGCAAGTTGTGCTTCAATCCATCTACAAGCAAAATATTTTCAATCATAAGGTTCTTGAAATTACCAATTATACCTGCACCTACCACCTTCTTGGTGATGTTGTCTCCAAGAGTAACCTTACCTCCAGTCCTGGACTCCAGCGAAACAAATTGATTGGCATCACCAGTCATATGTCGAGAGCAACCGCTGTCCAAGTACCACATACTCTCATAAGGCCTTTTGTGAGAGCCCACCTACAAAATTATCAAATGTTAGATCTAGGAACCCAAGCAGGTTTGGGTTCCTTCTTATGAAAAGTAGAATACAATGCATGTGTGGTATACTATGAATCATGCACCTTGGGTCTCCACACCCAATGTATACTATGGTGAACAGTGCAAGTGTGTGAGATGTGTCCTAGCATGCCACATGAAAAACATCTAATACCTGGAAAAGGATTTCTTAAATGGTTTGAGTTATAATGCCTCTTCATAGGTTTTGGCTTTTGATCAAGTGTTGGTGTTATCCTAGTTTTCTTAAATGTATCCAATTCATTTTGAATCCTCAAGTTAGTAAATTTTAGGGCATCATTATCAATCCTCAAATTTTTCTCCATCTCTTTAGACTTTTTAAAATTAGATTCAAGTGACGTATGTGTGACTTTTAGTGACTCATGCTCTTCAATTAATTCACAATACTTTTTGTTTAACTCATCAAATTCATCAAGTAGAGCCATATGATTTGAATCAATTGTTGAGTGATCTTTAGTCATAATTGCATGCTCTTTTTGTAACTCCAAAAATTCCAATTTTAAGCTTGCATGTGTTTTCTTGAGTTTCCTATATGATGCTTGAATTTTTTCAAAAACTTTAAGAAGTTGATCGTAAGAAAGTTCACATACCTCTTCTTAATCAAGATGATCGTCTGCCATCAAGCACAATTATGTTGTCTCGTCTTCTGGTTCCGTCTCTGATGAATCCGATGCAGAATCCGCCCAAAATACCTTTTGGAGTCTCTTCTTGTCCTTCCTGAACTTGGGTTTCTCCTCACCCTTTTCTTTGCTTGAGTGATCTTCAAGTATAGCACAATCAGCTCTCACATGTCCGAATTTCCTGCATTCATAACAAACAACATCAGAAGATCCTTTAGAATATTTGTTACCCTTACATTTTCTCCAATGATGCTTTTGCTTCTTTCTTAGAAAGTTTCTGAATTGCCTTGAGATGAAGGCAACTTCATCGCTCTCAGACCCAGAAGAATCGGAGTCAGATTTGTGTGCCTTCAGTGCCACCGTTTTCTCTTTCTTTTTCACCTGCATCAAGATTTTTTTAATTCACCCCTTGCTCGTAAGCAATGAGTGAGCCAAGTAAGTTGTCAATCGAATACGTGTTCAAATCCTTAGATTCAGATATAGCAGTGATTTTAGCATCATAAGAGGAAGGCAAGCATTATAAAATCTTGTTTACTTTTTCAAAGTTTGAAAGTTCTCTTCCTAAGGCATGCAAAGAAGTAACAATCTGAGTAAATCTCGTATACATTTCAGAAATTGATTCATGAGGTTTCATAAGAAAAAGTTCATAGTCATACAAGAGAATATTCAAACGGGATTGTTTAACTTCATTAGTGCCTTCATAAGTGATACACAATTTATCCCAAATTTTTTTACCAATTTTGCAAGTGGAAACACGCATGTAGTCTTCTGATATTAAAGCACAAAAAAAGCAATTAAGACATTTTGCATTCAATTTAGCCAAATCCCTATCATCTAAAGTCCATTCAGTAAAAGGAAGTGGAACAGTAATGCCGTTAAGTTTACCAGTTGGAGGTGTGTAATCATCCGTAACAAGCATCCACATGCGATGATCAGTAGATTGTAAAAACGTAGACATGCGAGTTTTTCAAAAATCAAATGGGATATTATCAAACAGAGGTGGTCCGGTAATAGAGTACCCTTCCGGTGTATTACGATTCCCAAAGTTAGCCATGGATTAAAATTCAAAAAGTTTTCAAACTTAATTTGTATGAATCCCGCTCTGATACCACTTGAAAGTTCGTTAGGGATGTTAAGCCCTATAGAACTGGCCCAATGCTAACTAAGAGGGGGGGGGGGTGAATTGGTATTTAAAAAATTTCTTTAAGCAAAGCACGAATACAAACCAAATCACCATAAAAATAAGTGCAGAAGAAAATAAATGCGAAAGCAGTAAAAAACAAGAACACAAGGGTTTATAGTGGTTCGATCAACTCGACCTACGTCCACTCCTCGGAGGTGCCCTCCGAGTATTGCACTACAAACGTGACTCTCTTTTAGCCCCCACAGCTAGGCGGAGAAGCCTTTACAAATACCTCTTTTTGCCACACCCGGCAAGGCAGAGAACCTTCCTCCTTTTGCTTCCTCCTGAAGCAGGCAGAGAACCTCGATCACTTGCTGAAACTTACCTCTCCCAACCCTTCCAAGGATAAGAGACTCTAGGGAAGAAGAAGTGGAACAATGCTTGGAGCAACTCTTGTGAATCCCCTCACAAGATCCTCTCTCTCTCTCCCTCTCTCTCTCTCTCTCCTCCTTTAGGTTTTCTCAGGTCAAGACAGCACTCAAGGATGTTCAAAAATGTTGAACAAGAGCTCTTAAATTGAAGAGCTTCAAAGGAGCGAATTAATTGCAAGTTGTCGACTTATCGTCCAGAATGATATGTGTTAGGAAAGTTGGTATTTGCATGTTTTACATTCTTGCAACTTGTATAGTTTTGATGATTCCAAATATTATTGTTTCATGTGTTGTTATCTCCTAATATTTTTTAGAAGATTTATTTTTGCTCTTGTGTGTACTAATATTTCAAGAAAATTGAACTCTAAGACTACGAAGACTTCAAATCAAATTCAGCATGAGATACTTTATGAATTTGAAGCTTGTACTTTTTATTTGAATTAAATTTGAGAGGGAGTGATTATAATTGAGTGAATAAATTCACACACACTAAAAGAGATCTTGAAAAAGTTTCGTACTGATCGTACGGGACGAACATGGTTCGTACGGGACGAACAGATAAGTTATCTCCTTGTAAGAGCAATGGAACAGACAGGAACTGAACTAAAAAATTTTTCTAAGTCCTGATCGTTCAGGATGAAATATTTTCATCCCAGGACGAGTTGGGCTATGTAAAAATTTCGTCCAAACAAAATCATTTTCGTCCCAGGATGAGTTGCTCTCTATAAAAATTTCGTCCAAACGAAGTCCTGTTCGTCCAAGGACGATAGGAACCGACTATGCAGTTTCTGGCAACGTTCTACAGTTTTCAAAACCAACCTTTAATATAACTGTTCGTACCGGATGAACATATTTCGTCCCAGGATGAACCTATTTCGTTCAAGGATGAATTTAGTTCGTACTGATGCACAAATGGTTCGTGCGGGACAGTTTTTTACACGGTTCGTCCGTACTAACTCAGGTTCGTACGAGATGATCCATTGCGCACAAAAACTTGAAATTAGCAGTTTTTTGGATGGTTTTTCATGTCCTTTTTATATAAGGAGTTCTAGAAACTATTACAAGTACCTTTGGAGTTGTTTTCTCTTGAGAGGGATCATTGAGTGTGAGTGTTTGGGAGAGATTGTAAGAGTGAAGAGTGAGAGATCAAGTGAGTGATTTGTGAAGGATTCGGAAGGTTACTTGAAGAAGATCTCTTTGTTTCTGCCCATCTCCTCTGAAGGCTCTCAAGTGAAGTTCAACAACATCGGTCCGGTTCTCTGCCGATACTTGGAGAGTGTAAAAGGACGACAAAGTGTATCTTTGACAGTCATTGTGTCTTCGTTCTTTTGGAGAAAACTAGAAGAGAGAACTTGAAAGGGAGAGGAAAGGGTGGAGTTTGAGAGGGAGAAGATCCTTGTAGGGGATTTCAAAGGAGTGTGGAGGGGATATTCACACGGTTGCTTTGGCGAACTTGCACCTCAGTACCATCGGATTCAAGGGTCATCTTGAGGGAAGTTTTGGCGAGAAGATCTCTTTGGTGTCAAAGAACCCGGCTACTCCGCAGCACCGGGGAAGGTGAAAGTGATTTTGTACATGCTTCTCCGTCTTGGGTTGGGGGCAAAAGGAGAGCCACTTTGTTGTATTAGTGCAATACTCGGAGGGTGCCTCCAGGGAGTGGACGTAGGTCAAGGTTTGACCGAACCACTATAAATCTGGTGTGTTCTTTCTTATTTTTCTTCCGCATTTAATTTAATTGAAAGTTGTTTACTCTGGTTCAAAAGTTTATTTTTAAACTTTAAATTTAACTTGCATTAATAATTAAAAAGATTTTCTAAAAATCCAAGAGTAGAAGTATAATTTTTAAATTACCAATTCACCCCCCCCTCTTGGTTAGCCTTGGGACAATATCTTAGGTCTTACAACATATTCACGGTCCCCAACAATATGGAAATCATCCTGGCCGATCAGTACAAATCCCATGAGATCGGCCAGAGCATCGCTCTGAATGCAAACTGGAATATTAAAAATTAGCTTGATCATCCACGACGATCTCACGATCGTCTTGGATGATCAGTTCAAATCAGAGGAAAATCATTCAGAGCATCGCCCTGAATTGAAGCTGTTCAATCCAGATCGTCCAGCACATCGCCCTGAATTTGTGCTGGCCGATATTTATCGTCCAGGAGCAACTAAGGATTTTAGAATAGATCATCCCGGCCGATCTTGAGATTGTCCAGGATGATATGATCGTATCAATCATCCTTAATTATATCTTTGATTGTCTGATCAATTAAGGAATAATTGTGAATATCGTCTAGGCTGATCAGAGATTGTTCTGGCCGATTATCAAAAGTACAGAATACCTTAATTGTTTATGGCGGCAATTTCTTTATGTTTTGAGCCTATCGTCCAGGCCGATTTGCTAATGACGACTGCTTTAATTAAGAACCCCTGATTAGATTTTTTGTTTTAAGCTAAATCATCCAGGACGATGTAAATATCGTCTGGGCCGATATGAGTAAAAACAGGAATTCTAATTCTCTCAAGTGTGTGTGTAGGGTTACTTTGCATCAGTCACACCAAAGATTATAATTGACTCAAGAAAAAAAAAATTACAGGCTGACTCAACCCTAATCTACCTATTCTTTGAGCTGGCTCCGTTTTTCCGTCCGATCTTTGATTCCTGAAAAGTCAGTAGTAAAAGACAGTCCAAGACAAGTAAGAGGGTTTGCCAATCATCAAAACATAGTTCATAGACCTGAATTTGCAACATTTTTCACCTTGGCATGCTTCTAACAAAAATAAATAAAGGGATTACCCATGCAAGGGTCCATAAAACCATTGAGAATAATGTCTCAGTAACCATCATGATGGGTCCAAAAGTTTTTGAATTTAAAACGTTTGATTTTAGCTTGAGGGATGCCATCCATAATAATGAGGGGAGAATGATCTAAACAAATGGGATCTCCAACCAAACAGAGACAAGTGGGATACTTTGAAAGCCAATCATCATTAACTAAAACTCTGTCCAACTTGATGTGTATAAGGTTTTTCATTTATTGGTTAAACCAAGTATAGAAATGACCAATTGAAGCAAGATCTTTAAGCTGAGTGTCAAAAATAAGGGAGTTAAGTTCACCCATTCTATTATAATGTAATAAGGAGCCGCCAGATTTTTCATTGTGAAATTTACAACAGTTGAAGTCACCCAATACAATCAAAGGTTGAGGAGAAAGAGGTGCAACTTGCTTAATCTACTTACTGCCAGAGAGAAGAGCGCTCCTCAGTAGAGTTGGATGCATAGATAACTGATAAGAAGAAGGTGGTCGAAAACCTAAAATTGACCAAACTGCAGATCATTTGAGATGAACTTAAAGTGGGGTTGAATTGCATATTCTTGAACGACCATTTAATCCAAATTATACTTGAAGTAGAGAGTTGAAAGTTATTATAGCTATCTTCAGCTTCAAAAATAGAATGAGAAGATAAAAACCATGGATCAACCAAAGCTTCCACATGGATCCTATTTTCTAAAAGGCAAGTCATATCCAGATTGTATTTTTTGAGAATTTGGTTGAAAGTAAGAACTTTCCTAGGGTTATTGAAACCCCTAATATTCCAAGATGCAATGTTTGGCAAGATCATTGAGATTTGATAGTAGGTGGTGGTATTTTTCTCGAGTGCTTTGTATTTGAGCTTTTCTATTGGGATGAAGTGCTTGGAATTTGGTTGGGCTTATCTAGAATGCCTTTAGGCAATGAGGAGATATCAATTTTATATCCCATAACTATATTTTCAGTTTGCGCATCTGCTAGAGCATCAAAGTTATTTGGGGAGATTATGTGATCGGGTGCAACATCTGAAGGAGGCGGCATGATGGATGACACTATGTTTTATTATGTAGGAAAGTTAAGGTTGGGAATCGTTACTGCCAGAGAAGGAAGTTGGAGGATAACAATAGAGGGTTGGGAATGGGTAGTGCTAATGGGACGGGTATCAGGATTGTCTAACCCTTTTTCAGGTTGAGAAGGTGGAGGCTGAGAAGGCTGTGATGTAGTTTGCTGAGAATGAGACAGAGAAGTCAGGATCTGAGGATGCTGTAACTATGGAGATTTCGGAGGTTGAGGGTGTTGTCATTATGTACTGGACAAATACGTTTGTGACTGAGGTGACTGAGATTGAAAATATTTCAGTGATTGAGGTGGCTGTAGATTTTGCATTCTCAGCTGCGGGGCATGACTTTTACTGATAGCTCGAGACTAAGATACTATAGCATCCCTGGAAGGTCTTTTACCTCTGTTTTAGATTTGAACATGACGATCAGCAGTATGTTCTAAGGCTGACTGAGAAGGACATTTGTTGGATAAATGCATTAAGGACCCACAAAAATCAAGCGGCATAGGCCGCCATTCATATTGGATTTTTAGCCTCATGATTTCATCTACGATTGAGATAGGGATATAGTCGGGATAGACAGTTTTATTGTTAACTTGCACACAAACCCTATAGCATATTTGAGATGACTTTTTTGGACAGTAAGCACATCAACGGCAAGCGCAATGCCAACCTTGCTCGCAATCAGCGAAATACCTTCCGATGTCCAGCAGCACAGGGAAAGGTCCATGATCTTAAACCAGATAGGGACAGAGGAGAAGTTTTCTTTTTGAGGCCTAAATTTAGGGGACCATTTTTGCAAGATGAATGACTTACCCAGAAAAAATCAAACCCCAGCCGTCCAAGCCATTTTGTAGTCCACAGGAGAGGTGAACTTAATGAGAAAGAAACCATCACTCATGTTAAAAAGTTGGATATTACCATGCAATTTTTATGTTTTCCTGATGGCAGCAAGAAGCGTCTCGTAGTAAGGCCTCCTTCTTACCGAATAACCAACCAGCGATAACGTCCATTCGTCAGCAGTAGTATCAGTTTTTTATTTAGGAAAAATTATGACCTCATCTTGGTGTGTAGGAAGGAGATAGGTAGATCCTTTGAAGAAAAGCATGAAGGATTGGCGAAATGTGACCAATCCAGTGGTGGGTTAGAGGATGAAGCGAAAGCAGAGGAAAGTGGTAACGGATGGAAGTCTTGGATGTTGAGGGGAGTGCCCATAGAGGGGGAGAGCCCCTAAGGGCAAGAAGGAGGAGGAAGCAAGGCGGAAATGGAGGAAAAGAGGGTGGCAAGGGAGAAAGCCAAACCTAGCAGAGCTCCATGAGCTAGACCTTGTGGTAACCCCTCTATCTTCTCTACTCTCAAAAATAAAGCTAGTAGGATCAGATTCTAACATCCCAATGCATAAATTTTGTTTCTCCTAAAGAGCTTGTAAGGCAGTTTCTAAAGCAGTGAAAAAAAAAAAACAAATCCTTGCATTTAATAAGATTTTTCACCTTGGCAAGCTTGTGACAAAAATCAATAAGGGGATTACCCATGCAAGGGTCCAAAAAAATATTGAGAAGAATGTCCTAGCAACCATCACGATGGGTCCAACAGTTTTTGAATTGAAAACGCTTGAGTTTGTGTATAAGATGTGTTTTTAATTGGCTTAAAAAAACTTTTAAGACAAAAACTCCATCTGCCATGTCGCTGTAGCTGTCTCTCCAATTTACATCCCGCCGTCACGCCTGCGGAGCTCCGCCGCTTCGATTACTGGCGGGGCTTTCTATGAAGAAAACGGCAAAAGTATCTCCTTTCCGGCTCACCTCTCTACTCCGCCTCGAGAAAAACCCTACCCTGTCTCTTCAGCTCTTCCGTCACCCTAACCCTGAATCGAATCCCCTGCCTTCGCCCAAGCCCTTCCGGTACAGCGCTCAATCCTATGATATCATGATCTGTAGGCTTGCCCAATCGCGGATGTTCACCGAGATGGAGCAAATTCTCGATCAAATGGCGAACCAGATCCGCTTCACTCCAAAAGAAGCCATCTTTTGCAGGATCATCTCTTCCTACGGCCGCGCCCACATGCCGGACGCTGCCCTCCGTACTTTCCACCGAATCGCCTCCTTGCTCGGCCACCGGACGATCCGCTCCTTCAACACCCTTCTCGACGTGCTACTCCGCCATGGCGAGATCAGTAAGCTCCAACAACTTTGTCATGACCTCAAAGCTGCAGAATTTTCTCCAGACGCTTGTACCTACAACATTCTCATCCGCGATCGCGCTGCCTCCGGTTCAATCCACGGCGCGTGCGAACTGTTCGACGAAATGAGGGAGAACGGCATTAGACCAACCGTCGCCACTTTCGGGACGTTAATATCTGTTCTTACCTCGGCTTCGCTGCTAGCCGAGGCCTTCCGTCTCAAAGAAGTGATGTTTCAGCGATACAACATAAAGCCGAATGCACATATATACACATCGCTGGTGAAGGCGCTCTGCAAGATCAATCAACTTGACCGCGCTATTAGATTGAAAGATGAGATGGCCTCAGACCCGGAGATAGGGCTTGATGGCGCAATTTATACGACTTTGATACGCGCACTCTTCAGAGCTGGGAGGAAAGGTGAGGTGGTAAGTGTTTTGGAAGAGATGAAACAGAAGGGGGTGAAGGCCGATACGGCGACTTACAATGCTGTAGTCGCGGGGTTCTGTGAGGAAGAAGACTTTATCGCATCTTTCGAAGCATTAAGGGAGATGAAGCGCAGGGGCTGCCAGCCAAATTTGGTTAGCTATAACACCATTGTGGTGGGGATGTGCAGGGCGGGGCGGTGGAGGGATGCGCGCGACTTGTTCGACGATATGCCGAGGCGGGGGTGCCGGACCGACGTGGTGACCTACCGGGCACTTCTCGATGGATTGTGTGCGGCGGGGCAGAGCCGAGAGGTAGAGCTGCTGGTGGAGGAGATGGCGTTCAACGGTTACTATCCAGCGGCGATGAGTTTTAGGAAGCTGGTCGAAGGTATTTTGGAGAAGGGATGTTTCAGGGTGCGGGAGTTGGTTGATTTGCTGATTTGCGACGATTAGGAGTGATTAATTGATTGATTTTGAAATAAAAGTAAATTTTTTTCATAATCAGTTTGTAAGTAGATTTTCTATGTAAAAATATAGACGAAGTTTTAGGGTTTGGTATGGTTATTACTGACGTAGTGAAGTGAGAAGAGAATGAAGTGTAAAACAACAGTAATATCATCAAGTATTTATCCCACAACTTGAGACTGGCTATATGAATTCATTTTCTCCATTATGTCCAATTAGAAGTTCATAATTTATTTAAATCTAAAAAATGAAGTCATTTATAATACCTTATAACAAAGTCTTTTTTAGGACTATTTCTACTTTTCTTAACAAAGCCATAGTCTAATTCATCTATTATCCTAACCGGGTCATCGGAAAGTAGACATTTTATGTGATCAAACCGGCAACTCTCTCTAATATTATCTATCATTGGAGTTACTCAACCTTTTAACATATATAGTTGTTATGTATTCTATTTGTCAGTGTAAAACCTCTCATCCACTTGAGCATCCTCAAACTGCAACACTTAGCTTTATGATTTTGTTTTAATGGTAAACAATATGTGAAAAGCATTGCAAGTCTCAACACCATAACGCCATCTTATAGAATAATTCCCCATGTTCGAAGGGATTTTTTAATGGTAAACAGTATGTGTGCTATATATTCTTAATAACTTCAATAAAAATGTTATTAACTCCTTAATTTTCTAGAACTTTAGCACACTTCTCCAAAAACTTTATTATATGTTTTCTCTAAATCAATAATTGTCATATGTTGATCCTCCTTACTCTTTCTATACTTTTGCGTCAAATCTCTCAAATAATGTATAGCTTCCTAGTACACAAACCCAGCATGAATAAAAATTAATTTTGAGAAACATTGGTATCACGTCGTAAGCTATGCTCAATTACTCTCTTTCATAAATTTAATGTATGACACATTAATTTAATTGCTCTATAATTCACACACTCTTGTGCATCACCTTTATTTTTAAAACTAAGAACCAATGGACTCCTTTTTCACTCATCAAACATCATTTTTCTCTTCAAAATAACATTAAAAAGTTTAGTAAGCTTTGAAATTCTTTCATATGTTGAGAATTTTCACACATCTATTGAATATCATCAGGTCCAACTATTTTTTTTCACACTTCATTTCTTTAAAGCTTTTTATCTTTAGGTTTACTAATAGGGCAACAACAACAATATCATGTCTTTATCCAACTACGTAAGGTCGACTACATAAAACCGTTTTCTTCATTGATTTGTATGGATAGTTAAAATCTCATTTAAATCGAAAAAAAAAATATTATTTATTATACTTTCTAATCAAGTCTTTTTAGGTCTAATTTCACCTTTCATAATATAGGCTATATCCAATATATCCCCTAACTATGTCTTCGGAAGGCAAACCATTTATATGACCAAACAATCAAAGTTGACACTCTCTTATCTTATCTAGCACTAGAGCTACTCCAACCATTTCACATATATAATTGTTTCGCATTCTATCCCTAAGAGTAAAACCACTGATCCACCTAAGCATACTCATCTCTACAACACTTAACTTATTTTTCTACTTCACTTTCTATTTAGGATGGTGAGAACCCTAAAGTTAATCATAATTTTAATATTTTCATTGAAAATTTTATCGAAATATCTTATCTACCTATCAAATTATGAAAATAAAATAAAAATGTGATCATTTTAATTATGTGATTGTACTCTCTCTTACGTTCCATTAAATGAGCTGTAAGAATTTTATAAAGTGGTGCAACTTTACTTATTTGATAGATCACAAAAGAATATATAAATCTCAAAATATAGATGGAGACCATTTAATACAAATCATTAAATTTCTCTTGATTCATTTTTTCCCTTCTAAGTATAATGATGATTAAGTTTAGTCTTGATACGTCGTCATGAAATTATCTTGATCAGGCACGAATCTCGAGGCAAAAACCAACCAGAAAAATTCAAAAATTAAATCTGAGAGCACCTAAACTCCGATTTCAGCAAGCTTATAGTCAAACTGAGCGTCTCGGAAATACAAACCCAACGACACTAAATTCAACTTAATCCGAGTCCAAATGAGTCTAAATCGAAGACTCGAAGTGCTATTGCAAGGTTAGAATCACAATTTGAGTTATGAAACGAACTCCGATTTTAACGAGCTTATACTCGAATCGAACGGCTCGACGAGACGAATCCAACGAGCCCAAGATCGTCGAATTATGACATCAATAAGGCCTTCAAATGTCTAACGAACGGTGCATGATCGAAGGATTCAACATCAACCGTCCATTCGACCACTACCTATTCGCCCCTGATCTCACACCTATTTACAAGCCATGACACTCCGGAAAAACTATAAATAGAGCCCTCATTTTTCACAAGAGGACTCAAAGGAGAATCGAGAGAAGAAGAGAACAGAAGAAGGGGGAGAATCAGCTCCTCCTCGACCACCGCCAGAGTTCTTTCCGCCGCCTAAATACGCAGGAATTCTGCCGGATTTTCGGGAGATGTCAGAATTCTGCAAAATTTAGTAACTTTGTTTCAATTTAGAAGAAACTAATTGTAATTTTATCATCCTGACTTGTGGGACGAATCAACCTCTGTACTTCAAACAAACACTAGTGGAATTACTTCAACTGGGTATGGCCCCGTGATTTTTTCCCTCTTTTAGGTTTTCCACGTAAAAATCCTGGTGTTCATTTTCCTTTTATCTTTTGTTTGTGTGTGCTAAATATTCATACAATGCTTGGACGTAAAAATATGAACTCTACCGCCGCGTATATTCTAGTCCGCAACAGTTTGGCGCTGTTTGTGGGAAACACTATCCCACAACTTCGAGTATTGCTACAATGGTTAACAGACGTAGCAGTCGCATTGTTGGAGCTTCCCGCTCCAACTCCCACCAATCCAGAAATCAGTCTGTGAATCACAGATGCCCGATGTCTACCTCTTTTCATCCTAGGGAGCAAAATACTACCAGAGAATGAACCTCGGGATCTTTTTTAGAAGAAAGAATCCAAAAGATGGAAGAATCTCAGAATGATATCCTTCAACTCCTGCGAGAGAATCCGCAGCCGGCACTGGTACAACGGGAGGAGGTCCTTCTCCCTCGGGATTCACCTAAAAGACATCCTTAGTCACGACAGGATGATGAACTTGCCGATACAGCAAGTTCTACCCATCCCTCACACACCGGTCGGCAACCTCGCGTTCTTCCACATCTCCTAGAAGACTCAGCCCAACCATAAGTTGTTGAGTTCCTTCGCAACGCACTCCGTCATGAACTGCGGAGATTAGTACTGGAAGAGTTCTCCCGAGAAGATGGGAGGCAAACTCTCCGACTGAGGAACTTCCAAGAGTCATCACCTCTAACTGAAGCCATTCTTCAGCACCCCATTCCGATTGGATTCAAAGTACCAAACGTTGAGTCCTACGATGGAACGACCGACCCGTACGAGCATATCGACTACTATAGAACCATCATGCATATTCAACGAGCATCAGACGCACTCCTTTGCCAGGTTTTTCCTGTCACTCTTAAAGGACAAGCTCGAACGTGGTTCTATTCGCTTCCATCCAAAATTATCCCTTCATTCGTCAAATTAGCCAAACTATTCGTTGAACAGTTTATGACTAATCAAAGAATTTCTAAGGATTCTTCTCATCTCTCCGGGATCCGCCAAAATGAGGGAAAATCGTTGAAGGAGTATTTTCAGCAGTTTTCTACCAAGGCTCGACAGATTCCAAGAGTAAACCCTGAATTACTCAGAGGGGTCTTTCTTGGAGATCTTCGTCCTGGCCCCTTCTATTCAGCACTCATGCACGATAATGTTCATTCATATGCTGACCTAATCCATCGTGTGGAGGCGCAAATTTCTGCATATGAAGCTATAAATGCTCACAAGAAGCAGTTTGAGCAAATCAACGAGAGGCGCAAAGGTACACCTGAGATGGAAAATTCATTCTCACAACAGAAAAAGCAAGGGAAGAATAATCTTTCTCCTAGGCATTCATTACCGCAATGGGAACCTCAACAAGAGGAGTATACCCCACTCAACACATCTCGAGCAAATGTATTGATGGCCGCTCGAGATCAAGATACATTGAAATGATAATCCTTTGAAGTCGAACACAATAAATTCAGATCAGTACTGTCACTTTCATCTTAGTCATGGTCACACTAGCGAAGCCTATAAGCAACTCAAGGATGAGATTGAAAGACTTATCTGCCAGGGCTATCTTCGATAATTTATTCGAGATCCATCTACCCGAGAGAAAGCTCATCCCGCTAGGGGACAAAATCAACAACCAAGACAACCATTGAATAATATTCAAATGGTTGGAGAGATTGAATAATCACGCACTTCGTGCATTTGTATTAGCAATACTACTTGTTTTGTTGTCTCTTTTATGTTGAGTAAGGTGTCATTTTGATATCTTTAATTTCTTCTAAGTTAAATGTTGTATTGTGCCCGTACGTATATCTTATGTGTTAAGTCATTGTAACTTGTATATCCCTAAGTCATACTAGGGAACTATTGTACTGTCTTACATTATACATTAATTTAATGTTTACGTTGTTGTGATATTATTTTCTCTTATGAAAGATAAAAAATTTCTCAAACTCTTTCTCCGTGATTCGAGAAATATACAATCTATATTATATCTCAATCACTTGATGATCAATCCCAGGGGGATTTGATCCGACCTCTTCCACACAGGTTAACGTCTTTAAGCAGGGCTCTGACATACAACCTCGGATAGGTCTTACATTCTCGGTGGATTCTCTCAACCTCTTTCATATAGGTTAACATCATCGAGGAAAGGCTCCGACATATGACTTCGGATAGGTCTTACATCCTTGGTGGATTCTCTCAACCACTTCCACACAGGTTAACATCATCGAGCAGGGATCTGACATACAACCTCGGATAGGTCTTACGTCCTCGGTGGATTCTCCCGACCTCTTCCATACAAGTTAACGTTGTCGAGCAAAGGCTCCGACATACAAGCTCGTATAGGTCTTATATCCTTGGTGGATTCTCTCGACCTTTTCTATACAGGTTAACGTCGTCGAGCAAAGGCTCCGACATACAACCTCGGATAGGTCTTACATCCTTGGTGGATTCTCCTGACCTCTTCCATACAGGTTAACATCATTGAGCAAAGGCTCTAACATATAATCTCGGATAGGTCTTACATCCTTGGTGGATTTTCTTGGTCTCTTCCACACATGAATATAAAATTCTGGAAGACTAAAAAACCTCAAAGAGCATGAAAGGCACATTCAAAGCATACCTCAAAGAGGCGTGAAACAACTTAGTTTTCTTTGGATGACGAGTTCATTTCAAATCAAAAACAAGCATCGAGCTCATACAATAAACTCAACTTCATATACAATATCATTGGAGTTATATTACAAGATTGTACATCAAACAATAAGATAGATTACAATTTGATCTTCAGCAAGCCTCAACTCAATTACCACTATACGTATGTTGCCAGACCTCTAACATAACACACTGCTCTGACCCCTTGACTCAGTGATATCTGTTGTCGGTACACTTCAGTTTGGATGCATATTGCATGGGCAAAATGCCACTGGACTCTTGCCATCATTTCATCATTCGTCTAATATTTATTAACGGTACTTCACTTCATATCGGCCATCATCATTTTCTCGCTCAACTGCTACTTGCAGCGCACCCTCGAACTCTCTCCTTCAGCTCTACACTCGATCGTTGACTGCTAATGAGCTTCAACTTGATCGTCCATCGCTGACAGACTTCCGCTCAAATGGCGTTAAAAATTATCCTTCTACACAATAGAGGGGCACTGAAGCTTGATAGGGGAATGCCGCCTATCTCCGACAGTGGAATGCCTCCAATGCAAGAAGAAGAGCACAAGCGAAGAACAAGCAAAAATTCTAACTTCTACATATGGAGAGGGGCCCTGAATTTTAATAAGGGATGGCGCCTACAACAAACAGGGGAATGCCTCAACTGTAAGAAAGTTAGAATGAATGAGAAGAAGAAAAAGAGGAGAAAATTCAAACTTCTGTACGAAAGGAGGGGCGCTAAGTCTAGTATGAAAAATCACCTACTCAAAAAATAACGGAATGCCTTCAGAGCCAGAAAACTAGAAGAAACAAATAGGAGAAATCTCCTAACTTTTGCACAAGAGGAGGGGCACTAAGTCGAGCAGAGAAAGTTTTCCACTCAAAAACAGCAGAAAGCCTCGACTGTCAGAAAGCCAAATGGGGAAAGAAAGAAGAAAAGAAGAGATCCCATAACTTCTGCACAAGAGGAGGGGCGCTAAGTCGAGTAGGGAAAATTTTCCACTCAAAAATAGCGGAAAGCCTCCACTGTTAGAAAGCTAGAGGGGGAAAGAAGAGGAGAAAAAATCCCCTAACTTTTGCACAAGAGGAGGGGCGCTAAGTCGTGCAGGAAAAATTTTCCTCTCAAAAATAGCGGAAAGCCTCAAATGTCAGAGAGCCAGAGGGAGAAAGGGAGAAGGTGCAATTTTTATAAAGGCCTTGGGGGCTAATTTATAGGTCTTTGAGCGAATAAAGGGAAGTTACCGTCATTTTAAAAAAAAATCTAAAATTTTCCCGAATTTTTCAAAATTTGTTGGGATTTTTTGAGAATTTTTTTGGCCCAAAAATAGCAAAAAACTGCCTTTTTATGCATGTGGGCCACATTTAAGTCGGTGGCAGCGAACCGACACGCGAAAATCGTGCCGATCCGCAGACGCTTCACACTGATCGTGGCCAGCCATGCATCAGCACGCGAGCCGAGTGCATGGCCGGCCACTGGCAGCGGCGGCAACATCTGCCTGCGGCAGCTCCGCGATAGAACCCGAGCAGGCGAGGCCCAGGCAACGGCGCATCCCACGTGGGCACGGGCGGTAGCCCAAGTGCGAACTCACTTGCGCAGGCACGCGCGCGCGGCCGCAGCTCGCGAGCGCAGCTGCTATTCTGCGTCAGCGACTGCGGCGGCTTGCCGGTTCGGCTGCCCGGTCCATTCCGGGCCCGAATTTCATCCCGAAAAGTCCAAATTTGACATTTTTGGAGCCCCCGAACATATTTTTTGACGTTCTTGACTCAATTTTGACACTTCCAAAGCTCAACGGGTCTTCTATGATCAAGTTTTGAGGAACGCTTAATTTTCGCATTTTGACCAATACAAATTTTTAAAACATATATTTTTGGACTCCTGGAGCTTCGACGTCCAAAAATAGAGGGGGCAACTGATACGTTATCATGAAATCATCTTGATCGGGCATGAATCTCGAGGCAAAAACCAACCATAAAACTTCAAAAATTAAATCCGAGAGCACCTAAACTCCGATTTCAACGAGCTTACAATCAAACTGAGCATTTCGGAAATACGAACCCAACGACACCAAATTCAACTCAATCCGAGTTTAAAAGAGTCTGAATCGAAGACTCGAAGTGCTATTGGAAGGTTCAAATCACAATTTGAGTTACCTAACGGTCTCCGATTTTAATGAGCTTATACTCGAATCGAATGACTTGACGAGACGAATCCAACGAATCCAAAATTGCCAAATTCCGACATCACTAAGGCTTTCAAATGTCTATCAAATGGTGCATGATTGAAGGATTCAACATCAACCGTCCATTCGTCCACTCCCTATTCGCCCCTGATCTTACACCTATTTACAATCCATGCCACTCCAGAAAAACTACAAATAGAGCCTTCATTCTTTACAAGAGAACTCAAAGGAGAAGTGAGAGAAGAAGAGAAGAGAAGAAGGGGGAGAATCAGCTCCTCCTCGACCACCGACAGAGTTCTTTCCGCCACCTGAATACGCCAGAATTCTGCCAGATTTTCGGGAGACGTCAGAATTCTACAAAATTTAGTAACTTTATTTCAATTTAGAAGAAACTGATTGTAATTTGATCATCCTGACTTGTGGGACGAATCAACCTCTGTACTTCAACAAAACACTAGTGGAATTACTTCAACTGGGCGTGGCCCCGTGGTTTTTTCCCTCTTTCGGGTTTTCCACGTAAAAATTCTGGTGTTCATTTTTCTTTTATCTTCTGTTTATGTGTGTTAAATATCCGTACAACGCTTGGACGTAAAAATATGAACTCTACCGCCGCGTATATTCTAGCCCGCAATAAGTCTAAACATTAAGAAAATTCATGTGATTAAAGCCCGGATAGCATCCATACTCTGCACATAATAATTTTTTCTCTTAATGTGCCCACAAGATGAAGCTGCAATAATCTTCTTTTTTTGGTGTTGGGAGGTGACAACTGTATATCCATAAATTGATAATATATGACAATATTTAGCTCCAATTAAATAGGGGGTTACAAGCAGTAATTACGATCAATTATTTTGCAGCATAAGACCAAAAAATCTAAAGAATGAATGAAAACAATTATTTTGCAGCTAACTAGCCAAAAAAAAAAGAGAGAGACTCAACAGTAAATAATGGCATCCAAAAAACAATCACGAGAATAAATGGCTTTAGAATTCAATCATGTGAACCCTAATAAAAACAATGCAATGCAAATAGCATAACAAATGTCTCAGGAAGTATTCAATCATACATAAAGGGGTAGGATTAATTTAGACCTACTGCTAATAGCAACAGATGCAGCTCAATAGAGAAGAAGTGAAACCTTGAGGAATAATTATTACCAGTTGTATTTGTATAAATTAGTTTTGCTTAATAGCATGCTGCAAGTTGACAGTTCGATCAAGAATCGTGAAGTTGGAATGTATGGAAGAAAAATTTACTCAGAAAGTGGGCTTCGTGAAGTCATCAACAGGCTAATCATGAGCGAACATATGATGGACTACAATTGTGTTAGACTTGATACACTCATGAATGAAATAATGATCAATCTCAATATGTTTGGTTTTGGCATGAACAATTATTATGAGCATGAGAGATTGTTGATATATTGGCACAATTGAGATAAGTTGGATCAGTAATAGATACAACAAACCTCTACAATAGCCTACGTAACAAAATGATGTCCATCACGGTTGAGGAGAGAGCTTGATATTCAACCTCTGTAGATGAACGAGTGATAGTCGCTTGCTTCTTGGCAGACCAAGAAGTTAGAGTAGATCAAAGAAAAATGTAATATACAATGGTGAATTTGTTATCGTCGATGCCCCCAGACTAATTAGGGTAAGAAAATGCAGAAAGTTGAAGACATTTAGGTAGAATAGGAAAACCATAGTGTAAAGTTCCTCAAAGATATCTTAAAGTGGATTTCAGCATATGAAAATGTAGCAAGAGTGGAGAATACATATATTGACAGAGTTTGTTGACACAAATGTTATTTTGGGCCTTGTTATTGTAAGATATTACATTGAGCCAACCAATGCTCTATATTACTTAGGATTCTGAACAATAACCGAAGGAGCAGTTGGAAGAGATGTTTTAGAAGTTAAAGGACTGTTGACAGGTTTATTCAAATCCATATGTACCTTGGATAGAATGGCAACATCATATGATTCTTGATGAAGTAGAAAACATGTATGAAATTTTGGTAAATTGATAAGGAAACATTTGGATTGAATGCCAAGGTGTTTGAGTTGAAATATATTTTTAAGGTCTTCAAATAGAGCTAAAATCTTAGTAAAATTATTGTTGGAGACAAGAATATCATAAATGTACACTAGTAGATAATTACAAGTGTCTTGATTACGCTAAAAGAGTAATGTTAGATCAGCATCATTAGTTTTATAACCCCAATGTAAAAGGTGATCAATGAATGTAGAAAACCATTGCTGAGGTGCCTTCTTTAGTCTATATAAAGCTTTGTTTAATTCACACACAAATGACGGGTTATTGGAATCTTGAAATCCTTGAGATTGTGACATAAAAATAGTTTCCAAAAGGTCTCCATGAAGCAAAGTATTTGATACATCCAACTAATAAGGCAATGAAATTGTAATGAAAGAAGAAAAAAATGCAAACTATGGGCATTTTAGCCATGGGGCTGAATGTATCATGAAAGTCAATACCAAACTCTTGCTTATGTCCTTGTGCAATTAGTATAACGTTATACTGAGAAGGATGGAGACATCAGAATGGTATTTAATTCTATATTAACATTTACGTCTAAGTATGTTCTAATCAGGTGGGGGAGGAACTATCATCCATGTGCCTTTAGTTTATGAGGGTTAAACTTTTTAGAAATAGCCTTACACCACTAAGTATGTTTAATCGCAATAGAGTAACATAATGGTTCAGCCATGGTTTGAGAATAATGATATAAATTAAGTTATATATTATTTTTGTAATGATCTATCTTTGAACGGGAGACCATGGGATGCAAAAAAGGGGTGAATGGATAATGTTGGGAAGATACAGAATGACTAAATGTTGTGAATCTATTTTCAAGGAATATAATTTTGATGATAGCAAACAGTTCTATTTCTTTGCGACTGCCTTACCTACTAACATTTCAGGTCCACAAGATCAAACTGCAATTTGAACCAACTCAAGATTGGATATACTAGGTCTGAGTTAGTTTGTAATCTTTCACCTTTTTTTGAGTTAATTGAAAATGATGTGGTTCCTGATGCTAAGTAACATTGTACACACACACTTGAGAAATTTTTTTTAACCGTTTTAGAGTTTTATGTTTTTTCTCACATCATCCAAGACGATCCATAAATCAGCCTAGATGATTAGTTAAAAATAAAAACTCTAATTAGGGCATCCTAGTTAAGGAAGTCATCATTAACACATTGTCCTGGATGATATTCATATCAATCAGGACGATAAGCTTAAATCACAAAGAATCAACTGCCAGATCTATTTAGGTAGCTTTTATTTTTAGACATCATCCAGGACACTGTCCTAGTTGATGTAGTATAATTATGCCTAAATTAATACAGTAATTAAGGAAATTAATTAAGGTTTGATTGCTCGATCATATCGTCCTAGATAATCGCAGGATTGACCGGGACGATTAGTTCAAAAAACTTAGTTGTTTCTGGATGATCAAACATCAGCCAGTTTTTATTTAGGGCGATGCTCTAAATGATATGCATTAAATTAAACTAATCATCCGGGACGATCGTGAGATTGACCTATATGATCAAGTTATTTTTCCATCGTCCAGACATCCATTCCGAGCGATGTTTTGGATGATATTCAACGACTTATACTAATTATACAGGATGATATGAACAAAAACCTTCTGATTGCCCCAAATCATCCTAGCTGATTGAGCTTAATTTGTACGGATCGTAAAGGACGATATTTATATTGTCATGGATGATAATGTCAGTTTGTTGCAATTAATAGCTTTTGGAAGCTTTTCTATTTAAGACCTCTTATTCTATCCAAGAGATCATCTTTTGCTACTGTCTTGACCTGAGATAGCCTAAAGGAGAGGGAGAGAAAGGGAGAGAAAGGGAGAGAGAGAGGATCTTATGAGGGAGAGTTTATGAGGGAAAGTTTATGAGGGATTTAACCAAGGTTGCTCCAAACAAGGATCCAAGTTATCTTCTCCGATCGTCGCCCCATATTCTTGGAGGTTTGAGAGAGGTCCACTTTAGCAATCGATCAAGGTTCTCTGGCTAATTTAGGAGAAAGCAAAAGGAGTTGGGTTCTCTGCCTCACTAGTGTCGGTGGAAAAGAGATTTTATAAAGCCTTCTTCGCTTTGCTATGAGAGCAAAAGGAGAGTCACTGAGTTTAATGCAATAATCGGAGGGCGCCTCCAGGGAGTAGACATAGGTCGAGTTGATTAAACCACTATAAATTTTTGTGTTCTTTATTACTGCTTTTTCCGCATTTAGTTTATGCACTTTAAATTTCTTTATGGTGAATTTTAGTTTGATTTGAGTTTGTGTTTTTGATTGAAAGATTTTTTAAAATACCAATTCACCCCACCTCTTAGTTAGCCTTGGACTAGTTCATGAGGGCTTAATATTCCTAAAAAACTTTCAAGTGGTGTAAGAGCGAGATTCATAAAATTGAGTTTTAAAAAACTTTTGAATTTCAATTCATGGCTAAATCCTGTAATCGTAATACTGCGGAAGGGTATTCTATTACCGACCACATTTGTTTAACAGTATTCATTTTGATTTTTGGAAAACTCGCATGTCTATATTTTTACAATCGATTGACTATTGCGTATGGATGCTTGTTAAAGATGATTATATACCTCTGATTGGTAAAATTAATGGTGCTACTATTTCACTTCCTTTCACTGAATGGGCTCTTAATGATAGAGATTTAGCATAACTTAATGTGAAATATTTGAACTATTTTTTCTATGCTTTAAAATCTAACGATTACATGTGTATTTCAACTTGTGCTACTTGTAAAAATATTTGGGATAAGTTGTGTATCACTTATAAAGGAACCAAAGAAGTTAAACAATCAAGGATGAATATTTTATTGCATGACTATAAACTTTTTTTATGAAATCTAATGAATTAATTTCTAACATGTATACTAGATTTACTCAAATAGTCAACTCATTACATTCTTTAGAAAGAGAACTCGTAAATTATAAAAAGGTCAATAAAATTTTGAGATGTTTTTCTTCCTCCTTTGATGCTAAAATTTCTGTAATTTCTGAATCTAAATATTTGAATACCTATTTAATTGATAACTTACTTGGATCACTCATTGCTTACGAGCTAGGGGTGAATCAAAGAAACCTTGATGCATGTGAGAAAAAGTAAAAAACTAAGATTCTAAAGGCCAACGACATGGACACTAACTCTTTCGGATCTGAATGTGATGATGTTGCATAATCAAGAGGTAATTCAAAAGTTTTCTAAGGAAGAAGCATAAGAACCATCAGAAGTGGAATAAATGTAAGGGTAGCAAAAATTTTAAAAATTATAATTATAAAATCTATTTTGAATACAGGAAGTCGCTACACGTTAAAGTTGATTGTCCTACAATTAAAGCTCACTCAAGTAAGGAGAAGAGTGAGGAGAAACCCAAGTTCAAAAAGGGTATGAAGAGATTCCTAAAGGTATTTTAGGCGGATTCTATATTAGACTCCTTTGAGATTGAAGCTGAAGAAGAGACAACAAACTTATGTTTGAGGGTTGACAATCATCTTGGTTAATATGACCAAGAAAAGGTATGTGAAATAACCTACGAGAACCTACTCAAAGTTTATAAATAAATTCATGTATCATATAGAAAACTTAAGAAATCATATGCTAGTTTGAAATTAGAGTTTTTAAATTTGCAAAAAGAGCATGAAATTTTACTTAAAGATCACCTACAATCGATAGCAATCACATGTCACTACTTGATGAGTTTGATGCATTAAACAAAAAGCATATTGAATTATTTGATGCACATGATTCCTTGAAGTCATCTTATATTGAGTTAAAAAGAGAGTTTAAAAAATTAGAAAATCTCAAAGCTTTTGAAACATTGCATGCATCACATAACTTTAAAAGGAAGCAACACCACCTGAGTAGATTAGTAAACCCTTTTCCTGGTGTTAGATGTTTTTTATGTGGCATGTTAGGACACATCTCACACACTTGCACTATTCAGCGTAGTACATATTGGGTGTGAATACCCAAATTGCATGATTTACAGCATAACATACATGCATTACATTCTTCTTTTCATAAGAAGGGACCTAAATATATTTGGGTTCCTAAATCTAACATTTGATAATTTTGTAGGATTGCTCTCGCAAAAAGCCTTGTGAGAGCATGTGGTACCTGGACAATAGATGCTCACGCCACATGACTGGAGATGTTAACCAATTCATTTTACTAGAGGCCAGGGCTGGAGGCATGGTTACTCTTAGAGACAACACCACCAGGAAAGTTGTGGGCGCAGGTATAATCAGAAACTCCAAGAACATTTTGATTGAAAATATTTTGCTTGTATATGGATTGAAACACAACTTGCTCAGCATCAGTCAGCTTTACAATAAGGGCATTATCATTAAATTCTTGGTAAATACTTGCATTATAAGCTTAAATAACAACACTATTTTGTAGAAAAAATGGATCAATAATATTTACATGCTTGACTTAAATAATATTGAATGTGTTATTTCATTTTGCTTAAAAACTACTACTGATGATTCATGATTATGGCACAAAAAATTATGTCATGCTAGTATGAAAACCCTTAGGAGAGTGACCCAAAAAGACCTAGTTAGAGGTGTCCCCAAGCTTAAATTCTCCAAAGACCATCTTTGTGATGCTTGCCAACTAGGGAAGCAAGTCTAATCATCTTTTCACTCCGTTAAGGATATTAGCACCTTTAGACCTTTAGAAGTCCTTCACATAGATTTATTTGGACCCATCAGCACTTCCAACTTAGGGGGAAAAGTCTATAGATTTATAATTATTGATGACTACTCGAGGTTTACTTAGATTAGATTTCTGTCACATAATAATGAGTTTTTTAATGAGTTTAAATCCTTTTTCACTTGGATTCAGAAAAGCTAGGCTGTGCTATTTTGACCATTCTTAGTGACCATGGGGGAGAGTTTGAAAATGAGAGATTTAGAGGCTTCTATGAAGATAAAAGTATTAGTCATAACGTTTCAGCTCCTAGGACCCCTCAGCAGAAAGGGGTAACTGAAAGAAAGAATCGAACCTTAGTTGAAGTCGCTAGAGTCATGCTTGCTGAGTATTCACTTCAAAAGTACTTTTGAGTTGAAGTGGTAAACACATCTTATTATGTATAAATATGGTGAATGTTAGAGCCAAACATGATAAGACATCCTATGAGATCCTTAAGGGTAGGACACCCAATCTTTCCCACCTCCATATCTTTGGCTGTAAGATTTTTATTTTTAATAATGGGAAGTCACACTTAGGAAAATTTGACCCAAAATCTGATAAAGGAGTGTTCTTAGGATATTCAAGTGTGGGGAAATCCTTTAGGATGTTTAATAAGAGGACATTGGTGATGGAGAAGACTACTCCTGTAGTGTTTGATGAATCTAATCCTAAGAAGTCTAGAGTTGAGGTTGACGATGAAGTTGGAGAGATTAACACAAGAGTTAAAAATTTGGAGAAGAGGGTAGAGCCCTAAAATACTGAAGAAGTAGGTGAGATTACCCAGGGAGTAGAAATGCAAATCTGAAGGAAAGGGTTGAACCTACACACACCTTGCCTAGAGATTAGAGATATTCTTTGAGTCATCCTAAAGAACTGATCATAGGAGACCCTTCTGAAGATGTTAGGATTAGCCATAACTTAGGAAGGAAGTGAACCACTCTGTCTTTATCTCAATGACTAAAACCACCAATATCAATCAAGCCTTTTCTGATGAGTTTTGTATATTAGCCATATAAGAGGAATTAAACCAATTTATTGGGAATGATGTTTGAGAGCTTGTAGAAAGACCAAAGAGATAAAATGTAGTTGGAACCAAATGGGTCTTTAAAAATAAAATGAATGATTAGGTTGTGTTGGTTAGGAATAAGGCAAGATTGGAGGCTAAGGGGTACAAACAAATAGAAAAGATTGATTATGAAGAGACCTTTGCCCTTGTAGCTAGATTGAAAGCCATTAGAGTGCTACTAGCATTTGCTTGTTATAAGGGATTTAAGCTTTTCCAAATTGACGTTAAGAGTACCTTTTTAAATGGGGTAATAAAAGAGGATATATTTTTAGAGCAACCCCTAGGTTTTGAGAGTTCCCAAATTCCAAATAATATTTTAAAATAAAAAAAAAGGTATTATATGGATTAAAGTAGGCACCTAGAGCTTGATATAAGAGGCTTAACACATTCTTATTAGAGAAGAAGTTTGTTAAGGGAAGCGTAGACACCATCCTTTTTTTGAGGAAAGTAGGAGATGAATTACTCATTGTTCAGATCTATGTCGATGATATACTTTTTGGATCTTCTAATAAAAGGCTATATGATGATTTTTTTATAATAATGAGTAGGAAATTTGAGATGAGTATGATGGAAGAGTTGTCCAACTTTTTGGGATTAGCATAAGACAATTGGATGATGAAATCTTTCTAAATCAATCGAAGTATATAAATGACATCTTGAAAAAAATATGAAATGGATAAAGCTAAACCAATTAATACTCCCATGACCTCTAGTGTTCAGTTGGATAAGGACTCAAATGGAAAATAAATTGATTAAAAGAAGTACATATGGATGATTAGATCTTTACTTTACCTGACTGCAAGTCGACCTGATATAATATTTAGTGTTTATCATTATGCTAGATTTCAAACTGATCCTAAAGAGTCCCACTTTACTGTAGTTAAGAGAATTCTTAGATATCTCTTAGGGACCCAAAACTTAGGAATCCGGTATCCTAGGCACAACATTTCTTTTGAGATTATTGAATATTCTAATTCTGATTTTGTAGGATGTAAGGTGGATAGAAAGAGCACTTCTAGAACTTGTCAATTTATAGGACAGTCTTTATTCTCCTAGTATAGTAGATAATAAAACTTTATTGTACTTTCCACTACTGAGGCTGAGTATATTGCCTTAAGAAGTTATGTGGCCTAAGTCCTTTAGTTGAAATAACAAATTTTGGATTTAGGATTACCTATAAATATAATTTTAATCCTTTGTAACAACACTAGTGCCATCTACATCTCTAAGAATCCTATCCAACATTTAAGGACCAAACACATTAACATAAGGAATCATTTTATTAGAGACCATGTGACCAAACGAGATATTGAGCTACACCGTGTGACAACTGAGAATCAATTAGCTGACATCTTTACTAAACCACTAGCTTTTGACACTTTTAGCATCTTAAGGATCATATTGGGTGTGATTGATATAAATGCATGAACTTGTTGTTTATTGATTTCTGAATCTTCTGTTTTGTTGCTTTTTTATTTTTATTTCACTTTGCTTACTTTACTTTATTACAAGTTTTTATATCTCTTCTTTATTTTATTTCTATTATTTTAGTTTTTCTTTTTTTGTGATCACTGTTGAAATAATATTTTATACCATATTTGTGTTTTTTGAAAATTTGTAGTAAATATTTTACATCTCTTAATCTGTTAAAGGGAAAAAACATCGTTGATTGTTTCTCTTCCTCTAACCTCTTTTAGTAGTATAATTTTTTTTTTCTAAACAAAAATCTATCTTAAATTAAGAACTGAACTTCGGGATTGAGATCTTTTCTATCTTGTTACAGTAATCTATCTTATATTTATAATGTTCTAAGTTTTTATATTATTTTAAAATTTCTCATCATCCTGTCATTGAATTTATCATATGATTTTGATTATACTTTGTGGTTTGTTCTTCCTTATATTAGAGAATGAGTTTTTCTTCTCTGAAATCTAAAAGATATACTCACAATTGAGAGTATTTAAGAATTTTAAAAAGGGATCTAGCTTACAAAAAAAAAGTGGTCAATGAAGCCAATTCAAAAGATACACAATGATGCCAATATGATAAATATATACAAAGTGTATCAAAAAATCAAAAGATGCTTAAAGTGCACCATTCAATTGACAAGAGGCATAAAATGAGCCCACCAAAAATAAGTTCTCTTCTCTTTCAAACTTTTAAAACTTAGAAGAATTCATGGGCCACTTGATATTTTTAAAAGCTTGATTTCGAATTTTGTAATTGTGATAAATTACTTTGATACATTATTCTATAAGATATTTTTTTTGAAATCAAGTCTTGAACGGATCTCTTTTTCTTATCTAATTAGCTTTTCTAAGTTTGGTCTTTTGATTTCAAAAGTTGATTTTGTCCTAAGAGAAGTCCGAGCTCGAGTTAACATGATCGGATATTATACCATTTTTGGATTTCAATAATGTTAACTCATTGGTCTTATAAGTCTTTAAAATCAATCACATGAAAACTATGTCATATTTAAGCTTTGATTAAAAAAAACTTTGCTTTCGTTCTTCATTTTTTTTTCTTTTCTAGTTTTTTCCTCCTTTTTTGTGATGTCAAAAGGGGGAGTAGTGTTTGATATTATTTTCATTTTTAATTGTTTGTTTGCAATCATAAAAAATGGAGAGATTATTGTAAATCTATTTTTAGAAAATATAATTTTGATGATAGCAAATACTTATATTTCTCTATGGTTGTCTTGCCTGCTAATATTTCAGATCCACAAGATTAAACTACAATTTGAATCAACTCAAGACTAGATAGACTAAGTCTGAGTCCGTTTGTAATCTTTTACCTTTTCTTGAGTCAATTGTAAATGATGGGGTTCTAGATGCTAAGTAACATTGCAAATACACACTTGGGAGAAACTTTTCTGACTGTTTTAGAGTTTTTTATTTTTGCTCACATCGTCCGGGATTATCCATAAATTGGCCTAGATGATTAGTTAAAAATAGAAACCATAATTAGGGCATCCTGGATAAGGTAGCTGCCATTAAGCGCATCATCCTGGATGATATTCATATTGGTCGGGATGATAGGCTCAAATCAGAAAGAATCAACCACCAAATCTATTTAGCTAGCTTTTATTTTTGGACATCGTCCTGGATGATGTAGTACAATTATGCCTAAATTAATCTGATAATTAAATAAAATAATTAATTAAGGTTTAATTATGCAATCATATCATCCTGGATGATCATAGGATCGGCCGGGACGATTAGTTCAAAAACCTTAGTTGTTCCCAGACGATCAAACATCGTCCTGCTTCTATTCAAGGCGATGCTCTGGATGATATGCACTGAATTAAACTAATCGTCCAAGACGATCGTGAGATCGGCCTGGATGAGCAGGTTATTTTTTCTATTGTCTAGACATCTATTCAGGGCGATATTTTGAATGATATTCAATGACTTGTACTAATCGTACAGGATGATATCCTATCGTCTTTGATAATATGAAGAAAAATCTTATGATCATCCCAAATCATCCTAATTTATTTAGCTTAATTTGTACGGATCGTACAGGACGATAATGTCGATTTGTTGTAATTAAGAGCTATTCTGAAGCTCTTCTATTTAAGACCTTTTATTTTACCCAAGAGATTATTTTTTGCTGCTATCTTGACCTGAGAGAGCCTAGAGGAGAGGGAGAGAATGGGAGAAAGAGAGAGAGAGGATCTTGTGATGGGGAGTTTGTGAGGGGTTTCATAAAGGTTGCTCCAAGTAAGGATTCAAGTCATCTTCTTTGATCGTCATCCCTTATTCTTGGATGTTAGAGAGAGGTCCACTTCAGTAATCGATCAAGGTTCTTTATCTGCTTAAGGAGGAAGCAAAAGGAGTCGGGTTCTCTGCCTCACTAGTGTCAGTGGAAAGGAGGTTTTGTAAAGGCTTCTCCATTCTTCTATGGGAGCAGCATGAGAGTCACTGAGTTTAGTGCAATACTCGGAGGGCGCCTCTAGGGAGTGGACGTAGGTTGAGTTGACTGAAACATTATAAATTTTTGTGTTCTTTATTATTACTTTTTTCATATTTAATTTCTGCACTTTAAATTTCATATTGGTGAATTTTGGTTTTGTTTGAGTTTATGTTTTTGATTGAAAGGTTTTTTTAAAATACTAATTCAACCCCCCCCCCCTCTTAGTTAGTCTTGAGTTAGTTCATAAGGGCTTAACATCCCTAAAAAACTTTCACTAAACACTGAAGCAAGACATTCACCTAAAATTTGAAGTTTCTTAGGCTTAGAAGATGGAAGAGGAGAAGGTGAAATATGAGACTAGATTGGAGTGGTGTTTTTGTTTTGAGAAGATGTGGGTATGCAAGAAAATGTCAACAATATTAAGGGAGGTGAGGTTGAAGAGTTGTATGGAGTGAGTTGGTGGAAAGCTAAGGTATAGAATGTAAAGGTAAAACATGCTCTTGAAAAAGAACATGATGAGAAGTGATGACTTTGCCTATGTGAGGATTAAAATAGTGATAAATTTTATATTTTTTAAGATATCCAACAAAATGCATGAAATTGAAACGCGTGATAGTTTGTGAAGAAGATGAGGTGGTGATAGAGGACATCATCATCAGTAGAATACATGAAGGTGAGTATATGATGGAGGGTTGCAAAAAAAAATCTTAAATGGTAATATTGTATATGTAGTTGGAGATGGTAGAAGATTGAGGAGATAAGTAGAGGTTAATATATATAGCTGATACCCAAAAACTATAGAGAAGATTGGCTTCTAGTAAAAGAGTACGTGTGGATTCTATGATGTGTCTATACGTGCGTTCAACCACACCATTTTGTTGTGGTGTGTAGGGGTAGCTTATTGATGCGTAATGCCATATTTCATGAGTAATGAGTTAAAAGCTTGGCTAGTGAAGTCTCCACCACCATCACTGCTAAGAGTAATAATGGAGTGGCTAAGACATTTTTCAATGGCAGTTTTAAATTGAATGAACTTAAAGAGAGTTTTAGATTTATGTATCATAGAAAAAATCCAACAATATTGAGAGAAATCATCCACAAATAGAACATAGTAGTGATAAGCATGAATAGATGAAACTAGGGATGCACCCCAAATATCATAATGTATTAGTTATAACAGATTAAATGTAATAGAACTAGAAGATGAAGAAGGTACTATATGACATTTTGTTTGATTACATGTATGTAAAGACAAAATAGATGACAAAATTGATAAACATTGTTGCTATGTGTGAATGGTGGATATAGTAGCCACATGAGGATGCCCTAAGTGTTTGCTCCAAACAACTTTGATGGAGCTGGGAGTAACTAAAGCAGAAATAGTAGATGTACTGGAGTGTAATTAGACATGGTATAGCCCATGATGGCTGAGACCTTTAAGAAGAAATTGATTAGCCTTCAAATCCTTAAGTTGAAAATTGGTAGAATTAAAAGAAAGTAAGCATAAATTATAATCAAGAAGTTGTTGGATAGAGAGGAGATTACGTGTAAGAGATGGAACATAATAGAGAATTTGAACTTGAGCTTACATGAGGGAGTTGGAAAAACCTTGACCAATAGCAAAAATTAGATGTTGCTACCCTTTACTATGTTTTTTTTTTTTTGGGAAACCCACATAAGGTGCCAACGCATTGATAATAATTAAAATTATAAGGTCCTTAGAAGGGATATCAAGCTCACCATGGCTCAAAAGAGCTACAAAAAATTCAAAATAAAACCTACAAACTTAATATCCCTACTAGCAAAAATTACAATGAAACCTAAGTACATTCTAGGGTGGAAAGAAGTCATAACCCTAAAATAAAAAAAGCTCATAAGATATGCTTGAAGTAGGAACTCTTCACCAAAAAAGATCCATATGCAAATAAAGTCAATAAAAACAGCTCAAATTCATTTGCATTATGTACCCAAATGAAGCCAGAAGCCCACTGAGTAGTCTTGCATAACATTAGATAAGGTACCACTAACTTGCAAAAGAACACTACAAAGGGATTGTAAAAATAGGGTAAAAATAATGCCAAAATACACAATATGAACCATAAAATAGCAGGTAGGTATAATGGAACTGGAAATGAAAATTATACCCACCAAACCTTTACAAAGACAGCAAACCCATCTGTTATACAAACATAATAAATATTCATTTAAAAGGGAGATCACCGGTTAATACAAATTGTAGCAGTAATAAACTCCACACTACTCACACACCCAATGATACAACAATCGATCCCTCACAAAATTCATCTTCTCAAATATACTGATCATATACAAGCCCATCCAACAAGAAACCACAATGAAGACACTAAGCAAAGAGGCAGACCAACCAATAATGCAAATAGTAAGAGCAACAACATAGATACCAATATTCATAGTTAATTGAAACCAGCACAATAAAGTCCATAAATTGGTCTACAGCTTGTCTTCCAAGTCAAAACAAAAAATTTTCTATCTCAAAACTTCTCAAATTCTTCCATTTGGACCCATTAAAGAAAGGCAAAATACCAACAAAGAATAAAACAATAGATTTCCAGCTGATGAAACAATCCACAAAAAACTATATTAATAGTATAAGCTATCAAAAACATAATATTAATAGTGCACCAGTAACAACCACAAAGTTAATGACAAGCCTCCACCAAATGACAAACAAAGTAACAAGAAGATGACAACTATGCATACAAACACATATAATATGGATAACCAGAAATCAAAAATAGAAAATAGAACAACCACTTAGCTCAGCCACATAAAAAATAAAACTAATGAGGTTGCAATATCTAAACCTACAAAAAGAGAAAACAAACCAAGTGTTAAAACCATAAACCACCACTAAAAGAACAAAGAAAGATTGCATGATCAAAGGATGAGAAGATGAATAGCGAGTGAGTATTCAACTCAGGTGTGTAGTATCATTTGAATCATGAAGCCAATGATCCAACTGTCACTGCAATTTGATCCAAGACCCACCCAAAGAAGGAAAAGCGCTAAACCAAAAACTTAGACAAGAGATAATATAATAGCTACAGCACCAAAGGAAAAGCAGACAATCATGTCCCATCAAATTCACTTTATTCCAACAAATCATGCCATAATCCTGAATGAAGCTCTGACACATCAAAATCAAACCAGACGGCCCCAATAAAAAAACTCCTCACTAACCCAAAACCATAAAAAATTCAACAAATAAAGAAAATGGCAAACCATAATGATACCCCAAAACATCACAAAGCAACCACTCCTTTCTCTTGAGACAGAACAAGATGAACAACAGTTGGCAATCTGGCTATAAAGAATGAAATTCCAATCATTCCCGAAAGGAATCACAACCAAACTAACACAAACAGGTAAATACCCAGAGGAAGCCATCAAAACTAGATCATAAATGCCCAAGAAGTCAAAACTAATAAACTGATACAACCAAAACTAGAATGAGGTAAAGTTGGAGGAAAAACAACTATAAACTCCTAACATAATGAAAACCAAATTTATCTCATCTAATGAGGCCCTTTAAAATAGGCAACAAATTTTGATAAAATAAATAAGGAATTTCAAATTACACCCAAAATTGTCTAGCATTTCAGCACAAGCATTCCCTTCTCTATAAACATGAGATAAATTGATGTTTTAACATATTCATATACTAATTAATTTATCTTAGAAGATAGAAAGGGTCAGGGCTGTAAGTTTGATCACTCCTATCTTCTAAATAGCACAGACATTGTAAAGCATCAACTACAATCCAAATGTTGACAATACCAAGAGACAGGCACAATTTAAGACGAAATAATATAGAATAAAGCTCAGCAAATATAATAGAACATTTATGGAGAGGACCTACAAAAGCCATAATAAAATTATCATGAAAATCTTTAATGATACCACCATAACCATAAGAATTATTTTTGACAGAACCATTAATATTATCACTATAGGAAATTCATCAATAACCGGCGGTCTAGACCGGCGGTTCTCTAGCCGCCAATATTAATGGTGGTTTACTTGGCGGTGTGACCGTCAATTTTTACTGGCAGTTTAACAGGCTGTTATGTTAAATATTGTCGCAAAAACAGTAGCATTCCAGACATCGCCGGTTAAACCGCCGGCGTTAAATCTTACCGGTGCGAAACCGGCGGCTCAAATTGTCGGAACCGCCGGATAGCCGCTGGAAAAGGCCCTAGGATAATCTGTCTCAGGCCTTCCATTTCAGTTCTTTGCATTCTCTCTCTCTCCTGGGTGGCTCTCGCCTCCGTTTCCTTCGACCTCTCCCTCTCGAGACACCTCCTCTGGCCGACGATGAGCTCCCTCCAGCCACTGAGAAGTTCCTCCAAATGAAGCCTCCACTCCGGCCGTCGAAGGCACTCCCCGCTCTAGTCGCTTCACCTTTGAGGTTTGCTTTTTTTTTATGCATTTTGTTTAGATTTGGGTTAGATTACATCAAGGATCAGTCTTAAGTCAATATTTTTTTACTTTAGTCATGGATGTTCTCACTAGACATTTGCGAGAGGATGTACCTTGTTGTTTGTTTTTTGTTTATGATAATCTTCTTGTAGATTTGAGTTAGATTACATCAAGGATCAGTCTTAAGTCAATATCTTTTTGCTATAGTCATGGATGTTCTCACTAGACATTTGTGAGAGGATGTACCTTGTTGTATGCTTTTTGTTGATGATATTCTACTTCTTGTTAACACTAGATTACATCAAAGATTACTCTTAAGCCAATATCATTTTGCTTTAGTCATGGATGTTCAAACTAGACATTTGCGAGAGGATGTACCCTGTTGTATGATTTTTGTTGATGATATTCTACTTGTTGATAAAAACTAGATAGAGCAGCCACATGCTTCTCCAGACATCGAGGATACGGAAGAGGATTAGTACTCTTTTATGTTTGATAAACTTATGATGATCTGATTGTAAATTTATTTGATTATGAACTTGTTTTGTTTAACTTATTAAACTTAGTTATTAACTTATGAACTTGTTTAATTTCACTTATTATTTTGTTTGGTTTAACTTATGAATATATTTGTGATAATTGTTGTGATTGACTATAGTGGCGTGTTTCCCAAAATTGTTGTGATTGTTGTATTGTTTGTGCAGGTTTAGAGTTTTGTGTGAAAATCTCTCAAATAGAGGGGACGCTATCAATTTTTTTTCAAATGCTACAGGTTTATGGCGGCCAACTGGCCGTTTGGCCTCCAGAATCTTTGATATCGGACGGCTAATTGACGTCACCAAAAATCTACTCCAATCGCTGGTATATACCTGTGGTTTGCCGACGGTGTCCGGCGGTACGCCGCCAATCCAACCGTCAGAATTTCCTTTGGTTTGAACCGCCGGTTTTCTTACCGACGGCTTACTGGCGGTCTATATTATAATAACGATGATTTTTATATTGACGGTTCGACGGACGATACGCCGCCAGTAAGAAAACCGGCGGTCACCGGTGCTAATACCTTTGGAACATAACTGGTGGTATAAACCACCGTTAAACCGCCGGTGAAGGAAACCGCTGGAAAAACACCACCGGTAAAGATTTCCGGCACCATTTTTTTCGACGGTTTGTAAACCGCCGACAAACCGTCGGTGTTTTTCAAAACCGCCGAAAAATAAGTAGTAACCGCCGGTCAAGACCACTGGTAATGAATGATTTTCCTATAGTGTATGTTTAAAAAAGTTACCACGAGGTTTAGACTTATAAATAAGCTTAGTTCCATCATAGTCCTGTGTATTTGGAAGGAAAATCCCAATCTCTTTAGCAACAAAAAAATGTAGCCTTTAATTTTTTTTGCATTCAATCTATGTCAAAGAGGCGTGCAGTGTCCGACACCATGTCCGACAAGTGTCAGACATGCCAAAAATGTGTCCAATTAAAAAATATTAAATGCAAATTGGACACGCGTGTCCGACACGCGTATCTTAAATATTTTATGAATTTTATTAAATATAATTTATTGTATTTTGCAGGATTTAAACTAAAGTTCTTATTTCCTATCCACAACACCAAATCAACGTCCGCAATTAATACCCAATCATCGAATATTCTCATTTTAATTTCTTTTTGGCAATGAAGGTATTTTCATCTCCTTTCCGGTGACTGATAAATGGCATCGACACCAGACTCTCGACGCCTAAAATATTAATTGTTGTATTTTGAAACTTACAAAAAAAAAGCTAGTACGCTCATTTCATGCTTGTTACCGCTAGGTACAAGCTCGCTACTGCTCAGTACATGCTCGGTACTGCTCGGTACATGCTCGGTACCGCTCGGTACATGCTCAGTACCGCTCGGTACATGCTCGGTACCGCTTGATCTCTTTCCATACAAATAACTTATGAACTTTAAAAACAAACGAAACTTCAAAATTACTCTTACCCTGGCAGGTCAAACCCCGCCAGGGGGCAGGGCCCCCTTGGACCCCCGATAGACCAGTATATTGTTGTATTCATGTTGTCTTATTATTGAGATATTTTGATTTCACTTCATATCAATTATAATTTCTATGTTGAAGGATAGTAGTTCAAATAGATAATATCCATGATTTAGGAGGAATATAAATCTTCGTCTTCTATCAAGGAAAATCTCATTTTATATGACATGTGATAATAAGATGTGAGATGTTGTTGGAGATGGGTTCGAGTGACTTGATGATATGTTATTATTGGAGGTTGCAAATCTTTCTCTAGATGAACCAGAGTTGGAAGCAATGATATTCAATGATGATAATATTGAAGGCCAAAGATCTACCTCTGAATTAAATTTTATTATTCCCTCTATTGAGTAGTTGGACCTTCATGTTGTACTAAATGGTTTTTTGCTTATATTTTTGTGGTTGTACTAGACATTTTGTACTAAACATCTTTATATTATAAGCTAAATAAGTTATCATAAAATTGATTTATTATTGCTTGTCATTTTTAATATAATGTCATCTTAATTTCTATATATTATATTAAAAAATTATTATGCCGTGTCCACGCGCACCCGTGTCCTATATTTTAAAAAAATGCCGTGTCCCGTGTCCGTGTCGTGTCGTGTCCGTGTCGACGTGTCCGTGTCGGTGCATCATAGCATTTAATAGATTAGCATTAAAAAGCTTTGTAACTTTATCTTTGATGTTCATAATAATAAACTAATGATCCATAGCAACATTATTAAAAAGGGAACTATTCCTAGCAAACCAGAGATACCACAATATAAGGGAAGGTATGAGATTTCTAATATGACCTCTAGAAGAAGTAAACCAAATATTTAAAAGACCCTTGATACTAATATTACCATAAATTTGATTAAACATAAAGATGTTATCAAAATAGACCCAAATTTTAGATGCAATAGAGAAAAAAATTAACACATGTTGCACCTTCTCCACATGATAAATACATTGGCATTTTGAAGGTAAAAAAAAAAAAAAACTTCTTTTGTTAAGGTTCTCATTAGTCGGTACGTAATTATGCAAAACTCTCATAATAAAAGTAGAAACAGTAGTTGGAATACTTTTATGCCATATCATAGATAAGACTTTAAAAATAGAACTCTTAGTTCTAATAACATTATAGGCATCCTTAAGACTGAACTAGCCATTATTAGACAAATTACAAAGAAGTAAATCTTTAGTATCAAAGGGATTTGTAAAATATGAGTTATAATAATATAATCAGGAACCACCCAGCATGTTTATCATAGTCCGAGCAATTATCAGAAATAAAAGAGTTCACCTTATTAACAACATTAGATGAAGTATTGAGCATTTGATTTCTAAAATTCGAAACCAACCAATCATCCTGCCAAAAAAATAAATTAGCACGACGACCACCCCATAAACATGACGTTTAGCTTCCCATTTGATATAAAACAATCTTTTTCTACCCTTTACCAATAGCTATATGGTAGATACCATGATAGGGTTGCGGATTATGTAAGTTATGGATATTGGCGGTATGAAGTGAAGATACACTAGTGCTAAGAAACCCTTTTTAGATGTTTCGTTAAGTATGAAACACTGGTATTGAGGGTATAACGCTGAAATGAGGATGATTGATAGGTGAGATATATGTGAAACTAACAATTAACCACTATATAACCCTTTTTGTGATAGATTTGGCATTCAGGAAGAGATGTAGGGAATTGGCACCTCTATTTCGGCAAGACCAACCACAAAGATAGCTTAACCAACCATAATAAGCAGCATATAGAAAACCACGACCACAAAAGTGGCCGCTTGTGGTGATAAGAGATGGTTAAGAGTCTGAAGACAAAAAAATCTAAACTTCTTGAAGTGCTACAACTGCAAGATTGATCTTTTCACTACACAAAAGTGAATATAAATCATCTAGGTAGAGAGGTTGCAAATTTTTGCATTATCGATTCTAATTGCCTAATAAGATATTGGTAAACCATTTAAGGTTTAAAGTGTTATGTCCTTTGGATCTAGTCTTCTGCCTATAATAGAGATTGCATCCACTTTTTCTTTAACATAAGATAAATATTGAGTCATAATTTGATCAAACATAGTTAGGTGATGAAGTTCACATTTAAGTTATAAAATACGATATCTATTTGACGACTGTAAACATTTACCAAGAGTTTGCCAAACTTCTGTACAACTGTGCAGATTCAGCACATATGGTAGCAAGGATGAGGAAATGGCAAAGAATAAAGCTTTAGTAAGATTTTGGTCTATCAACATCAACTGATTACAGTTGGAATTGAGAAAGGGTATATCATCTGTATTAAGAGTATAATTGGAAGGTTGAGAAATCCATCAAAGCCATTTGCTGTTAAAACTTCTATGTTATGAGATCTCCAAACAAGATGATTATCTATAGCGAGCAAGGAGTTGATCATGCTCTTCACATTGTTCGTTAGAAATTTTAGTTGAGCTAGAATGTGAATCTCGGCTAGAAGAGGATTAGAACTGCTCAACTCTCTAGTTGCCGGTGAGGATTAATCTCCATCTAAAGTATTCATTGGCAAAGATAAAAAGGGAAAAAGTGATAAAGCAATAAATCTCAGCAACTCTTATACCATGTAAATTTAATTTAACAAAACTTTAGCAGGAAAACATAAGAACTATCTACAGCTAAAATGACTTTGCTCTCTCTATTTTTATTGTGTGTATTTCACCACTCTAGGTCTTTAGATTCTTGGAAGATATATATGCAGAGGACATTATATCACACAATAAATAGAAGAGTATTAAGTTATACTTAAAGGGCTAAGATTAATTTAGACGTATTGCTAATAGCGACAGAGGCAATACTGCAGACAAGAAGTGGAATGTTGAGGAATAATTATTAATAGCCATATTTATATATATATTAGTTTTCCTTAATACTAACTACTTAAGATATAATGAACAGTAATTATTCCTTTGACTCAAAGCTTAAACCATACTGCCTAATCATTAATCCCGACCAGCCCTTCATTTATCTCCTTTGACAGAGTTGTGTGTCATTCTTTTTACCCTATAGGAAATGTGCGATTTCTGGCTGTAAATCCATCTAAAATCTAAGCATTTCTGTTGGAATTTGCTATTTCTAGCGGAATAATTTTTATCGGTAAAGTTTATATTGGTAAATGGTTTCCAATGATCCATTGAAAAAATTTTAAATTGAAGATCAATATAATAGCCAGCGAATTAAAAACATGTTGGAAATTCAAAAAATGTCAAAACTTTTAGTTTAAAATCCATCAAAAAACTATAACAAAAATAAAAAAACTCCAAAAAGTTCTAAAGATATTTATTCATTCAGTTCGTGCCATAGAACGACATCCAAGACATTTAGCTTTATAGGAGATCTGAATGAAAGTGTTCAAGGACGAATACAATTCTTGATTGAAAAGTAATAGCATAAGACAGTAGCAAAAAATAATAATTTCATGGATAATATATTATTAGGAAATGAAAAAGCAAAGAATTGTTGATCAATAAAAACATGATGTAAAAAATGCTCACAATAATTACCTAAAACAACAACTCATAAATAAAAGATCAGGCCAAATAGTCAACTTAAAAAATGAACTGTTCACATCAAAAACCTCTTATTCAAACTTGAATGCGACTCTAAAATTGAAATCCTCAATGACTGTTAGATTGAATAGAAAATCCCTTACACTGCGACAAGCCAAACATATAGTGGAATATATGGGATATAGGCTTCGTTTGGGACGGCTTTTTTATTGCTTTCTAAAACGGAGTTTTACTAAAAAAAAAAATTTGGTACTAAAACTCCGTTTTAGAAAGCAAAAAAAAAAAGCAGTCCTAAACAAAGCCATAATCAAACCCTTTTATCCTATAAAAGAGAAATAACTTATTTTTAACAAAAACTAAAGAAAGAAATCTAAAAAAATTTAAAATAATTAAAGAGATGAACTTTTACCTTTCAAATCTCGAAGAAATTGAGCTAAATGGAATATAAATGACCTTGATTGGCATCGGGCAATGGAGAGGCCAAGTGAGCTATTTGGGAGAGAAAAAATTGTGATATGCGAGAGGGAGGCTGTCTCATAATGAAATAGGGTTATTTCAGGCGATATTTTTTTACAGCTATTTTTATCATAAATTAAATAATATTTCCTCCAAATAAGACCATAAAATATTCCAATGATAATGAATATATTTCAGGTAGTGTCACATGCCATGAACGTGAGACTCCTAAGCAGTATATACTCTACCTGAATCACAACGCGTGTAAATCTTCCCATGCCATTTGCATATGCTGACTTATTCAATAATTCCTTCTCACCTTCTCCTTTGACTCAAATAGAGCCATTACACCTTTTTTCAGGATCTCTATATTCATCTTCCTTCATATCCTTTGGAACAACAAATGGCATAAGCCTCCCACCTTACCTTCTCCTGTGATATTAAAGGGCTATTTGGATGGAAGATTTTTTGCTAAAATCTTGCAAAATGGTAGAAATACAAGTTTTAAATCCTACAAAAGTTTAAACATCATTGCAACCTTATTTTGGCATAAATCACAAATTTATGAAATCCAATTATTCAGTGATGTTACATGCTGGAACATTAACGGTTATAGAGAGAGAAAAAATATAACATCTAATGGGGTGGACTTATGCTTGTAAGCAACCAAGGCTTTGTTATAGACTTTGTAATAAATATTGATTCTGTCAATGCTATTTTTTTTTATATGTCATGGAGGAAACTCCAGTTAACAATACGCAAGTATACATGCCAAATCAGGTATTAAAGTTAAGAAATAGAGTGTCAAACACACGATAAAGTGTTATACATACCTGCAAGAAAACTACTACTGCTTATTATAAATGCATAAGCTATTCTACTGAAATAAAAATGATATTTTTTGAGTTTCTATCATTTCATAGAAATAGTAGAATAGTTTATATAATATTTAATAAAATGTTTTGGATTAATGAATGTAAATATTTTATTTTTCTCATGAGACACTTAATCGTAGATATGATTCAGAGCATGTGTATCCCAAAATCAGTGTCAAGCTTGTAGGGTGAAAAGAATATCTACTGACCTCTAATAGTTATAATATATCCTTTAAAACCTAGAATATTCAAACTTGCTATGTCTAGGCGTGCCTACATTCTATCACAATATTCCTGATTGTTCTTGCATTCCTCCATCGACGCTACAGATGATGCTAGGTTTTAACTACACATATGGACACTATGTGCATTAAATAAAGAATGAGACATAATTGAAAACATCATTAATTCTTTAAAGTACGAGAGTCTTTTTTAGTACTTAATTTGCTCTTGCATCATTAATAAAAAATAAGAGATCTAGCCAGACATATAATAAATGACAAGCAAACTCATTTTTATTGTATTCATAGAAGAATCAAAATGCAAGATAAATAATAGTATTTTATGACTAAATAGGATCAAGTATATCCTCTTCACTCCTTCCTTCACTTATAGAGTTGTTTCAACAAGCATAGGCTAAACACTATAATAGATTGTATCCTTTACTTACCTTTCCTCCCATAGATTTTGCTCTAAGAGGGTACTTGAGAAGCACATTGAATTGTACTATGTTTTACACAAGTGAATAAACTCCCTCACAAATAGAGCAGAACATCTATTTATCAAAAAGCAACGAAAAGGTGTCTTATGCTATGACGCTTGAAAGTATGGCACTGTTGTTCTCTAAAGTGAACTAGTGCCTCGACGCTGAAATATTTGCTCCATTGTGATGCTTGATGTCATGGAATGGTTATCAAGTGAACTGATGCATCTTTTAACTTCAGTGATATATCTCTTGGAAGTTATAATTGTAGCACCTTGGCGTAGTGGAAATTGGAGTGTTGAAGTGCCTGAGTGGAAAAATGGTGCAGAAGCATTGAAATGTGTAGTGCTGCGACATTCATTTTCCTAAGACCCCAATATTGCTAAGCTTATATTCTATTGCAACGGCTCCTCAAAAGTTGTGGCATTGATTGTGACTTCACTGCAACACTCGTAAATAGAGAGTATGACGTTGTAATGTCTAAAAAGTGATACTTTGATGGTGTTGAAAGGAGCATGTCAAGAGTGTTTCCTCTCGCAATGTGGCTATTGCCTACTCTATTTTTTTTAACCATTTATGAGATGATCCTATACAAAAAAAAAAAAAAACTAAAACAACTATTTTTTTTTAAATTAAATATAATAAATAATACATAATATACACTTATCAATATCATAACTTTACACAAAGAACCAATTTATACAAAGACGAGATAAATACAAAAATTGTAAGAGAACAAATTTTTGTGTAAAAAATCTTGTGAGAAAAAATACAATTTCTAGCACTTCTAAAGTGGTTATACTAATATTAATATTTGAATATAAATGAATTTGATTAATAGAGGAATGCATTAATATAATATAAAGAACACAATAGTTTGTGATTGAAAGAGCTCCTTGAAAGTGCTCAGATGACACTAGAAAGTGCTCTGATACCACTTGAAAGTTCGTTAGGGATGTTAAGCCCTATAGAACTAGCCGAAGGCTAAATAAAGAGAGTGGTGAATTGATAAAGAAGAATCTTTAAATCAAAACACAAATCAAAACCAATATCACCACAATAAAAACCAATGCGGAAATTAGATGCGGAAGAAAATAATAAGAAAGAACACACCAGATTTATAGTGGTTCGGTCAAACCTTGACCTACGTCCACTCCTTGGAGGCACCCTCCAAGTATTGCACTAAAACAAGTGTCTCTCATTTAGCCCCCACAGCTAGGCGGAGAAGCCCTTACAAAATCACTTCCACCTTCCCCGGTGCGGCGGAGTCGTCGGGTCCTTTGACACCAAAGTGAACTTCTTCTTTGGTGAACTTCCCTCGAGACAAGCCTTGAATCCGACGGTATTAAGGTGCAATCCTGCCGGAGCAACTGTGTGGAATCCCCCTCCACACTCCCTTGAGTCCCCCCTCGTAAAATCTTCTCCCTCTCAGACTTCACCCGTTCCTCACTCCCTTTCAAGCTCTCTCTCTTCAAGTCTCCCCCACAAGAATGAAGCTACAATGGCTGCCAAAGACACTTACAAAGTGTCATGTCATAGCTTAAATAGAAGAGCTAAAAATGAGCTCATTAATGCAAGTTACTGACTTTATCGTCCAGGACGATAGACATATCATCCTGGCCAATTAGTTTAAATATAAAGGAAAACCATCCTGAATATCACCCAAAAATGAAGCTGGCAGATGTCTAATCGGCCTGGACGATCTTACGATCGGCCCGGACGAAATCAACATTAATTGCTTTCCAAAATTACCAGAGAAATTTTGGAAAAATTATCCTGGATCGTCCTGGCCGATATTTTATAGTCTAGGCCAATGTCTAAAAATAAGTATTTCCTAAGTAGATCTGGCGACAGATTCTTTCTGAATTGAGCTTATCGTCTTGGTCGATACAAAATCATCCAGGAAGATGTGTTTTGCATAATGACGGCTGCTTTAATGAGGATGCCCTAATTAGGGTTTTTGCTTTTAAACAGATCGTCCCGGCCGACATAAATATCATCCAGGACGATGTTACCAAAAACAATAAACTCTAGGGAACAGTTAGAAACTCTTATACGTTACAAAGTATCAGTATCCACAATAAATACAATAGGCTCAAGAAAGGAAAAAGTGTACAAACTGACTCAGACCTAGTCTACCCAATCTTGAGCTGATTCCAAATTGTAGTCTGATCGTGTGGATCTAAAATGTCAGTACGTAAGGCAGTCATAGAGAAATAAGAATGTTTGCTATTATCAAAATCATAAACCATAGATTAGCAACACTCCTTAGTAGGAATCCTGTAGAAATTGAAGAGCTGAAGTTTCGAACCATAATTAATATCAATAGTGTACAACTATAAATGATTGTGTATGTTGACCTTATTAGCAATGGTAGAGATTTCTATAAGTTTTAGAGTATCCATGTGATCATGACAAGAAGATTATAAGTAAAAGGATCATAGTTTGGAGATGGAGGTACTTGGATTATAATCTCATGATCGAGGTTAAATAATCATTATCAGGTGGTGGGGATTCAAGGTTCGTTGTCAAGTAACATTGGTGTAAGGAGTGCATTAGGTGGATAACGAAGGTCCAAGGACAAAAATTAAAAGAGATGGAGGTTAAAGGGAGTATAGTCAAAGGATGTTGGAGGTTGTAAGGACCTTAGAAGGTAGATGAAATAGGTCGAAGGAATGTAATTGGTTGGGGACCAAGGTTGAAGTATCGTAGTCATACTATAGTAGTTTTAAGGATCATAGTAAAATTATGGTTATCAGATAATTATAGTCTGGAAAAAATAGTGCAAGAATTGTAGTACAATGTCAGTGGTTTAAGCATTGTAATTAGCTTGTGATGGAGGCCTAAGGGATCATAGTTGGGTAATGGTGATTTGAAGACCATAGTTGGATGTTGGTGGTCAAAAGACCATTATTGGATAGAAGCTAAGATTAGAGGATTGTATTTAGGCAATGGTGGTTCGAGGACCATAGTTGGGTAATGGTGGTTTAAAGATCATAGTTGGTAGGTTATTTAGGTCAAGAGACCATATGAGGTGACATTGGTTGGAGTGATGTACTTTTATAGTAATGGTCAGAGGACCATAGAAAGACAATGGTGGTTTGAGGACCATAATCAATAATGGCTATAAAAAAATTATAGTCTTATGATGGTGGCTGAAGGATCATAGTTGTATAATAGTGTAAGAGCTATAGTAGATGAGAGGTAGAGATTGGAAGGATTGTAGTCAGGAAATAATTTTCAATTGATCGTTGTTAGTTAGCAATGGTGATTCTTGTTTGTGGGTGATGTTTATGTATCACATAGACGTGGCCCAATCAATGAATCAAGGGCAAGGTCCTATGAAACTAAAGTCATGAAGGAGCCATAATAATTTACATTATTTTATAATAAATTTATATGTATTTTTAGGTTTATCAGTTGTATGTGTATAAAGAATAAGTATTGTTTGGACTCTATGTGTCAAGGAGCTACTTTATCTATAAAATAGCCAAGAAGAGTGATGTGATGTCTCAACCCAATCCAATATGACATATAAATAGGATAAGTCATATCTTGTTGAATGGTGATAGACCAAGCCCACGAATAAAATTTTGGGTACTTTTTAGATTTTTTTTTTCAATTTAAAATGGACTATAGAGCTTTTAATTGACCTCTCGTAAGTATAAAAAAAAAACTCCTCCATATATTTTCTTTTTAAATTACATTCGTTTTAAAAATGTATATATAATAATATCTACACATTACAATGCATGCTTATTAACTTGAGTAGACCAAATAAAGAAAATAACCATAAATGTACAAAAATTAGAAAATAACTATTCATACTTAGATAAATCTGAACCTTGGACCACAGCTACTCAACCATCTCTTTCCGTCCCCTGACCTAAAATAGAATGCAAAATATGTGTGAGTCATTAAAGATTAGTATGTCATACACACCAATCTAAATTTTTATAATAAAATTTCAAGAATACTTAATAATTTATTTTGTTAATCAGATTAATGCTTATAATTATCAAAAATAAAATAAATAATATAGGGAAACTAAATAAAGAAGTACTTATATATAATAGCATAGAATAATAGATTTTTTTTAGACCCCTATACGTCACATCATAAATAGATATTGAAATTCATGCCCTTATGAATCCCTATGCTAGGAAATCATAAAAAAGACCCTTATGGTTCCCAATGCTAAGCAAATATCATATCTCCAAAAATTAAGGACCTTATCACTCCCTGTGCATTCAGCACAATAGAACTTCCATCAACATTAGAGCTCCATAGAATCATACATTTCAAAAAGATAAGAACATATATTATTACATTTCATTAAATAAAATATAAATAAACTAGTTTAAAAAAATTCACTTAATGTTTTATTGATCGGTAACAAATTCAGCTATTGAGTAAAATTTCATAGTTTTAGAGTTTCACGAAATTACCAAAGATTTTTTTAGAACACAATTTTGATGTATTAATTAAACTATAAAATTATTTTTAGGGATCAAAATTAATTTTAGTTTGATAAAAATAAGACACTTTTCAATTTAATTGTGATTTGTTTTTAAAATACAAAAAATTTGAAGATAGTCATATTTATAGATTGTCAAAGTTACATGGTAAAGGTTTGTGATTGTGAAATTATCCTCATTTTTTTATGTCATAGAATTATAAATTAAACCAAAATATTAATTAAATTTCCTTATTTTTCAAAATTCAGATAGGTTGATTATATGTTACCTCAATTCAAATAACCTTAGAAGTAGGGCCAATAGTAGAAAACATACTAGAGTTGTAAAAAACTTGCTTTCTCTCTCTATGATTTTCACACACACTCTCTCTCTCTCTCTCTCTCTCTCTTTATTCGATAGTCTAACTAAATTAGGCTGGGTATTTTTTTAAATGAAAATGAAATGGATTTCAATGTTTTTATAAAAAAAATAATCTACCACCACCATTCCTAAACCTACAACACTTTAGCATTCTCCACAGAAAGACACAATAGCACAGTGCCACCTACCCAAACGCTGTGGTGCTCCTTGGAAAAAAATTTGATTTTTTTTCTCTTCACTTGATTATTAGTTGTATAAAATTTTCTAAGACTAAAATGAAGAGAGATTTGGTTTTGCATACATGTTTTGGATGAAGATTTCAAATGGCTTGGAGAATAAGTGGCTATCCATACTTATGGAGAATCGATGATCTCCATAAATCCCTACTTTGGTTAGTATATATATTTTATTTCTTGAACTTTTTTAATTGAAATTTTATTTATTTATGTTCTTCTCTAAGGATTCCACTTTAAAAAAACCCAAAATCCCATTCCATCCCTCTTAATCTAAGTTAAATTCTCCATAATTTGTTGTTTGCTAAGTTTTTCTTGCATTGCCTAACCAACTCCATTCTTAAAACTATTTGACCAACCTAAATTACTCAAAACCCCATCAAAATCTTGAGATCATTATTAAACATTATATACTTTGATAATTTGAAGTTTATTTGGGTGTATTCAAGTAAATATTTCACAAATCCGCTCAAACCTAATTATATATCCTATTTACTATTTTAACTTTGTCTTCTTTCACTAGTCAACAAAACAACCATACAAAAATATTAAAAATCCATAAAAAAAAAACAAAAAAAAAAAACATCTAGATCTTATTTATAGGATGTCCGCAAGCTATTCGTATTTAAAATTTGGAATTTTTATTGTTCTATAAAAATACAAATCCAAATTCCCAACCTTGGTCAATTTGTAATAGTACTTACTTTGTTTGACAACATACCATTTGATTTTTGGGAAATACAAATGTCTATATTTTTACAATCAACAAACTATCATATATAGATGTTTGTACAAGAATGTTACACTGCACCTTTTAAACTTTTAAATGATGTTAAAACTCAAATATCTTTTAATGAATCGAATAATTAGGATAGGGATCTAGCATAATTAAATGTAAAATACTTGAGTTATTTCTTTTGTGTATTGAAATCAGAAGACTACATGAGAGTGTCCACCTGTGCTACTGGTAAGGAGATTTGGGATAAACTATGTTTCACATACGAAGGAACTAGTGAGGTTAAATAGTCAAGATTAAATATTTTATTGCAAGACTATAAATTCCTTCGCATGAAACCTAATGAAACTATATCTGAAATCTACACTAGGTTTACCTAGATAGTGACATTCTTGCATCCACTAGGTAGAGAGATATCTAATTCTAAAAAGGTCAATAAAGTTTTGAGATACTTACCGAGTTTTTAATAATGCTAAAATCACTATAATCATTAAGTCCAAAGATTTAAATGTTTATTCAATTAACAATTTCCTTGGTTTTACAGATTGCTTTCGAGCAAGGATGAATCAAAGGTAAAATGATGAAGGAGAAAAGAAAAGGAACGAATGGTGGATCTAAAAGCAAAAACATAGAAAGTGAAAGTTCTGTAGTAGAGGAAGATGATGATATAGTCTTAATGACCCATTAATTCAAGAATTTTCTAAAAAGAAAATAAAGGCATCATCAAAATAACTGGGATAAAGGTAAAAGCTCAAAGAATACTATAGTTACACCTAACACCATATGCTTTGACCAGCAGAAAACTAGATCACCTCTGAGCTGATTGCCACAATGTAAAGATCCATCTAACTAAGGGGAAGGGTGAGGAGAAGCCAAAGCATAAGAAAGGTAAGCTTAAGATAGAAGACATTTTGGGCCAACTATGCCTCAAAATCATCAAATAAGAAGCAGAGGAGGGGGTAACAAATTTATGTCTAATGGCTAACGATAATCTTGATCAATCCGATCAAGATGAGGTATGTCAAATTTTATATAAAGAATTGTTGATTATTTCTAAAAAATTTATGTTTCGTATAGAAAGTTAAAGAAAATCATGCTAACTTTAATGTTGAATTTAGCACTTTACAAATTGAGCATGCTAATTTAGTTAAAGAACATTCTAATTTAGATAGAGATCACATGTCCCTGCTTGATGAGTTTGATACATTAAATAGAAGTGTATTGAAATATATGATGCACAAAATTCCTTGAAAACATCGCATATTGAGTTAGTCAAAGAATATAAGAAATTGGATGAACTTATATGGAAAATAGATATTAATGAACATCATTTAAAAGAAGTGACAGCCTAGGAATTTGAAAAAAAAAAGCTTTACAAGAAAAACTCAAAGCACTTGAAAATAATAAACTATCATTCCATTAGCCCAAATGAATAACCCCTCAATATTGCATGAATAACATAACTTTAAGAAGAGGCATCACCATCAACATAGGTTAGTGAACCCATTTATTTGTGTTAGATTCTTCTCTTGTGGCAAGCTAGGTCACATAGCCCATACTTACACGATTCACCATAGGACACACCTCATGTGGAGACCTAAATTATATTCATCACAACAAAGAATGCATATATCTCATTAATGAAAGCATAAAGAGGAATACAAACTCACTTGAGTTCCTAAATCTAACTTTTGAATGATATTATAGGGATGCTCCCACAAAAGGCATAGTGAGATCATGTGGTACCTGGACAGTGCAGCTTGAGATGTATGAATGGAGACATGAAGAAGTTCATTACACTAGAAATCAGGACTGGAGGCAATTTTGACTTTAGGAGACAACACCACCAGGAAAGTGGTGTGCTCAGGTATCATTGAAAATTCTAAATTTTTTTAATTGTAAATATTTGATTAGTTGATGGTTTAAAGCATAATCTGTTGAGTATTAGTCAATTTTGTTATAAAGGATTTGACATAAAATTTCTTTCTAAAAAATGCTTGATTATCTTAAATGATAAACTTATATTAGAAGGAAAATGGATAAATAATATTTATATGTTAGATCTTAAATGTATTGAAAATTCAAATTCATTATATTTAAAAATAATAATAGATGACTCTTGGCTATTTCAAATGACACTATGCCATGCTAACATTAAAACACTTAGGAATATAACTGAGAAAAACTTGGTTAAAGGCGTACCTAAGTTAGAATTTATTAAAGACCATCTATTGATGCATGCCAACTATGAAAATAAGAAAAATCATCATTTCATTCAATCAAGGATATGAATATATCTAGGCCATTAGAAATCCTTCACATGGACCTATTTAGACTTATCATAGCTAGCCTAGGTGGGAAAGATTATGGATTTGTGATTATAGATGACTTCTCTAGATTTACTTGGGTAAGATTCCTAACACATAATAATGAGTTTTTTGAGGAATTTACAATTTTCTCCACTTGGCTTAAAAAAATTAGGATGTGAAATCTTAACAATCTATAGTGATCATGGTGGAAAGTTTCAAAATAAAAGATTTGAATCTTTTTGTCAAAGAGATAAGAATAAAGTATAACTTCTCTACCCTTAGAACTCCTCAGCTAAATGGGATAGCTGAAAGAAAGAATAGAATCTTGGTAGAAGCTGCTAGGGCAATTCTAGCTGAGTATACTCTTCTTAGATATTTTTTGGCAGAAGTATGAGTGAACACTGCTTGTTATGTGTTAAATAGGGTGAATGTTAGGTCGAAGTTGGATAAAATACCCTATGAACTCCTTAAGTGTTAAACACTGAATCTTTCGCAATTGCATGTCTTTGATTGCAAATATTTTATCTTAATTAATGAGAAATCTCCTTAGGAAAATTGGATCCCAAGGCTAACGAGGGTGTGTTCTTAGGTTATTCATCTGCAGGTAAAGCCTATAGAATCTTCAATAAGAGGACACTAGTAGTAGAAGAGTTTATCCATATAGTATTTGATGAATAAGATAAGTCCTCTAGACCTAAATTTGAAGAAGAAGAGGTAGAGGCCATTGAAGGAGTATAAATAATTACCATAAAAGAAATGGTAGAACCTTAAGAAGAATTGCCTAGAGATTAGAGATATTATTCTAGTCATCTTAAAGAATTAATTCTAGGAGACCCATCAGAAGGTGTGAGAACTAGGCATGGACTTAGAAAGAGGTTAGTCATTCATCATTTATTTCTATGATAGAACCCATGAGTATAGACCAAGCTTTAGGGGATAAATTTTGGATCCTAGCAATACAAGAAGAGCTGAACCAAATTACTATTAATGATGTATGGGAATTAGCCAAGAGACCTAAAGAGTAGAGGTAGTGGGAATAAAGTGGGTCTTTAAAAATATGGTGATTAACTCAGGAACCATAGTAAGAAATATGGTCAGACTAGTAGCTAAGGGGTATAACCAAATTGAGGGATAGACTTTGAAGAAACCTTTACCTCAGCAGCTAGATTAGAATCCATAAGGGTGCTCTTATCATTTGCTTGCTTCAAGGATTTTAAGTTATATCAAATGGATGTTAAGAGTGTTTTTCTAAATGGGCTAATCAAAGAGGATGTTTTTATTAAGCAACCCCCTAGATTTAAAAACTCATAATTGCCAAATCATGTATTCAAAAAAAAAAAAGAAAAAAAAAGAACTATATGGATTAAAAAAGCACCTAGAGCCTGGTATAAAAGACTTAGTTCATTCTTACGAGTTGGAGGATTTGTTAAGGGTAGTGTAGACACCACCCTCTTCCAACAGGATATATAAAAGAAGAAATTCTCATTATTCGGATTTTGTAGATGACATCCTATTTAAATCTTCAGATAAAATCTTATGTAATGAATAATTAAAAATAATGAGTAACGAGTTTGAAATTAGCATGATGGGAGAGTTAAATTATTTTCTTGGTTTTAGTGTATAAACATGTAGAAGATGGAACATTCCTTAGCCAAACCAAATATATTTATTTGATTATGAACTTGTTTTGTTTAACTATATTAAATAGTTATTAACTTATGAACTTGTTTAATTCACTTATTATTTTGTTTGGTTTAACTTATGAATATATTTGTGATTAATTGTTGTGATTGACTATAGTGGCGTGTTTCCCAAAATTGTTGTGATTGTTGTATTGTTTGTGCAGGTTTAGAGTTTTGTGTGAAAATCTCTCAATAGAGGGGACGCTATCAATTTTTTTTTCAAATGCTTCAGGTTTATGGCGGCCAACTGGCCGTTTGGCCTCCAGAATCTTTGATATCGGACGCTAATTGACGTCACCAAATCTACTCCAATCGCTGGTATATACCGGTGGTTTGCGGTTGCCGGCGGTACGCCGTCCATCCAACCGTCAGAATTTCCTTTGGTTTGAACCGCCGGTTTCTTTTACCGACGGCTTACTGGCGGTCTATATTATAATAACGTGATTTTTATATTGACGGTTCGACGGCGTACGCCGCCAGTAAGAAAACCGGCGGTCACGGTGCTAATACCTTTGGAACATAACTGGTGGTATAAACCACCGTTAAACCGCCGGTGAAGGAAACCGCTGGAAAAACCCACCGTAAAGATTTCCGGCACCATTTTTTTCGACGGTTTGTAAACGCCGACAAACCGTCGGTGTTTTTAAAACCGCCGAAATAAGTAGTAACCGCCGGTCAAGACCATGGTAATGAATGATTTTCCTATAGTGTATGTTTAAAAAAGTTACCACGAGGTTTAGACTTATAATAAGCTTAGTTCCATCATAGTCTGTGTATTGGAAGGAAATCCCAATCTCTTAGCAAAAAAAATGTAGCCTTTAATTTTTTTTGCATCAATCTTTGTCAAAGAGGGCGTGCAGTGTCCCGACACATAGTCCGACAAGTGTCGACATGCCAAAAATGTGTCCAATTAAAAATATTAAATGCAAATTGGACACGCGTGTCCGACACGCGTATCTTAATATTTTTATGAATTTTATTAAATATAATTTATTGTATTTTGCAGGATTTAAACTAAATTCATTTTCCTATCCCAACACCAAATCAACGTCCGCAATTAATACCCATCATCGATATTCTCATTTTATTTCTTTTTGGCAATGAAGGTATTTTTCATCTCTTTCCGGTGACTGATAAATGGCATCGACACCGACTCTCGACGCCTAAAATATTAATTGTTGTATTTTGAAACTTACAAAAAAAAAACTATGTACGCTCATTTCATGTTTTGTTACCGCTAGGTTACAAGCTCGCTACTGCTCAGTACATGCTCGGTACTGCTCGGTACGTGTCGGTATTCCGCTCGGTACAGCTCGGTACCGCTGGTACATGCTCGGTACCGCTTGATCTCTTTCCATACATAACTTATGAACTTTAAAAACAACGAACTTCAAATTACTCTACCCTGGCAGGTCAAACCCCGCCAGGGGGCAGGGCCCCTTGGACCCCGATAGCCAGTATATTGTTGTATTCATGTTGTCTTATTATGTGTATTTTGATTATCTTCTATCAATTATAATTTCTATGTTGAAGGATAGTAGTTCAAATAGATAATATCCATGATTTAGGAGGATATTAAATCTTCGTCTTCTATCAAGGAAAATCTACATTTATATGACATGTGATAATAAGATGTGAGATGTGTTGGAGATGGGTTCGAGTGACTTGATGATATGTTATTATTGGAGGTTGCAAATCTTTCTCTAGATGAACCAGAGTTGGAAGCAATGATATTCAATGATGATAATATTGAAGGCCAAAGATCTACCTCTGAATTAAATTTTTTATTCCCTCTATTGAGTAGTTGGACCTTCATGTTGTACTAAATGGTTTTTTGCTTATATTTTTGTGGTTGTACTAGACATTTTGTACTAAACATCTTTATATTATAGCTAAATAAGTTATCATTAAAATTGATTATTATTGCTTGTCATTTTTATATTAATGTCATTTAATTTCTAAATATTATATTAAAAAATTATTATGCCGTGTCCACGCGCACCGTGTCCTATATTTTAAAAAAATGCCGTGTCCCGTGTCCGTGTCGTGTCGTGTCCGTGTCGACGTCCGTGTCGGTGCATCATAGCATTTAATAGATTAGCATTAAAGCTTTGTAACTTTATCTTTGATGTTCTTAATAATAAACTAATGATCCATAGCAACATTATTAAAAAGGGAACTATCTAGCAAACCAGAGTACCACAATATAAGGGAAGGTATGGATTTCTAATTGACCTCTAGAAGAAGTAAACCAAATATTTAAAAGACCCTTGATCTAATATACCATAAATTTGATTAAACATAAAGATGTTATCAAATAGACCCAAATTTTAGATGCAATAGAGAAAAAAATTAACACATGTTGCACCTTCTCCACATGATAAATCATTGGCATTTTGAAGGTAAAAAAAAAAAAAATATCTTTTGTTTAGGTTCTCATTAGTCGGTAAGTAATTATGCAAAACTCTCTAATAAAAGTAGAAAAGTAGTTGGAATACTTTTATGCCATATCATTGATAAGACTTTAAAAATGAAACTCTTTGTTCTATAAACATAATTGGCATCCTTAAGACTTAAATAGCCATTATTAGACAAATTACAAAGAAGTAATCTTTAGTATCAAAGGGATTTGTAAAATATGAGTTATAATAATATAATCAGGAACCACCCAGCATGTTTATCATATCCGAGCAATTATCAGAAATAAAAGAGTTCACCTTATTAACAACATTAGATGAAGTATTGAGCATTGATTTCTAAAATTCGAAACCAACCAATCATCTGCCAAAAAAATAAATTAGCAGACGACCACCCCATAAACATGACGTTTAGCTTCCATTTGATATAAAACAATCTTTTTGCTACCCTTTACCAATAGCTATATGGTGATACCTGATAGGGTTGCGGATTATGTAAGTTATGGATATTGGCGGTAGAGAGTGAAGAACACTAGTGCTAAGAAACCCTTTTTAGATGTTTCGTTAAGTAGAAACACTGGTATTGAGGGTATATAACGCTGGAAATGAGGATGATTTTAAGGTGAGATTATGTGAAACTAACAATTAACCACTATATAACCCTTTTTGTGATAGATTTGGCATTCAGGAAGGATGTAGGGAATTGGCACCTCTATTTCGGCAAGACCAACCACAAAGATAGCTTAACCAACCATAATAAGCAGCATATAGAAAACCACGACCACAAAGTGGCCGCTTGTGGTGATAAGAGATGGTTAAGAGTCTGAAGACAAAAAAATCTAAACTTCTTGGAAGTGCTACAACTGCAAGATTGATCTTTTCACTACACAAAAGTGAATATAAATCATCTAGGTAGAGAGGTGCAAATTTTTGCATTATCGATTCTAATTGCCTAATAAGATATTGGTAAACCATTTAAGGTTAAAGTGTTATGTCCTTTGGATCTAGTCTTCTGCCTATAATAGAGATTGCATCCACTTTTTCTTAACATAAGATAAATATTGAGTCATAATTTGATCAACATAGTTAGGTGATGAAGTTCACATTTAAGTTATAAATACGATATCTATTTGACACTGTAAACATTTACCAAGAGTTTGCCAAACTTCTGTACAACTGTGCAGATTCAGCACATATGGTAGCAAGGATGAGGAAATGGCAAAGATAAAGCTTTTGTAAGTTTTGGTCTTTCAACATCAACTGATTACAGTTGGAATTGAGAAAGGGTATATCATCTGTATTAAGAGTATAATTGGAAGGTTGAGAAATCCATCAAGCCATTTGCTGTTAAAACTTCTATGTTATGAGATCTCCAAACAAGATGATTATCTTTAGCGAGCAAGGAGTTGATCCTGTTTCACATTGTTCGTTAGAAATTTTTAGTTGAACTAGAATGTGAATCTCGGCTAGAAGAGGATTAGAACTGTCAACTCTCTAGTTGCCGGTGAGGATTAATCTCCATCTTAAAGTATTCATTGGCAAAGATAAAAAGGGAAAAAGGATAAAGCAATAAATCTCAGCAACTCTTATACATGTAAATTTTATTTAACAAAACTTTAGCAGGAAAACATAAGAACTATCTACAGCTAAAATGACTTTGCTCTCTATTTTTTATTGTGTGTGTATTTCACCACTCTAGGTCTTTAGTTCTTGGAAGATATTTATGCAGAGGACATTATATCACACAATAAATAGAAGAGTATTAGTTATACTTAAAGGGCTAAGATTAATTTAGACGTATTGCTAAGCGACAGAGGCAATACTGCAGACAAGAGTGGATGTTGAGGAATAATTATTAATAGCATATTTATATTATATTTGTTTTCCTTAATACTAACTACTTAGATATAATGAACAGTAATTATTCCTTTGACTCAAAGCTTAAACCATACTGCCTAATCTTAATCCCGACCAGCCCTTCATTTATCTCCTTTGACAGAGTTGTGTGTCATTCTTTTTACCCTATAGGAAATGTGCGATTTCTGGCTGTAATCCATCTAAATCTAAGCATTTCTGTTGGAATTTGCTATTTCTAGCGGAATAATTTTTACGGTAAAGTTTATATTGGTAAATGGTTTCCAATGATCCATTGAAAAAAAATTTAAATTGAAAGTCAATATAATACCAGCGAATTAAAAAAACATGTTGGAAATTCAAAAAATGTCAAAACTTTTAGTTTAAAATCCATCAAAAAACTATAACAAAAATAAAAAAAACTCAAAAAGTTCTAAAGTATTTATTCATTCAGTTCGTGCCATAGAACGACATCAAGACATTTAGCTTTATAGGAGATCTGAATGAAAGTGTTCAGGACGAATACAATTCTTGATTGAAAAGTAATAGCATAAGACAGTAGCAAAAAATAATAATTTCATGGATAATATTATTAGGAATGAAAAAGCAAAGATTGTTGATCAATAAAAACATGTGTAAAAAATGCTCACATAATTACCTAAAACAACAACTCATAAATAAAAGATCAGGCCAAATAGTCAACTTAAAAAATGAACTGTTCACATCAAAACCTCTTATTCAAACTTGAATGCGACTCTAAAATTGAAATCTCAATGACTGTTAGATTGAATAGAAAATCCCTTACACTGCGACAAGCCAAACATATAGTGGAATATATGGGATATAGGCTTCGTTTGGGACGGCTTTTTTATTGCTTTCTATAACGGAGTTTTACTAAAAAAAAATTTGGTACTAAAACTCCGTTTTAGAAAGCAAAAAAAAAAAAAAACAGTCCTAAACAAAGCCATAATCAAACCCTTTTATCCTATAAAAGAGAAATAACTTATTTTTAACAAAAACTAAAGAAAGAAATCTAAAAAAATTTAAAATAATTAAAGAGATGATCTTTACCTTTCAAATCTCGAAGAAATTGAGCTAATGGAATATAAATGACCTTGATTGGCATCGGGCAATGGAGAGGCCAAGTGAGCTATTTGGGAGAGAAAAAAATTGTGATATGCGAGAGGGAGGCTGTCTCATAATGAAATAGGGTTATTTCAGGCGATATTTTTTTACAGCTATTTTTATCATAAATTAAATAAATATTCCTCCAAAATAAGACCATAAAAATATTCCAATGATAATGAATAATTTCAGGTAGTGTCACATGCCATGAACGTGAGACTCTAAAGCAGTATATACTCTACCTGAATCACAACGCGTGTAAATCTTCCCATGCCATTTGCATATGCTGACTTTTTCAATAATTCCTCTCACCTTCTCCTTTGACTCAAATAGAGCCATTACACCTTTTTCGGATCTCTATATTCATCTTCCTTCATACCTTTGGAACAACAAATGGCATAAGCCTCCCACTTCCTTCTCCTGTGATATTAAAGGGCTATTTGGATGGAAGATTTTTTGCTAAAATCTTGCAAAATGGTAGAATACAAGTTTTAATCCTACAAAGATTTAAACATCATTGCAACCTTATTTTGGCATAAATACAAATTTATGAAATCAATTATTCAGTGATGTTACATGCTGGAACATTTACGGTTATAGAGAGAGAAAAAATATAACATCTAATGGGGTGGACTTATGCTTGTAAGCAACCAAGGCTTTGTTATAGACTTTGTAATAAATATTGATTCTGTCAATGTATTTTTTTTTATATGTCATGGAGGAAACTCCAGTTAAACATACGCAAGTATACATGCCAAATCAGGTATTAAAGTAGAAATAGAGTGTCAAACACACGATAAAGTGTTATACATACCTGCAAGAAAACTACTACTGCTTATTATAAATGCATAAGCTATTCTACTGAATAAAAATGATATTTTTTGAGTTTCTATCTTTCATAGAAATAGAATAGTTTATATATATTTATAAAATGTTTTGGATTAATGAATGTAAAAATTTTATTTTTCTCATGAGACACTTAATCGTAGATATGATTCAGAGCTAGTGTATCCCAAAATCGTGTCAAGCTTGTAGGGTGAAAAGAATATTCTACTGACCTCTATAGTTATAATATATCCTTTAAAACCTAGAAATTCAAACTTGCTATGTCTAGGCGTGCCTACATTCTATCACAATATTCCTGATTGTTCTTGCATTCCTCATCGACGCTACAGATGATGCTAGGTTTTAATACACATATGGACACTATGTGCATTAATAAAGAATGAGACATAATTGAAAACATCATTAATTCTTTAAAGTACGAAGTCTTTTTTTGTACTTAATTTGCTCTTGCTCATTAATAAAAAATAAGAGATTAGCCGAACATATAATAAATGACAAGCAAACTCATTTTTATTGTATTATAGAAGAATCAAAATGCAAGATAATAATAGTATTTATGACTAAATAGGACAAGTATATCCTCTTCACTCCTTCTTCACTTATAGAGTTGTTTCAACAAGCATAGCATAGCGATAATATCTAAACACTATAATAGATTGTATCCTTTACTTACCTTTCTCCCATAGATTTTGCTCTAAGAGGGTACTTGAGAAGCACATTAATTGTACTATGTTTTACACAAGTGAATAAACTCCCTCACAATAGAGCAGAACATCTATTTATCAAAAAGCAACGAAAAGGTGTCTTATGCTATGACGCTTGAAAGTAGGCACTGTTGTTCTCTAAAGTGAACTAGTGCCTGACGCTGAAATATTTGCTCCATTGTGATGCTTGGTGTCATGGAATGGTTATCAAGTGAACTGATGCATCTTTTAACTTCAGGATATATCTCTTGGAAGTTATTATTGTAGCACCTTGGCGTAGTGGGAATTGGAGTGTTGAAGTGCCTGAGTGGAAAAATGGTGCAGAAGCATTGAAATGTGTAGTGCTGCGACATTCATTTTCCTAAGAACCCAATATTGCTAAGCTTATTTCTATTGCAACGGCTCCTCAAAAGTTGTGTGCATTGATTGTGACTTCACTGCAACACTCGTAAATAGAGAGTATGAGTTGTAATGTCTAAAAGTGATACTTTGATGGTGTTGAAAGGAGCATGTCAAGAGTGTTTCCTCTCGCAATGTGGCTATTGCCTACTCTATTTTTTTTAACCATTATGAGATGATTCTATACAAAAAAAAAAAAAAACTAAAAAAAACTATTTTTTTTTTAAATTAAATATAATAAATAATCATATATACACTTATCAATATCATAACTTTACACAAAGAACCAATTTATACAAAGACGAGATAAATACAAAAATTGTAAGAGAACAAATTTTTGTGTAAAAAATCTTGTGAGAAAAAATACAATTCTAGCACTTCTAAAGTGGTTTTACTAATATTAATATTTGAAATAAATGAATTTGATTAATAGAGGAATGCATTAATATAATATAAAGAACACAATAGTTTGTGATTAAAGAGCTCCTTGAAAGTGCTCAGATGACACTAGAAAGTGCTCTGATACCACTTGAAAGTTCGTAGGGATGTTAGCCCTATAACTTGCGAAGGCTAAATAAAGAGAGTGGTGAATTGATAAAGAAGAATCTTTAAATTCAAACACAAATCAAAACCAATATCACCACAATAAAAACCAATGCGGAAATAGATGCGGAAGAAAAATATAAGAAAGAACCACCAGATTTATAGTGGTTCGGTCAAACCTTGACTACGTCCACTCCTTGGAGGCACCTCCAAGTATGCACTAAAACAAGTGTCTCTCTTTAGCCCCCACAGCTAGGCGGAGAAGCCCTTACAAAATCACTTCCACCTTCCCCGGTGCGGCGGAGTCGTCGGGTCCTTTGACACCAAAGTGAACTTCTTCTTGGTGAACTTCCCTCGGACAAGCCTTGAATCCGACGGTATTAAGGTGCAATCCTGCCGGAGCAACTGTGTGGAATCCCCTCCACACTCCCTTGAGTCCCCCTCGTAAAATCTTCTCCCTCTCAGACTTCACCCGTCCCACTCCCCTTTCAAGCTCTCTCTCTTCAGTCTCCCCACAAGAATGAAGCTACAATGGCTGCCAAAGACACTTACAAAGTGTCATGTCATAGCTTAAATAGAAGAGCTAAAAATGAACTCATTAATGCAAGTTACTGACTTTATTGCCAGGACGATAGACATATCAACCTGGCCATTTGTTTAAATATAAGGAAACCATCCTGAATATCACCCAAAAATGAGCTGGCAGATGTCTAATCGCCGGACGTCTTACGATCGGCCGGACGAAATCAACATTAATTGCTTTCCAAAATTACCAGAGAATTTTGGAAAAATTATCCTGGATCGTCTGGCCGATTTTTTATAGTCTAGGCCTGTCTAAAAATAAGTATTTCCTAAGTAGATCTGGCGACAGATTCTTTCTGAATTGAGCTTATCGTCTTGGTCGATACAAAATCATCCAGGAAGATGTGTTTTGCATAATGAGGCTGCTTTAATGAGGATGCCCTAATTAGGGTTTTTGCTTTTAAACAGATCGTCCCGGCCGAACTAAATATCATCCAGGACGATGTTACCAAAAACAATAAACTCTAGGGAACAGTTAGAAACTCTTATACGTTACAAAGTATCAGTATCCACAATAAATACAATAGGCTCAAGAAAGGAAAAAAGTGTACAAACTGACTCAGCCTAGTCTACCAATCTTGAGCTGATTCCAATTGTAGTCTGATCGTTGTGATCTAAAATGTCAGTACGTAAGGCAGTCATAGAGAAATAAGAATGTTTGCTATTATCAAAATCATAAACCATAGATTAGCAACACTCCTTAGTAGGAATCCTGTAGAAATTGAAGAGCTGAAGTTTGAACCATAATTAATATCAATAGTGTACAACTATAAATGATTGTGTATGTTGACCTTATTAGCAATGGTAGAGATTTCATATAGTTTTAGAGTATCCATGTGATCATGACAAGAAGATATAAGTAAAAGGACATAGTTTGGAGATGGAGGTACTTGGATTATAATCTCATGATCGGGTTAAATAATCATTATCAGGTGGTGGGGATTCAAGTTCGTTGTCAAGTAACATTGGTGTTAAGGAGTGCATTAGGTGGATAACGAAGGTCCAAGGACAAAAATTAAAAGAGATGGAGGTTTAAGGGAGTATAGTCAAAGGATGTTGGAGGTTGTAAGGACTTAGAAGGTAGATGAAATAGGTCGAAGGAATGTAATTGGTTGGGGACCAAGGTTGAGTATCGTAGTCATACTATAGTAGTTTTAAGGATCATAGTAAAATTATGGTTATCAGATAATTATAGTCTGGAAAAAATAGTGCAAGAATTGTAGTACAATGTCAGTGGTTTAAGCATTGTAATTAGCTTGTGATGGAGGCCTAAGGGATCATAGTTGGGTAATGGTGATTTGAGACCATAGTTGGATGTGGTGGTCAAAAGACCATTATTGGATAGAAGCTAAGATAGAGGATTGTATTTAGGCAATGGTGGTTCGAGGACCTAGTGTGGGTAATGGTGGTTTAAAGATCATAGTTGGTAGGTTATTTAGGTCAAGAGACCATATGAGGTGACATTGGTTGGTAGTGTACTTTTATAGTAATGGTCAGAGGACCATAGAAAGACAATGGTGGTTTGAGGACCATAATCAATAATGGCTAAAAAAAATTATAGTCTTATGATGGTGGCTGAAGGATCATAGTTGTATAATAGTGTAAGCTATAGTAGGATGAGGTAGAGATTGGAAGGATTGTAGTCAGGAAATAATTTTCAATTGATCGTTGTTAGTTAGCATGGTGATTCTTGTTTGTGGGTGATGTTTATGTATCACATAGACGTGGCCCAATCAATGAATCAGGGCAAGGTCCTATGAAACTATAAGTCATGAAGGAGCCATAATAATTTACATTATTTTATTTTAATATAATTTATATGTATTTTTAGGTTTATCGTTGTATGTATAAAGATAAGTATTGTTTGGACTCTATGTGTCAAGGAGCTACTTTATCTATAAAATAGCCAAGAAGAGTGATGTGATGTCTCAACCCAATCCAATATGACATATAAATGATAAGTCATATCTTGTTGATGGTGATAGCCAAGCCACGAATAAAATTTTGGTACTTTTTAGATTTTTTTTTTTCAATTTAAAATGGACTATAGAGCTTTTAATTGACCTCTCGTAAGTATAAAAAAAAAACTCCTCCATATATTTTCTTTTTAAATTACATTCGTTTTAAAAATGTATATATATAAAATATCTACACTTACAATGCTGCTTATTAACTTGAGTAGACCAAATAAAGAAAATAACCATAAATGTACAAAAATTAGAAAATAACTATTCTACTTAGATAAATCTGAACCTTGGACCACGCTACTCAACCATCTCTTTCCGTCCCTGACCTAAAATAGAATGCAAAATTGTGTGAGTCATTAAAGATTAGTATGTCATACACACCAATCTAAATTTTTTAATAAAATTTTCAAGAATACTTAATAATTTATTTTGTTAATCAGATTAATGCTTATAATTATCAAAAATAAAATAAATAATATAGGGAAACTAAATAAAGAAGTACTATATAATAATAGCATAGAATAATAGATTTTTTTTAGACCCCTATACGTCACATTCATAAATAGATATTGAAAATTCTGCCCTTATGAATCCTATGCTAGGAAATCATAAAAAAGACCCTTATGGTTCCCAATGCTAAGCAAATATCATATCTCCAAAAATTAAGGACCTTATCACTCCCTGTGCATTCAGCACAATAGAACTTCCATCAACATTAGGCTCCATAGAATCATACATTTCAAAAAGATAAGAACATATTATTATTACATTTCATTAAATAAAATATAAATAAACTAGTTTAAAAAAATTCACTTTATGTTTTATTGATCGGTAACATTCGCTATTGAGTAAAATTATAGTTTTAGGTTTCACGAAATTACCAAAGATTTTTTTAGAACACAATTTTGATGTATTAATTAACTATAAAATTATTTTTAGGGATCAAAATTAATTTTAGTTTGATAAAAATAAGACACTTTTCAATTTAAATGTGATTTGTTTTTAAAATACAAAAATTTGAAGATAGTCTATTTATAGATTGTCAAAGTTACATGGTTAGGTTTGTGATTGTGAAATTATCCTCATTTTTTATGTCATAGAATTATAAATTAAACCAAAAATATTAATTAAATTTCCTTATTTTTCAAAATCAGATAGGTTGATTATATGTTTACCTCAATTCAAATAACCTTAGAAGTAGGGCCAATAGTAGAAAACATACTAGAGTTGTAAAAAACTTGCTTTCTCTCTCTATGATTTTCCACACACTCTCTCTCTCTCTCTCTCTCTCTCTTTATTCGAGTTAACTAAATTAGGCTGGGTATTTTTTAAATGAAATGAAATGGATTTCAATGTTTTTATAAAAAAAATAATCTACCACCACCTTCCTTAACCTACAACACTTTAGCATTCTCCACAGAAAGACACCATAGCACAGTGCCACCTACCATACGCTGTGGTGCTCCTTGGAAAAAAATTTGATTTTTTTTCTCTCACATTGATTATTAGTTGTATAAAATTTTCTAAGACTAAAATGAAGAGAGATTTGGTTTTGCATACATGTTTTGGATGAAGATTTCAAATGGCTTGGAGAATAAGTGGCTATCCATACTTATGGAGAATCGATGATCTCCATAAATCCCTACTTTGGTTAGTATATAATTTTATTTCTTGAACTTTTTTAATTGAAATTTATTTATTTATGTTCTTCTTAAGGATTCCACTTTTAAAAAAACCCAAAATCCCATTCCATCCTCTTAATCTAAGTTAAATTCTCCATAATTTGTTGTTTGCTAAGTTTTCTTGCATTGCCTAACCAACTCCATTCTTAAAACTATTGACCAACCTAAATTACTCAAAACCCCATCAAAATCTGAGATCATTATTAAAAACTTATATACTTTGATAATTTGAAGTTTATTTGGTGTATTCAAGTAAATATTTCCACAATCCGCTCAAACCTAATATATATCCTATTTACTATTTTAACTTTGTCTTCTTTCACTAGTCAACAAAACAACCATACAAAATATTAAAAATCCATAAAAAAAAAACAAAAAAAAAAACACTAGATCTTATTTATAGGATGTCGCCAAGCTATTCGTATTTAAATTTGGAATTTTTATTGTTCTATAAATACAATCCAATTCCCAACCTTGGTCAATTTGTAATAGTACTTACTTTGTTGACAACATACCATTTGATTTTTGGGAAATACAAATGTCTATATTTTTACAATCAACAAACTATCATATATAGATGTTTGTACAAGAATGTTACACTGCACCTTTTAAACTTTTTTAATGATGTTAAAATCAAATATCTTTTAATGAATCGAATAATTAGGATAGGGATCTAGCATAATTAAATGTAAAATACTTGAGTTATTTCTTTTGTGTATTGAAATCAGAAGACTACATGAGAGTGTCCACCTGTGCTACTGGTAAGGAGATTTGGGATAAACTATGTTTCACATACGAAGGACTAGTGAGGTTTAATAGTCAAGATTAAATATTTTATTGCAAGACTATAAATTCCTTCGCATGAAACCTAATGAACTATATCTGAAATCTACACTAGGTTATTACCTAGTAGTGACATTCTTGCATCCACTAGTAGAGAGATATCTAATTCTAAAAAGGTCAATAAAGTTTTGAGATACTTACCGAGTTTTAATATGCTAAAATCACTATAATCATTAAGTCCAAGATTTAAATGTTTATTCAATTAACAATTTCCTTGGTTTACAGATTGCTTTCGAGCAGGTGAATCAAAGGTAAAATGATGAAGGAGAAAGAAGAAGGAACGAAGGTGGATCTAAAAGCAAAAACATAGAAAGTGAAAGTTCTTGTAGTAGAGGAAGATGATGATATAGTCTTAATGACCCATTAATTCAAGAATTTTCTAAAAAGAAAATAAAGGCATCATCAAAATAACTGGGATAAAGGTAAAAGCTCAAAGAATACTATGTTACACCTACACCATATGCTTTGACAGCAGAAAACTAGATCACCTCTGAGCTGATTGCCACAATGTAAAGATCCATCTAACTAAGGGGAAGGGTGAGGAGAGCCAAAGCATAAGAAAGGTAAGCTTAGATAGAAGACATTTTGGGCCAACTATGCCTCAAAATCATCAAATAAGAAGCGAGGAGGGGGTAACAAATTTATGTCTAATGGCTAACGATAATCTTGTCAATCCGATCAAGATGAGGTATGTCAAATTTTATATAAAGAATTGTTGATTATTTCTAAAAAATTTTAGTTTGTATAGAAAGTTAAAGAAAATCATGCTAACTTTAATGTTGAATTTAGCACTTTACAAATTGAGCATGCTAATTTAGTTAAAGAACATTCTAATTTAGATAGAGATCACATGTCCCTGCTTGATGAGTTTGATACATTAAAAAGAGTGTATTGAAATATATGATGCACAAAATTCCTTGAAAACATCGCATAATTGAGTTAGTCAAAGAATATAAGAATGGATGAACTTATATGGAAAATAGATATTAATGAACATCATTAAAAGAAGTGACAGCCTAGGAATTTGAAAAAAAAAAGCTTTACAAGAAAAACTCAAAGCACTTGAAAATAATAAACTATCATTCCCATTAGCCCAAATGAATAACCCTCAATATGCATGAAATAACATACTTTAAGGAAAAAACTTCTCAAATTCTTCCATTTGGACCCACAAAAGAAAGGCATAATACCAACAAAGAATAAAACAATAGATTTCCAGCTGATGAAACAATCCACAAAAAACTATATTAATAGTATAAGCTATCAAAAACATAATATTAATAGTGCACTAGTAACAACCACAAAGTTAATGACAAGCCTCCACCAAATGACAAACAAAGTAACAAGAAGATGACAACTATGCATACAAACACATATAATATGGATAACCAGAAATCAACAATAGAAAATAGAACAACCACTTAGCTCAGCCACATAAAAAATAAAACTAATGAGGTTGCAATATCTAAACCTACAAAAAGAGAAAACAAATCAAGTGTTAAAACCATAAACCACCACTCAAAGAACAAAGAAAGATTGCATGATCAAAGGATGAGAAGATGAATAGCGAGTGAGTATTCAACTCAGGTGTGTAGTATCATTTGAATCATGAAGCCAATGATCCAACTGTCACTGCAATTTGATCCAAGACCCACCCAAAGAAGGAAAAGCGCTAAACCAAAAACTTAGACAAGAGATAATATAATAGCTACAGCACCAAAGGAAAAGCAGACAATCATGTCCCATCAAATTCACTTTATTCCAACAAATCATGCCATAATCCTGAATGAAGCTCTGACACATCAAAATCAAACCAGACCGCCCCAATAAAAAAAACTCCTCACTAACCCAAAACCATAAAAAATTCAGCAAATAAAGAAAATGGCAAACCATAATGATACCCCAAAACATCACAAAGCAACCACTCCTTTCTCTTGAGACAGAACAAGATGAACAACAGTTGGCAATTTGGCTATAAAGAATGAAATTCCAATCATTCCCGAAAGGAATCACAACCAAACTAACACAAACAGGTAAATACCCAGAGGAAGCCATCAAAACTAGATCATAAATGCCCAAGAAGTCAAAACTAATAAACTGATACAACCAAAACTAGAATGAGGTAAAGTTGGAGGAAAAACAACTATAAACTCCTAACATAATGAAAACCAAATTTATCTCATCTAATGAGGCCCTTTAAAATAGGCAACAATTTTTGATAAAATAATTAAGGAATTTCAAATTACACCCAAAATTGTCTAGCATTTCAGCACAAGCATTCCTTTCTCTATAAACATGAGATAAATTGATGTTTTAACATATTCATATACTACTTAATTTATCTTAGAAGATAGAAAGGGTCAGGGCTGTAAGTTTGATCACTCCTATCTTCTAAATAGCACAGACATTGTAAAGCATCAACTACAATCCAAATGTTGACAATACCAAGAGACAGGCACAATTTAAGACGAAATAATATAGAATAAAGCTCAGCAAATATAATAGAACATTTATGGAGAGGACCTACAAAAGCCATAATAAAATTATCATGAAAATCTTTAATGATACCACCATAACCATAAGAATTATTTTTGACAAAACCATTAATATTATCAGTATAGGAAATTCATCAATTACCGGCGGTCTAGACCGGCGGTTCTCTAGCCGCCAATATTAATGGTGGTTTACTTGGCGGTGTGACCGTCAGTTTTTACTAGCAGTTTAACAGGATGTTATGTTAAATATTGTCGCAAAAACAGTAGCATTCCATACATCGCCGGTTAAACCGCCGGCGTTAAATCTTACTGGTGCGAAACCGGCGGCTCAAATTGTCGGAACCGCCGGATAGCCGCTGGAAAAGGCCCTAGAATAATCTGTCTCAGGCCTTCCATTTCAGTTCTTTGCATTCTCTCTCTCTCTCTCTCCTGGGTGGCTCTCGCCTCCGTTTCCTTCGACCTCTCCCTCTCGAGACACCTCCTCTGGCCGACGATGAGCTCCCTCCAGCCACTGAGAAGTTCCTCCAAATGAAGCCTCCACTCCGGCCGTCGAAGGCACTCCCCGCTCCAGTCGCTTCACCTCTGAGGTTTGCTTTTTTTTTTTAATGCATTTTGTTTAGATTTGGTTTAGATTACATCAAGGATCAGTCTTAAGTCAATATTTTTTTACTTCAGTCATGGATGTTCTCACTAGACATTTGCGAGAGGATGTACCTTGTTGTATGTTTTTTTGTTTATGATAATCTTCTTGTAGATTTGAGTTAGATTACATCAAGGATCAGTCTTAAGTCAATATCTTTTTGCTATAGTCATGGATGTTCTCACTAGACATTTGTGAGAGGATGTACCTTGTTGTATGCTTTTTGTTGATGATATTCTACTTCTTGATAACACTAGATTACATCAAAGATTACTCTTAAGCCAATATCTTTTTGCTTTACTCATGGATGTTCAAACTAGACATTTGCGAGAGGATTTACCCTGTTGTATGATTTTTGTTGATGATATTCTACTTGTTGATAAAAACTAGATAGAGCAGCCACATGCTTCTCCAGACATCGAGGATACAGAAGAGGATTAGTACTCTTTTATGTTTGATAAACTTATGATGATCTGATTGTAAATTTATTTGATTATGAACTTGTTTGGTTTAACTTATTAAACTTAGTTATGAACTTATGAACTTGTTTGATTTCACTTATTATTTTGTTTGGTTTAACTTATGAATATATTTGTGATAATTGTTGTGATTGACTATAGTGGCGTGTTTCCCAAAATTGTTGTGATTGTTGTATTGTTTGTGCAGGTTTAGAGTTTTGTGTGAAATTCTCTCAAATAGAGGGGACGCTATCAATTTTTTTTTTTCAAATGCTACAGGTTTATGGCGGCCAACTGGCCGTTTGGCCTCCAGAATCTTTGATATCGGACGGCTAATTGACGTCGCCAAAAATCTACTCCAATCGCTGGTATATACCGGTGGTTTGCAGACGGTGTCCGGCGGTACGCCGTCGATCCAACCGTCAGAATTTCCTTTGGTTTGATCCGCCGGTTTTCTTACCGACGGCTTACTGGCGGTCTATATTATAATAACGATGATTTTTATATTGACGGTTCGACGGCGGTACGCCGCCAGTAAGAAAACTGGCGGTCACTGGTGCTAATACCTTTGGAACATAACTGGTGGTATAAACCACCGTTAAACCGCCGGTGAAGGAAACCGCTGGAAAAACACCACCGATAAAGGTTTCCGGTACCATTTTTTTCGACGGTTTGTAAACCGCCGACAAACCGTCGGTGTTTTTAAAAACCGCCGAAAAATAAGTAGTAACCGCCGGTCAAGACCACTGGTAATGAGTGATTTCCTATAGTGTATGTTTAAAAAAGTTACCACGAGGTTTAGACTTATAAATAAGCTTAGTTCCATCATAGTTCTGTGTATTTGGAAGGAAAATCCCAATCTCTTTAGCAACAAAAAAATGTAGCCTTTAATTTTTTTTGCATTTAATCTATGATGCACTGACACTTCTCCACAAAGAGGCGTGCAGTGTCCGACACCGTGTCCGACACGACACTTGTCCGACAAGTGTCGGACATGCCAAAAATGTGTCCGATTAAAAAATATTAAATGCAAATTGGACACGCGTGTCCGACACGCGTATCTTAAATATTTTATGAATTTTATTAAATATAATTTATTGTATTTTGCAGGATTTAAACTAAATTTCTTATTTCCTATCCGCAACACCAAATCAACGTCCGCAATTAATACCCCATCATCGAATATTCTCATTTTCATTTCTTTTTGGCAGTGAAGGTATTTTCATCTCCTTTCCGGTGACTGATAAATGGCATCGACGCCTGACTCTCGACGCGTAAAATATTAATTATTGTATTTTGAAACTTACAAAAAAAAAACTAGTGTACATGCTCGATACCGCTAGGTACTGCTCATTTCATGCTTGTTACCGCTAGGTACAAGCTTGCTACTGCTCAGTACATGCTCAGTACCGCTCGGTACATGCTCGGTACCGCTCGGTACTTGCTCGGTACCGCTCGGTACATGCTCGGTACCGCTCGGTACATGCTCGGTACCGCTTGATCTCTTTCCATACAAATAACTTACGAACTTTAAAAACAAACGAAACTTCAAAATTACTCTTACCCTGGCAGGTCAAACCCCGCCAGGGGGCAGCGCCCCCTTGGACCCCCGACAGACCAGTATATTGTTGTATTCATGTTGTCTTATTATTGAGATATTTTGATTTCACTTCATATCAATTATAATTTCTATGTTGAAGGATAGTAGTTCAAATAGATAATATCCATGATTTAGGAGGAATATAAATCTTCGTCTTCTATCAAGGAAAATCTCATTTTATATGACATGTGATAATAAGATGTGAGATGTTGTTGGAGATGGGTTCGAGTGACTTGATGATATGTTATTATTGGAGGTTGCAAATCTTTCTCTAGATGAACCAGAGTTGGAAGCAATGATATTCAATGATGATAATATTGAAGGCCAAAGATCTACCTCTGAATTAAATTTTATTATTCCCTCTATTGAGTAGTTGGACCTTCATGTTGTACTAAATGGTTTTTTGCTTATATTTTTGTGGTTGTACTAGACATTTTGTACTAAACATCTTTATGTCATAAGCTAAATAAGTTATCATAAAATTGATTTATTATTGCTTGTCATTTTTAATATAATGTCATCTTAATTTCTATATATTATATTAAAAAATTATTATGCCGTGTCCACGCGCACCCGTGTCCTATATTTTAAATAAATGCCGTGTCCCGTGTCCGTGTCGTGTCGTGTCCGTGTCGACGTGTCCGTGTCGGTGCATCATAGCATTTAATATATTAGCATTAAAAAGCTTTGTAACTTTATCTTTGATGTTCATAATAATAAACTAATGATCCATAACAACATTATTAAAAAGGGAACTATTCCTAGCAAACCAGAGATACCACAATATAAGGGAAGGTATGAGATTTCTAATATGACCTCTAGAAGAAGTAAACCAAATATTTAAAAGACCCTTGATACTAATATTACCATAAATTTGATTAAACATAAAGATGTTATCAAAATAGACCCAAATTTTAGATGCAATAGAGAAAAAAATTAACACATGTTGCACATTCTCCACATGATAAATACATTGGCATTTTGAAGGTAAAAAAAAAAAAAAACTTCTTTTGTTAAGGTTCTCATTAGTCGGTACGTAATTATGCAAAACTCTCATAATAAAAGTAGAAATAGTAGTTGGAATACTTTTATGCCATATCATAGATAAGACTTTAAAAATAGAACTCTTAGTTCTAATAACATTATAGGCATCCTTAAGACTGAACTAGCCATTATTAGACAAATTACAAAGAAGTAAATCTTTAGTATCAAAGGGATTTGTAAAATATGAGTTATAATAATATAATCAGGAACCACCCAGCATGTTTATCATAGTCCGAGCAATTATCAGAAATAAAAGAGTTCACCTTATTAACAACATTAGATGAAGTATTGAGCATTTGATTTCTAAAATTCGAAACCAACCAATCATCCTGCCAAAAAAATAAATTAGCATGACGACCACCCCATAAACATGACGTTTAGCTTCCCATTTGATATAAAACAATCTTTTGCTACCCTTTACCAATAGCTATATGGTAGATACCATGATAGGGTTGCGGATTATGTAAGTTATGGATATTGGCGGTATGAAGTGAAGATACACTAGTGCTAAGAAACCCTTTTTAGATGTTTCGTTAAGTATGAAACACTGGTATTGAGGGTATAACGCTGAAATGAGGATGATTTATAGGTGAGATATATGTGAAAGTAACAATTAACCACTATATAACCCTTTTTGTGATAGATTTGGCATTCAGGAAGAGATGTAGGGAATTGGCACCTCTATTTCGGCAAGACCAACCACAAAGATAGCTTAACCAACCATAATAAGCAGCATATAGAGAACCACGACCACAAAAGTGGCCGCTTGTGGTGATAAGAGATGGTTAAGAGTCTGAAGACAAAAAAATCTAAACTTCTTGAAGTGCTACAACTGCAAGATTGATCTTTTCACTACACAAAAAGTGAATATAAATCATCTAGGTAGAGAGGTTGCAAATTTTTGCATTATCGATTCTAATTGCCTAATAAGATGTTGGTAAACCATTTAAGGTTTAAAGTGTTATGTCCTTTGGATCTAGTCTTCTGCCTATAATAGAGATTGCATCCACTTTTTCTTTAACATAAGATAAATATTGAGTCATAATTTGATCAAACATAGTTAGGTGATGAAGTTCACATTTAAGTTATAAAATACGATATCTATTTGACAACTGTAAACATTTACCAAGAGTTTGCCAAACTTCTGTACAACTGTGCAGATTCAGCACATATGGTAGCAAGGATGAGGAAATGGCAAAGAATAAAGCTTTAGTAAGATTTTGGTCTATCAACATCAACTGATTACAATTGGAATTGAGAAAGGGTATATCTTCTGTATTAAGAGTATAATTGGAAGGTTGAGAAATCCATCAAAGCCATTTGCTGTTAAAACTTTTATGTTATGAGATCTCCAAACAAGATGATTATCTATAGCGAGCAAGGAGTTGATCATGCTCTTCACATTGTTCGTTAGAAATTTTAGTTGAGCTAGAATGTGAATCTCGGCTAGAAGAGGATTAGAACTGCTCAACTCTCTAGTTGCCGGTGAGGATTAATCTCCATCTAAAGTATTCATTGGCAAAGATAAAAAGGGAAAAAGGGATAAAGCAATAAATCTCAGCAACTCTTATACCATGTAAATTTAATTTAACAAAACTTTAGCAGGAAAACATAAGAACTATCTACAGCTAAAATGACTTTGCTCTCTCTATTTTTATTGTGTGTATTTCACCGCTCTAGGTCTTTAGATTCTTGGAAGATATATATGCAGAGGACATTATATCACACAATAAATAGAAGAGTATTAAGTTATACTTAAAGGGCTAAGATTAATTTAGACGTATTGCTAATAGCGACAGAGGCAATACTGCAGACAAGAAGTGGAATGTTGAGGAATAATTATTAATAGCCATATTTATATATATATTAGTTTTCCTTAATACTAACTACTTAAGATATAATGAACAGTAATTATTCCTTTGACTCAAAGCTTAAACCATACTGCCTAATCATTAATCCCGACCAGCCCTTCATTTATCTCCTTTGACAGAGTTGTGTGTCATTCTTTTTACCCTATAGGAAATGTGCGATTTCTGGCTGTAAATCCATCTAAAATCTAAGCATTTCTGTTGGAATTTGCTATTTCTAGCGGAATAATTTTTATCGGTAAAGTTTATATTGGTAAATGGTTTCCAATGATCCATTGAAAAAATTTTAAATTGAAGATCAATATAATAACCAGCGAATTAAAAACATGTTGGAAATTCAAAAAATGTCAAAACTTTTAGTTTAAAATCCATCAAAAAACTATAACAAAAATAAAAAAACTCCAAAAAGTTCTAAAGATATTTATTCATTCAGTTCGTGCCATAGAACGACATCCAAGACATTTAGCTTTATAGGAGATCTGAATGAAAGTGTTCAAGGAAGAATACAATTCTTGATTGAAAAGTAATAGCATAAGACAGTAGCAAAAAATAATAATTTCATGGATCATATATTATTAGGAAATGAAAAAGCAAAGAATTGTTGATCAATAAAAACATGATGTAAAAAATGCTCACAATAATTACCTAAAACAACAACTCATAAATAAAAGATCAGGCCAAATAGTCAACTTAAAAAATGAACTGTTCACATCAAAAACCTCTTATTCAAACTTGAATGCGACTCTAAAATTGAAATCCTCAATGACTGTTAGATTGAATAGAAAATCCCTTACACTGCGACAAGCCAAACATATAGTGGAATATATGGGATATAGGCTTCGTTTGGGACGGCTTTTTTATTGCTTTCTAAAACGGAGTTTTACTAAAAAAAAAAATTTGGTACTAAAACTCCGTTTTAGAAAGCAAAAAAAAAAAAAAAAGCAGTCCTAAACAAAGCCATAATCAAACCCTTTTATCCTATAAAAGAGAAATAACTTATTTTTAACAAAAACTAAAGAAAGAAATCTAAAAAAATTTAAAATAATTAAAGAGATGAACTTTTACCTTTCAAATCTCGAAGAAATTGAGCTAAATGGAATATAAATGACCTTGATTGGCATCGGGCAATGGAGAGGCCAAGTGAGCTATTTGGGAGAGAAAAAATTGTGATATGCGAGAGGGAGGCTGTCTCATAATGAAATAGGGTTATTTCAGGCGATATTTTTTTACAGCTATTTTTATCATAAATTAAATAATATTTCCTCCAAATAAGACCATAAAATATTCCAATGATAATGAATATATTTCAGGTAGTGTCACATGCCATGAACGTGAGACTCCTAAGCAGTATATACTCTACCTGAATCACAACGCGTGTAAATCTTCCCATGCCATTTGCATATGCTGACTTATTCAATAATTCCTTCTCACCTTCTCCTTTGACTCAAATAGAGCCATTACACCTTTTTTCAGGATCTCTATATTCATCTTCCTTCATAACCTTTGGAACAACAAATGGCATAAGCCTCCCACCTTTCCTTCTCCTGTGATATTAAAGGGCTATTTGGATGGAAGATTTTTTGCTAAAATCTTGCAAAATGGTAGAAATACAAGTTTTAAATCCTACAAAAGTTTAAACATCATTGCAACCTTATTTTGGCATAAATCACAAATTTATGAAATCCAATTATTCAGTGATGTTACATGCTGGAACATTAACGGTTATAGAGAGAGAAAAAATATAACATCTAATGGGGTGGACTTATGCTTGTAAGCAACCAAGGCTTTGTTATAGACTTTGTAATAAATATTGATTCTGTCAATGCTATTTTTTTTTATATGTCATGGAGGAAACTCCAGTTAACAATACGCAAGTATACATGCCAAATCAGGTATTAAAGTTAAGAAATAGAGTGTCAAACACACGATAAAGTGTTATACATACCTGCAAGAAAACTACTACTGCTTATTATAAATGCATAAGCTATTCTACTGAAATAAAAATGATATTTTTTGAGTTTCTATCATTTCATAGAAATAGTAGAATAGTTTATATAATATTTAATAAAATGTTTTGGATTAATGAATGTAAATATTTTATTTTTCTCATGAGACACTTAATCGTAGATATGATTCAGAGCATGTGTATCCCAAAATCAGTGTCAAGCTTGTAGGGTGAAAAGAATATCTACTGACCTCTAATAGTTATAATATATCCTTTAAAACCTAGAATATTCAAACTTGCTATGTCTAGGCGTGCCTACATTCTATCACAATATTCCTGATTGTTCTTGCATTCCTCCATCGACGCTACAGATGATGCTAGGTTTTAACTACACATATGGACACTATGTGCATTAAATAAAGAATGAGACATAATTGAAAACATCATTAATTCTTTAAAGTACGAGAGTCTTTTTTAGTACTTAATTTGCTCTTGCATCATTAATAAAAAATAAGAGATCTAGCCAGACATATAATAAATGACAAGCAAACTCATTTTTATTGTATTCATAGAAGAATCAAAATGCAAGATAAATAATAGTATTTTATGACTAAATAGGATCAAGTATATCCTCTTCACTCCTTCCTTCACTTATAGAGTTGTTTCAACAAGCATAGGCTAAACACTATAATAGATTGTATCCTTTACTTACCTTTCCTCCCATAGATTTTGCTCTAAGAGGGTACTTGAGAAGCACATTGAATTGTACTATGTTTTACACAAGTGAATAAACTCCCTCACAAATAGAGCAGAACATCTATTTATCAAAAAGCAACGAAAAGGTGTCTTATGCTATGACGCTTGAAAGTATGGCACTGTTGTTCTCTAAAGTGAACTAGTGCCTTGACGCTGAAATATTTGCTCCATTGTGATGCTTGATGTCTTGGAATGGTTATCAAGTGAACTGATGCATCTTTTAACTTCAGTGATATATCTCTTGGAAGTTATAATTGTAGCACCTTGGCGTAGTGGAAATTGGAGTGTTGAAGTGCCTGAGTGGAAAAATGGTGCAGAAGCATTGAAATGTGTAGTGCTGCGACATTCATTTTCCTAAGACCCCAATATTGCTAAGCTTATCTTCTATTGCAGCGGCTCCTCAAAAGTTGTGGCATTGATTGTGACTTCACTGCAACACTCGTAAATAGAGAGTATGATGTTGTAATGTCTAAAAAGTGATACTTTGATGGTGTTGAAAGGAGCATGTCAAGAGTGTTTCCTCTCGCAATGTGGCTATTGCCTACTCTATTTTTTTTAACCATTTATGAGATGATCCTATACAAAAAAAAAAAAAACTAAAACAACTATTTTTTTTTAAATTAAATATAATAAATAATACATAATATACACTTATCAATATCATAACTTTACACAAAGAACCAATTTATACAAAGACGAGATAAATACAAAAATTGTAAGAGAACAAATTTTTGTGTAAAAAATCTTGTGAGAAAAAATACAATTTCTAGCACTTCTAAAGTGGTTATACTAATATTAATATTTGAATATAAATGAATTTGATTAATAGAGGAATGCATTAATATAATATAAAGAACACAATAGTTTGTGATTGAAAGAGCTCCTTGAAAGTGCTCAGATGACACTAGAAAGTGCTCTGATACCACTTGAAAGTTCGTTAGGGATGTTAAGCCCTATAGAACTAGTCGAAGGCTAAATAAAGAGAGTGGTGAATTGATAAAGAAGAATCTTTAAATCAAAACACAAATCAAAACCAATATCACCACAATAAAAACCAATGCGGAAGAAAATAATAAGAAAGAACACACCAGATTTATAGTGGTTCGGTCAAACCTTGACCTACGTCCACTCCTTGGAGGCACCCTCCAAGTATTGCACTAAAACAAGTGTCTCTCATTTAGCCCCCACAGCTAGGCGGAGAAGCCCTTACAAAATCACTTCCACCTTCCCCGGTGCGGCAGAGTCGTCGGGTCCTTTGACACCAAAGTGAACTTCTTCTTTGGTGAACTTCCCTCGAGACAAGCCTTGAATCCGACGGTATTAAGGTGCAATCCTGCCGGAGCAACTGTGTGGAATCCCCCTCCACACTCCCTTGAGTCCCCCTTCGTAAAATCTTCTCCCTCTCAGACTTCACCTGTTCCTCACTCCCTTTCAAGCTCTCTCTCTTCAAGTCTCCCCCACAAGAATGAAGCTACAATGGCTGCCAAAGACACTTACAAAGTGTCATGTCATAGCTTAAATAGAAGAGCTAAAAATGAGCTCATTAATGCAAGTTACTGACTTTATCGTCCAGGACGATAGACATATCATCCTGGCCAATTAGTTTAAATATAAGGAAAACCATCCTGAATATCACCCTGAAATGAAGCTGGCAGATGTCTAATCAGCCCGGACGATCTTACGATCGGCCCGAACGAAATCAACATTAATTGCTTTCCAAAATTACCAGAGAAATTTTGGAAAAATTATCCTGGATCGTCCTGGCCGATATTTTATAGTCTAGGCCAATGTCTAAAAATAAGTATTTCCTAAGTAGATCTGGCGACAGATTCTTTCTGAATTGAGCTTATCGTCCTGGTCGATACAAAATCATCCAGGAAGATGTGTTTTGCATAATGACGGCTGCTTTAATGAGGATGCCCTAATTAGGGTTTTTGCTTTTGAACAGATCGTCCCGGCCGACATAAATATCATCCAGGACGATGTTACCAAAAATAATAAACTCTAGGGAACAGTTAGAAACTCTTATACGTTACAAAGTATAAGGATCCACAATAAATACAATAGGCTCAAGAAAGAAAAAAGTGTACAAACTGACTCAGACCTAGTCTACCCAATCTTGAGCTGGTTCCAAATTGTAGTCTGATCGTGTGGATCTAAAATGTCAGTACGTAAGGCAGTCATAGAGAAATAAGAATGTTTGCTATTATCAAAATCATAAACCATAGATTAGCAACACTCCTTAGTAGGAATCCTGTAGAAATTGAAGAGCTGAAGTTTGGAACCATAATTAATATCAATAGTGTGCAACTATAAATGATTGTGTATGTTGACCTTATTAGCAATGGTAGAGATTTCTATAAGTTTTAAAGTATCCATGTGATCATGACAAGAAGATTATAAGTAAAAGGATCATAGTTTGGAGATGGAGGTACTTGGATTATAATCTCATGATCAAGGTTAAATAATCATTATCAGGTGGTGGGGATTCAAGGTTCGTTGTCAAGTAACATTGGTGTAAGGAGTGCATTAGGTGGATAACGAAGGTCCAAGGACAAAAATTAAAAGAGATGGAGGTTAAAGGGAGTATAGTCAAAGGATGTTGGAGGTTGTAAGGACCTTAGAAGGTAGATGAAATAGGTCGAAGGAATGTAATTGGTTGGGGACCAAGGTTGAAGTATCGTAGTCATACTATAGTAGTTTTAAGGATCATAGTAAAATTATGGTTATCAGATAATTATAGTCTGGAAAAAATAGTGCAAGAATTGTAGTACAATGTCAGTGGTTTAAGCATTGTAATTAGCTTGTGATGGAGGCCTAAGGGATCATAGTTGGGTAATGGTGATTTGAAGACCATAGTTGGATGTTGGTGGTCAAAAGACCATTATTGGATAGAAGCTAAGATTAGAGGATTGTATTTAGGCAATGGTGGTTCGAGGACCATAGTTGGGTAATGGTGGTTTAAAGATCATAGTTGGTAGGTTATTTAGTTCAAGAGACCATATGAGGTGACATTGGTTTGAGTGATGTACTTTTATAGTAATGGTCAGAGGACCATAGAAAGACAATGGTGGTTTGAGGACCATAATCAATAATGGCTATAAAAAAATTATAGTCTTATGATGGTGGCTGAAGGATCATAGTTGTATAATAGTGTAAGAGCTATAGTAGATGAGAGGTAGAGATTGGAAGGATTGTAGTCAGGAAATAATTGTCAATTGATCGTTGTTAGTTAGCAATGGTGATTCTTGTTTGTGGGTGATGTTTATGTATCACATAGACGTGGCCCAATCAATGAATCAAGGGCAAGGTCCTATGAAACTAAAGTCATGAAGGAGCCATAATAATTTACATTATTTTATAATAATTTATATGTATTTTTAGGTTTATCAGTTGTATGTGTATAAAGAATAAGTATTGTTTGGACTCTATGTGTCAAGGAGCTACTTTATCTATAAAATAGCCAAGAAGAGTGATGTGATGTCTCAACCCAATCCAATATGACATATAAATAGGATAAGTCATATCTTGTTGAATGGTGATAGACCAAGCCCACGAATAAAATTTTGGGTACTTTTTAGATTTTTTTTTTCAATTTAAAATGGACTATAGAGCTTTTAATTGACCTCTCGTAAGTATAAAAAAAAACTCCTCCATATATTTTCTTTTTAAATTACATTCGTTTTAAAAATGTATATATAATAATATCTACACATTACAATGCATGCTTATTAACTTGAGTAGACCAAATAAAGAAAATAACCATAAATGTACAAAAATTAGAAAATAACTATTCATACTTAGATAAATCTGAACCTAGGACCACAGCTACTCAACCATCTCTTTCCGTCCCCTGACCTAAAATAGAATGCAAAATATGTGTGAGTCAATAAAGATTAGTAGGTCATACACACCAATCTAAATTTTTATAATAAAATTTCAAGAATACTTAATAATTTATTTTGTTAATCAGATTAATGCTTATAATTATCAAAAATAAAATAAATAATATAGGGAAACTAAATAAAGAAGTACTCTATATATAATAGCATAGAATAATAGATTTTTTTTAGACCCCTATACGTCACATCATAAATAGATATTGAAATTCATGCCCTTATGAATCCCTATGCTAGGATATCATAAAAAAGACCCTTATGGTTCCCAATGCTAAGCAAATATCATATCTCCAAAAATTAAGGACCTTATCACTCCCTGTGCATTCAGCACAATAGAACTTCCATCAACATTAGAGCTCCATAGAATCATACATTTCAAAAAGATAAGAACATATATTATTACATTTCATTAAATAAAATATAAATAAACTAGTTTAAAAAAATTCACTTATTGTTTTATTGATCGGTAACAAATTCAGCTATTGAGTAAAATTTTATAGTTTTAGAGTTTCACGAAATTACCAAAGATTTTTTTAGAACACAATTTTGATGTATTAATTAAACTATAAAATTATTTTTAGGGATCAAAATTAATTTTAGTTTGATAAAAATAAGACACTTTTCAATTTAATTGTGATTTTTTTTTTAAAATACAAAAAATTTGAAGATAGTCATATTTATAGATTGTCAAAGTTACATGGTAAAGGTTTGTGATTGTGAAATTATCCTCATTTTTTATGTCATAGAATTATAAATTAAACCAAAATATTAATTAAATTTCCTTATTTTTCAAAATTCAGATAGGTTGATTATATGTTACCTCAATTCAAATAACCTTAGAAGTAGGGCCAATAGTAGAAAACATACTAGAGTTGTAAAAAACTTGCTTTCTCTCTCTATGATTTTCACACAAACACTCTCTCTCTCTCTCTCTCTCTTTATTCGACAGTCTAACTAAATTAGGCTGGGTATTTTTTTAAATGAAAATGAAATGGATTTCAATGTTTTTATAAAAAAAATAATCTACCACCACCATTCCTAAACCTACAACACTTTAGCATTCTCCACAGAAAGACACAATAGCACAGTGCCACCTACCTAAATGCTGTGGTGCTCCTTGGAAAAAAATTTGATTTTTTTTCTCTTCACTTGATTATTAGTTGTATAAAATTTTCTAAGACTAAAATGAAGAGAGATTTGGTTTTGCATACATGTTTTGGATGAAGATTTCAAATGGCTTGGAGAATAAGTGGCTATCCATACTTATGGAGAATCGATGATCTCCATAAATCCCTACTTTGGTGAGTATATATATTTTATTTCTTGAACTTTTTTAATTGAAATTTTATTTATTTATGTTCTTCTCTAAGGATTCCATTTTAAAAAAACCCAAAATCCCATTCCATCCCTCTTAATCTAAGTTAAATTCTCCATAATTTGTTGTTTGCTAAGTTTTCTTGCATTGCCTAACCAACTCCATTCTTAAAACTATTTGACCAACCTAAATTACTCAAAACCCCATCAAAATCTTGAGATCATTATTAAACATTATATACTTTGATAATTTGAAGTTTATTTGGGTGTATTCAAGTAAATATTTCACAAATCCGCTCAAACCTAATTATATATCCTATTTACTATTTTAACTTTGTCTTCTTTCACTAGTCAACAAAACAACCATACAAAAATATTAAAAATCCATAAAAAAAAAACAAAAAAAAAAAAACATCTAGATCTTATTTATAGGATGTCCGCAAGCTATTCGTATTTAAAATTTGGAGTTTTTATTGTTCTATAAAAATACAAATCCAAATTCCCAACCTTGGTCAATTTGTAATAGTACTTACTTTGTTTGACAACATACCATTTGATTTTTGGGAAATACAAATGTCTATATTTTTACAATCAACAAACTATCACATATAGATGTTTGTACAAGAATGTTACACTGCACCTTTTAAACTTTTAAATGATGTTAAAACTCAAATATCTTTTAATGAATGGAATAATTAGGATAGGGATCTAGCATAATTAAATGTAAAATACTTGAGTTATTTCTTTTGTGTATTGAAATCAGAAGACTACATGAGAGTGTCCACCTGTGCTACTGGTAAGGAGATTTGGGATAAACTATGTTTCACATACGAAGGAACTAGTGAGGTTAAATAGTCAAGATTAAATATTTTATTGCAAGACTATAAATTCCTTCGCATGAAACCTAATGAAACTATATCTGAAATCTACACTAGGTTTACCTAGATAGTGACATTCTTGCATCCACTAGGTAGAGAGATATCTAATTCTAAAAAGGTCAATAAAGTTTTGAGATACTTACCGAGTTTTAATAATGCTAAAATCACTATAATCATTAAGTCCAAAGATTTAAATGTTTATTCAATTAACAATTTCCTTGGTTTACAGATTGCTTTCGAGCAAGGATGAATCAAAGGTAAAATGATGAAGGAGAAAAGAAGAAGGAACGAATGGTGGATCTAAAAGCAAACAACATAGAAAGTGAAAGTTCTGTAGTAGAGGAAGATGATGATATAGTCTTAATGACCCATTAATTCAAGAATTTTCTAAAAAGAAAATAAAGGCATCATCAAAATAACTGGGATAAAGGTAAAAGCTCAAAGAATACTATAGTTACACCTAACACCATATGCTTTGACCAGCAGAAAACTAGATCACCTCTGAGCTGATTGCCACAATGTAAAGATCCATCTAACTAAGGGGAAGGGTGAGGAGAAGCCAAAGCATAAGAAAGGTAAGCTTAAGATAGAAGACATTTTGGGCCAACTATGCCTCAAAATCATCAAATAAGAAGCAGAGGAGGGGTAACAAATTTATGTCTAATGGCTAACGATAATCTTGATCAATCCGATCAAGATGAGGTATGTCAAATTTTATATAAAGAATTGTTGATTATTTCTAAAAAAATTTATGTTTCGTATAGAAAGTTAAAGAAAATCATGCTAACTTTAATGTTGAATTTAGCACTTTACAAATTGAGCATGCTAATTTAGTTAAAGAACATTCTAATTTAGATAGAGATCACATGTCCCTGCTTGATGAGTTTGATACATTAAATAAGAAGTGTATTGAAATATATGATGCACAAAATTCCTTGAAAACATCGCATATTGAGTTAGTCAAAGAATATAAGAAATTGGATGAACTTATATGGAAAATAGATATTAATGAACATCATTTAAAAGAAGTGACAGCCTAGGAATTTGAAAAAAAAAGCTTTACAAGAAAAACTCAAAGCACTTGAAAATAATAAACTATCATTCCCATTAGCCCAAATGAATAACCCCTCAATATTGCATGAATAACATAACTTTAAGAAGAGGCATCACCATCAACATAGGTTAGTGAACCCATTTATTTGTGTTAGATTCTTCTCTTGTGGCAAGCTAGGTCACATAGCCCATACTTACACGATTCACCATAGGACACACCTCATGTGGAGACCTAAATTATATTCATCACAACAAAGAATGCATATATCTCATTAATGAAAGCATAAAGAGGAATACAAACTCACTTGAGTTCCTAAATCTAACTTTTGAATGATATTATAGGGATGCTCCCACAAAAGGCATAGTGAGATCATGTGGTACCTGGACAGTGCAGCTTGAGATGTATGAATGGAGACATGAAGAAGTTCATTACACTAGAAATCAGGACTGGAGGCAATTTGACTTTAGGAGACAACACCACCAGGAAAGTGGTGTGCTCAGGTATCATTGAAAATTCTAAAAATTTTTTAATTGTAAATATTTGATTAGTTGATGGTTTAAAGCATAATCTGTTGAGTATTAGTCAATTTTGTTATAAAGGATTTGACATAAAATTTCTTTCTAAAAAATGCTTGATTATCTTAAATGATAAACTTATATTAGAAGGAAAATGGATAAATAATATTTATATGTTAGATCTTAAATGTATTGAAAATTCAAATTCATTATATTTAAAAATAATAATAGATGACTCTTGGCTATTTCAAATGACACTATGCCATGCTAACATTAAAACACTTAGGAATATAACTGAGAAAAACTTTGTTAAAGGCGTACCTAAGTTAGAATTTATTAAAGACCATCTATATGATGCATGCCAACTATGAAAATAAGAAAAATCATCATTTCATTCAATCAAGGATATGAATATATCTAGGCCATTAGAAATCCTTCACATGGACCTATTTAGACTTGTCATAGCTAGCCTAGGTGGGAAAGATTATGGATTTGTGATTATAGATGAATTCTCTAGATTTACTTGGGTAAGATTCCTAACACATAATAATGAGTTTTTTGAGGAATTTACAATTTTCTCCACTTGGCTTAAAAAAAATTAGGATGTGAAATCTTAACAATCTATAGTGATCATGGTGGAAAGTTTCAAAATAAAAGATTTGAATCTTTTTGTCAAAAGATAAGAATAAAGTATAACTTCTCTACCCTTAGAACTCCTCAGCTAAATGGGATAGCTGAAAGAAAGAATAGAATCTTGGTAGAAGCTGCTAGGGCAATTCTAGCTGAGTATACTCTTCTTAGATATTTTTTGGCAGAAGTAGTGAACACTGCTTGTTATGTGTTAAATAGGGTGAATGTTAGGTCGAAGTTGGATAAAATACCCTATGAACTCCTTAAGTGTTAAACACTGAATCTTTCGCAATTGCATGTCTTTGATTGCAAATATTTTATCTTAATTAATGAGAAATCTCCCTTAGGAAAATTGGATCCCAAGGCTAACGAGGGTGTGTTCTTAGGTTATTCATCTGCAGGTAAAGCCTATAGAATCTTCAATAAGAGGACACTAGTAGTAGAAGAGTTTATCCATATAGTATTTGATGAATAAGATAAGTCCTCTAGACCTAAATTTGAAGAAGAAGAGGTAGAGGCCATTGAAGGAGTATAAATAATTACCATAAAAGAAATGGTAGAACCTTAAGAAGAATTGCCTAGAGATTAGAGATATTATTCTAGTCATCTTAAAGAATTAATTCTAGGAGACCCATCAGAAGGTGTGAGAACTAGGCATGGACTTAGAAAGAGGTTAGTCATTCATCATTTATTTCTATGATAGAACCCATGAGTATAGACCAAGCTTTAGGGGATAAATTTTGGATCCTAGCAATACAAGAAGAGCTGAACCAAATTACTATTAATGATGTATGAGAATTAGCCAAGAGACCTAAAGAGTAGAGGTAGTGGGAATAAAGTGGGTCTTTAAAAATATGGTGATTAACTCAGGAACCATAGTAAGAAATATGGTCAGACTAGTAGCTAAGGGGTATAACCAAATTGAGGGCATAGACTTTGAAGAAACCTTTACCTCAGCAGCTAGATTAGAATCCATAAGGGTGCTCTTATCATTTGCTTGCTTCAAGGATTTTAAGTTATATCAAATGGATGTTAAGAGTGTTTTTCTAAATGGGCTAATCAAAGAGGATGTTTTTATTAAGCAACCCCCAAGATTTAAAAACTCATAATTCCCAAATCATGTATTCAAAAAAAAAAAGAAAAAAAAAAGAACTATATGGATTAAAAAAGCACCTAGAGCCTGGTATAAAAGACTTAGTTCATTCTTACGAGTTGGAGGATTTGTTAAGGGTAGTGTAGACACCACCCTCTTCCAACAGGATATATAAAAGAAGAAATTCTCATTATTCGGATTTTGTAGATGACATCCTATTTAAATCTTCAGATAAAATCTTATGTAATGAATAATTAAAAATAATGAGTAACGAGTTTGAAATTAGCATGATGGGAGAGTTAAATTATTTTCTTGGTTTTAGTGTAAAACATGTAGAAGATGGAACATTCCTTAGCCAAACCAAATATATTAAGAATGTTCTGAAAAAAATATGAAATAGACAATACTAAGGCCATGAACACTCCCATGAGTTCTACGATTCAACTGGACAAAGACCCAAATGGAAAATCTATGGATCAGAAAAAATATAGAGGAATAATTAGATCTCTTCCCTATTTAATTATAATACTATTATGCAAAATTATTTAGACATTGATATAACTAATAAAATAAATCAAAACCTATAAATTGAAATACTTTTCATTAATGCACCAAAGTATAAACTCATATGTGTCTCCTTAGGTATTTAATAAATAGTTGTTAGGTTATAATAAATGAACTTGCATCTCATGGAATTTAGCAAAGAAGACTCACCTAGGGGTCACCAAACCGAACTCAACAAAATTGACTTAAATAGAGTTGCGTAAATCAAGGGTTCACACAAATAACTTATATTGGAGTTCACTCTTCTAGCGAGAAGCATAACTTAAAAGCTACTCTCCATCACCTCATGCAGATAGTCAACAAGGAAATACATCATCCTAACTACAGTGAAGGATTCTCCTAAAGAGATTCAAGTTCACTATTTCAAAGTCAATTTATGAAGAAGTTCACAACTTCCATATATAATTTAAGCAGACTCATTCAGCATATGGAAGCAATCTGCAGACTCCATTCAGAAGGTTGCCAACACCTCCAAATGACTCATAAATAATAGGTATTTGAGATCTATCCTCATCAACGAACTCCCCTTCGTGCACTTTCCCATGCATTAGTAATCGACAGAAGGGGGCTCGCCCTGAGCATGAGAAGTTGAACAAGAAAGGTGAAGCCATTCATAAGGCCTATTATATTATGGCATATGTCCAGGGCAAACAATTTAGGGTTCATTTACTATAGTAATCTTTTGTTTTTTTTTATATAAAATATTTTCTAGATCCTTCAAATCCTTATGCAATAAAGATGAAAATAAACTTGTTGGCCACTTTCTAAAGAAACTATTGAGCTAACAATATATTATCACCCAAATCTTTTTATATTCTTTTCATACAAATCACAAGTTTTCGAGTCATAGCTTTTTGATTAATTCATCGGCTAGTAAGGTCATGTACCATCCATAGGCACATTTGGATAAAACACTAAGAACTAGTTTCAAAAGACTTATAATTATGCTGAATATTATAATGTTCATAATATATATAGCAAATATATAACAATTGAGTCAATGTCTGTCATATATTAATAAATAATAAATTATACTTCTTCGCACGGGGTTCTTATGCTACCATAAGTTTTACGTTTGCCAGGACTTCTACTAGCCAGGCAAATGGCAAGCTGAACTGCTCTGTTTATTTTATTGTGCATGTTTGCTGGTTCACGTGAGGAAAACTTCTGTACACTGATATTTCATCTTTTCCTCCTAAAATAATAAGTTATTACTTATTACGAATGTTTGTCATTTATTGTATTATATATATATATATATATATATATATATATATATATATCATTTGTATTATATTATGTTTTATTCAAATTAAATTATTCAATAAATTAAAAAGTAAAATAAAGTGAAATTTTAACATAACTTTTGTTGCTTATGAATAACTGTTTTGCTATTTTGGAGAACGTTCAACACTTTTTCTTTGATACGTGAATAGCCAAAATTAGTAGGGTAAGTGAGCATGGGGCTTGATCTATCCACATTAACAAACTCACGAGCCGAGTTTATCGAGCCACGAGCTCGAGCTCAAGCTCAAACTCGAGTTCATTTATTAAATGAGTTTGAGTTCAGCCTTGATGAGGCTTGGTTCATGAGCTCGCGAGCCGGCACATAATTAATTATTTATCTAATAAAATATTTTTATATTAACGTAAGATATAGTTGGCAGTGGCCGGAAGCTGAAATTCTGATCGCGTGCGGCCATTTCGAACGATGGAATGCGGCGGGCTTCTAAACGCTAATGAAAGCAGGAATTTTGAATGGCCGGGCAAGAATCATCACGAGGGTCGCGAGCTTCTGTGCAAACCGCGAACGAACAAACGGACCGCTCGACGATGGGCTCACCTGCAAGAAGCAAGACACGAGCTCCCATGCGGATTTGATCTGCTCGGTGAGCCAACCTGCGGTGAGACGAGTCGTGCTCTAGCTCGGCTCGAAGTCAACTCGACTCGAGCTCAAGTTTGAGCCAATTTTTTTGACTAACGAGTCGAGCTCGATATGATCACTACTGACTTATCTCTATAATTTACACCGCTAGCGAAAAGTACATGAGAAAACTTGACTTTCCAAACAAAAAAAGAAAACTTTTTTATTCGAACTTACGTATATTTCTGTCGTATTTAGGAATATGAGAAACTTTATAACAATTCAAAAAATCGTGCGGAAAAGATCAAACGCATGGAACATTCACAAGACTTCATTCCATTGAAAAATTAATTGTTTTTCTATAATTTTAATACCGCCCAAGAAAACAGGAAAAATTTTTTTAGGAGTCTAGGCTGAACTCTATTAAAATATAGAAGGGGATTTATGTACGTATTATAAAATTATTAGATATTAAGAAATCTTGTTACGTACTAGAATATTCATGATGGCAGAGAAATAAAAAGTCTAAAATCTTAGCTTTATACGAAGATTTAGCACACAATCATATAAGAGAGATGATGTAGCATTCATAACATATACAGATTTTTATGTGGAAAATCTTGAAAGGAAAAAAATCCATGGAGCCTGACCAAGTTTGAATGAATCCATTACTATTTGCAGTCGATTAAAAAGAAAAACCTGTCTTGGGGGAAGGCTTTGGCTTGATTTAATAAATATACATCATATAAAATGCATTACATGATGGGAGTTGAAAGAATCGCTATTGATATGTTTGTTGGTTGGTAGAACCCGAGTTGGCGAGCGAGGGAGGTCGGAATGATAGTAGTCATTTGATGGTGGCCAGAGGAACCATAGTCAACGGACGATAATGGTCCATTCATTGCCTGGCAATGGATGTCGGAAGAATCATAATCTTGCTATGGAGGTTGGAAGGACCGTAGTCCGCGGACAACAGTGGTTAGAAAGACCGTTGTTTTCCTATGAAGTCAAAAGAACTATTGTCTGTCTGTGGAGGTTGGAAGGGTCGTAGTCGGTAATGTGCGGAAGTCTGGCGTCAGGGAAGAAAATCAATGATGAACGGAAGTTGACATCACATAGAAGTCAAATAGAAATCTAGCGATGGGTTGAAGTCTGGTGACGGGTTAAAGTCCTATGTTAGGTAGAAATCTAGTGACAGGCAGATGTCTGATGTCAGATAGAACTCCGACGAAAGTTCGGTGATGGACAAAAATTTGATGACAAGAAGAAGTCCGACGTTAGGTTGAAATCTAGAAACTAATGAAAGTTCGACGTCGAGTAGTTGTCTAACAAAAGTCTGATGATTGGTAGAAGTATGACGAGGAGTATAAGTCCATCGTCAAGTACAAGTCCAACGATGGACAGAAGTCTAGCGACAAGGGGAAGTTTCGCATCGGGTAGAAGTCCGAAAAACTCCAACAATGGGGATAAATCTGACGTCCTGTAGAAATCTGGCAAACGGTAGATGTCCAAAATCGAGTAGAAGTCCGATGAATATCCTATAGAGGGCAGAAGTTCGGAGGTGGGTAGAGTTTCGACGTCTTGTAGAAATTCTGAGACGGACGAAAGTCCAATGTTGGAAAGAAGTTTAATGAAAGTCCTTTGATGAGTAGAATTCTGGCGAAGTTCGAAAGTTTGGTGTCCGATAAAATTTGGGCAATATATAAAAGTTCAGTGTTTGCTAGAAGTCCGATAAAGGTACAATGATGGGTAGAACTTTGGCGTTAGTCGGTTACCAGGAAAAAGTCTTGCGATGGTCGAAAGGAGTCTAGTGGCAAGGTAACTCAAGTTTCTCTTCTTCCTTCTCTTCTTTATTTTCTTTGCTTCATTGCTTGAGCATCCTTTTTCCCACCATGAGAAATTAGGGGTCTATTTATTCTTTTCGAAGAGTGACATGGCTACTAAATAGGATGAACATGAAGGGTAAATTGGGAGTAGTTTGAATGGATGACCAATGTTGAATACCTTAAATGTGGACTATTTTTTGGCAATTAAGGGACTTAACAATATAAGAATTTGGTGATCATGGGCTTATTGGAGTTGTTTCTTTAAGCATCTCAATTTGACTATAAGCTTGTCACGTTTAAAAATCATTTGGTAACCAAAATTATGGTTTGAACCTTCCAAATATGCTTTGGAACTTTTATTTTTTACTTATTTGGGCTTGAATCGAGTCAAATTTGGTGTTGTTGGGTTCGTAGTTTTGATACGTTCAGTTCGGCTATAAGTTTGCTAAAATCATAATTAGATGGTCTCAAATTTAAGTTTTTGAAGTTTCCAACTTAATTTTTTCCTCAAGATTCATGTCCGATCAATATAATTTTTAAAGATATATTTGTTTCCACATATTTACAGATGTCAAAGCTCTAGAAGCCTAAAAATATGTATCACAATATTTAAATTTATCGAATAGCAAAATGTCGAAAAATTGTATTCCAAAACATTAAAAATAATGAAATTTTGATTATAGAAGATCGGGTTGTGAAAGTGTCAAAATTTTGTCCAAAACATCAAAAAATGGTTCCAAGGAACACAATAATGTCTGATTTGGACCATCCAGGATGAAAATCTGAGCCGGACGCGCCATTCCAAATTCACCCTTTAGGAGGATGCATAGTTCAGCTGGCTGTGGTTAAGATTTTTTTGTTTTTATTTTTGTTTTTGTTATGGAAATTATGGTCCCTACTCATAATTTTATCTAAGATGGGGCGGCTGTAGTTCCCACCATTTTTAGTAAATATCTATGTATTTTAAATTTTTGTTAATTTTTTTCCATATTTTTTTTAATTCTAAAAATTGTTATATTTAGCCCCAAAAATATGAAAAAATTCTAGAAGTATTTTAAAAAAAATTTAAAACATTTTTTGGAGATAAATTTCCCCACTATTTTCAATGAATCTCCCCCCCCCCCCCTTCCCCCCCCCCCCCCCCCCCCCCCTCTTTCAACTAATAAATAGGCCCCTAAGAAAAGGAAAAAATTACTCATCTCCTTCACACTTCTCCCTCTAACTTTCTTAATGTCGAGGCTTTCCATTGTCTTAAATAGGTGGCATCCCTATTAAAAAATAGTGTCTCTCTCTTGTGTAGAAGTCATATGCATTCCACTCATTTTTCTTATCCATTTTCCTTCTTACTTCAAAGGCTTTTCATTATTTCTGGTAGGTGGCATCCCCTACCCAAATTCATTGCCCCTTATAAGTGTAGAAGGAATTTCTTCTAGGTTTCTTCTTATATTAGAGGCATTCAACTATATGAGATAGGCGACATCCCCTATCAAGCTTTAGTACCCATCTTTTTTGTAGAAGAAGTCATGATGAGAGCATACTCTCTTAATAAATTATCCTTGATAGACGAAGATCAAATGCCTCTTGCATGCAAGGTTGAGTTGAGAAGATATAGTGGTAATAATATATGGGAGGAGAATAAATGATTCTCAGAGAATGAGAATAGTTTTGATGATGATTGTGTAGAAATTTGGTGAAGATCGGTGGCCAGGTGAAAATATGGAGTTGATCGATGATTGGGTCAAAGTTCAAAAATGATTGATAATCAGTTATAAGTATGATGGTGATCCATGGTCATGAGATAAATTTGTGGCGATCGTTAGCTGGTTGGAGTGCTTAAGGAAATAGTTAGAGGGTATGTCATTATTAGTAGTAAAGCGAGAAGCCTACGAGGGCTAATATGAAATGACGGACCGATGGTGGACATCAAGTAAATGACAGATGATGGCGGTGGTTAAGTTGTATTCTTCTAAAGGCAATATAAAATCCTTCTGATATGTGTGGCCATTGGGTGTCCTTCATGGAAAGAGTCAAAGTAGTGTGCCTTATCAGTAGTTTGGCTTAAAACTAATAGTGTCAATTAAATGGAGGGTAATGATGATATGTTGCAAGAAGCTTTAAGATATGCTTTAATATTCAATATGAAAGAGGTGAATTGAATCTGTTAGGGATATTTGACCTTTTTATTTAAGTTGTTTGTCTCTTGATAAAATTAACTTGTACAGATCTTGCCAATGTAACTTACTTTTAGCTTTTGGTGAAAATAAATGTACACCTAAACCTGATATAGGATTTTCTTTATAACTTCAATGATGTTGTATATGAAGTTGAGATTATTTATGAACTCGATGTATGTTCTTCATTTGAAATGAACTTGTCCCCTAGAGGTATTAAGTTATTCATATATCTTTGAGACATGCTTTGATATATTGCTTTATGTGCCTTTTTGAGGCTTTTAGCCTGCTAATGTCTTCATCTGAGTGATGAATTTATCAACCAATTTCTTACATAGAATATTTATAAAGAGAATTTTATCTAGTCTGAGCATTGGATAATGATGTTGATTGTTATGGAAGAGTCTAGAGAATCAACAAAAGATTTAAGACCTATCAAAGATTGTATGTCAAAGCATTTTTCGATTATATTAACATATATGGATGAGGTCTAGAGAATCCATCAAGGATATATGACCTATCTAACATTATATGTTAGAGCGTTGCTCGATGACGTTAACCTATATGGAAAAGGTAGAGAGAATCCATTAATGATATATGACATATTTGAGATTGTATGTTTGAGCACTACTCGATGTCATTAACCTATATGAAAGTGGTTAAGATAATGTACCAATGATGTATGATCTATCTAAGGTTTTATTCCAGAGTATTGCTTGATGACGTTAACCTATATGGAAGAGGTTAAGAGAATCCATCAAGAATATATGACCTACCCAAAGTTATGTGTCGAAGCAATTCTTGATGACATTAATCTATATGTAAGAGGTTAAGAGAATCCACCAAGGATGTATGACCTATCCAAGATTTAATGTCAAAGTACTGCTCGATGATGTTAACTTATGTGGAAGAGGTCAAGAGAATCCACTAAGGATGTATGACTTATCTGAGGTTATATATTACAGTATTACTCTAAGATGTTAAGCTATATGAACGAGGTTGATAGAATCTACTGAGGATGTATGACCTATATAAGGTTTTATGTTAGAGCATTGCTTAATGACATTAACCTTTATGGAAGAGGTCGAGTGAATCTACCAAGGATATATGACCTATCTGAGGTTGTATATCATAGCATTACTCGATGATGTTAACTTATATAGGAGAGATCACGAGAATCCAACAAGTATGTATCACCTATTCGAGCTTATATATCAGAGCACTACTTGATGATGTTAACCTATAATGAAGAGGTCGAGTCAAATCCCCCTCAGATAGATTTTTCCTTAATTGGGAGGAGGTGAATGCTAAGTGTAACATGAATCAAAGGTGAAGAATTTTCTAACTTTAGACCGTTACTTCCATTTTGAGGTCAACATAAAGGCTTTGCTCAAGGAGTAGAAGTTTAACTAGGGACTTTATAATGCTTAAAATTTATTTGAATCATTGTTGCACTTGCTTGAAGCTTTATAAAAAATAGTTTTCCAAGATATAATCTTGGATGTTAGAAGAGTTTGAGGAATCTTCTTGACCGAGCCTATAGTCAAGGTCACCCCCCAGTCTATATTTAATTCTCATAAAATTGATTTAGCAATAGTTGATATCAGGATGTTGGTTTTAATGATTTTTTGAGGTTAGATTAAATAATGCCTTGCTAGTTAGGAATTAAATTCCCATAATTGATGCCAAACTATTATGTCCTGTAATATTTATGGAGTTAATGAAATATAAAGTCTAATATCTTAACTTTGTATAAAGATCCAGCACATAATATGATAAGAGAGAGAGTGTAGCATTTATAAGTGACACCAAGATTTTAAAAACTCTAAAAAAGGAAAAAAAACTATGTGGCCTGGACAAGTTTGAATGAATTAACTATTATTCTCAGTCGATTGTAAATGAGACCCTTCCTTAGTGGACTTCCTTAGCATGGTGTAATAAATATACATTCTTAGCATGGTGTAATAAATATACATTCTTAGCATGGTGTAATAAATATACATTGTATAAAATGAATTACATGCTGAGACTTATGAAAATCACTATTAATATGTTTGTTGGTAGGTACAATAATAGTCGACAGTCGATGGAGGTTGAAAAGACCGTAGTCTAGAGACGGCGCCCAAAGTAACCATAATTAGCATGCGGCAATGCTTAAAAAAGACCATTTTCTGGCGATGGATGTTAGAAGGACCAAAATTTAGCTATGAAGTTTGAAAAGGACCACTATCAGTAAACAAAAGTGGAAAAAAAGAAAGTTATTTGGTGATGGAGATAAAAGGATTGTATTCTAACTATGGAGGTTTGAAGGACCATAGTAGATATTGGGCAGAAGTTCAGTGTTAAGAAGAAGTTCAATGATGGATGGAAGTCTGACATTAGATTGAAGCCTAACAGAAATTTAATGATGGGAAGAAGTCTGGTGATGGGTTAAAGTTTAGCATTGCGTAAAAATTTAGTGACGAGAATATGTCTGATGTTAGGTAGAAGTTTTATGAAAGTTTGGAGACTGGCAGAAGTTTGAAGATGGGCTGAAGTCTAATGTCGGGTAAAAGTTTGATGATGGTCAGTTATTCGGCAACTGGCAGAAGTTTGACATCGTGTAGAAGTTAAATGAAAGTATGATGCCTGACAATAGTTTGGTTATGAGCAAAAGTTTGGTGTCAGGTCAAAATCTGGCAACGGGCAGAAGTCTCGCATTGGGTAAAAGTCTAACAAATGTCTAGTGTTGAGCAAAAGTCTGGCATTTGGTAGAAATCTAGCAATGTATAGAAGCTTGGTGTCGGGTAAAAGTCCAACGAAAGTCGAGCAAGGGGCAAAAGTCCTGGGATGTTCAAAAGTCTACTATTAGATGGAAGAATTACAATGAATGGATGTTTGACATTGGGTAGTAGTCCAAAAATAGTCCGATGAAGGGTAGAAGTTTGGCATAAATCTATTCCTTCCCTTCCATGCTTCTTTGTTTTGGCCTCTTTTCCTCCCCACCACAACACCCCCCCCCCCCCTCTCCCCATGAGTAATGACGGTTCATCATATAGATTTTAGTAATGGATGTAGAAGCAAAAAAATTCATAGTAACAAAATAAATTAATGTTTTCAACCACACACTAAATCCTAAAAAAGTATAAAAACTAAAAGTTAGAAAACTAAAAAAAAAAAAAAGAACACCCCAGATTGTATAGTGGTTCAATCAGATCTAACCGACATCCACTCCCTGAAAGCCTCCACTCTAGGTATTGCACTAAACATTTTAGTATTTCTACTTTAGCCCCTACAGTTGGGCGGAGAGGCTCTTACAACATCTTTTCTACCAACTCGTAGCGACAGAGTACCTTAAATCTTTTTTAGCCTCCGAGTGAAGGAAAAGAACATAAAATCTTTTTCTCCTTCCTAAAGTGAACAAAGAACCAATAATCCTTTTACTCCCTCTTGGAGTTAGAAGAGATCCATGAATCCTTTTAGTCCCTCCTTGAGTTGGAAGAGAACCACGATCTAGTGCTGAAGGATGTCTACCCGGAGCTACCCAAGATTCAAAGAAGGGACTTGAAAAAAATTTGAAGGAACTTTTCTTGGACTAACCTTATGAAGCTTTCACAACTTCCCCGAACAAGAACACTCCCTCTCTTGACTCCTAAAGCTCTCCTTAACTCTCTCTACAAGCTCCCTCCCAAACAACTCAACAGCAAAAGATTGTCTTACAATATGTTTTGTGATCTTAAATAGAAAGCCTCCAAAGAAGCCCCAAATTATAATATAGCACTTCTGATAGTATAGAATGATCCAAGATCGCTGTGTATGATTAGTTCAAAATAACACATTCAGCCAGTACAAATTACAACACGATAAGTTCAAGTGTTTTATATTGATCGTCATGAATGATTTTGCACATCATCCTATACAATTAATACAAACACAACTAATCACCAAGTAAGCTTTTAATTATTATCCCATACAGGAATTGATACATATAATACAATAGTCTAGATCATCATGTATGATCAGTTCAAACATAGTAAATCATCAAGTACAATGGGCGGCATTTAATTATTATCCTATGCAAGAATCATGTCATATAGTGCAATCATCTTTGATCATCCTATATGATATGATTGAATAATTTAACCATAATTAAACACCTAATCTCAGGATCACTTTAGGCATGATTGTCGTTGATCATACAGTACGATGAAGATTGTATACACATATTTTGAATATTAAAATATTACATAAATTATGATTGGCAACTATTTTTTCTAATTATAGCTAATCATCCTATATGATCTAGATTATACATAATGATGACTTTAATCACTCTTAATTAATTAAGATGCCCTAATTAGGGTTTTCTATTACAAATTTGGGCTCAAGTACTATTATTTTGATGATAACAAACATCATTGTTTTCTTAATATGTTATCTCCTCATAATTGAGTTTATTTTCATATATGTTTTCTATGCATGCTAACATTTTAGGTCCATAGAACACTTGCAATATCTCTGTTCAAGACTAGGTAAATTAGGGTTGAGTTAGTCTATAAATTCAATTTCAATGCTATAATACTTTTCTTGAGTAAAAAATATGTTGAAACTCGTTCACTATGAATTAGGTTGTTAAACCTAAGCTTATGTCCCAGCAGCTAACCAAGAGGGGGGGTGAATTGGTAATTAAAAATTAATCCCTCTTTTTTATTTTTTTAAACCAAAAAAAAACTTTAATGAGTTTTGTAGAAAACATTTTTCAACCACAGTTTTAAAAGAAAAAACACAAAAATAAAAAAAAAAGGCAGCGAAAAAAATAAAGACACGAGGTTTATAGTGGTTCGGTCAAAACCAAACCTACATCAACTCCCCGGAGGCACCCTCCGAGTATTACACTAATATAATTAGTGACTCTCCTTTGCATCCACATCAAGACAGAGAAGCCTTTACAAACACTCTTTCCACCACTACCCGGTGCGGCAGAGAACTGTCGTCCTTTTACACTATCCCGGCAGAGAACTTTCATCCTTTCACACTCTCCTTTTATGGGCAAAGAACCATTCGTCCTTTCACACTCACCTAGTATAGAAAGAAAACCCTTCGGCTGTTCACACTCCCCAAGTGTGGGTAGAAACCCTTCGGCTGTTCACACTCTCCAAGTGTCGGCAAGAGAACCGGATCTCCTTGACAGATCTTCTACACAAGAATTCTAGAAGGAAGAGAGAAAAGAGTGAAATAATCACAAACCAAGAGTAAAGACTCTTACCTTTGAGTACCAAGTGAAACCTTCACACTCCAATGGCAAGAAATCTCCTTCGAACACTCTCTTACACTCTCTCCTTGGCTCTTCTTTCAATAGGCACGAAGATCAGTAGGCAAAAAGATTATGTGGTAATTTAGTTTGGACTATTATAGGAAAGACACAAAAAACCATCCAAAAACTGCAAATATTCAAGTCAATACAAATTGGATCGTCCCGTACGATCGTGGATCGTCTTGGACGATTTTACTTAAATACATTGGAAACGAACCTAATGTATATGGGTACGAAATGACTTCTTACACACACATCATTCCGTACGAACTAGGTTCGTTTAGTATGAACGGTTATTCCATAGGTTGGTTCCCAAAAACTGCAGAACGTCACTTAGTTTTTCAGAGTCGGTTCACTTCGTCCTGGGACGAATATTGGTTCGTCTGGATGAAAATTTTCCAGAGAGCAAATCATCCTGGGACGAATACACTTCATCATGGTTGAAAATGCTCTAGAGAGCAACTCGTCCTAGAATGAATACACTTCGTTCTTGAACGAAAACTTTCTAGAGAATATTTCGTCCTAGGACGAATACACTTCGTCCAGGACAATCAGGACTTAGAAAAATTTTCTTCAATTCTTGTTCGTTCCATTGCTCTTATGAGGAGATAACTAACTTGATAGTCCCGTACGAACTATGTTGATCCTGTACGATCAGTACAAATTTCTCGAGATCTCCTAAAGTGTGTGTGTGTGTGTATTCACTCAATTACAATCACTCCCTCTCAAACTTAATTCAAAGAAAAATACAAGTTTTAAATACACAAAGTATCTCATGCTGAATTTGATTTGAAGTCTTTGTAGTCTCGAGTTTGATTTTTCTGAAATGTTAGTACACACAAGAGCTAAAACAACTCTTCCAAAAAGTGTTAGGAGATAACTATACATAAAAAAATAATATTTGAAATCTTCTAAACTATACAAGTTACAAGAATGTAAAACATGCAAATAGCATCTCTCTTAACAATCTTCCCGTTTTTGATGATGGAAAAATAATTATTGTTTGTATAATTTTCAAATTCAAAAAATCTCCAAAACTCCCTCTGAATTGATGAACACGTGTAAATAAGGAGAAATTTTTAGAAATATACATATACCAAAATAAAACAAACACACACAACGTATACAACATACACAAAACACAAAATAAAAAACAAATACAGATCAAACAAAACTAAAATACATAATACAAACAATTTCTCCCCCTTTTCGACAACAACAAAAAGTAAAAAAGAAAAAGACTTGAAATGTAAGCAAACTTATCAAATTAATTCAATCTTGAAAGTAATTAAAATATGTTATGCAAATAAAATTAAAACATTAGGCAAATCATAATAATTTGTAGAATTTAAGAAGAGATATAACATTGATAATAGAAAGAATATATCAAATGCATGAGACAATTTAGGCACTAAGATAGAGAAAATCATTGCAAAATGGATGAATAGAAAATTTGAATATTTCAAATTTCAATATAGAATATAAATGTATAGTAGATCAATTTGAATTAAGAGATTAAAAGATAATGTAAAGAAATAATTACCACATGTGACACTTTGCGCATCTTTTTCAAATTATTGGCACATTTTTATGCATCTTTTTACTTTTGGGCTTATTTTGTGCCTCTTTTCTACTTGTAACCATTGCACATTCCTTTTGATTTTTGTACATTTATACATTTTTTTCAAGAGTAATTTTGATCTTTTTAAAATCAATAATAAAAATTTTCAAATTTTTCTAAGCGCATAAAAATTTATTGATAAGTGAAATATAAAATAAGAAAACATCATAGTTACAATAATAATATTAAAATTAATGTAGTCTAAATAAGAGACATGAAATTGAAAATCATAATTATATCAAGTTATAAGCAGAACTTAAATTTAGAAAAAATTAGATTTTCTAATGAATTTAATTTAGACTTGCACTTCAAAATATAGCACTATTAAGATAAAAAATCTAATGATTGTAATAAAGGCTAACACACATTTCAATACAATTAAATCCAAAACACGAGAATATATATTGATATCACTATATAGATGTTACAATCTAAGTTTAGGATATCAATACAGAAATAATACATCTAATGAAAAGAAAATACAACAAACTTACTTAAAACAACATCTAACACACAAACTACAGAAAATACATAAAATTAAGTGCAACTATCACTAAGAAGGACCCTGATCTGGTGGAGGAGGAGGTGCAGTACCAAAGATATTAAAGCAAGTACTCATCATAAGCACATTGGTACTTATATCACTCATCTGATCCCACATAAAATTCATGTCATGCTGATACTGAGCGGCCTGCAACTGAAGATGAGTCTCAATTTGATCAAAATAAGTCTCTAAACGATCAAATCTTTAAACCAAATCTTGATTATTTGGTTCATTAGCGGGTGCAGGTGCAACTTTTGGTTCTTCCTCTGTATCACTAATGACATGTGTTTTACCTGGTTCTTCTTTGAAGATTACTCTAAATGATTCGTCGTTGTAGTAGAGAGGTTCTCCAAACTCTTGATCAGGATGAACCAAATTGTATTTCTTGTCCAGAATGTAGGCAACTAGATGTCCTAAGGCGATGTTCTTCTTTCTCTTATGCCTACATGTCCAATTTCAGACAGCCCATAAAGATAGTCAAGGATAAGTTGGGCTTCATCTATAGATTCTTTAGTTATGATCAAGAAGGCCATCATAGAAAAAAGAGGGGTAATATTAATCCTATCACTAGCTTTAGGAATTATAGAAGTTCTAAGGACATGCTGGATGATATAAGCATTACGAACTACACCGGTACTCTAGCCACATGTTCATTCAGATTGTTTCCTCTAATCACATTATTAATTTCATACCACGCATAATCATGAGTGTTGATTAAGTGATGGACTCAGGCTCCCTCTGTCCTTAAATTTAAAAAGGCTCCTAAGTCAGCCTTGGTGATTTCAACTTTTTGTTTGAAGAAAAAGGAACGAATTATAGAGTAGTCATAATTAAAGGACATGTTGGCGAGGAAGTAGTGGAACATTTCTTTATTGCAAAGATAGACGAGGGTAAAGATAAAATCAAACTGTGTTGAGGCAATTAAGTTCATTTCCTGAAAGGTAAGTTATTCTTGGATTAGGATTCTGGAGAGTGTGATCTGGATGAGGCAAACCTAGGAAAAGATTTCTCATTTGCTTTGGAAATGAAGTTTTCAGAGGAATTTCTATATGGTTTCTTTGCCAAAATCTTTTGTCTCTTACTTGAACTCGCCATTTGGAAAAAGATTTAGAGTACGAAAGAGATTGAAAGTGGAGTTTTGAGTGTGACTATTGAGTTCAAAAGCCCATCTATTTATTGAAAATGACTCATTCGTACCGGACAAAAAAATTTCATCCCGTACAAATTTTTCGATTCTTCTTGTACAAAAAAAATTTCATATGGATGATCCAATGCGTCAAAATGAAACAGCTTTTCGTACTCAACCCAACTTACAAAGCATCCTTTTGTACAGACTTTTGACTAGACTGATCGTACAGACGAACACGAGGTAGTCTTGCGATGATCAGAACTTATGATCGTTTTAATGGTAGTTGAAACCGTCCCCTCCATCGAACCGACATGTGTTCGTCTGGACGAACCAAAGGTTTGTAGGTACGAAGTTCGTATTAAAAACTACTTTATCCATTCAACCGCTTTATTCATTTGTCCCGTCGTTTGAAAAACATTTCGTCCCAGACGATCGTGACGATCGTACAGACGAGGTGACAATAAAATACTGAAAACTGCATTTAAATGGTTCAAAATCCGACAGTTTGTCACACTACACAAATCATCCCGTACGAAAACATTTCGTCCCGGACGATTGTCACTCAAAAATTTCAAATTTTTGTACTCAATCAAAAAACTAAAACACAAACACAGTAAAAACACAAAACAATGAAAAAACTCAAACTCTAAAGAAAATCACCCATACAAGTTCATAAACACATAAAAAACACACAAACACATTAACTAGTAAGTAAACATCAATGTTACAAAAATATTTTTATTTAAGCATTCAAATTAATCACACCAAGCCTTATTCTTAATGCACTGAAAGTATCAAAGGCTAAAGATTTTGTAAAAATGTCTGCAAGTTGATTTTCAGTAGAAACATGAGTGAGATCAATTTCTCATTTGGATACATGATCCCTTATAAAATGATGCCTTATGTCTATATGTTTGGTTCTTGAATGTTAAATAAGATTTTTAGAAATACAAATAGCACTAGTGTTATCACAATAAATTGGAATAGTGCCTATAGTTAATCCTAAATCAATCAACTATTGTTTCAACCAAAATACTTGTGCCACACAACTTTCTAATGCAATGTAATCAGCTTCTGCAGTAGATAGGGCTACTAAATTTTGTTTTCTACTAGACCAAGAGACTAGAGAATTTCCAATAAATTGATATGTTCTAGAAGAGCATTTTTTATCCCCTTTATAACTTGCAAAGTTAAAATCTGAATAACCAATTATTTCAAACGAAGAGCTAAGCTTAGGATACCAAATTCCTAAGTTCTGAGTTCCTAACAGATAAATTAAAATCCTTTTCACTGCCATCAATTGTGATTCTTTTGGATCAGATTGAAATCTAGCACATAAGCAAACACTAAACATAATATCGGGTCGGCTAGAAGTCAAGTAAAGTAAAGATCTAATTATCCATCTAAATTTCTTTTGATCAATAGATTTTCCCTTAGGGTCCTTATTCAACTGAACTGAGAAACTCCTTGGTATACTAACAGGTCTAATATTATCCATTTCATACTTTTTGAGGATATCCTTAACATACTTTGACTGACTAAGAAGTGTATCTTCCTCAATTTGCTTAATGCTAAATCTTAGAAAGTAACTTGAATCTCTCATCAGACTCATCTCAAATTCGCTACTCATTATTTTAGAAAAATCATCACAAAGATTTTTATTTGAAGATTCAAAAATGATATCATCAACATAAATTTGAATAATCAGTATATCCTTTCCACATTTCTTTAAAAAGAGAGTTATATCCATGCATGCTTCCTTTTTCATAAGATCTTTCAATTAAGAAGGTGCTCAACCTCTCATATCAAGCCCTATGTGCCTGTTTCAATCTATATAATGCCTTTTTCAACTTGAAAATATGATTTGGGTATTTAAAATTTTCAAAACCTGATGGTTGTTCCACAAAAATATCTTCTTGAATTATCCCATTTAAAAAGGTACTTTTTACATCCATTTGATATAATTTGAATCCTCTAAAATAGGCAAAAGCTAGCAAAACTCTAATTGCTTCAAGTCTAGCTACAGGGGTAAAAGTCTCCTCAAAATCGATCCCTTCAATCTGGTTATACCCCTTAGCAACTAATCTAGCCTTATTTCTAATGACTACTCCTGAGTCATTCATTTTATTTTTGAATGCCCACTTAGTTCCAACTACACTTTGATCCTTTGGCCTTGTAATTAATTCCCAAACTTTATTTCTTACAAATTGATTCAACTCTTCTTGCGTGGCCAAAATCCAAAATTCAACCGAAAGTGCTTGATCAATATTTATGGGTTCTATAATTGAAATGAATGCTGAATGATTGACTTCTTTATTTAATCCACGCCTAGTCCTTACACCATCACTTCGTTCATCTATAATCAATTCCCTTGGGTGGTTTTTAGAAAATCTCAAATCTCTAGGCAAAGGGTTTTCTATCTCCAAATTTTCTTCCATATTTTCTTCCAAATTTATTTTATCACTCTTTTGGGAGTTAATCACAATCTCATCTTCTACAATATTTGGCTCTTACATATTTCAAGATTCATCAAATATAATATGTGTGGTCTCCTCATTTATCAAAGTTCTTCTATTGAATATTTTATAAAATTTTCTAACACTTGAGTATCCAACAAAAATTCCTTCATCAGATTTTGGATCAAATTTTCCTAAGGCAGAGTTTTCATTTTTATAAATGAACACCTTGCAACCAAAAACATGCAAATGAGATAAATTACGTGTTCTTCATTTTAGCAACTTATAGGGTATTTTATTTAGTTTAGATCTCACATTCACCCTATTCAGAACATAACATGCAGTGCTAATCGCCTCAGTCCAAAAATATTTAGGAAGTGAGTATTCTGCCAATATTACTCAGGCGGCTTCTATTAATATTCTGTTTTTTCTTTCGACTACCCCATTTTGCTGATGGGTTTTAGGTGAAGAAAAATTGTGATCAATTCTTTTCTCCTTACAAAATTCTTTAAATTTCTCATTCTCAAATTCTGCTCCTTGATCACTTTATATATAAATAATTTCACACCCTAGTTTTCTTTGAATCCAAGTCAAAAAGTTTCTAAATTCTTCAAATGATTCACTCTTATGAAATAGAAATATAACCCATATGAATCTTGAGTAATTATCCACAATCACAAATCCGTATAGCTTCCTCCAAGACTCATAGTTCCAACTGGTCTAAAAAGATCCATATGCAAAATCTTTAAAGGTTTATTAATTCTAAGATTATTATTGGACTGAAAAGAGGACTTCACTTGCTTTCCTAATTGACATGCATCACAAAGGTGGTCCTTAGTAAAGTCTAGTTTTGGTATACCTCTCACTAAGTTCTTTTGGGTAATCCTTCTAAAATTTTTTATGCTAGTTTGACAAAGTCTCCTATGCCAAAGTCATGACTTATCAGATATAATTTTCAAACAAAAAGTAGTTGGAGATTGAATATAATTCAAGTCTAGCATATAAATATTATTTACCCTTTTATCATTCAAAACATCTTTACCATTTAGGCTTAATATGCAACTAGTAGGAAAAATTTTTACACAATATCCTTTATCACTTAGTTGGCTTATACTTAACACGTTATGCTTTAAGCCTTCTACTAATAACACATTCTCAATGTAAATTTTATTAAGATTTCCAATCATACTTGATCCAACCACCTTTCTTGTGGTGTTATATCCAAGTGTAACCTTGCCTCCACTCGTAATTTCCAGCAGTATGAATTGTGCGGTATCTCCAGTTATGTGCTTTGAACATCCACTGTCCAGATACCATATGCTCTCACGAGGTCTTGTGTGAGAGCGACCCTGCAAAAATTATCAAATGTTAGATCTGGGAACCCAAACAAGTTTGGGTTCGCCTTTTAGCAATTTATAATCAAATGCATGTATGATATGTCTATGTTTATGCATCTTAGGTCTCCACACCAAATAAGTTTTCATCTTCAAAGTACAGGTATGAGCTATATGTCCAAACAATCCATAAATATTACATTTTACTTTTGGAAATGGTTTCCTAAGTCTTCTACCATTCGTCTGTCTATTCAGGGATTGCATAAATTTTGGATACAAAATAGGATTAGTAAAATCTTCAAGTTTAGGGGGTTTTCTATTATCCTCAAGAGCTTTTATTATTATTTTGTAAAATGAATTCATATCTTCCAAAATTCGATTTGTATAATTTGATCTATAAATTTTGCTCTCCGATTCATTCTTAAAATTTTTAAAATCTTTTTGAAGTTCAGCATAGCATGATTTTTTATTTTCAATTTTTTTATTCAAGTCGTCAAACTCATCAAGTAATTTTATGTGGTTGTCATCAATTAAAGCATGATCATTCCTAAAGATTTCATGTTTCTTTTGTAATTCTTCAAACTCTAAACTTAGACTAGCATGTATTTTCTTTATTTTTCTATATGCATTATGCATGTGTTCAAAAACTTCAAAAAGTTCATTATAGGTTAAGTCACATACCTCTTCTTCATCTGACTGATCAAGACTATCAGCCATTAAGCACAGATTAGTGACTTCCTCTTCCTTCTCAGTCTCTGATGAATCTTAAGCTGAGTCTGCCTAGAAAGCTTTCTGAAACTTCTTTTTGCCCTTTTTTGTAATTGGTTTCTTCTTAACCTTTTCCTTGCTAGGAGTGTCTTTAAGTTTTGGGCATTCAGTCTTGATATGACCAGGTTTCCTGCCCTCATAGCAAATTACATCATTTGAAACCTTGGCATTTCTATTAAATTTTCCTCAATTACAATGCTGGCGTCTCTTCTGCTTCCTTTTCAGAAAGCTTTTGAATTGTCTAGTCATCAATGCTATGTCGTCTTCATCCTCAGGTTATAAGTGTTCACTCTCAAACTCTTCCACAATTAGTGCTATATTTTTCTCCCTTCGTGGTTCACCTACATCTATCTTTCTTTGCCTAACTCCTTGCTCATAAGCAATTAACGAACAAGAAGATTATCAATAGTGTAAATGTTTAGATCTTTACACTCTATAATTACAGCAATTTTAGCATCATAAGCAGTATGCAAATAACAAAGAATCTTATTAACCATTTCAGTATTCATTAGTTCCCTATCCAGTGCATGCAAAGAGATGACTATTTGTGTGAATCTTGTGTATATATCAGAAATGGATTCATTTGATTTCGTGCGAAATAGTTCATAATCATGCAACAAGATATTATATCTAGATTGCTTAACCTCATTAGTCCCCTCATAAGTTATACAAAGTCTATCCCATATGTCCTTCCCACTTTTGCAAGTGGAAACCCGCATGTAGTCTTCTGATTTTAAAGCACAAAAGAAACTATTCAATCATTTGGCGTTTAGTTGTGCTAAGTTACATTCTTCTAATATCCAGTCTGCAAAAGGTGTTTCAACTCTAACTCCGTCAACTAGTCTAGTTGGTTTTATATACCCTTCCTGAAAAAAGATCCATATACGATAATCAAGTGACTGTAAAAATGTAGACATGCATGTTTTCCAAAAATCAAAAGGTATATTGTCGAACAGTGGAGGTCTAGTTATAGAGTAACCCTCGGGTATATTTCGGTTTCCAAATGTAGCCATCTACGTTAATTAAAAAGTAGTCTAAATTTATGGTTTTGAAACAAACCTCTGATACTACTTGTTGAAACTGATTCACTATGAATTAGGATGTTAAACCTAAGCGTATGTCCCAGCGGCTAACCAAGAAGGGGGTGAATTAGTAATTAAAAATTAATCCCTCTTTTTATTTTTTTAAACAAAAAAATAAATTTTAATAAGTTTTGTAGAAAATATTTTTTAACCACAGTTTTAAAGTAAAAATGCAAAAAAAAAAAAAAAAGACAACGAAAAAAATAAAGACACGAGGTTTATAGTGGTTTGGTTAAAACCAAACCTACATCCACTCCCCAGAGGCACCCTCCGAGTATTGCACTAATACCAATAGTGACTCTCTTTTTGCACCCATAACAAGGTGGAGAAGCCTTTACAAACACTCTTTCCGCCACTACCTGATGCGGTAGAGAACCGTCTGTTGCAACTCATGACCCCGAGTTTGAGATTTTGATGATGACAAATAATGTCATTTGAATTATCTTGAGATTCATTGAATATTATTTGCTATTGTCCGTGAGTACTAACATTTCAGGAAATATCAAAAGCAACTCGAGATGACAGGAAGACTCAAGAATGGGTAGATTATGAGTATGAGTCTGCAATGTATTTTGTTGTTTAATTTTTTTTATTTTTTTGAGTCTGGCCACAAAATGCATAAAAGTCTAAGCAACCATGCACACACACAGGGGGAGAGTGTTTTTAAATAAAAAATTTAGAGTTTTTCTTTCTCTGTAGATCATACTGTACGATGTTATTTCATACCGTATGATCAGAGTTTTGTAGTACGATTCTGTGAATAGATCGTACAGTACGAATGTAATCATACTGTACAATATGTTCAAATCCAAAATCTTATCCATCATTTTAACTTAAGTAAGTTATTTTGCGCTGTTTGTATAGTACAAACTTGTTCGTACGGTACGATTTATTTTAAATAACTTACTTAATTTAACCCGTGATTAGTGCAAGAAATCCGGGCTTAATTATAATTTGAACATTGTACTGTACGAACCCATTCATACAATATGATGATCAGAGACGAATTATAATCATCCCAAAGATTGTCCTAGACGATCTCTTGGGTTTTGTCTCATTGTACTGTACGATGTCCATCAAGCCAAACGATGAATAGAGATGATGTTTGATCATCCCGACTATCGTTCTGTATGAATAGTATTGTTATGGATCGTACCGTATGATTTAATATCGTACTGTACGAATGTATTTGAATTGTTTATACCACTTCATACCAGGACGAAGTCTGTTTATACATATCATACTGTACGATTAGAAATCGTACTGTACGATAGTAACGGCTACTTTTGAAATCTCAGGGATTTTGGAGCCCATTTTTAGGTGTAAAACTTGTTATATTTTGATGGTGTGAATCAGAGAGGAGAATTAGAGAGGGATTCTGAGGGAGAGAGCTCTTGAGAAGTTCTTTAGAGTTTGAGAGAGGAAGGAGAAGGTGAGCGTTGTGAGGGAGAAGAGGTGTGAGGGAGATCACACGGTTGCTCCGAACTTGCTGCATCTTGCTCCTCCTATGGCCCTAGAAGAATTTGTGGGAGAATCTCCAAGGGGAATGGCTCTTCTACATCCATGACCTCGAGGTACTCTGCCTTCTCCAGGAGGGAGAAAAACGAGAAGGTTCTCTACCATCGCCAGGAGGGTGAAAACAGAGTTTGGCACTCCGCCACGCCAGGTTGGTGAAAGGGAGTATTGTAAGGGCTTCTCCTCCTTGACAAGGGGGGCAAAAGGAGAGCTATTGCTTGTAGTGAAATACCCAGAGCGGAGGACTCTGGGGAGTGGACGTAGGTCATGGTTTGACCGAACCACTATAAAAATCTCGGTGTGCTTTTTCCTTATTGCCTTTCATTACTGCGTGCATTTTATTTTTCAATATTTGCTTGAGAAAATTTGTGGAAAAAAAGGGTTGCTTAAATTTTTATGTTAAAATTTTAAAACATTAAAAAAAATATTAGAACTCCTGCTTAGGTTTTAACTATTGTCAAAAAGTCTTCACAATTCACCCCCCCCCCCTCTTGTCCATCTAGTAATTTCACCGTCATCCTTTTACACTATCCCCAGTGTTGCTAGAGAATCATCATCCTTTCACACTCTCCTAGAGTGGGCAGAGAACCTTTCATCCTTTCTCGCTCTCCTAGTGTGGGCAGAGAACCCTTCGTCCTTTTACACTCTCCTAGTGTGGGCAGAGAACCCTTCGGTTGTTCACACTCTCCAAGTGTGGGCAGAGAACCCTTCGGCTGTTTACACTCTCCAAGTATCGGCAGAGAACCGAATCTCCTTGACAGATCTTCTTCACAAGAATTCTAGAAGGAAGAGAAAAAAGAGTAAAATAATCACAAACCAAGAGTAAAGACTCTTACCTTTGAGTACCAAGTGAAACCTTCACGCTCAAATGGCAAGAAATCTCCTTCGACACTCTCTAACACTGTCTCCTTGACTCTTCTTTCAATAGGCATGAAGATCAATAGGGAAAACGATTATGTGGCAGTTTAGCTTGGACTATTTATAGGAAAGACATAAAAAACCGTCCAAAAACTACAAATATTCAAGTCAATAAGAATTGGATCATCCCGTACGATCGTGGATCGTCCTGGACAATTTTACTTAAATGCGTTGGAAATGAACCTAATGTATATGGGTACAAAATGACTTCGTACACACACATAATCCCATACGAACTAGGTTCGTCCGGTATGAACGGTAATTCCATAGGTTGGTTCCCAAAAACTACAGAACGTCACTTAAATTTTTAGAGTCAGCTCACTTCGTCCTGGGACGAATATTGGTTCATCCAGTCGAAATTTTTTCGGAGAGCAAAACATCCTGAGATGAATACACTTCGTCTTGGACAAAAATGCTCTAGAGAGGAACTCGTCCTGGAACGAATACACTTCGTTCTTGAACGAAAATTTTCCGGAGAACATTTTGTCCTGGGACGAATACACTTCATCCTGGATGATTAGGACTTAGAAAAAATTTCTTCAATTCCTGTTCATTCCATTGCTCTTATGAGGAGATAACTGACTTAATTGTCCTGTACAAACTATGTTCGTCCTGTACGATCAGTACAAATTTCTCAAGATCTCCTAAAGTGTGTGTATGTGTGTATTCACTCAATTACAATCACTCCCTATTAAACTTAATTCAAAGAAAAATACAAGTTTTAAATACACAAAGTATCTCATGCTGAATTTGATTTGAAGTCTTTATAGTATGGAGTTTGATTTTCCTGAAATGTTAGTACACACAAGAGCAAAAATAAATCTTCCAAAAAGTGTTAGGGGATAACTATACAGAAAACAATAATATTTAAAATCTTTAAAACTATACAAGTTGCAAGAATGTAAAATATGCAAATAGCAACTCTCTTAACAAAATATACTATGACGGATCCAAAAGTTAAGTACCCTTGCACACACACACACACACACACACTCACTCAAGATAGTGAGTCAAAGAGTTAAAAAATATTTTATTTTTGAACTAATTGTACAGTATAATTCATATCATACTAGATAATCTATTTACCGGAAAACCATATCTTGGGCATCTCTATTAAATAATATTGATTAAGCTAATCAAGAGATCTCTATTCTACATAAATCTTCTCTTTTTTGCCTTTCGAGGTGATTTCCACGTGATTTATGGTTTCGCTCTCTTATTTCATCTCTTCTCTCCTAGCTTTAGTTTTTCATATTTTTTGTTCCTGTTTCTTCCTCTTTAGCCTGTTGGGTGCGTTTTGCATTTTGTTTTGAGGTTTTTTTTGATTTTTCTAGCCCAAGGAGATGATATCACCAGCATCATCTTACCCACCTCCCTCTACATTTCTTGATGGAAATAATGGTCTTTTAAAGATGTATTGGTGGGTTCTTCTTCAAGTTCTTCTAATTTTACCTTTCTGCATACATCCTTTAAATGGTGTCCAACATTGATGTTCGAAGACTGTTATCTCACAACTTGTTGTGGCTTCTGCTCATAATTTGGTAGAAAACTTTGTTCATCGAAGGCCTAATTTAGATGTAATTCAAAAGTTTTTTTCTTGTGAATCACAAGCTGTTTAATTCTTTTAACATTGTCTTGTTAGATCCTCTTCATATAGTATTTCAATTGAATAACAATCTTGATTCTAGTCAAATTTTCTCGAGAAGATCTAACCATATACAAGCTTGTCAAATGAGGTTATTGAAATGTACTCCAGATTTTAATGTGCAAGAGGAATCTCTGATTGCTCTTGTTTCAATTTCATTCCCGAACTTGCGCCTTCATTTTTTTTATCCCTTAGATCCTTTTTAGTTTAGCTTTGATCTTTGGTAGGCCTTTACAGGCTGATCAAGCTACAACTTCTATTTCTAGGCCTTCTGTGGCTCATGTTTTAGTTAAGTTGGATATCTCTAAAAAATCTCCTAAGGAAATTTGAATTGGCTCAAAATTGGGTATTTTCAAAAAGGGGAAATTAAAAACTTACCTATTTTTTGTTCTCATTGCAAAATGAATGGCCATGGGTTGAACGAGTTCTTTTGATTGCATCCCCATATCAAAAGGTAAAGATTTCATCTAAACTTTTATAGGGGAATACATCTCTTTTGGTTTAATTTGAAATTGTGCATCTTGGTTCAATTGTGATTTAGGGTAATGTTTCTTATACGCAGGACAATGTTTCTCCAATGCAGGTTATTAGGGAGGAATCTAATCCTATCATGGAGGAGGGTAATTGTACCATTATGGATGGAGATATAGAGGAACATTGTACCTTAATGAAAAATGAACCACTTTCTATTCTTAATCATGATCTGATTAATGATTAGGGAGTTAATCCTCCCTTTATCCCTACTTCTAATAGTGACTATCGATAAGAGGATGAGTTGAAGATACATTTTACTATCAATAACAATAATGGCTCTTCTTCTTCTATTACTCATTGTGTTACTAATAATAATTTGTATGAAAATGTTCTTTCTCTGGAGGAAGCCCAAGGCTATATGGTGATTGTTAATGTTGGTAATGATTTAAGAAATAATTCTAATATAGAGGACGACAACATCTTTGAGGAGGATTTTCAACAGGAAATCAGATAGAAAGGTTTGAATGATGATAGTAAGATTCCCTTAAACTCTCATTATCATAGTGATGCTTTTACTGATACTGAGGATATGGACATAATGGCTAATTTTTTTTTAAAGATTATAATGACACTAGTTTTATCAAGTTTAATAGTAGGAGAGGAAGGAAAAAGAAAACTATTATTTTTCAATCTCCTAGAACTACCCATTCACATACTTCTCATTAAATCTATTTTTATGGTTAATTACATTATTTAGAATGTTAGGGTAATTAGATGTCCTTCTTTTTGGGTGAGAGTTAAGAATTTATGATGTATTAGCAATTTTTCTCTTCTTATATTGCTTGAACCTTTGATTTCTTCTCCTAAATTTGCTAGCACTTCTTGATTTTTGGGTTTAAGTATGCTATTTCAAATGTGGATAATAAGATTTGGATATTTTTTGGAAGGATCTGGTTAGGATTGTTGTTATTGGTGATTTCACTCAGGTTTTTCATTATAATGTGGAAATTTTAAATTTTCAATGTGTGGCTTCCTTTGTCTCTATGGCTTCTACTCATTTTAATAGGAAAATTTTAGGGGATCAACTTAGTAACTTTCATAGTATCTGTAATTTACCTTGGTTTGTTGGTGGTGATTTTAACATTATTACTAATCTGTCTAAGCCCTTAGGGGGGGGGTTCCCCTTCTTACCGCTCTATGGAGGATTTCTATAACAAGATTTTGGATTGTAACTTAATTGATATTGGTTTCTCTGGTAATAAATTCACTTGGAACCCTGATTATTTATGGCAGTGGCTGGACATATTACTTTTTAATTATTCCTGGATTAATTCTTTTATTATTATTAATGTTTAGCATCTTAGTAGGACTCTTTCGGACCATTCTCCTTTGTGAATCAATCTCAAGACTAGGCAATTTAATTCATGCACTCATTTCAGATTCCAGAATATATGGTTACTTCATGATTCTTTTTAGATTTGGTTTTGGAGAATTGGCAAGCTCCGATCCATCCTGATAATTCTATCTATGGTACGAAGAGGCTTTGGTTTAAATAGAAAAGACTTAAGCAAGTTTTACTTTAGTGGAGTCATTATATTTTAAAAAATGTTTTTATGAATATTTTGAAAGCCGAGCTATAAGTGAACCATTTTGAATCTATTTGTCAACTAAATCCTTCTTATGCTAACTTCAGTTTATTGTGGGAGTCTAAAGACTGCATATTTAAATTAAAATTGCAGCAGGAGGCTTTCTAGAAATAAAAAGCCAGTTCTTTACATTTTATTGAAGGAGTTAATAATATTAAGTATTTTCATGCCTTAGTTAAGGGAAAAGGGCCAAAAATTGTATTAAAAAAATAAATGTGAGGATGGTTTTGTGACTGGGGATAGATTGGGAATTGGTAATTTAGCATTTTTGCATTTAAAAAATTTGTTCAATAAGGATTTTACTCCTGCTCATATTATTAATACTTCTATTATTCCTAACCTCATATCCTTTGAGGATAATGATTTTCTCTCTAAACCTCCCACTATTGAGGAAGTTAAATAGATTGCTCTTGGCATGAATGGGGATTCTGTGGCTAGGCTGGATAGTTTCACTACTAAGTTCTTTCAAAAGTCTTGGCATATTATTAGTAATGATCTTTTTCCTACTGTTTTGGATTTTTTTGTTGGTAATTCTATTCCTATGTTTTTTTACTTCTACTTCTATTATTATCATTCTAAAGAACAATTTTGTTAATCATTGGAATGATTTTAGACCTACTAGCTTTTGTGCATTTTTTTATAAATTGCTTTCTAAAATTATTATGAACAGGTTTACTTCTTTGTTAACTATAATTATATCTTCGTATCAAATGGGTTTTCTGAAAGGTCTCACTATTACTGATAAAATTCGTTTGGCCCTTGAATTTAGTCAAGATCTTGATATTAGGGTTAGAGGTGATAATTTAATTTTCAAACTTGATATTTCTAAGGCCTATGATATCCTTGATTGGAGTTTTCTTTATAATATTTTGAAGCTTTATGGTTTAGACTCTGTTTTCACTAAGCTTAATAGAAATTGCATTAAATGTTATTATTTTCCATTATTCTTAATGGCCATAGCAATGGCTTTTTAAATACTCACATGGATTGAGACAGGGTGACCCGCTTTCTCTTGCACTTTTCTTTATGGCAGCTGATTACTTTTCTAGAGGTCTTTCCAACCTCTTTGAGAATAATCCTTGTCTTTATTTTAGAACTGTGGGTGGTTTTTGTATTTTTTTATTTATGATATGTTGATAACTTTATCATTTTCACTAATGTTGCTATTAAAAGAATAATAAAATTATTGATTTCTTTCATCAATTTGAGATGGTTAGTGGTCTTTCTCTGAATAAAGAGAATTGTTGTTTATCACTCCTAAGAAAATGTCTCATGATCGTATTATGGTTATTAAAGATTTAATTTGTTTTGTGCATGGTCAATTACCTATTAAATATCTAGGGGTTCCTCTTCTTAAATGTAGATAGAAAGCTTTACTTTTTGATGACTTAATTACCTTTGTGCATAATAAGCTTTTATCCTGGGATTCTAATTTTTTGTGCTTTGGTAGCAGATTAATTCTTATCAAAAGTATTATGTGTTCCTTGCATGTTTACATTTTTCAAACTATGCTCTCCACTCAAGCTTTTTGCAATAAAATTCATGGATTTTTCAATAATTTTTTCTAGAAAGGAGCTAGTAGCAATTCTAAAATCATATGGTCATCTTGGGACAATTATTGTGGTGTGTTGGAAGAAGGGGACCTAGGTTATAAGAGTATTAACGATTTGGCTTATGTTTTTTATTCAAATTGTGGTATAACGTTCATGCTAGAGTGAGTCTCTGGGCTAAGTTTATATTTACTAAATATTGTGTGGGTAAACACCCTAATACATGTTGCTTAAACCAAGGTAATTCTAAAGTGTGGCAGAGGTTATGCAAATTTAAATGGGATGTTGAAACCATCATCTCTTGGAGGCTTGGCAATGGTAATATTTATTTTTGGCAAGACTGTTGCTTGGGAGGCTAGTCTATTGATTATATTATTAACTCTTCTTCCAATGTGTCCATTAAGGCGAATCACTTCATTAATGATAATGTTTGGGACTATCAGAAACTTGCTAAAGTTATTCTTGATCTCATTATCCAACAAAAAATCTGAGATTCCTGTATCAGGTAGGATCACTGCTAAGAAGGTGGTAGTTGATAGAGCAAGTGGAAGTTTGAATCAAGAAGCTCCAGTAAACTTCTGTGTTGAGGCTAAAAATTTAGAAGAAGGGGAATTTTTGCCAGAACAATCTTCTAATCCTGATTTGAATATGGCTGTGGATGGGGATTGCAGGCCAGAACTTAATTCTTTACCGGTTCTGGATAATCACTTGGCTTTGGAAGAGCCTGATACTTCCTACAGCACAGTTGGGAAGGGTTGCCTGTGAACTCATGTAAGTCCAAATGGATTACTTGCGAACTCAGGTAGTCCCTATCATGTTTCAGCAGTTTCTATCAGCAAAAAACCTGAAAAGATGACAGATAAAAATTTTAATTTGAAGGTAGAAGGTCCCCTGTCTCTGATTAAGGAAAATAAGTTCTCAATTCTACAAAGTGTTATTGATGTTGATAATGAAGTTGCTATTATACCAGACACTTTGATGAGAGCTGATGATGACATACAGGATTTGGAAGGAGGATTGATGACTGTCAAAATAATAGCAGACAACTTGGTGTTGGAAAAAGATAAAGAGCTGATTGAAGAATTGCCTAAGATCAAATTGGCAAAAGAATTAAGATCTTTAGGTCCCATCAATAATAAAACTCGTGGAAGACTTGGAGTAAGTGGAAGCAAGAAGAAGGTTGGGGGCTACTCCCCAATCAAAATTTAATGGATTCCATAGCATTTTGGAATTGTAGAGGGGCTAAGAAGAAGGAAGCCTTTCTATATATGAAGGAGTTCATAAAAGACTATAAAGTTTTCTTTGTGGGTTTAGTGGAAACTAAAAACAACTCTATGGATAAAACTGATTTTGATAAGATTATGGGACCTAATTGGGATTTCTTTCTTCAGCCTTCGGAAGGACTATCTGGTGGTATTTTGATACTTTGAAGAAATGATATTGCTTCATTCTCAATGTTAAAGACTATAGATCAATGTGTTATTGGAGATCTTAAAGTCTTTAATAAAGGAAGTTGGATGATTGCTACAGTCTATGGGAGCAAGGAGGTACACAAGAGAAGATTGTTATGGGATGCCATCCAAGAGCATTCACTAAGGAAGATTCCATCTATTATTGGTGGGGTTTATAATTGCATTCTTTCACAAGAAGAAAAAAGAGGAGGTAAGAAGTTTATCTTCTCCAAAGGTTCTTTAGAAATGCTTAAATTTATGAATGATTGTGCTTATCACGATATTGGGATGGTTGGTCCAAGATATACTTCGTGCAATAATAAAGTAGGAAGTGGAAGAATTCTTGAACGCCTGGACAGATGCTTGTTAAACTCATTGGCTCTTCAAAGATACAAATTGCAGTGGTAAGACACTTAGCAAGAGTGGCTTCGGACCACTGTCCCATTGTACTGAAATTATTTGAGGAAAATAGAAGATTGGCAAGATCATTGAGATTTGAAGACGTTTGGTTATCCTTCAAAACAACGGAACACATAGTTTCTAAAATCTGAAGAAAAATTTTGTGTGATATGATATGGAAGTACTCAACAAGAAGTGCAAAAGAACATTAAATGAGCTCTTTTATTGGAGTAAGAATAAACTTAAAGACTTTTCTAGTGAAAAAATTAGATTAAAGGCTAAAATTTTATTACTCTAAGAAGAAGAGGCTAGTAAGGGATGGCAGGATGATGACAAATTATGGATTCTTAGAACTAAAGTGAAAGAGTTCAATACTATTCTCAACTACTTAAACACTTGTGGAAACAAAGAGCAAAAGTTAAGTGTGTAGTTGAAGGAGATTCAAATACCAAATTCTTTCATGCCTTTGCCAATGCTAGAATAAATGCCAATTGGATTTCTCAAGTGAAGAATCTTGAAGGCCAAATCACCGAGGATCCAAGGGAGGTGGAAAATGTTTTTCTTAATTTCTTTCAAGAGAAATGGAAGGAAAGACATTGTAGTTTAGATAATTGGCCGAATCCATGGAAGGTTTTGAATGATGATGACAAAACTTGGTTGAAGAAGGAACTAACAGCTAATGAAATTAAGGAGGCCATTATGAAGCTAGGAAATAATAAAGCTCCTGGATGTGATGGATTAACTCACTCCTTTTTCAAAAGCTTTTGGGAGATTATTGGTAGAGATGTATGTAAAGCAGTGAGCTTATTTTTCTCCATAGGTAAAATGAGTAAAGAATGGAAGGATACTTTGGTAGTGCTCATTCCAAAGTCCACCAATTCATTATCTCTTGCATATTATCGACCAATCAGCTTGTGTAACTCTATATATAAGATTGCGTCAAACATAATCTTAAATAGATTGGTTTTAGTTATTCCAAAGATCATCTTTGAAGATCAAGTGGCGTTTGTAAAGAATAGATCAATCTCCGATCATCTATTATTAGCTCAAGAAGTTTTTAAGAAATTGAGGTTTTCTAAAGCTTGCAATGGATACTTAGCTATCAAATTGGATTTGGAACAAGCATACGATAGTATGTGTTGGTTAACCTTGAATAAGTTGTTGATTGATTTGGGATTTCCAGACAGATTTCTGGAGCTTATTATGGAGTGTATTACCTTACCCAGATATTCCATATTAATCAATGGGACAAGATCTAAATGGATTGAGGAAAAATCTGGGTTTCGTCAAGGATGGCCACTCTCTCCATTTTCATTCATCAGTTGCTCTCAGCTGCTTTCTAATATTTTCTACTGCAGGGGGAAAAATCTGGGAATCTGCATTTGTTCTAATGCAACCAAAATTTCACATCTCTTATACGCAGATGATGTTTTATTGTTTTCAGATGCTAGAATGAAGAATGTGAAGAAGATCAAAGGCATTATTGAGCAATACTGCAAGTGTACGAGACAAAATATTAACAAGCATAAATCATCTATGATTTTTGGTAATTCGGTGTTGAGGATAAGGAAGAATCAGATTTTCAAGTTGCTAAACTTCAAACCGGTTGATGAATTGGAATATCTGGGTATTAAAATTGCTCTGAGACGTTTAAGGAAGAGTGATTTCCAAGTGCTGTTAGCCAAAACCATGAAGCATATTAATAAATGGGGAAACAAACATATTTCTCTTGCTGGAAGGTTATACCTGGTTAAATCTGTCATTTTTACTCTTCCAATTTTTTTGATTTCTAGCTCTCTTGTTCCTATGAAAATACTATATGAGTTAGAAAGACTTAGTAGAGATTTTATTTGGCATAAAATGGATAGAAGCAAAGGTTTACACTTTGTTGCATAGGAATTATTATGTACTCCTAAACATTATGGAGGATGGGGTCTTCAATCAGTCACCTCAAGAATTGGATATACATTGTTAAATAGAAACCAAATACATTGTTAAATAGAAATTTCCTGAAAAAATATGGTGAATTGTGGTGGAACAAGGAAGATGTCAAAGGAGGAGCCAATGCATGGAAAATCATCACAAGCGGATGGAAGGCTCTCAAAAATTCTGTTAGATGGAAAATTGCTAATGGTTCCAAAATTAATGTTTTACAGGATAATTGGAATCTAGACAAAAGCCTTCTTAAATAGCCTACTTTTGTAGGTTGTCTTGATGAAGATATTACTGCTCCTGATTACTACATAGAAGATGGCAAATGGAATGAAGCTAAACTGAGACAGTATTTTGGATTGGAGCTCCAGAAAATCATCCAAGAGGTGCAGATTTTCAACAATGCACCAACAGATCATTTGGAACTGAACAAAAAATTTTTCTGGTAAGACTCTATCTGCCTTGATTACTGAAGATAAGTCTAGAAACTGTTCTTTAAATGAATCATTTTATTGGATTTTTAAATTAAAAATCAATGCTCGGGTTGATCTTTTTCTGTGGAGATTATGTATTGATGCCATTCCTACAGAATTTTTTCTTTTTAGAAGAAAACTTTCACTGAATTGTTTATGTCCTATTGGGTGTGAGGAGATTGAAGATCTTGATCATATCACCTTGAATTGTTCTAAACTTAAGGAGGTGTGTATAGTTCTACAAGGTTGGGGCTTTCATATTCCACTTTTCAATAACTAGAATGAGCTCATCTCTGGAATCAGAGTATTAATTAATAAGGTGATCATGACATCTAGGATATATGTTCTGATTGTATGGATGGTTTGGAACAATAGATGCAAGGTTAAGCATGGTAAAACTAGAAGAAGTAAGTTAAAGATTGCTTCTTCAGTTTTAAGCTATCTTAGCACGGTAAAACAGGATATCTTCCACTCAGAACACTGGGATGCTTATCAGTCCCTTGGACTGCTTTCAAATTATTGGCATCCTCCTCCACCTGAGTGGCTTAAGATTAACCTTGATGCATCTGTTAAAAATAACTATAAGGCTGGGATTGGTGGAGTGGTAAGAGATGATAAAGGAAGAGTTATCTTTGCTTTTGGAAAGAAGAAGATGCATTGGGACAGCGGACAAATGGAGCTCTTGGCATTCAAAGCTTTGGAAGGAATTCATCAAGAATGGTTGAAAGATACTAAAGGCATTATTTTGGAAGGTGACAATAAAAATGTTCTCCAATATCTTCAGAATTTGTACAGTAAATCGAAGATCATTAGGGATAACTCATTGGATGGTGAAGGTATTTCTTTTTTTACTAATAATGACATCTTTAATTATGTTAATCGAAATTGCAATAAGTTAGCTGATCATTGTGCTAACTTAGCTTTATCTTTTGATTTTGATTTGGACATGTTTTTAAGGGATAACCTTCCTTCTTCCTTTGTGAAATTAGTAAAGGAAGATAATGAAAGGTGGTTGATTCCTCATTAGCTTGTATCTAGGCTTTTCTTTGCCTTTTTTTTATTGCTACTTAGCATTTCTAAAAAAAAAAACAAAATTTTGAACATTTGTCTCAGTATGTCTTCTCATGATTTAATTTTATGTGATATGTCTAATGATGGTAGTTTTAGATTAATAGATGCTTGCATACTATTAGAACTAAGAAGGATGCTGACAATATCTTCTATAAGATCTGGCACAAAAGTATTCCTCTGTTGTGGCTATTTTTGTTTGGAGGCCTATGCATAAGTTCATTCCCACCAAAAAAAACTTAATTAAAAGAGGTCTTATTTTACCTTCTAAGGGTCAATGTTGCTATCATGTGGAGAATATGCATCATGTGTTGATTTTTAGTCCTTTAGCTGCTAAAACATGAGTTTGTTTGGATGACTTCTTTGAATAAAATTATTTTAATGCTAAAATGCCTCTTGATGCCATGATTAATTTATGGTTTATTTAGAGTAATGGTCAAATTAAAAATTTTATCCCTTCCTTTATTTTATGGTATTATGATTGGATAAGAATAATTCTCTTTTTAATGGTGTTACTATGAACCATCATAGGTTTATTTAGATCGTAAAAGATAAGGTTTTTTCTCTTTATTCTGTCAATCTCCTTTCTGTTAAGAACTTTAAAAACTATTTTTATGTGGCTTTTACTTTAAATATAATTGGGGAGGTTGGTCTCAATGCTAATAAGACTACCCTTATTTAGTGAATCAAGCTCCCCAATAGTTTCTATAAGTTGAATGTTAATGGTGTTATTAATGGTTCTTCTTTGGGTTGTGGTGGGCTGATCAAAGAGAGTAATGGTATATTATGTTTGTCTTTTATTGTTTTGATTCACAAGGGTGATGTGTATTCTTCTATTATTTTGGCCATTCTTTATGGCCGTCAAATATGTATTTATTTTTGGCTTAGTAATGTTTAAATTGAAGTTAATGCCATATATAACTTTCATTTTTTAAATTCTTTCATTGATACTATTTGTTCCCCTGAGCTATTTTATCTTGTGAGGGATATTAAAAACCTTCTTATTTTTTTGAACCATTCTATTCATTATGTTTACAAGGAGGGGAATGCTTGTTCTAATTGGCTTGCAAACTGGGGTAATTTAGACTATTTTTATGATTTTTCTAGTGCTAATCTTCTTGCTTCTTTGAAAGGTTTCTTAAGATTAGATGCTATTAATTTACCCTAGTTACTCTCAAAGGTGTTAGAGCTAGTTGTTCTATATCCCTTGGATTTGGTGATTGGTTTTTCTTATTTTGGCTGGTTATTGTTGGTTTGGGCTTGTGGGTTCTAGTTTAATTTTCTCTTTGTGGGGTGTTACTGTTATCCTTGGTTTGGATTTTTCTGGCCCAGGTTTGCTAGGTTTTGGTGTAGTTGTGGTGGCTTTGGGGGGTTCTATATTCCTTATTTTATTTTCTCCTATTGTGGTGTTGTCCCTGTCCTGCTCTTTATGTGTTTTGTGTCTTGGCTTCCAGTTCTAGGCTATTTCTTCCCAGCTTCTTTGATTTTGGGTGTTATTTGGTGTTTCCAGTTGTGGTACTTGGGAGATTTTAGCCACTACTTTTTGGTTGTTCTGGGATTGTTGTTTTTGGCATTTGTTTTTATCGCCGTTGGGCTTGGTGAGGCCTGTGTTGGAGTTGCCCTCTTGGAGCTACCTTAAGTTACTTTCCTTAAAGTGCATTTGTTTGTGGTTGAGTGGGTTGGCTTTGTTTCTTCACCATTGTCATATTAAGGACAATGTCTCTTGGTTACCTGTGCTTAACTTTTTAGAGGCTCTGTGGTTTTATGATGTATTGGTGTTTTGTTGCTTTACTGAGTTTCCCATATGTTTGGTGAAGCATGTGCTGTTTTGGATTTTCTGGAGTTTACTTGTTATGCCAGAACATTGTGCTGTTCTGACCCGGGGGTTAGATGCCTTTGTTTTGGTCTATAATTACTTGTGTTATCATTTCTATCATTGTTTTGTTGGGGTTATGTGCTACTGGTTGGGTTTCAGCTTGATTTTGACAACTATATGGATGGAATTTTGAACTTTCTTTTTATAATATAGCTGTTGTAATCTCCTTATATACTTTTATTTTTGCTATATCCTTTTCGTACAATATTTTGTTTTGTAGTATCCCTCTTTTTCAAGTGAGCATATTGATCGTATCTTGGAAGGGAAGCTGGATATGCTCGCTATTTTTTGGTTCTCTAATCTTTTTTGAGTGCTCGTTCTTATGCACCATAGCATGTACCTAGAAATTTTTTATACCTTTTGATAGTATGGACCTCGACCTTGTAGTTTTTTTTATAGCTCTTTCGAGCAGTAGTGATCTTGAGGGTCTTGTACTAATTTTTCTATATTAACGCGTAGGCCCCTCGGAGGGTTTCCTTTAAAATAATATTGATTAAGCTAATAAGAATTGGCTCAAAATTTTGGAAAAGGCTGTGTAATATCAAGTGGAGTGTTGAACCCCATGTAAAATGGGGTTTGGGCAAAGCTATCCTTTTCATCTAGCAAGATCAATGGCTTGATGGTCGGTCCATTGAATCCTTGATTTATTATTCTTCTACATCTTCCACTAAAGTTGATGCTTTTATTTATGATAACATGTGGGATTACAATAAACTGGTTGAAATTATTCCAGATATTATTATTCTAAGAATTTTGAATCTGCCTATTAATACTGATACTGAGAACTTATTATTATGTGATTTATCTTACAATGGCATGTAAAAGAAGCTTGGCATGATTTCAGGGAGTAGCTTGGCATAAAAAAAAATTACTCCATGATTTGGCATAAGTGTATTCTTAAATTTTTTATTTTTTTATTTTGAGAATGAAGCATAATTATATTCTTTCTAATGACAATTAGAAAAAGAGAGGTTTTATTATTACTTCCACGTGTCAATATTGCATTCACGAAGAAAATGTACATTGTGTCTTTATTTTCAACCAGATTGCTATTAAAATTTAGTATTATTTTGATGATATTTTCAAGTTAAAAAAGTTTAGCGCTCTTATTTTTATTAACACTTTGCTTGATTAATGGTTCATTAACTCTAAAGGGCATATTAGAAATGGTATTCCTTCTTTAATATTGTGGTTTTTATGGCTTGCCAGAAATAATTTTATTTTCAATAATTAGAAGATGGACACTTACAACATTAAAGATAAGGTGTGCAAGCCCTTTGATGTCAACCTTTTGACTTCCAAAAATTTTTAGATTTACTTATTTGTGGCTTATAGTTTTGGCATATCTTTGCACTATAAAAGTACTTTAAAGAATCCTAAATTGGTTCAGTGGAGCAAACCTCCCCGCAAAATTTATAAGTTAAATGTTAATGTGGTAGGGAAGGATAGCTCTTATGGGTGTGGAGGGATTATTATGGATGTGCAAGGTAACATGGTTTTGGCCTTTGCCTCCCCTTTGAAGAAGAGCTTGGTGGTGTTGGTTGAACTCGTTGCTATTCTTAATGATCTTAAAGCCTTTCTCTCTGTTGGCCTTACTAATATTTTTATTTAGGTGGATGTTGTGCCTAGTATACATTGCCTGATGAAGTAAATGGATAGTATTTGCAATCTGGATATTTTCTACCTTATTCATGAAATTAATCAGCTTTTAATTTTTGTTAACTTTACTATTACACATGTCTATAGGGAAGGGAACTCATGTGCTGATTTTTTTGCTAATTTGGGTTGCAATTTGGATGTTATAACTGACTTTTCTATCACCAATTTATCTAATCTTCTGAAAGGTATAATTAGGTTTGATAAAATAGAATTGATTTATCTTATAGTTTAGGTGCTTTTCACTCTATTATTCCCTGACTTGGTTTTTGTTATTTGTTGAGCATGGATTTGGTTTTTACTAGTGCTTTCAGCTATGAATTTTATTTGATGAAATGTTTTATAGATTGGGACCTGAGCAATGATTAGATTAATTATTACCTTAATTTTTACCCCTCTTGTTGTTTTTTATTCCTGGGAGCTAAATGTCACGTTGGCTATGCTGGTTGCTTTTAAGGGGGTGCTGGACAGGATGGCCTAACTAGTTCTATTTATGGGGTATCTCAAATTACTGTGGGTCAATTGTTGGGTGTTCTTTAGGGTGGCCCCTTTGGTTGGATTTTTTTCTAGTTGGTATAAGTTACTATTTTATTTCTTATTACATCTGTTAGCTATATTTTTTTGGGTTTTGGAAGTATATGTATGTTGCCAACTTTGTTGTGATGGCCTATTGTTTGCAATTGCTTACTTTTACTCAATTCTATTCCATCTTTTTTTGCATAAATGAGCATGGGTTTAGAATTGAGTGGCTTTGGGGTTTTAATCATGATTGTTTTGACGGGTTTATCTTCCAGATTTTATTTGGCCCTGATTTCATTAATGCCTTCATCACTCTTTTTTTTATTGTTATGGTTTTGTTACTAACTCTTGGAGCTGGATTTATTTCTATTTTGGTTTTTTTTTTATTTTGGGCTCTATCAGTTGTGTAGTTGCCCTATTGATTCTGGTAGGTCTTACTGGGTTGCTTTTATTTTTGACTGCCTAAGGTTAACTACTGCCTTATGTGATAATGTGGTTTGGTTTTTTGGCCCTTGGTTTAATTGTGAAGCTCTATTTTCTTGTGTTTTCCTTTCTTAACAAGATTTCATTTTTTTGTTGTTCCTCAGCCATGGTTTGTATTAGCCTTTTTATGAGAATTTTTTTGTAATTGATCACTTATGATGAAGGGAGTTTCTTTATATCCTTTTTTTGTTAAGTATCATGGGAACCATATCTTAACTAATATTTACCCTTTATGTTACTTCCTTTATTTTATTTGTCTGGTTTTCTCTTACTTTTGCTTATTCTTACAGGTTAAAGGGAAGGTTAAAATGGTGGAAGTTTTGTTCAAATTTTGCAAAAAAACTTTGCTCATTGGTGACTTTTTTGTCTTTATTTTTTGGGTGCTATCCTCTAGCAGCCTTAGAATGTTACTAGGTAATTTGTAACTTATACTATAGACGAGCATTGGCTCTTAGGCTTTTTTTTGAAATTTTTTTGTAGCTCTTTTGAGTATTAGAGAGTTGAAGGACCCCTTTAAGAATATTATAATCTTTAATTTTAATTAACACATAGGACCCTCTAGGGGTTTCTCCTAAAAAAAAGATTTATTTAGCTAATCATCCTGACAATCATTATTATATAAGACAATACATTTTAATCAGGATATCAACCGCTAATCATAATTTTTGCAAGATTTTATAACTCAAATTTTGTTCATATCGTACAGGAAATTCCACATCATCTCGGATGATACATAATAATCATGCTTAAATTAATCCTACAATTACGAGAAAAATTAAGGTTAAATTGTTTAATTCGATCATACATGACGATCGTCCTGGACTACAAAAACCATGCATGGCATGATAAGAGATCATCGTCTTCCGTACTAGACAAAGACCATAGTTTTCCAACTAATCATCAAGATGATGAACCCTTTTCATACTATATCATAGAGAATTACATGAGACGATAAGGAATCACCACATATCATACAATACAAAGTTCAATAGATTTATGCTTATCGTTCGAGATGATATTTTAATGGCCCGGGATGATCAGTTATTTATCTTGAACTAATCGTAAAAGACAATTCAATTTGTACTATCAAATTTAATGTTTTTGAACTTATCGTGCAGGTCAATTATATGATCGTTATAAATGATCAGTGCCACCAGATTAAAACTTTTGACTTTTTTTAAGGCTCGAAAGTTAAGCAATTGCATTTCTCTTTGGTAAAATTCTTTTCTTTTGAAGCATCTTTAGAGAGAGTTCTTAGAGAGGGAAGAGAAGGTGATCTTTGGGAGAGAAGAGTTTTAAGAGATTCTTGTTGGGGGTGTTATGATTGATTCATAAGGGTGTTTTGATTAAAAAAATATATAGTTTTGAAAAATGTTTTGAAAAAGTATTAATTTTCTTTTGGAATATTAAATTTTTGAATTTTAAAATTGAACACGTCATTATGAAAAATATATCGCCTCGGGAGGTGATCATGTCATTTCCTAATGGGTTCTAATTTCAGAATTTTAAATTCATCTTAATTATCATAGTCAAACTCAAGGGGGAACAAGATATGATCTTGAAAGATCAAAATACGTTCAATCAATTGTTTAATCGGATAAGAGATCATTAATTTCATAATCAAAATAATGATAATAAAATAATATATCTTCCCGAAGAAAGATGATATTACATATTACCAATTATTTGAATATGACGACAACGATCGAGATTTTTGTTTGAATTCCCAAAGATAATTAATTAAAGGTTTTGAAAAATTGATTTTGAAAATTAGGTCTAGGTTTTTAAATCTCCTACGAGTGCAAGCCCTCGTAGTTAATTACATCATAGGAAAATTAGAATTTCCCTATGAAAACTCTTGATTAAAATAGCGGTAGAAGGAGGTTAAGGGTTGGAATTTTCAATCGGGATTGGTTCGATGTTTGAACACTTATTTCTAGAGTCAAAGGAAGAAGGGTAGGATGCATTTTGGGATTCTGAATTACTTCAGAAACACCTCAATCTATCCAAAGTGTTGGCTTGAATTTGATTGAAAGTTATTTAAGTTTGAATGCTAAATTTTATTAGAAAGTTGGGATTCAAATTTCGTAGGTTGAGGTCTTATAGCCCGAACTTGCCATAGAACCTTAGTCTAAATTGGGTACTAAAAAGTAACCCAAACCTAGCTAGTGTAATGCGAATCTGGTCTTACCCTGGCCTGAATTGGGGAGCCAGCTAAACCACCTAAACAATTTTAAAATATGAGTCCACTCATTTGATGTTGAGTGGTAGGGATGTTAATTAAGAAAAGTTTTTGAGAATAGGGGCGACATCTAGAGCAGATCCTAATTGGCCATTTAACTTATGTTGGGTTTGATACTTAAGCTAAAAATGCAATTTAAAGTTTTAAAAAATTTAATTTGTTATTAATTTAATGCATGCTAATCGACTCAATTGAAGGCTTGAATTTAAATGAAGGGTATGAAATGAGAACTCCCGGCGGTCCCGGGCTTACTTTTTAAAGCGTTAGAATTTCTATGTGAGCTTATAATTTTTAATTTAATTTAAGTAGAAATTTTTTTTAATGAATCCTTAAGAGCCTACGATCGGGTTCCAGGCTAAATCAAAATACGACATGCAAGAGCGCCAAAAAAACTACTAAAAGCAGGCAATCCTACATCGAAATCAATATCAAATTTTAATCTAATCAATTAAATTAATATTCAAACAGAAAATTCATAGGCAAGTGCCTTTAATATTACATCCCAGAATTTGCAGAAGTAAAGTGGTCGGGCACCACTGACAACTACCGGATTCTTCTCCTAAGACTTAAGTGATTTTGAGATTAGGGATTCTTCTCGCTATCCACTTCTTCGCCTTCTCATGAGCATCTTGATTCGTTGATTCTGGATATCCAAATGGAAAGAAATTCCCACTTGAACGGGGTGTTATCTTTTCACTTTGGATATTTGAAAGGTATCCTAACTTGACTTCCAAATGGAAGAAGACTCTCCCCTTTAGGGATGTCTTCACCTCTTTAGAATTCAAGTTGGATATTCAAATCCCAATCTCAAATCATTTTGAATATTTTACAACCATATCATAATCAAATTACATTTGAATTTAAAAGAAAAATCTAGACTCGATCCCGAGGGGTTATCCTAATAATCAGCAGTTATATAAATAATCCCAAGCAGTTAATATTTAATCTCAACCAGTTAATATTCAATCTCAAGTAATTAATATTCAAAATTTGGAATGCTCAATTACTTACAACACAAAGTGCAGAAAAGTAAATAAACAAATACATGAATTCTAAGCTAACAACCTGCATGCAATGAAAGCTCGAAAACACGGCACACAGCGAAAAAGTAAACACCGGCCTAACCTAAAACTAGAGTCAGTGATCATAGCAAATCATCTAGAGTGTGTGAGGTAGGCGGTGTGGTTTTGATATGTCCTAAATAGGATCATTAGTTAAAGTTGATTAATATTTTATTAGTTGAAAGGCTTAAGGGAAAAATTTAATTAAAGTTTAAGACTTAATAATTTGAGATTGATTTTAAGATTAATTCTTAATTATTTATTGGATACCACCTTTGTTTCATACCGAGCCCGTGAAGTTTATTTCACCTTTCTTGGGGCTAAGCTAATAGCCTCGTAGGCCTGGGTTACCTAGTGGTACCCGGTATAATTAAGTAGCTTAAGTTGATTAAGACTTAAAAGTTAATGAATTTTATTCAAAGTGTTTTATTGCTGGTTTTAAGAGTTTGTTAAAGAATTCTAGAGTTTTAGAGTGATTTTCAAGTTTTAAGAATTTTTTTGATTATTTTAATCATTTAATTAAGGGGTTAGAAATTGACTTTTAGATTAAGGTTAAATTCTAGAAAGTTAGTATTTATTAAAATACTAGACCTTAATACAATTAATTAGATAGTAAGTATGCTAAAATTGGATTTTTCTACATTTAATTATGAAGGTTTGAAGTTTTGAACTAGATTTTCACTTAAGGTTGACCGATTTTGTTGACTTTTTGAAATTCATGATTTTCTGGAACTTTGATATTTTTAATACATATTAGACATTATTATGAGTTAAATGCAGGTGAGTTTGTTCAATTTGGACATTTCTTGAATTAGTTATGAATTTTTGAAGTTTGAGGTATTTAATGAATTTTTGAAATTGCTTAATTAGAGGGCCTTTTTGTAATTTTGCTCCAAATGAGGTCCCAACTCCTTGAAATCAGCTCCAAAGGTCAGGGAGGATCTAAGAAGTCATTTCCAAGTGTTTGGGAAATTTTTAGAATTTTAAATTATTATTAATTAATTAAATAAATAAAATAATGATTTTCAATTAAAATTAGATTAAGGTTTAATTATTTGTTAACTTAAAGGGATTTTAATTTTCTGTAGTTAAGGTTTAAAATCTAGCCAATTTGAGGTATTATGCATATTTTTTGGACTTAATCAACAAATTAATTATTCATTGATTAATTATCACTCCCCATTAATGCTATTCAATCAAGCTTAATTTAAATTTAAAATTTCAAGGGATCTCTCAAAATGTAAATATGTAAATAAATATAATTTTAAAATAGTTTTGAAATATATATACTTATATATAAAAAACTATACATAAAGATATAACTTTTAAAATAGAATAATTTAAAAAGTATTATTGAAATAATTTTAAAAGATTGAGAGATCCTCTGAATTTTCAATGTCATTTGAAATTAAATTTTAATTTTTTTTAAATAATTAATATAATATCTAATTAAATATTAATTAAATATTAAGATATTCAAATAATTCAAATTAATTGAAATAAAATAAATTTAAAATTTTAAAAATAGTTTCAAATTAAAATATTTAATTTTCTGAAAATTTTGATAAATTATTTATATCATTCAAAAATTATTTCAATTTAATTTAAAATTCTAAAGTTTGAAGTTAAATATATAGTTTGAATTAATTTTAAATTAATTAATATTCAAAATATTTCTTAAATTAAAGAAAATTGAAACTTAAATATTTCTGGAATTTAAATTATTAAAATAGTATTTGAATTTAAGTTTAATTAAATAATCAATAAGTACTTAAATGTTTAAATATTTTAAAACTATTTAAAATATATATTATATATTAAATTAGATCAAATTTTAAGTTAAATTTAATATATATATATATATTATAAACAATAGAACATATTTTAAAATAAAGTTTTAAATTATATTAAATATTTTAATTAATTTAATTAAACATTAACTTAAAAGTAGTTAGAATTTGAAATATTTTAAAATATACATTGTATTTTAACTGAATATTAATTTAATTGAGTATTTTAAATTTTATACTAATATTTACATAAATTAAATTTTTTTTTTATTTTTAAAAAGATTTTAATTATTTTTTTGAATAAATCTGAATTAAAAAATGATTATAAAATTAAATTAAAATCATTTTAAACTCTAAAGCGGTGGGATTGCCACGTGGCATGCTCTAGTTCGTCCAGCCAAAAAGCGTTGGCGCCAATGATTGGTGGCGACGATCAAGTTGGCCCTGGCTTACTTATCCAGCGTGGCATCCCATCGTGGCCGTTAGATCCAATGTGATTGAATCCAGTTGTCAAGATCAGATCACGCATCTGATCTTAATCCAGCGGAATCGAACGATCCAGCTCGACCCTGCAGTTTCGAATGGACGCTGCAGATTTTGCCGGACCATGATCTATATAGACAGTGGATACACGTGGCTGAACGGACAGCGGGATGATAAGATCTGAGCCGTTGATTATCGAATCAACAGCTAAAAAAATATGCACCTGCAGTAGTCTACTAAGACGCCCTAAAACTCATTTTTCGGCTTGTTCTCTCTAACAGATGGATTATTTTACTTGAAATTTTAAATTTTGATTATTTGAATTAATATAATTAGTGGGGATGTAAATTTGAAGCTTAAAATATGATTTAAATCAAGCAATTTAATCTAGTGTTTCCTATACTTGGGTTTGAGATTATACCTTAGTTTATGGATGGATTAAACCGCTTAAAGATTTGTTACATTTGTAGACTATCCCCGCTCCCTTTTGTTGAAGACCCCTCGAGCTCATGACTCTTGGATCAAATGCAAAAGAAGCTTGAACGGATTCAAGCTTAGTTCGTCGGAAAGGGCTTTGACCTGCTGGATTTGAGTGGGGCTGTGTTGAGTAGTCTCTGGGGAGCTCAATAGAATAGAGACTTTTGCTTGAGAGGTTGAGAGTGGAGAAAGATTGGTAGGTTTCCTATGGGGCCTCAACATAGGGTTTTACCCTATTCAATCCTCCTCAGGCCAAAGGAGTGGCTAGGATCAACTGAATGAACTCCCTGATGGCTGCCAAGTGTCAAGGGGGTAGTTGGAAAGCTGGGATAAAGGATAGCTCAAGGACAATCCACATGGAAAGGCCTTTGGTCCCCACTTGAACATGTGGAATGATGAGAGCCTTTGGATTTAGATCTAAGGGCTGCAGAAGGCCATATAGAAGGTTCTAGAGGCAGCTTAAATGGCTGTGGTGGATTAGATTAGAATGAGATTAAGTTTGAGAGGGGTTTTGACCAAGTTTGACCCCTCTAAACCCTTGGTTAGACTATTTGACCATTCCCCATCCCACATGGCAGCTGAGGTGGCATGGAGTGGAGTATTAGAAGCTAGGGTGCTGGATTTGGAGCCAAGGAGTGGAACTTGAGTGCTATGGGATTAATCCTTTGGAAATTTAATGACCTCTTGACCATTTAATGACTAGTTTGACCAGTCAATAGGTTAAACTATGCTGAGGTGTCAAAGGGATAGAGGTTAGGAGCTGATCAAACTAGTTAGGGAGGTTTGAAGTTTAAGGAAATAGGATTTGAATATATATATGTTTGACTAAGTCAAGATGCATGGTGACTTGACTTCAAAAGAATTTAAAAATATTTGAATCGATATTTGAGATGGATTTAAAGGTTTAAAGGACTTGATTTGTACAAATGGGTTTAAAAAACCCACTTAGACCCTTAAGGAAATCCTAGGTCAAACTAGGTTGACTGGGTCAACCAGGTTGACCTAAGAGGTGGGTCCAAGCTCAATCATGTAGGTTCACAAAATTGATATGAAAAATTCAAAAATTGGGCTTAACTCTTTCATTTCACCAATCGACTTGGGATGAAAGGTCAAAGCCCATATTTTGACTTTAAAATCAAAATTAGAGTTGAATTTGAGGTTTATGTCAAACTTTAATTTAATGTTGAAATCGAATTTGGACTTAAGACTTAATTTGAATTTGAGGTTGGAACTGAATGGGTCTTTATCAGATTTTGAAACTCAACATATTGAATTATGTTCAAGTATGTAGGTTTACAAAATTAATCTAAAGATCCCAAGATTTAGTCTTAACTCATTCATCCCAACAAGTGGTTTATGGGTGAAATGTCAAAGCCTAAAATTAACTGAAGAATTTTAGAATTGTGTTGCATGTGTTCAACTAAAACAAACTGTTATAGAAGACACATAGCACTGGTGGATGAAGTTGATTTGAAAGATTTTGAAAGATATTTGAAAATTTGAAACTCCGGAAGGTTAACAAAAATCTCCCTTTATTTTTGAAACTCAATATATTGAACTCACATTCAACATAAAGGTTAACAAAAATTTGGAGGAGGAAGATTCTTAGAAGTCGTCCTGACTCTTTCATTCCATCAAGTTGTTTGGGAATGAAATGTAAAAAATAGACTTTACTGGAAGAATCAATCTTTTGAGTCAAACGTGAAGGTATCTATATTCTATCACATATATTGAATTATAAGAGCTACAATTCTATATGTTGTGATAGGATATAAGGATCAGTGAGATTTGAAGAAGATTGAATTATACTAGAGGATTGAAATTTAGATTTTGAAATTGAAGGATTTTCTGTAAATTGTGAAACTTAGCATGCAGGAGATTTATTCGCATTCGAGTTTGCAACATATACAAGAGTATTTTGGCATAACTATTTCGCTCTACCAATCAAGTTGGAGGCAAAATGTTAAAGCCCGATTTAGAGGGAGGTTTCCTACACTCACCTCTCTTTTGACATGTCTTAATTGAGTTGGACACACTCAACCAAGGGAGAAATGGGTAGAGGGACCAAAGGAAAAAACGGTAGTCAAAACTACCGATGCAATAAAATTTAAAATGCTATTAAAGATGGAGAGTGAGACTTGTCCTCAGCGGAGTCGCCATTTTTTGTTTTGATTAAAAAAATATATAGTTTTGAAAAATGTTTTGAAAAAGTATTAATTTTCTTTGGGAATATTAAATTTTTGAATTTTAAAATTGAACACATCATTATAAACAATATATCACCTCGGGAGGTGATCATATCATTCCCTATTGGGTTCAAATTTTAGAATTTTAAATTCATCTGAATTATCGTAGTCAAACTAAAGGGGGAATAAGATATGATCTCGAAAGATCAAAATGACGTTCAATCAATTATTTAACTATAATAATTCGGATAAGAGATCATTAATTTTATAATTAAAATAATGATGATAAAATAATATATCTTCCCGAAGAAAGATGATATTATCTATTACCGATTATTTGAATATGATGATAATGATCGCCATTTTTGTTTGAATTCACAAAGATAATTAATTAAAGATTTTGAAATATTGATTTTGAAAATCAGGTCTGGGTTTCTAAAACTCCTACGAGCGCAAGCCCTCGTAGTTAATTACATCGTAGGAAAATTAGAATTTTCCTATGAAAACTCTCGATTAAAATAGCGGTAAAAATTTTATTTGGAGTTTCAAAGTTCGATATTAAAGGAGGTTAAGGGTTGGAATTTTCAATCGGGATTGGTTCGATGTTTGAACACTTAGTTTTGGAGTCAAAGAAAGAAGGGTAGGAGGCGTTTTGGGATTCTGAATTACTTCAGAAACGCCTCAATCTATCCTAAGTGTTGGGCTTGAATTTGATAGAAAGTTATTTAAGTTTGAATGGTCAATTTTATTAGAAAGTTGGGATTCAATTCTCGAAGATTGAGGTCTTGTAGCCCGAACTTGCCTCAGAACCTAAGTCTAAATTGGGTACTAAAAAGTAACCCGAACCTATTAGTGTAATGCAACTCTCGTCTTTCCCCGGCCTAGATTGGGGAGCCAGCTAAACCACATAAACGATTTTACAATATGAGTCCAGGCATTTGATGTTGAGTGGTAGGGATGTTAATTTAGAAAAGTTTTTGAGAATAGGGTCGACATCTAGAGCAAATCCTGATTGGCCCTTTAACTTATGTTGGGTTTGATGCTTAAGCTAAAAATGCAATTTAAAGTTTTAAAAAAATTAATTTGTTATTAATCTAATGCATGCTAATCGACACAATTAAAGGCTTGAATTTAAATGAAGGGTATGAAATGAGAATTCTCGGCTGTCCCGGGCTTACTTCTTAAAGCCCTAGAATTTCTATGTGAGCAAAAGCAACCCCTCGAGCCTATGATCGGGTTCAAGGCTAAATCAAAATACGACATGCAAGAGTGCCAAAAAAAACTACTAAAAGTAGTCAATCCAACATTGCAATCAACATCAAACATTAATCAAATCAATTAAATTAATATTCAAATTGAAAGTTCATAGGCAAGTGCCTTTTAATATTACATCCCAGAATTTGCAGAAAAGTAAAGTGGCCAGGCACCACTGACAACAACTTGGATTCTACTCCTAAGACTTAAGTGATTTAGAGATTTGGGATTCTTCTCGCTATCCACTTCTTTGCCTTCTCACGAGCATCTTGATTCGTCAGTTCTGGATATCCAAATGGAAAGAAACTCCCCCTTGAACGGGGTGTTATCTTTTCTCTTTGGATATTTGAAAGGTATCCTAACTTGACTTCCAAATGGAAGAAGACTCTCCCTTTTAAGAATGTCTTCACCTCTTTAGAATTCAAGATAGATATTCAAATCCTAATCTCAAATCATTTTGAAGATTTTACAATCATATCATAATCAAATTACATTTGAATTTAAAAGAAAAATCTAGACTCGATCCTACAGGGTTATCCTAATAATCAACAGTTATATAAATAATCCCAAGCAGTTAATATTCAATCTCAAGCAGTTAATATTCAATCTCAAGCAGTTAATATTCAAAATTTGGAATGCTCAATTACTTACAACATAAAGTGCAGAAAAGTAAATAAACAAACACATGAATTCTAAGCTAACAACCAGCATGCAATGAAAGCTCGAAAACCTTGCACACAATGAAAAAGTAAACACCAGCCTAACCTAAAAATAGAGTTGGTGATCGCAACAAATCATCTAGAGTGTGTGAGGTAGGCCGTGTGGTTTTGATATGTCCTAAATAGTATCATTAGTTAAAGTTGATTAATATTTGATTGGTTGAAATGCTTAAGGGAAAATTTTAATTAAAGTTTAAGTCTTAATAATTTGAGATTAATTTCAAGATTAATTCTTAATTATTTGTTGGATGCCATCTTTATTTTACACCGAGGCCGTGAAGTTTATTTCACCTTCCTTGGGGCTAAGCTAATAGCCTAGTAGGCTTGGGTTACCTAGTGGTACCCGGTATAATTAAGTAGCTTAAGTTGATTAAGACTTAAAAGTTAATGAATTTTATTCAAAGTGTCTGATTGCTGGTTTTAAGAGTTTGTTAAAGAATTCTGGAGTTTTAGAGTGATTTTCAAGTTTTAAGAATTTTTTGATTATTTTAATCATTTAATTAAGGGGTTAGAAATTGACTTTTATATTATGGTTAAATCATTAAAATTTAGTATTTTATTAAAATACTAGACCTTAATACGATCAATTAGACAGTAAATATGCTGAAATTAGATTTTTCAACATTTAGTTATGAAGGTTTGAGGTTTTGAACTAGATTTTGACTTAAGGTTGACAGATTTGTTGACTTTTTGAATTTGATTATTTTCTGGAACTTTAATATTTTTAATAAATATTAGACATTAATATGAGTTAAATGCAAGTGAGTTTGTTCAATTTTGATTTTTCTTGAATTAGTTATGAAGTTTTGAAGTTTGAGGTATTTAATGAATTTTTAAATTTGCTTAATTAGAGGGCCTTTTTGCAATTTTGGTCCAAATGAGGTCCCAACTCCTTGAAATCTGCTACAAAGGTCAGGGAGGACCTAAGAAGAGATTTCCAAGTGTTTGGAAAATTTTTGGAATTTTAAATTATTATTAATTAATTAAATTAATAAAATAATAATTTTCAATTAAAATTATATTAAGGTTTAATTTGCTATCAATTCAAAGAAATTTTAATTTTCATTGGTTAAGGATTTAAATCTAGTCAATTTGATGAATTATGCATATTTGTTGGATTTAAATTGGATTTATTATATTTTCTAGAAGGTTTAATGGCTTAATTAAGGTTCGAAACTTAGGAAAATTGATTAAGGACCTTAATGACCTTTAAAACCAGTGAAACATTTTCTATGGGCTGAGAGTGTCACTAAGTTCAAGTGGTTCAAATTTAATGTTCAAATAATGTATATCCTAATTTCTAGAATTTCTCTAAATTTTCTAAACATGTCCTTAGTTATTGTCCTTAATGTCACTAAGTTGTGTAGGTTTGAATCAAAGTTCTACTAACCCTTAACTTAACATATAAAGAATGCATGAACACATAAACACATTCAACACCTAAATCTAGGAGAGCCTTAGACTATGTGGTGTGTGTTTCCTAAACATGCAAAAATTAAAATAAGACTTAATTGATTAGAAAATTAATCAATGAATAATCAACAAATTAATTATCACTCCCCATTAATGATATTCAATCAAGCTTAATCTAGATTTAAAATTTCAATGGATCTCTCAAAATATAAATATTTAAATAAATATAATTTTAAAATAGTTTTGAAATATATATACTTACATATAGAAAACTATACATATAGATATAACTTTTAAAATAGAATAATTTAAAAAATATTATTGAAATAATTTTAAAAGATTGAGAGATCCTCTGAATTTTCAATGTCATTTGAAAATAAATTTAATATTTTTTAAATAATTAATATAATATTTAATTAAAATATTAATTAAATATTAAGATATTCAAATAATTCAAATTAATTAAAATAAACTAAATTTTAAATTTTGAAAATAGTTTCAAATTAAAATATTTAATTTCTGAAAATTTTGATAAATTATTTATATCTTTCAAAAAAAATTTGAATTTAATTTAAAATTCTAAAGTTTGAAGTTAAATATATAGTTTGTATTAATTTTAAATTAATTAATATTCAAAATATTTCTTAAATTAAATAAAATTGAAACTTAAATATTTCTGGAATTTAAATTATTAAAATAGTATTTGAATTTAAGTTTAATTAAATAATGATTAAGTACTTAAATGTTTAAATATTTTAAAACTATTTAAAATATATATTATATATTAAATTAGATCAAATTTTAAGTTAAATTTAATATATATATATATTATAAACATTAGAACATATTTTAAAATAAACTTTTAAATTATATCAAATATTTAATTAAGTTAATTAAATATTAACTTAAAAGTAGTTAGAATTTGAAATATTTTTAAATATATATTGTATTTTAACTTAATATTAATTTAATTTAGTATCTTAAATTTTATACTAATATTTACATAAATTAAATATTTTTTTGAATTTTTAAAAAGATTTTAATTAATTTTTGGAATAAATTTAAATTAAAAATGATTTTAAAATTAAGTTCAAATCATTTTAAACTCAAAAGCGGCGGGATTGCCATGTGGCATGCTCTGGTTCGTCCAGCCAAAAAGCGTTGGTGCCAATGATTGGTGGTGGCAGTCAAGTGGGCCCTGGTTAACTTATCCAGCGTGGCATCCCGTCGTGGTCCTTAGATCCAATGTGATTGAATCCAGCGGTCAAGATCAGATCACGCATCTAATCTTAATCCAGCGAAATCGAACGGTCCAGCTCGACCACGCGGTTTCAAATGGATGCTGCAGATTTTGCCGAACCGTGATCTACACAGACAGCGGATACACGTGGCTGAACGGATAGTGGGATGATAAGATCTGAGCTGTTGATTACCGAATCAACGGCTAAAAAAATGTACACCTGCAACAGTCTACCGAGACGCCCTAAAACTCATTTTTCGGCTTGTTTTCTCTAACGGATGGATTATTTTACTTGAAATTTTAAATGTTGATTATGTAAATGAGCATAATTAATGGGGATGTAATTTTAAAGCTTAAAAAAGAATTTAAATCAAGCAATTTAATCTAGTGTTTCCTATACTAGGGTTTGAGATTATACCTTAGTTTATGGACGGATTAAACCGCTTAAAGATTTGTTGCATTTGTAGAATGTCCCCGCTCCCTTATGTAGAAGACCCCTTGAGCTCATGACTCCTGGATCGAATGCAAAATAAGCTTGAACGAATTCAAGCTTGTTTCGCCTTGAAGCTTGCCGGAAAGGGCTTTGACCGACGAGATTTGAGTGGGGATATATTAAGTAGTCTCTAGGGAGCTTAATAGAACAGAGACTTTTGCTTGAGAGGTTGAGAGTGGAGAGAGATTGGTAGGTTTCGAATGGAGGCTCAACATAGGGTTTTACCCTATTCAACCCTCCTCAAGCCAAAGGAGTAGCTAGGATCAACTGGATGAACTCCCTGATGGCTGCCAAGTGTCAAGGGGGTAGTTGGAAAGCTGGATAAAGGACAGCTCAAGGATAGTCCACATGGAAAGGCCTTTGGTCCCCACTTGAACATGTGGAGTGATGAGAGCCTTTGGATTTAAATCTAAGGGCTGGAGAAGGCCCTAAAGAAGGTTCTAGAGGCAGCTTAAATGGATGTGGTGGATTAGATTAGAATGAGATTAAGTTTGAGAGGGGTTTTGACCAGGTTTGACCCCTCTAAACCCTTGGTTTGACTGTTTGACCATTCCCCATGCCACATGGCAACTGAGGTGGCATGGAGTGGAGTATTAGAAGCTAGGGTGCTGGATTTGGAGCCAAGGAGTGGAACTTGAGTGCTATGGGATTAATCCTTTGGAAACTTAATGACCTCTTGACCATTTAATGACTAGTTTGACCAGTCAACAGGTTAAACTATGCTGAGGTGTCAAAGGGATAGAGGTTAGGAGCTGATCAAACAAGATAGGGAGGTTTGAAGTTTATGGAAATAAGATTTGAATATATATGTTTGATTATAGTCAAGGGTTTGACTAAGTCAAGATCCATGGTGATTTGACTTCAAAAGAATTTAAAAATATTTGAATCAATATTTGAGATGGATTTAAAGGTTTAAAGGACTTGATTTGTTCAAATGGGTTTGAATAACCCACTTAGACCCTTAAGGAAATCCTAGGTCAAACTAGGTTGACTGGGTCAACCAGGTTGACCTAAGAGGTGGGTCGAGGCTCAATTGGTTTGAAATGATATTTGGAGATTATCGGAGGTGGTCTCTAGGTCTGGGAAGGTCAATTCGATCAAAATTGAAGTTTGATCAAAAACAAGATCGAGGTTTGAATTGGAGATTAAGATCTTGAACTGGACTGGAGTTTGGATTTTGATTGAGGTTTGATTTGAATTGAGATTTGGGTTAGCTTAAGGACAAGATTGGTTTGAAGATTGAATTAATCTAAGATCTAAATTAATCTCAAGATCTGGATTGATCTAAGGTCTAGGTAGCTCATGAGGCCTGAGAAGATCATAGGGTCTGGATCTAGGAGAATCTTAGGGTCTAGAATAGATCCCAAGGTTTGAAGTCTAGAAAATTCCTAAGGTCTAGAGTAGATCCTAAGGTCTGGAGTCTAGGAGAATCTTAGGACTTAGATGAATCCTAAGGCCTGGAGTTTAGAAGAATCTTAGGACCTAGATGAATCCTAAGGCCTGGAGTTTGGAAGAATCCTAGGACCTAGAATAGATTCTAAGATTTAGATTCTTGAAGGATCCTAGGATCTAGAATAGATCCTAAGGTCTAGATCTAGGAGAATCCTAGGGTTTAAATTGGTCTGGGAAAATCCTAGGGTCAAGGTAGATCCTAGGGTCTGGGGTCTAGATTGATGTAGGGTCAGGATCGATTTGGAGTCTGGGTGTGTCCCAGTGACCTCATACGAAAATGAGGTCAACAAAGGGTTGCTCCAAGCAAGGTTTCCACCATATTCTTCAAGTCTCTTCCTTAGTTCCTTAGTTGATCTGGGGAGAAAATCATCCGCATCAGATCTAGGTTCTCTGCCTTCACCATGAGGGTGAAAAAGGATTCCAACGTTCTCTACCTACTCCAGAAAAGAATAAAAGGATTCCAAGGTTCTCTACATACTCCTGTAGGGAGTACAAGGACTTTCAAGTTCTCTACCTACTTCAGGAGGGAGTAGAATGATTCAAGGTACTTTACCTCACTATGTTGGTGGAAAGATTTTGTAAGGGCTTCTCTTCCTTACTATGGGGGCAAAAGGAGAGACACTACGTTTAGGTAAATACTTGGAAAGAAGATTTCAGGGGAGTGGATGTAGGTCAAGTTGACTGAACCCTATAATTATGGTGTGCTCTTTCTAATTAATTTTTAGTATTTGATCTCCAAATTTATCTGTAATTTCTTATGTGTTTGAAATATATTATTTTAGTTATTATGAAATTAGTTTTTCTTTGATATTGTGGGTTAAATTGTTTGTTTTAAAATATTTGAAAAGATTTGAAAAAGAATTATTTTCCCAATTTTTTTAAATAATGAATTCACCCCACATCTTTGTTAGCCTCTGGCTAGTTCATAAGGGTCTAACAACCCTCATGAACATTCATTTTCTATTTTAATAGATTATATAGTACGATATAAATCATGTTATATAATTAGTTAAAAAAATATAATTTTCTAACTCACCAACTCACTCCCTTGAGTGTTTGTGTACAAGGTTACTTATCTTAGTATCAACCATATACATAACTTGACTCCATAAACGTAAAAGTACTTTGAAGTTGAAATTGTAAACAGACTCAACCACAGACTTCCCAATCTTGAGCTGATTGAAGTTGTTAGTGAACAGTAGACCTGAAATCTTAATGAGTGGGGCAAAACATATATGAAATAGATTTAATTAGCATAGTGAAAAGTTTAATAATGTTTATTAGCATCCAAATCATAGGACTTGTGTCCAGATTTGCAATAGGGAGTTGTTTGATTGGATGACCGATGTTAAATCCCTTAATTGTAGACCGTTTGTTGGGCATTTGAATGTTTTAATGATATTAAAAATCAGCTATCATTGGCTCATTCGATTTGTATCGTAGAGCTTCTCGATTTGACAAAAAGTATATCACAATTGAAAATTATTTGGTACTCTAAGTTATGGTTTGAACATTCCAATTATGCTTTTGGTCTTTAATTCAAACTCATTTGGGCTTAGATTGAGTCAAATTTAGTGTCATTGTGTTCCTATTTTTGATATGTTCATTTTAACTATAAGTTAGCTGATATCGGAGCTCAGATGGTTATCGATTTAATTTTTTGAAGTTTCAAACTTGATTTTTCCTTGAGATTTATGACCAATCAATATAATTTTTTGATGATATGTCAAATCTAATTTAAAAATTCTTATATTTACATATCTAAATCGTCAAAAAAAAATTATTTGTAAAATAAAGGCTAAAAGGAGCCATCAAACTCAATATAATTAAGAGTAGGCCGCTAAAAAAAGTTCTTAAAAACACCATTACGCAAAGACATGCATTGACTGCGAGATCATGACAAATATATATATATATATATATATATATATATATATATATATATATATATATATATATATATATATATATATATATATAAAGATGTAATTATTGTCAAGATGTCTCAAAAATTTAGTAGAACTGATTTCAATAATTTTTGATATACTTGAAGATGAGTGTATTATATAACTAAATTATTTTGAAATCATTTCAAAATAAATTCATGAAATATAGATCTCATCATAACTAAAATTTTGATTATAAAATTCTAACATAATTTTTTATCTGTTAACAAAATCATCATTATGCCACAAAACTAGCCACAATTATTGCTCTCATGTTTAAAGGAATCAAAATAGTGAATCTTGGAAGAAGAACTAGCCACTACAATTGCGCCACATGAGCCACATCAACTAAAATTGAGAAGGTCCACAAATAGTATAACTAGATAATGTAACAATATAGGAAAAAATTAATGAGCATTACCAAATGTTGTTTAACTCAGATTTGCCTGTTGATAATACCCAACTTCATTAGCAGACCTACTCTATGAGTTAATGAAAGAGGAACTTATGACTGAATGGAGAGAGAAGTGGGAAAGGGAGAGAAAAAGACTACAAAACAAGAGAAACTCTATAGAGAGCTTAAGAAGTAGGAATCTCAAACTATCATAAGATTCACAAGAATTAGTCAACAAATGACCAAAGGTGTTCCTCATCACCCATTATTTTAAAGATTGAAAGGGTTATAGGAAAGGAAATACCTAAAAGATAAAAATGCAATGGTACACATAATACTTATATAATTCTACACAGACTATCCTAGACACTTGTCATCTTTTGATTGGTTAAAGAAGGGTGTGGTCAGAAGAACTTTGTGGAGTTATCTCAAGGTGATCTCAATAGTATCTAGTTAGCAAGCAAGCTTGAGCGAGTCTATTGATGAGTATTGAAATGAGTGGACTAGCGACCAGTATGCTTGTTGATGTTTTCATTGAGTTATGTGAGAAATCTTAGATAATCTAAGAAGAGAGAGGAAAGTGGGATGTTATCACGAGAAGGGGAAGATCTAAAATTGGATTGTCACCGTAAGATGAATTAAGGGTTCCATTACTATGCACTTTTTTGTACTTGAGCTTGGTGGGTTTATATGAAAATGTTTACTATGGGAGAAAGTGAGTGTCCGGAATGGCAAACAAAATATTTTGCATGTGTTGAGAAAATATGTTTGTGATAAATCCCAAGATTACGCATAAAAGGTGAACTCCTTGGTAGGCTTAAGTGAGTAGCATTTGTTGATCAAGTCGGGTGAGTTCTCCTATAGGTTACTAGTAAGTTCTTCTGCTCAAATGTTTAGGGGAGTTTCTTTCATGGGCTTCTCTTGAGGGTGAAGTTATCTATCATGATTGGTAGGCTGATTGCTAAATTCTTATTTAATTCACATGTAATTATACATTTAGTCTGTTTATTCACTTAGCCATGTTATAGGCACGTGATGAAAAGGAAAAGTGAATGATAGTAAAGGTGACAACCAAATATAAAGCATCAAAGTAAATAATGTGTACTATCTTATTTTTATTATAACCTCATTGACATGTTGACTTGATATTGATGATGGTGACATCTTGCCACCTCATATTTTGCTCTTTATAAATAAGAGCTTTACACTGATAGAGCTTTACTCTTTTACTTCGGTGATTTGAGAGCAGTGGTTCTTAGAGAATGAAACCTATTAATGAACCCTGATGCTGCTCCATCCAGCCCAAAGGCCCCATCATGCACTAACACCCCCCAGCATACCAGGTAAACACCACCCAAAGTGGCAACCACCCCCTTGTACTCCAGAAAGCCACCTTCCTCACAACAACAAAGTCCTAAATAGCACATAAAGCCAAGGCCAACCAACATAACTCCCAAGAGCCCAAACCAAATCTCACAGAGTACCCAAAAAAACATCAGACAAGATAAAGCCAACAAAAAATAACCCAATAGTGAACCCGAAAACATCCCAATGATGCTCCAGTAAAATTAAACCATCTAGCAGGCCAATATATATTCTCTTACCTAGCTTTTCATATATAATTAATTCAAGTTCATCAGTTTACACTTTTTGAGTAACACCCTCTATAACACTATCTTATTCTAAAGTGTTATCAAAATTTGTAGGAGGATATATCTTTTTATATCCAAAAGGAATTCTTGCACCCCAGACTTTTGATTCATCATCTAAACCTGACCAAAAATCAATGTATATCATGGCTATTTTTGTTTCAAGTGAAAAGCCGCCAAGACCATGTGCTCTTTGGTTCATACACCCACCTTTTTGAGGAAACATGTTTAGAGGCCTTAAAATCATGCCATCGACATTATCTTCACTATATGATTCTTTTCTTTCTTTATTTTTATCATTTTCTCCTTCTTTGCCTTTTGATTTTTCATTTCTTTTTTAGTATTCTTCATTTGATTTCTCCTCTTTTATTGTGATCTCATTTTTTGGAAAACTATTGCAGACTTTAGTTGTGTAGTATGCATCCTATTCATAGATCATGGTCTCGTGAATATAAAATCATTATAAATCACCCTTAATTATGCATTCAAGACCATCTCAATGGTACTTGATTCATTGGTGTAGCATAGATGAACCATCCTATATAGATGGATCCAGGGCCTACCTAGAAGTGCATTAAAGGACATCACTAAGTCAATTATGTCAAGTTTGGCTTCCATTTTAAAATCCCCTATCTCTAATAGAATAGTGATTAAACCAAAAGGCTTCTCTCCCTTCTCATTAAACATGTATAACACCATTTAATTGGTGGTGATATTACATTTGTCCACTTTAAGGTATGAGAGGGTCTTTGTATTTATAACATTGCGTTATGAACCAGGATCAATAAGGACTTTGGATAAATTAAAAGTTTTCCCATTTTTAGAACTATACAGTTCGTGGTTATGATCTGTAGTTAACAGAAGAAGATTCTAATTGGAATTGGTTACCTCTGGAATTTTTTTAAGTAGAGAGTTTCATCTTGTGAAGTCGTAGCTAAGTAAGCTAAGCAAATCTCAGGATCAAGAATTTCTTTGATTAAATATTCAATCATGTCTTTCTAAAGAATGAGGACGTCATAGATATTCAACTTAGTCAGCAACTTCCTATGATGAGCTAAGAAATTCTAATCAACTTTAGGAACATAACGATTAGGACCCACTATATTGGGAGGAAAATTTGATTATTGAAGAGAAGCTTTATGGGATAATTTCACACAACTTGTTTACCCTTTTCCTTAGTTAACACCAAGGGGGGAAGACTTTTCCACCAAAATGTTGTACCTTCAAAATCTCCTTAGGAGGACAAACTACAGTTGGATTTATGCTCTCCTTAAGAGATGTAATGTCCTTTTTTAACAGGAGTCTAAATCTAAAAAAAAACTATCATGATAGGATTCCCCTAAAAGAAAGCTTCAAATGTGTTACTATCTTATAAGTTCTTAGTTTTGTCTCCTTCTTTAGAGGTCAATTTTGAAGGATCAACTTCTTGACGATCTTGATCAATCACTGCTAATTTTTAACTTTTCTTTATGAAAGATTCATTTTTTTCAGTTTTATTCTTATTATCAATCATCAAAACATGCACAAAAAGATATTTTCATTAATTATTGACCCTTTTCCTTTTATGGGGAAAGGTAAAAGATAGATAATATCAGTGGGGATATGCATTTTATTCTTCCATCCACTTCCTGAATACATCTCTCATCAACATGTTTCTTCTCTACAAAATTTCATTCTTTTTATTTACATGATTTACAATAGTTCCTAAACAATTGAAGATGAAACATCTCAACATCCTCATGTGATGCCTCCTGCATAACCTCTATAATAGAGCCCCAAGCTCTCATCGGTAGCTGTTGAGAAAGATGAAAAGATTTGATTAATTGACCTTTTCAATGCCTAGGATAATGTAATATCCCAATCATCATCAACTTATAGAAAAATATTAGAGTGTTTACCTAAGATAATTTTGAAAGATTCTAGATCCAAATTTACTAGATATTCCTTATGAATGATGATATTTCTCTAATTGAAATTTATTTCAAGGAATTTCTTAAGGGTAAGAAAGTCTTCAATCATGTGGCCCAACATGCGATGGTAAGCAAAAAAATTGGGATCATCCCCATTATTTTCCTCTTATAGCTTCTTGGCCCACACCAATCTGAAGCCTAGTTTCTTTTTGAGACTCTTAATGATTTTCCTTACTAACTCTCTTTAAAATGGATATACTTTTGCCAATGTATCTTTAAAAGTTGTCGAGTAAAGCTCTCTAGTAGGTTAGGAGGTTACCTGAAATGGGTATAGCGGAGGTCCACTTGAGTGACACTTGCCTATTTTCATCCATTTATCTACTATAGATACTATTGTTATTCATTTTTCAAAATACTTATGTAGTTTTCTTGCTATCTTCTCATCAGATGAATCCATTCAGAACAATGTTGGAGAAGCCTCATCTTGTAGGTTGTTTGCCTTATTGAGTAGTTTTTTAAAGGTTTTTATAATGTACCCCTTCAAAAGAAAGGTAATAGGCCTGTGGATATTCTTCATGACGATTTCCACTATGTGTAGTTTTTATAATAATGGCAAATATTTTATCGATAAATTTCAGCATCTCAAAATGTATGAACCAGAGACTCTCCTAATTTCTTCTTCTTGATAACAAAATCTCCCATGGTTATATGGTGCTGAGCTCCAACAAATGTCTTTATGAATAGGCCATTAACCTCACTAAAGGTTCTCATCAAATCGTTCAATAGATTGACATACCATTGAAAAGTGATTCCATAGAGACTACTAATAAATTTGCAAAATAAGAGAGCTTATGACCCCTTACATTGCAACAGCTTTCACGAAAGTGAGCCAAATGATGCCTCAGTTTTTTAATACCACAAAACACTTTAAAAGAAGGTGGAAAAAATACCTTTGGATAAGGAACTGAGTCATATTCCTTGGGGTAGGACCTATCCTTATGAATAGAAGCAATCTCTTGGGAATGAGCTAAAGCCTCCCTTACCTAGGTTTCAATAATGTGTTTGAATTTCTTATCAGCTAGCACTATAGGGAATAAAGGGATTATTGGTGGTATTACAGGAACTACTAAAGTTGACTTCAAAATTCTTAGGGGTGACTCAAGATTTTTACTATCTTTTCCCATTATATGTATTGTGGGTTCTGACTATTCTAGTTGAGATTGTTCTGTCTTGACAAGGTGACACTAAATTTCCTCAACCCTCAAAAGCATTTGTTCAACTTTATTTTCCAAGTTCCTAATATGTTCATCCTTTCCCCTTAGCCTAACTAGTACATATGAATTAGAATCAACCACTATTGAATCCTCCCCCCTTTCGGGCTTTGGTATATTGAGCTCAACATCTTTGGTCAAAGCTCTTATTTCTACTATATGAATATTGTAGGTAGTAGCATCCTCCTCATCCATTAGAAGTTCATCTAGCTTTAGGTAAAATACTTGCATGACTTCTTTCTATTTAAGGATATCCTAGATATAATAAACTACTTCATCGACTGGTCTTCACTCCAAGGACTAAGGGTTGATGTGCAACTATCCATTGTAATCCATAATAGTTTTATTTTCTTCATTACCTAGCTTATGTAAAATCTCCTATAACTTAAAGTCTTCTACAGAGTTAAGGGATTCTTTCATCATTTGATCAACTACTTCATCATCTTTTGTAACCATTACCCTTTCCATTTTCATTTTCCTCGGGTTGGTAGTCATAAGGGTGGCAATCATAATGGGTTGTATGGCATCCTCCTTAAGAGGTGTTAGAGATTCTTGAGAAGTAGACCCTACTACATCTGATAGGGTGGAGCCCTCACATCCCTTAATAGGGAGACTAGAAATATCTACAGATGGTTGGTAGTTTTCTTTCTTACTAACCTTCTTAGGAACCTCTTCCTTCTGAGAAGACTTGGGCCTCCTGTCCTTCACTTCTACTAGCTTCTTTTCATTTCCTCCTTTCTAAAGCTTCACTACAATTGAGGCCAACATTGGGTGTTTCATAAGATGGATCGGTGGCCTGCCATTATGAATGGGGCCCTTCACTGATACAGTGAGGATATTCTCCTTCATTTTGGTAGATGAGAGACGAGGTATCCACTAATTGCCATCTACTAATAGAGATGTAGCTGGATTCCTTACATATATTTAATTCTTCCTAATATACATTGGTGCAAAATTCTAACTTCAGTCTTCTCTTCCTTCAAAATTTCCTTTTCAAATTTATAAGAGATCATCCCATCACATGTCACATTTATTCTTCTTTCGACTCACCTGCCTAGGAAGTATAAGTGTGATGATGTCAAAGTTTGTCTAGGTTGTTAGACCTTATTGAACTATCCCAAGGCTAACCAAAAGGGGGGTGAATTATTTATTTTAAAAATTTCTTAGATTTTTTAAAATAATTTCTAGAAATTTTATGCACTGATCCTTGAATATGCAATTGCTCAGATATGATTATCTCAAAAGATTTTCCAACCATAAAAATTTAAAGTGTAGAAAGATAAAAATACAAAAAAGTTAAAGTGAATAGAAGAACACCAAATTTATAGTCTTTCGATCCAAACTTGACCTTCATCCACACCCTAGAAACTCCTCTAGGTATTGCACTAAATAAAACTAACTCTTCTTTTGCCCCCATAGTGAGGCAGAGAAGCCCTAACAAACTCTCTTCCACCAATTTGGTGTGGTAGAGAACTGATGTCTATTACACCCTCTAAGTGATGGAAATGTACCGTCACATCATTTTTTAAGCCTCCTGGTGAAGGTAGAGAACCATCACGACCTTTTCCACCCTCATTGTGAAGGTAAAGAACCTTGACTCAACATTGAAGATCTGCTCTTAAAAGCCTCCATAGGAGATGCGCAGAACTTCGAAGAAGACAATGAGATCCTTATTTTGGGCAACCTTATGAATCCCTCACAACTCCCCCTCTCTTGATCTCTAACACTTACCTCTCACAATCTCTCCCAAATAGTTAAACTCAATGGACACATTCAAGTGAAAATCGTAACAAAGGTCTTGAGTGTCAGTTTTTAGGACGTCTTATATAAAAAACACAAAAATACCCATCCAAAAAAACTAAAAATTACAAGTGAACCTACTTCAGATCGAATAGTATAATCGTTGACCATCTTTATGAATAATTCAAAAATCTTAGTACGATATTGTTTGAACCTAATTTCATACTCTGTATGTCATCTGACCAAACTAAGATCGTATTGTATGAATAGTTCAAAATTGAATTTATTCGTCTAGTATGAACCTTATTTTGTACACTATCAGTCATTTGTATAAACTAATATCATACAATATGAACAGTTAATACAAATCATTCTTCATCTTATATGATCGTGGACTTAACAAATTTTGTACTCTGTCAATCGTTAGTATAATCTAACATCATATAGTATGAACATTAAAAAAATGAATGAATTCATTTGGGATGAACTGGTTCGAACTCATTTTAGTACACTATTAGTCATCTGTACGAACTAACATCATACAGTATGAACAGTTGAAAAGTACAAGCCATGATTTAATTAATTGCATTTTGGAGGAAAAAATGTGACAAATCGTGTAGTACAATTAGAATTCATAGATTATGATTAGTTATAAAATTTTAAGTTTTGACTCTCTCCCCCTGTATTTATGTGCATGGATACCCAATTACAATAACACTCTCTTAGACTCAAGAATAAAAAATAAAGACTTACAAACTTTATTATATCAAATCCTAATCTACTCTATCTTGAAGTCTTCAGTACTCTGTGGTATGATTTCCATGAAATATTAGTACACACAAACAAAAAATAAAAATTATTCCATTAATGTGTGGAGAACTAATAAAATTAATAGAACAATAATATTTTGCTATCATCAAAAATCACAATCTCAATCAGAATTACTGAGTTGTAATAATCTCCCTCTTTCTTATGATGGTAAAAAATAATTATTTTTTGAATTTCAAATAAAGTTCTTTTCTCTTAAACACCCCATCAATGAATTAAAAATAAAAATCATGGGAAACAACAAATTTTCATCACATGTTTTAATTTTGGTTTTATAAACAAACACAAAGTAAGCTAGTTTTACATGAATCCCAAGAAAAACTCAAGAAAACCAAAACCATAAACAACCTCCCCCTAAGAGCATTTTGTTATAGAATATAAACTCAAAATAAACTTACGATAAAATTAAAAAAAATAAATTATGAAAAACTTAAACCAAACCAAGCATAAACCCAATCAAACCAAAAAGACAAACTAGAAGAATTAAAAAAAACACAAACAACAACCTACCCCTTTTTACCATCAGAAAAAAAAAAATCACTTTAAAAAGTAAGTTGCTATAGAAAATTCTAATAGATGATGAATAAGAGAATTTTCAATTATTTGCACAGACAATATTAAATTCCTGATGGGAAAAAGAAAGACTCAAACTTTAAATCAAATAACAATTCAGATAAGAAAAGTTGAACGTGTTCAATGTTCACTCTAGAAAGCTAAAATGTTAATTAGAATAATCAACATAAAATTAATTAAATTGAAATCTCATAGTTTCACATTTAATAGTTAAAATTATCATTTAATGCAAAGATTTTTCTAAGAATTAAAGTAGTGGAAAGAACTAAATGTAGTGTGGGCTCAATTTATGCCTCCTTATAAAATAAGATTTATTTAAGTGGCGAGAATTGCACATCATTTCATGTTAGTCTTATTTTGTGCCTCTTTTCAAATTAGGCACACCTTTTGCATTTTTTGACATTTCATTCTTTCCACATCCTACACATTAAATCTTAGCTTGTATGATTATCTTCCAAATAAAAGAAAAACTTTTCCCATCTAAAAAAAGAATAATGTACAAAATAAAATCCTATTATTAAGTATAAAATCAACACATTGAATAAGAAAATAAAAGAAAAAACAAGTCACTAATTTTGTAACAATTATAACTATAAGATATAAATCTATTAGAACATTGAAATGCTATTATTATCTAAATTAAATTTATAAATTGATTTAAAGTTTGAGAAGAAAAAAAAAATTGCTAGAAAAATTAAGTTGCAGAAAAAAATATTTCAAAATTTCTTTTAGATCAATATTAGTAATTTGAACAAAAAATTTTAAAGACAATTTAAGAGGATTAATACCAACAAAAGATAAACATTTCATTTAACATTTAATGCAAATACAACTAAAACATAAATACAAACATCTCAATGCCATCACATGAATACTATAAAGAAACAAAGCATACATCAACTACAATAGAAAATAAATTCTAAAACATTTGAGGATCTTGATCTGGAGGTGGCTGAGGAGGATTAAACATTAGAAAGTAGCTATTGATGGTAGCTACTTGAGTGTTGATTGATTCAAATTGTCCTCTGACCACCCCATATCTTCATTCTATCTAGAATCCTACTGGTCCATAAGAGTCTCGATATGATCAAATCATTGATCAAAATGAGACTCATGATGATCAAATCTTTGGACCATTTCTTGATAGACATGATGTTGATCAGGTCCAAAAGGAGGTGTAGGTCTAGGTGTAGGAGCAGTTGCTTTTCCTTCTCCAATTTCATCTCCCTTATTCCCTTGATACTGATGAAAAAGAGTACAAAATGAAGCATCATTTAAATAAATTGAAAGATTGTTTGGTTGACCGGGATGAATCAAATTATATTTCTTTTCAGGGATATAGACGATCATATTTCCTAAAACCATATTCTTCTTCCTTTTAGTGGTAGGAAGTCAAATATCAATAAGATTATTGATGTAGTGCATAAGCATTTGGGATTCATCAATTGGAGCATTTGACATTATAAGATATGTGATGATATAAAGAAAAGGAGTGAGGTTGATACGATCACCAACTTTTAGAATAATGAATATTCGTAAAACATTCTGGATGATCCTGGCATTTTGTTTCAAAGAGTGTACACAAGATAAGTGATAGATTAAAGGTACACCTCTAAGGGTTTGATTTATGGTTGACCAGTCAAATTTAGCTCTTGAAGTCATAGTGTGTGTCCTTACTCCTTCAGTTCTTAGGTGCAGAAAAGTGCCTTTATCATCTTCAGTGATTTCTACTCTTTCTTTAAGCACAAACGTGGACATTTTGGTATGGTTTTCTATCATTGTAAGATTAGTAAGAAAATAGTAAAAGGTATCAGAATTAATTGCATAGATTAAGGTGACAATAAAGGAGAATTGGGTAAAATCGAAGAGAGGCATTACAAAAATGTTGATATCTTCTTGAATAACAAGACGAGATGGAGTGATTTTTTCCTCAAATAAAAAATGGTAGGATTATTCATTTACTTTTGAGAGGAAGTTATCATCTAGTTTATTAGAACAAGATTATGAGCCTCTAGAATGTTGAGCCTGCTTGCTGCTGCTACTTGCCATTTAGAATGTTTTGAATACAAGATGATTTGAAATTTAATGAGATTATGAAGAAAACTCAATAGGTAGCTTCCAATGTAAAGAAATTGGGCACATTCATATAGTACAAAATAATGTTCATACATAAAACTAAGATTTCTTATGGGACAAAAACAATTCGTACATATGAATGGGAATAGTCAAGAATGAAATAAGTTTTCATAAACTGCAATTCTCGAGGAGTCGTTTGATATGAATTTTTGCCAAAATGATTATTTGAACAAATAGATGTTCATTTGGGATGATCAGGCAATAATGATAATACTTGATAATTAGGTTCATCTCCACAAAAATTGACAACATGATCATATAGATGAATAGGTTTTCAAACAAGCAAACGTTAAAAAATAACTACACTTGGAATTCCCTCCCTATTCATACAAACAAAAAATAATCAAAACATATTGTATGATGATGTCATTGTACGTAACGACATCTTACAAAATCACATTTTTCATCTTGCTAACTCAGAAAAATTGTCATGCCAAATTTAGTTATTTCGTACATTATGAAAGAGGTATGTATAATACGAATAGAAAAATATTTTTTTGATTTGCACATGATAATCATGAAAAAAAATCAACAGGATTCTTGAGACCTTAAAACAAAAACAAAATCACTATAAATGAGAAACTAAATCAAAATAGAGAAAACCAAAATCAAATAAAAATAAATTACAAACAACGAACAAAACATAAACATCAACGAAAAGATACATCATAAATGGAATTTACATAATTATAATTGTAAAGCATGAATATCAATAACACCCAATATGGTTCTTAAGGTGCTAAACACATCAAAAGCAAGTGGTCTAATGAAAATGTGTGAAAGTTTATTTTCAGTAACAACATGATATAGCTCAATTTCTCCTTTGGTGACATGACTCTAATGAAATTATGGCTTATATCTATATTCTTAGTTTTAGAGTGTTGAATTGTATTCTTTGAAATGCATTTGAAACTTGTAATATCACAAAAAATTAGAATAACGCTAATTGAAAATTCTAAACCTGTAAGTTATTATTTTAACCAAAGAACTTGTGCCACATAACTACCTAAGGCAATATACTCTACATCAGCAGTAAAAAGGGTTATTGAATTCTATTTTTTGTTAGGCCAAAATACTAAATAGTTTCAAATGAATTGAAAAGTTCCAGAAGTACTTTTTTGATTAACTCTACATCCTATAAACTCTGAATAGGAATATTCAATGATTTTAAAAGTGGAGTTGTGCCGAGGATACCCAGTCCCTATGTTTTGAGTTCATAAAAGGTGTCTCAGAACTCTTTTAACAGCAATAAAATGAGATTCCATCGAATCAACATAAAATCATATAGAAAGACAAACACTAAACATGATATCTGGTATACTAGTAGTTAAGTAAAGTGATTTTCTAATTATTCCTCTAAATTTCTTTTGATCAATAGATTTTCCTTTAGAGTCTTTGTATAACTACACTGAGAAACTCATTGGTATACTTATTGCTTTAACTTTATGTATTTCATATTTATTAAGGATTTTCTTAATATATTTTGCCTGACTAAAAAATGTGTCATCTTTTTTCTACTTTAGGCTAAAACCAAGAAAGTAGCTCAAGTCTCCCTTCAAACTCATTTCAAATTCACTACAAATTATTTTTTGAAAAATCAACAAAAGTTTTATTAGTGGATCTAAATAAGATATCATTAAAACATATTTAAATAATGAGTATATCATCTTCTGCTATTTTTAAAAAGATATGTATTGGATAAGAGTCGAGAAATCCACTCTTTAGCCTTCCCTTAAACCACCCATTAGTGATCTTGGTGCACTGTACCCTAATAGCCGCTCTGTACAGGAGTTACACACTCTTTAAATTCCACCATAGCCTAGTTGGCTTGAATCATTATTCCATAGTGTAGGTGTCCCATAAAGTACATATGTACAGGGTCCTATAAAATCCATTATATATGATGAGGTCGCGCATGTCCCTCATTAGTCTCCCCTTTTGTAGATAGTTGTGTTGAGCGGGGTGTTATCCCTTTGACATGGCCTGATGGATAAACTCTATAGCAAGCCTATATTTGGCAAACTAATTTACCTCAAACTCAATAGGGTTTGGGCTACTTTAAGAAAGTTGATCGTTGAAATGATAATTTCTATGATAAAAGTACAAACTATTAATTCTTTTTATAGATTAGAATCCTTAAAAAAGCAGTTTATATATTTAAATGGATTTTTGTCCCCATTTCAGTCCTTATCTTAGGAATCACAATGGGGGTATTAGTCATTGTGTGGTTAGAAAGAAAGATATCTATAACAATACAACAACATATTAGACTTGAATATGTCATCCCATTAGGAATTCTCCAAGCTTTAGTTGATAGGACCAAATTACTTTTGAAGGAGGATCTTCTTCTAAATAGAAGTAATATTCATTTATTTAGGATGGACCCTCTATAGGGTTTATATCAATCTACTAAGTTATTTTGTAATTCCTTTAACAAATAATCTTTCTAGTAGGAACGTGCTTAGCCTTTTATACCATGTCATAGGTGCTTATTTTAGTCCATATAATTCCGTTTTCAACTTAAACACATGTTTAAAGAATTGTGAATTTTTAAAACCTGGAGGTTGCTCAACATAAACATCCTCTTGTATCACTCCATTAAGAAAGGCCCTTTTAACATCCATTTGAAATAATTTAAAACCTTTAAAATAGGCAAAGGCTAGTAGTGCCCTTATAGCTTCAAGTCTTACTACAGGAGAAAATGTTTCCTCAAAATAAATTTCTTTTATTTGATAACACCCCTTGTCCATCAATCTTGCTTTATTTCTAACTACTACACCAAAATCATTCAGTTTTTTTTTTTTTTTTTTTTTAAATCCCACTTAGTTTTAATAACACTTTGATTTTTAGGTCTTTCAATCAAGTCTCAAACATCATTTTTAACAAATTAATTTGAATTCTTCCTGCATGGCCAAAATTCAAAATTCAATAGAAACAATTTGATTTATATTAGAAGGTTCAATAATTAAAATAAAGCATGAATGGTTCACTTATTTGCTAATTCCATTCCTACTCCTAACACCTTCACTTGGTTCACCTAAAATCATTTCTTTATGATGACTTTTTGAATATTTCCATTCTCTAGGCAATGCAATTTTTGTTACAACCCTTTCATTAAGATTTGTATTTTCAGCTCCTAGAATTTTTTCTTCAACATCTTCTTTTTCCAACTTAGACCCTCCAAAAATATTATATTAATCAAAAACTACATGAGTGGTCTCCTTAGCAACTAAGGTCTTTTTGTTAAAAGCTATATAGGATTTGTTAACACTTGATTATCCCAAAAAAATTATCTCATCAAATTTAGGATCAAATTTTTCTAAAGAGTTTTACCATTGTTATGAATAAACACCTTACATCCAAAGACATGTAGATATGAGAGGTTGAGTGTTCTTCCCTTAAGAAGTTTATTGGGTGTCATGTTTAACTTAGATCTAATATTCATCCTATTCAAAATAAAACAAGCGATACTAACTACTTCAGTCCAAAAATATTTTTATAATGAATATTCAACCAAGATACCTCTTGCAATTTCTATAAATTTTTTGTTCTTCTTTTCAAAAATCCCATTATGTTGAAAGGTCTTAGGAGCTAACAAGTTATGATCTATTTCTTACTCTTTACAGAAATCTTCAATTTTTTTTAATTTTTAAATTTTTCACCTTGATCATTTTGAATTGAAAGAACTTCATAACCTAGCTTCCTCTGAATCCAAGTCGAAAAATTTCTAAATTCATCCAATGATTCACTCTTACATGATAAGGATCTAATCTATGTGAATCTTCAATAATCATCAATAATTACATACCCAACAAATTTTTCTCCTAGACTTACAGTGCTAACATGTCCAAAAAGAGCCATGTGAATCACTTATAATGGATTGCTAGTTCTAAAATCCTTAATTGAATGAAATGAGGACTTGACTTGATATCCTAATTGATATGCATAACATAGGTGACTTTTTGTGAAGTCTAATTTGGGTATTCCTCTAACCAATTCTTTTCGGGTTATCTTTCTAAGATATTTCAAACTTGCATGACAAAGTCTTCTATGTCATAACCAAGATTCATCAGTGATAGTTTTAAGATAAAAAGTACTAGATGATTTAACATAATTTAAATCAAGCATGTATACATTATTTACTCTATTTCTAGGTAACACATCAACTTTATTTTAGCTTATAATGTAACTTGCAGAAAAAAATGTAATGTTAAAACCCCTAGCATAAAGCTGACAAATACTTAACAAGTTATGTTTTGAGCCTTTAACTAATAAAACATTTTCAATAAAGAAATTGTTCTTATTCCAATCATACATGTACCTACCACTCTCCTATTGGTATTAACTCCCAATGTCACTTTGCCTCTAGCCCTGGCCTCTAATGATATGAATTGAGTTGTATCTCCTGTCATATATTTAGAACATTTATTGTCCACGTACCAAATACTCTCATAAAGGCTTATATTGAGAGAGATTCTACAAAATTATCAAATGTTAGACTTGGGAACCAAAAAAAATTTGGATTCATCTCTTGAGAATGATAATTTTGATGCATGTTTGATATGCTATGATTTTTCACCTTAAGTCTCCAAACTAAATGTGTCTTACTTTGAATTGTGCAAATGTGGGAAATTTGCCCTATAATTCCACATGAAAGCACTTAACACCAGCAAAAGGATTTAGCAATATTTATGAGTTATAATATCTTTTTCTAGATTTTGAAATTATATGCTTCGGATTTGTCTTATCTTCTATAAGAGCTTCCATATTTTTTTAAGATATGAGTTTGCACTTACTAAAATGGAATTGTTAACTTTCAACTCATGTTCTCTTTTATCTGATTCAGCAATAAACACCTTAAAATCATTTTCAAGTTTAATATAGGATGTTTTTAAAGAATCATGTTTCTAATTCAAATCATCAAATTCATCCAACAAAGCCATGTGGTTGATATCTATGGATGCATGATCTTTCCTGAGATTTTCATATTATTTTTGTAAATTTAAATGCTTTATTAGCATGTAATTTTTTATGCTTCTTATATACATTATGAATTTTTTTTTAGAAACATCAAATAGTTCATCGTAGGATAAGTCATATACCTCCTCTTGTTCTGAATGATCAAATTTATATGCCATTAAGCATAAGTTTGTGACTACTTCTCCTTTTGTTTCTAAGAAGTAGAAAGCTGGTCAGCCTAGAAAGCTCTTTGAATTCTTCTCATGCCCTTCCTAATGTTTGATTTCTCTTCAACTTTCTCCTTGTTAGGATTATATTTGAGATTTGGGAAAATATTCTTTATATGTCCGGGCTTTCTACATTCATAATAAATGACTTTATTAGAATCTTTTGCATTCTTATTAAACTTACTTTTGCTCCAATGATGAGGTCACTATTGCTTTCATCTAAGGAAACTTTTCAATTGCCTAGTCATGGGTGCAATATCTTCTTCATCCTCAGGCATTAATTGATCACTTTCTAAATCATCTACTTTCAAAGAAATATTCTTCTCTTTTCACTTGTCATATGCATCAGCCTATCTTTAATTCACTCCTTGCTCGTAAGCAATCAGTGGTCCATGTAGATTGTCAATAGAATATACATTCATATCTTTTAACTCAATTATGGCAGTTATCTTTATATCATAAGCAGTAGATAAATAACATAGGATTTTATTTACTTTTTTTGAATTAGTTAATTCTCTACTTAAAGCATGCAAAGAGGTAACATTCTGAGACAAATTTCTATGCATATGAAAATTTAGCTCATTCGATTTCATAAAAAATAATTCATAGTTGTGTAATAATATATTCAACCTAGATTATTTTACCTCATTTGTCCCTTCATAAGTTATGGAAAGTATATCCCAAATTTCTTTTTCAGTTTTGTAAGTAGAAACATAAAAATACTCTTCTAATTTCAACGTAAAGAAAAAACTATTTAAATATTTGGCATTTAACTATGCTTAGTCCTTTTCTTCTAATGTCCAATGAGTGAATGGTGTTTCAACTCTAATGCCATCAACATGTCTATTGGGTCTAGTTTAACCTTCTTGTACTAATATCCACATGTGATAGTCAACTGATTGCTAAAAAGTAGACATATGAGTTTTCTAAAAAATTAAAAAGGAATGTTATCGAATACAGGTGATCTGGTGATATAGTATCCTTCAGGAGTATTTCGGTTTCCAAAAGTAGCAATGATCATTTTTCAAAAAGTTATCAAAACCTTAATTTTTAAATAGGCTCTAATATCACTTGAAATTTTGTGTAGGTTGTTAGACCTTTTTGAACTATCCTATGTCTAATCAAGAGGGGATGGGAGAGAAACTAGTGAGAGAAACTCTGAGAAAACGATTTGGATTTTTACAGGAATTCAAATTTTATTCATCGCGGGAAATGCGGACACTCAATAGCGGCAGATGTTTGCCAGCATCTTATGGCCGACAGCAAGCTAGAGGATCGTCGCAATAGTACCAAGCCCTTAATTGCTTCATCTTATCCTCTCTTTTCACCTCCAGCATTTGAAGATGACAAGCTTTGCTTCAACCAGGTGACTAAACAAAGATCTACAAAAGGCATTATTATTAATGAAGGAGGCTTTGTGGAGAGAAAAGAACCAGAAGTGATTGGCAAAGGAAAAAACATAATGACTGAGGAGAAGATCAAAATGGTTTTAATAGAGAGATGACTTTGTCTCTGAAGGGAGGATTTGAGGCATCTCCTTCCTCCAGGCCACTAATTGAGAAAATAATTCCATAATATATAATTATTGAAGGCTCAAATGAAGACTATACGTCTTTATATTCAATGAATGTACCCGGTGCAATTAAAGGGGATGCTCCAGTAAATCTGGAGAAGAAGACTATTTATGTGGAAAAATTCTTGAACTCAGTAGAACATCCAAAAATCTTGTATTCTGATATGTTAAAGGTTAGAAATGTTGAAAATGCTAAAAGGGGTGATTGTGAAGATGAGGCTTCTATTCTAGTTCGTTCAAATGTGGAAGAACAAACTAATGTATGGAGGAGAAAAGAGAATATCATAGTATCTATTTGCAGCTAGGAAACTTTTTAGCTGAAGATGGTATTGCTGTTAAATTGCTTGAACTAAATGAAAAAGAAAATGCAAACAAGCATATCAACCCTATAGTTGTTAAAGTTTTTGTCGGAGAACCTCCTGTGTGGGTTATCAGTTCAGAGCTTAGAAGGCAATGGGCTTAATTTGGGAAATTCCACCTTACATTGCTAGGCATGGGGTGGGTTCTATGCTCTTTTCTAGAATCAGATCAAATAGAAGCTGTAATGTTCAATGGACCATATTTTGTCAATGGACAAATAGTTGGGATGGACAAGTGGTCCCAAAATTTCTCTCCAACTTCACTTAAGGGGTTGATGAAAGTTTATTAGGGACGTTAAGCCCTTAAGAACTAGCCCGAGGCTAACCAAGAGGGGGGGGGGGGTGAATTGGAATTAAAAAAAAAATCTTTCTTTGATCAATTCACAATAAGCACAAACCAAAATCACCATAGAAAAATAAGTGCGGAAAATTAAAATGTGGAATCAGTAAAAAGAACGCAAGGGTTTATAGTGGTTTGGTCAACTTGACTTACGTCCACTCCCTGGAGGTGCCCTCCAGGTATTGCACTAAGTGTCTCTCATTTAGCTCCCACAGCTAGGCAGAGAAGCCTTTACAACCGACTCCTTTTCACCAACCCTAGTGCGGCAGAGAACCGACTCCTTCTGCTTCCTCCTGAAGTGGGCAGAGAACTGACTCCTTTTGCTTCTTCCTGAAGTAGGCAAAGAACCTGGACCTTTTGCTGAAGTAAACCTCCCAAGAACGAAGGACAAATATCAAAGAAGATGACTTGGAACCATGCTTGGAGTAACCCTTGTGAACCCTCTCATAAATTCCCCTCACAAGTTCCTCTCTCTATCTCTCCCCCCTTCTCCCAAGGCTCTTTTAGGTCAACACAGCAGCACTCAAGGTCTCTTGCATAAGAAAAATGGGATCCTTTAAATAGAATTTTAAGAACCGACATTATCATCCAGGATGATATAGATGTCATCCAGGTCAATCAGTAGAAATCGTGGACTATCGCACTGAACATCACCCTAAATGGGGGTCTGGAAGATTCAAAATTAGCTTGATCGTACTGAACGATCTCACAATCGTCCCGAACGTTTAGTTGAAATCAGAGGTAAATCATCCAGAACATCGCCCTGAATATGATCTGGCCGATATTGATCATCTAGAAGAAACTAAAGTTTTTGATCTGATCATCCCGGATGATATTGAGATCATCCTGGACGATGTGATCATATCAATCATCCTTAATTATCTGATCAATTTAGGCATAACTGTATCAAATCGTCCAGGATGATACACGTGTTGCGGATCAATGGTTTATGATTTTGATGATAGCAATCATTCTTATTTCTCTATGTCTGCCTTATGTACTGACATTTCAGGTCCACATGATCAGATTGCAATTTGGAACCAGCTTAAGATTGGGTAGACTAGGCCTGAGTCAGTTTGTACTCTTTTTTCTTTCTTGAGTCTGTTTTATTTGGTATGGCACTGGTTGATTTGTAAACTTGGAAGATGTTCTGTTGTTCCCTAAGGATTATTATTTTTGGTAACATGGTCCGGGACGATATTTATATCGTCTTGCACGATCTGTCCAAAAATAGAAACCCTAATTAGGGCATCCACATTAAGGTAGCCATCATTAGCTGATCGGCCTGGACAATACCTGTATCGGCCAGAACGATAGTCTCAATTCAGAAAGAATCAGCCGCCATAATCTGTTTAGGTATTCCTTATTTTAGAAAATTGGCCAGGACGATATTCCTATCGTCCAGGATAATCTAACTCAATTAGGCCTAAATTGATCTAGTATCTTTGGAAAGCATTAATGGTTGATTGATAAGATCACATCGTCCGGGACGATCATAGGATCAGTCGGGATGATTTCCTGGACGATTTTCATCGGACAGCTCGAATTCAGAGCGATGCTTTGGATGATTGAAATTGTTTTAAACTAATCGGCTTGCACGATCGTGATATCGACTAGGATGATGTAACCAATTTTCTTTTGATCGTCCCAAATCATCCCGAGCTGATGAGCTGAATTTGTACTGAATGACCAGGATGATATAACTATCATTCTGGACGATAATGTCGGCAACTTGCATTAATGAGCTTATTTTGAGCTTTTCTATTTAAGCTTTGTTAAGGCACTTTTGTAAGTGACTTTGACTGCCATTGTAGCTTCGTTCTTGTGGGGGAGACTTGAAGAGAGAGCTTGAAAGGGAGTGAGGAACGGGTGATGTCTGAGAGGGAGAAGATCCTGTGAGGGAGGAATCAAGGAAGTGTGGAGGAGATTCCACATGGTTGCTCCGGTAGGCTTGCATCTTAATACCATCAGATTCAAGGCTTATCTCGAGGGAAGTTCACCAAAGAAGGAGTTCACTCTGGTGTCAAAAGGACCTGGCGACTTCGCCGCACCGGGCAAGATGGAAGTGATTTTGTAAGGGCTTCTCCACCTAGCTATGGGGGCTAAAGGAGAGACACTTGTTTTAGTACAATACTTGGAGGGTGCCTCCAAGGAGTGGACGTAGTTCAAGATTTGACCGAACCACTATAAATCTGGTGTGTTCTTTCTTATTATTTGCTTCAACATTTAATTTCCGCATCGTTGATTTATTTGTGGTGATTTTGGTTTGTACTTTGCTTAAAGTTTCTTCTTTACCAATTCACCTCTCACTTTATTTAGCCTTGGGCCAGTTCATATGGGCTTAACATCCCTAACGAACTTTTAAGTGGTATCAGAGCACCTTTTAGTGTCATCTGAGCACTTTCAAGTGGTATCAAAGCGGGATTCGTAAAAACTAAGTTTGAAAAGTTTTTGAATTTTTATCCATGGCTAATTTTTGTAATCATAATTTTGCGGAAGTTTATTCAATCACCAGACCACCTTTATTTGAAAATATTACTTTTGATTTTTGGAAAATTCACATGTCTACTTTCTTGTAATCGATTGATTTTTGCATGTGGCATATGATTTTAATTGGTTATTCATCACCGTCACGTATTATTAATGGAGTTAAAATTGATATTCCTTTTAACCAATGGAATAGGGAAGAACAAATCAATGCTTCATTGAATGCAAAATCTTTAAATTATTTTTTCTGTGCTTTAAATTATGAAGATTTTATGTTAATATCTCCATGCACTACTGGTAAGGAAGTTCAAGATAAACTACACACAAAATATGAAGGCACTAGTGAAATCAAGCAATCCAAGTTGAATATGTTAATGCATGATTTTGAACTATTTTCTAGAAAACCATATGAGACGATCTTAGACGTATATACTAGGTTCATTCAAATTGTAACATCATTGCATGTCTTAGGAAAAGATTTTTTAAATTTTAAAAAATTTAACAAAATTCTTCATTGTCTATTAGATAAATTTGATACTAAATTTATTGTTATTTGTGAATATAAAGATTTGAATGTATATTCTATTGATAATTTGATTGGCTCACTCATTGCCTACGAGCAAGGGTTGGGTCAAAGACTTTTGGATGCAGGTGAAATGATTATTTTAAAAACGGAAGATAGAGAAGAAGATAGCTTAGTTTGTGATGACTTGTCAAGCAAATCACAAAGCTCACCAAAGCATAAGAAAAAGTGGAAAAAAGGTAAAAGTGGTTAGAAAATTCATATTTCTTCTGATGTTACTTGCTTTCTTTGTAGGAAGCCTGGACATAAGAAAATCAATGCCCTGATTTAGGAATTCTTCCTATGAAAGAAAAGAGTAAGGTAAAGCTAAATTTAAATTGAGGAAATAATGAAAAGCAAAAAATCTCATTGACAGACTTGGTTTCTGAAACATCGGACCAGGAGAAAGATAATTAAAAAATCTTCTTTGTTGTGTTTTTTTTTTCTTTTCTGATTTCGTGAAATTTATTTTTCTAATCAACATACACTTTCACTTTTCTAAAAATGAAAAATCTACTTCCTATTTTTTTCTTGAACTCTTTGGTAAGTTGCGATTGACTTCTCTAAAAACAGTCAAAGGAAGGAAACTCATGTGTTTGACTCTCAATCTCTGTTTCCTAAAAGAGGTTATTCTACTTTTGATTTAAAATATTTTTCATCTTTTAAATTGGCTTTTGAAACAATTTTTTTTATCTCCCTACATTTTATTTATCGCATAGGAATCTTTTTGCAAGTTGTTGAATCTAATTCAAAATTTTCTTAATCAAGAAATTCACTTTATCAATAGTACGGGTTTACTTTTGGTATTTAAGATTTCAGAAAGGTAGCATAGTTAAAAAAAAATTGGCCAATGATGACAAAAATAAAAAATGCGCAAAGCGCCAAATTGAAAAATATAGAATACATAAAGTGTATCAAAAGATGCGCAGTGCGCCAACCAATTGTCAAAAGACATAAAATGAGCCCACAAAATTTTAATGCTTACCATTCTTGTACTTCTTAAAAGCCTAAGAAAACCCTTGATTCTATCGATACTTGAATTTGAAAATCATGATTCCTGATTCAACAATTAGTGCATTGATCTTCTATTAGATATATTTTATGGAAGGAGTTTTTGAAAAATGATTTTGTCTTTCTCTAATTTATTACATGATTTTGATATTGAATTAAAATGTTTTTTAGCCTTTTTTAAAAATAAACTTGAGTTTGGATTATCAAATTATGAATTTCTAACCTTTTCTGGGCTATGCATTGTCAATCCAATTCTACTAAGTTTTTTTTTATTAAAACTAAGAAGTAACTTTCTTATTTTAAGAATATTTACTTTTTCACTAGATCAGGGAATGTTTTTTTTTTTGTTCATTTTGTTTTTTTTTGTGCCTTCTCTCTTTTTGATAATGTCAAAAGGGGGAGAACGTAATGTTGAATTTGTATCCTTTTTTTTTTCTTTTCAAAAAACTAAAAATAACAATAATATTTTAAATCTCCCCTATTTTTAAAAGGGTTTATTCTAGTGAGGGGGAGATTAGGAAAAATTGTTTTTTTTGAAAATTCAAATTGAATTATTTGACATCATCAAAAAGGGGGAGATTGTTGCGGATAAATGGTTTATGATTTTGATGATAGCAAACATTCTTATTTCTCTACGACAGCCTTATGTACTGACATTTCAGGTCCACACAATCAGACTGCAATTTGGAACCAGCTCAAGATTGGGTAGACTAGGTCTGAGTTAATTTGTACTCTTTTTCCTTTCTTAAGTCTGTTGTATTTGGTATGGCACCAGTTGATTTATAAACTTGGAAGATGTTCTGTTGTTTCCTAAAGATTTCTATTTTTGGTAACATCGTCCGGGATGATATTTATATCGTCCTGGATGATCTGTCCAAAAATAAAAACCCAAATTAGGGCATCCTCATTAAGGCAGCCAACATTAGCTGATCGGCCTAGACGATACCTGTATCGGCTAGGATGATAGTCTCAATTCATAAAGAATCAGCTTCCATAATCAATTTAGGTATTCCATGTTTTAGGAAATTAGCCAGCACAATATTCCTATCGTCCAGGACGATCTAACTCAATTATGCATAAATTGATCTGGTATCTTTGGAAAGCATTAATGGTTGATTGATACGATCACAACATCCGGGATGATCGTAGGATTAGCCGGACGATGTCCTGGATGAGTTTCATTAGACAGCTCAAATTCAGGGCGACACTCTCGACGATTGAAATCAATTTTTAACTAATCGGCCTGGACGATCGTGATATCGGCTAGGATGATGTAACCAATTTTCTTTTGATCATCCCAAATCATCCCGGGCTAATGAGCTGAATTTGTACTGATCGGCCAGGATGGTATAACTATTGTCCTGGAAGATAATGTCTGCAACTTGCATTAATGAGCTTGTTTTGAGCTTTTCTATTTAAGCTTTATCAAGGCACTTTTGTAAGTGTCTTTGGCAGCCATTGTAGCTTCTTTCTTGTGAGGGAGACTTGAAGTGAGAGCTTGAAAGGGAGTGAGGAACGAGAGAAGTCTTAGAGGAAGAAGATCCTATGAGGAGGGACTCAAGGGAGTGTGGAGGGGATTTCACACGGTTGCTCCGGCAGGCTTGCATCTTAATACCATCGGATTCAAGGCTTGTCTCGAGGGAAGTTCACCAAAGAAGAAGTTCACTTTGGTGTCAAAGGACCCAGTGACTTTGCCGCACCAGGGAAGGTGGAAATGATTTTGTAAGGGCTTCTCGGCCTAGCTGTGAGGGCTAAAGGAGAGACACTTGTTTTAGTGCAATAATTGGAGGGTGCCTCCAAGGAGTGGATGTAGGTCAAGATTTGACCAAAGCACTATTAATCTGGTGTGTTCTTTCTTATTATTTGCTTCCATATTTAATTTCTTCATCGTTGATTTATTTGTGGTGATTTTGGTTTGTACTTTGCTTAAAGTTTTTTCTTTACCAATTCACCTCTCTCTTTATTTAGCCTTAGGCCAGTTCATAAGGGCTTAACATCCCTAACGAACTTTCAAGTGGTACCAGAGCACTTTCTAGTGTCATCTAAGTACTTTCGACATGATTGTCTTGGCCGTTATCCAGAAATAAAGAATGCCTAAATAGATTATGTCAACAAATTCATTCTATTTTGAGCATATTGTCCTGGCCGATACATGTATCATCCAGGCCGATATCCTAATGAAGGCTACCTTGACTAGGAGTCCTAATTAGGGTTTCTATTTTAAACCCGATTGTCTATGACGATATAAATATTTTCTGGGATGATATGAGTGAAAATAGAAATTCTAAATTAGTTAAGAAAACAATCACTCAAGTGTGTGTGTGTGTAGGGTTACTTAGCATCATACACTTCCAAGATTACAATTGACTCAAGAAAGGGAAAAGAAAAGTTACAGTCTGACTCAACTATAATCTACCCAATCTTGAGCTGGTTCCATTTGTCGTCTGATCTCTTGGCCCTAAAATGTCAGTAGAGAAAGGCATTCGTATTGTTTGCTATCATCAAAACCATAATTCATGAAACCAAATCTGTAACAATCTCCCCCTTTTTTATGATGACAAACACTCTGACGATCATTTCAAAAATAGCAGTGTAAAAATAGAAAGGCTTTCAAGATTCAGAATAAAAGTTCAAACATACAAACCTACTACTCCCCCTTTTGACAACTCAAAAAGGAGGAGGAAACTAAGAAACAAAATAAACAAACCCATTTTTTTTTATAAACCAAGGCATGAGCATGATGTAGTATTCCATGTGATTGATTTTAACAATTTGTAAGTTAATTAGTTAACAACATCAAAAATCCAAAAAAGTTAGAATATCCGATCATGGTTACCCTAAGCTCGGACTTTCTTTTAGGGTAGAATCGTCTTTTGAAATCAATGAACTAACTCAAAAATTTAATTGGATATGAAAAAGAGGATCCGTTCACCACTTGGTTTCAAAAAAAATATATCTTTATAGAATAGTGTATCAAAGTAAATTTGTCACAATCGCAAAATAATCGAAACCAAGCCTTTGATTTTATCAAGCGATACATGAAAACTTCTAAGTTTTAAAAGAAAAAGAGAGGAGAGCTTGCTTTTGGTGGGCTCATTTTATGTCTCTTGTCAATTTGAATGGCACTTTGTGCATCTTTTTATTGTTAATACACTTTGTGTATTTTTTTTTTAATTAAGTGTTCATTGCGCATCTTTTGTTTTTGGCATCCTTGGCTAACCATTTTTTTCTCATTTTTGCAAGCTACATTCTCTTTCAAAATCTCTTAAATAATCTTAGTTGTGAATATATCTTCTAGATATTAGAGAAGAAAAACTCACTCTCTAATATAGGGAAGAACAATCCATAAAATAGAATCAATAATCGTATGAAGAAATGCAATGACAAAGGTAACGAGGAATCTTGATGTGACATAAAGACTTTGATTATTATAAATACAAAATAGATTTGTTGTAGCAAGGTTAGAAAGGATCTTAATTGCATACTCCATTCGTTAATTTGAGATAGACTTTTGATTAGAAAAGAAAACTGTGCCACTAAAATAGGTTAGAGAAAGAGATACAATCAACGGTATATTTTTACCCTTAAATAGATTAAGAGATGTAAAATATTGACTATAAATTTTCAAAAGCAAAGACAAGGCATACGATATCATTTTAGCAATGATTTTGAAATCCAAATTTAAAATAAAAATGAAATCACAACAATCCAAACAAAAACTAAAAAGTAAAGCAAAGAAGAAGAAACAACAAAATAAAGAGCGAAAAGAAAAAAAGAAAAAAAACAAAGACGCAAGTAAAAAGATCAAGTTCATGCATTTATGTCAATCACACCAGATCTGGTCCTTAAAGAGCTAAAAGTGTCGAAGGCCCGTGGTTTAGTAAAGATGTCAGCCTGTTGATTTTCAGTTGTCACATGGTGTAACTCAATGTCTCCCTTAGTTACATGATCTCTAATAAACTGATGCCTATGTCAATGTGCTTAGTCCTTGAATGTTGGATAGGATTATTAGAAATGCATATGGTACTAATGTTGTCACAAAAGATTGAGATAATGCCTACAGGTAATCCTAAATCAATACCTGTTGTTTTAACCAAAGAACTTGGGCCACACAACTTCCAAGAGCAATGTACTCAGCTTCAACAGTGGACAGTGCAACAGAATTTGGCTTTCTACTAGACCCTGAGACCAAAGATTATCCTATGAATTGATAAGTTTAAAAAGTGTTTTTTTTATCCACCTTATGTCCTGCAAAATCAGAGTCAGAAAATCCAATAATCTCAAAAGAAGTGCTATGCCTAGGGTACCAAATTCCTAAGCCTTGGGTCTCCAAAAGGTATCTAAAAATTCTCTTAATGGCAGTCAGGTGGGATTCCTTAGGGTCATCTTGAAATCTAGCACAAAGATAAACACTAAACATTATATCAGGTTGTCTCGTAGTCAAGTAAAGTATCCAATCATGCCTCTATATTTCTTTTGATCAACAGACTTACAACTTGGGTCCTTATCCAACGGAACACTAGAAGTCATAGGAGTATTAATTGGCTTGGCTTTATCCATCTCATACTTCCTCAAAATATCCTTTATATATTTTGATTGATTTAGAAAGGTTACATCATCTAATTGTTTTATGCTAAACCCCAAAAAGTATGACAACTCTCTCTTCATACTCATCTCAAACTCTCTACTTATTGTTTTAGAGAATTCATCACAAAGTTTCTTATGAGAATATCTGAATAATGAGCAAATCATCTCCAATTTTTCTACGAAAAAGGGTGGTGTCTACGCTCCCCTTAATAAACTCCTTTTCTACTAAGAATGTACTAAGCCTCTCATACCAAGCTCTAGGTGCCTGCTTTAAACCATATAAGGCCTTTTTTAATTTAGAAATATGATTTGGAAATTGGGAACTATCAAAACCTGGGGGTTATTCTACAAACACATCTTCTTTTATTTCCCCATTTAAAAATGAAATCTTAACATCCACTTAAAAAAGCTTAAATCCTTTATAACAGGCAAAGGCTAATAGCACTCTAATGGCTTCCAATCTAGCTACAGCGGCAAAAATCTCCTCAAAATCTATCCCTTCTATTTGGTCATACCCCTTAGCCACTAATATTACTTTATCTCTAACCATCACTCTAGAATCATTCACCTTATTCTTAAAGACCCACTTGGTTCCAACTACACTTTATTCCTTAGGTCTTTCTATAAGCTCACAAAAATTATTCCTAACAAATTGGTTCAATTCCTCCAACATGACTAAAATCCAAAACTTATCAGAAAGGGCTTGGTTTATATTAGTGGGTTCAGTCATTGAGATAAAAGTAGAATGGTTCACCTCCTTCTTAAGTCCATGTCTAGTCCTAACTCCAATAGAAGGGTCTCCTAAGATCAAATCTTGTAGAGTATCTCCAATCTCTAGGCAAGGTGTGTGAAGGTCCAACCATTTCCTCCAGATCTACATTTTCTACTCCTTGGGTAACATCTCCTACTCCTTCAGTGTTTTGGTGTTCTACTCCCTTCTCCAGATTTTCTACTCCAGTGGTAATCTCTCCAACATCATCATCATCCTCAACTTCAAGCTTTTTAGGATTAGACGCATCAAATACTACATGAGTAGTTTCTTCCACCATCAAAGTTCTCTTGTTAAACACCCTAAAAGGCTTTCCAACACTAGAATATCCCAAGAACACTCCATCAGATTTTGGATCAAATTTTTCAAAGTGAGGCTTCCCATTATTGTGAATGAAAACCTTATAGCCAAAGACATGAAGGTGGGAAAAATTGGGTGTCCTGCCCTTAAGGATCTCATAGGGTGTCTTATCTAGTTTGGCTCTAACATTCACCCTATTCAACACATAACAAGTTGTGTTAATCGCTTTAGCCGAAAAGTATTTTGGATGTGAATACTCAACAAGCATGGCTCTAACGGCTTCCACTAAGGTCCGGTTATTCCTTTCAGCTACCCCGTTCTGCTGAGGGGTCCTAGGAGCTGAGAATTTGTGGCTAATCCCCTTTCATTTTCAAACTCTCCCTAATGGTCACTATGGATGGTCAAGATCTCACAACCTAACTTTTTCTAAATCAAAGTAAAAAAGATTCTAAACTCCTCAAAAGAATCATTTTTGTGTGAAAGAAATATAGTCCAAGTGAACCTCGAGTAGTCATCAATAATTACAAATCCATAGACTTTCTTTCCCAAGCTGGCAGTGCTAATGGGTCCAAACAAATCCATGTGAAGGACTTCTAAAGGTCTAGAGGTGAGAATGTCCTTAGTGGGGTGAAAAGAGGTGCTTTCCTAGTTGGCAGGCATCACAAAGGTGTTCTTTAGAGAATTTTAGTTTAGGGACACCTCTAATTAGGTCTTTTTGGGTCACTTTCCTAAGGGTTTCATACTAGCATGACATAATCTTCTGTGCCAAAACCATGAATCATCAACAGCAGTTTTCAAGCAAAAAGATGCAGTGCATTCAATGTTATTTAAATCAAGCATGTACACATTGTTGATCCTCTTTCTCTGCAAAATAGTGTTGTTATTTAAACTTATAATGCATGAATTTGCCAAAAATTGTATGATGAAGCCCTTATCATAAAGCTGACTGATGCTGAGTAAGTTGTGTTTTAATCCATCTACAAGCAAAACAATTTCAATCATAAGGTTCTTGGGATTACCAATTATACCTAAGCCTACCACCTTCCTGGTGGTGTTGTCTCCAAGAGTAACCTTACCTCCTATCCTGGTCTCCAGCAAAATGAATTGATTGGCATCCCTAGTTATATGTCGAGAGCATCCGCTGTCCAGGTACCACATACTCTCACGAGGCCTTTTGTGTGAGCTTACCTACAAAATCATCAAATGTTAGATTTAGGAACCCAAGTAGGTTTGGGTTCCTTCTTATGAAAAGTTGAATGCAATGCATGTGTGCTATTCTGTGAATCATGTAATGTGGGTCTCCACACCCAATATGTACTATGGTGGATAGTGCAAGTGTGTGAGATGTGTCCTAGCTTGCGACATGAAAAGCATCTAACTCCGAGAAAAGGATTTCTTAAATGGTTTTGGTAGTAATGCCTCCTCCTAGGTTTTGGATTTTGATCAAGTGTGGGTGACATCTGAGTTTTCTTAAGTGTATCCAATTCATTTTGAATCCTCAAGTTAGTACTTTTTAAGGCATCATTATAATTTCTCAAATTTTTCTCTATCTCTTTAGATTTCTTAAAATCAGCTTCAAGTGAGGTGTGTGAAACTTTTAATGAATCATGTTCTTCAATTAATTCAAAATGTTTTTTATTTAACTCATCAAATTTATCAAGTAGAGCCATATGATTTGAATCAATTGTTGAGTGATCTTTAGTCAAAATTCTATGCTCTTTTTATAAATTCAAAAATTCCAATTTCAAGTTAGCATGTGTTTTCTTAAGTTTCCTATATGATGCATGAATTTTTTTAGAAACTTCAAGAAGTTGGTTGTAGGATAGTTCACATACCTCTTCTTGATCAAGATAATCGTCTGCCATTAAGCACAAGTTTAATGTTTCATCTTCAGGTTCAGTCTCCGATGAATCAGATGCAGAATCTGCCCATAATGCTTTTTGAAGTCTCTTTTTGTCCTTCCTAAACTTGGGTTTCTCTTCACTCCTTTCCTTGCTTGTGTGAGTCTTAAGTATAGGGCAATCAGCTTTCACATGTCCAGGCTTCCTAAGGCATGCAAAGAAGTTACAATTTGAGTAAACCTTATATACATATCAAAAATTGATTCAGAAGGTTTCATACAAAAAAATTCATAATCATGCAAGAGAATATTTAAACGAGATTGCTTAACTTCACTGGTTTCTTCATAAGTAATGCATAACCTATCCCAAATCTCTTTTCCAGTAGAGCAAGTGGAAACACGGTTGTAGTCTACATATTTTAAAGAATAGAAAAAATAATTCAAACACTTCGCATTGAGTTGAGCTAAATCTCTTTCATCAAAAGTCCATTCAGTAAAAGGCACTTCTATTTTAATTCCATTATGTTCACGAGAAGGTGGAGAATATCCTTCTTTAATAAGCATCCACATGCGATAATCAGTTGATTGTAAAAATGTAGACATGCATGTTTTCCAAAAATCAAATGGTAGATTGTCAAATAAAGGAGGTCGTGTAATAGAATATCCTTCAATTGTATTATGACTCCCACAGTTAGCCATGGATCAAAATTCAAAAAGTTTTCAAACTCAGTTTTTATGAATCCCGATCTGATACCACTTGAAAGTTCGTTAGGGATGTTAAGCCCTTAAGAACTAGCCCGAGGCTAATCGAGGGGGGGGGGGGGTGAATTGGTATTTTTTTTAAAAAAATCTTTCTTAGATCAAATTATAATAAGCACAAACCAAAATCACCACAGAAAAATAAGTGTGGAAAATTAAAATGCGGAAGTAGTAAAAAGAACACAAGGGTTTATAGTGGTTCGGTCAACTTGACCTATGTCCACTCTCTGGAGGCGCCCTCTAGGTATTGCACTAAGTAAGTCTCTCTCCTTTAGCTCCCATAGCTAATCAGAGAATCCTTTACAATTGAGTCCTTTTCACCAACCCTGGTGGGCAGAGAACTGACTCCTTCTCCTTCCTCCTGAAGCGGGTAGAGAACCGACTCCTTTTGCTTCCTCTTGAAGCGGTCAGAGAACCCGGATCTTTTGTGGAAGTAGACCTCCGATGAACGAAGGACAAAGACCAGAGAAGATGACTTGGAACCTTGCTTGGAGTAACCCTTGTGAACACTCTCACAAACTCCCCCTCACAAGTTCCTCTCTCTCTCTCTCTCCCTCTCTCTCTCTCTCTCAAACAGAAATTCTAAATCAGTTAAGAACAAAATCACTCAAGTGTGTGTGTTGGGTTACTTAGCATCAGACACTTCCAAGATTATAATTGACTCAAGAAAGGGAAAAGAAAAGTTACGGACTGACTCAACCCTAATCTACCCAATCTTGAGCTGGTTCCATTTGTCGTCTGATCTCTTGGCCCTGAAATGTCAGTAGAAAAAGGCAGTCATATTGTTTGCTATCATCAAAACCATAATTCATGAAACCAAATCTGCAACAGTTGACAGCCCCGATTAAGATCAGACTTCCAAATCTTCCACTTCATTGCTAGGACAATTTAAATATTTATAGAATTGCTTCAATGGTTGGAAAACCATATCTACTCTATGGTAACATGTTCCAATGGGGACTGAGAGAATTCTAAAGGGTATGTGTTTGAATAAAATTATATTCTAAGCTTCCACTAGGAGTTTGGGTGGAAGGCAGTCATGGAAAATTCTATCAAATGATAGAATATGAACGGGTTCCAAATTTTTGTTTCAAATGTGGACTAATTGGCCAGAACAAAGAACTTTATAAGAATAATGAAGGGATTCCCAAGAATCAAGAGAAGATGAATGCTACTAATAATATAAACTCAAAGAATGAAGAGCTTTTGCAAGTTGAAAATGGTAGAAGTAATGAAGATTCAGAATATGGGTCATGGTTAATTGTTAACCGTGGGAGGAAGAAGGTTAACAGCACAGCATAGAAATTTATTCAACAACCTTCTAATAAAGCTCAGTGGAAATTAAAAATCTCCAAGAATGACAAAGGATCAGCAAATGTCACAAAACCTATTCTTGTAAATGAAATTATAGTTGAAGCTAGACAAGTTTCTCAAAACTCTATCCAGAGAACTGAATCAATTGGTGTCATATCTGCTCCAAAAAACTGTAATGCTGCTCACAAAGAGAATGGTCCTGGTACAAGGGAGATCTACTCTATTCAAACAACTAAAAATAAATTCAGAGCTCTAGATGATCAAGTGGAAGAGGTTTAAATTGTCAAGGAAACAGCTGATGTTTCAATGAAAGGGCCAACTGAAATTATTATCTCTAGAGAATCTTTTAGTATTTCAGAACTGGTGGAATATGGTAAAGAGAAGGAATCCAGCTTAATTAAAAAGAAGAAATCAAAACAACTAAAATACCTTGGACCTATTAGCACCAATATAAGGAGTAGGAGGATGGAGCTTGATTTGAAAGGTACTATGGGGAGTTCTTCCCCAACATTACATTAATGTATTCATTTGCTTTTTAGAATTATAGAGGAGCAAGAAAAGGGGTGCTTCTCTATTCCTTAAAGAGTTCATTAAATTGCATAATGTCATTTTTTGGGGTTATTAGAGACAAAGTTATCTAATTTTGATATCAAAAAAGTCAAAATGATTATTGGAGATGGTTAGGACTTTCTGATGGTACCTTCTATTGGTTTATCTGGTGGGATAATTATTCTTTCGAATAAGTCCCTAGCTGATTTTTCTTTGCTGGATTCTTCTTCCCAATGTATCATTGGGGATCTTTCTATTTACAACAAAATGAAATGGAGGGTGGCTTCGGTGTATGGAAACAAAGATTTGTACAAAAGAAGAGAACTATGGAACAATTTGGAGGTGCATTCTACTAAAGAAATCCCCATGGTGATTCGTGGAGATTTCAATTGTCTCACTTCAAGGGAAGACAAAAGAGGAGAAAAATTTTTCATTTCTCTAAAGGACCAAAGGAAATAGAGGCATTCTTTGCTTATAATGATTACCATGAGGTAAGATTTATTGGGCCCCTATTTACTTGGTGCAACAACAAGGAAGGAGGAGCTCGAATCTTGGAAAGATTGGACAGGTGTTTCCTTAACTCTTTGGCTTTAAATTCTTCTAATCATCTAGTTGTTAGACATCTAGCGAGAATTGATTCCGAACATTATCCGATTATTCTTAATTTTCTTTTGCTTAAACCATCAAATTCAAAGTGTTTTAAATTTGAGGATGTGTGGACATCCTATCCAGCTGTTATGTCTATGGTTAGAAAATAATGGAACAAATCTTTTTTGGGTTCTCATGCCCAGATTTTGAACTCTAAATGCAAAACAGTGTTGCTCTTTTTTTTTTTTATTAAAGAAATGCTAAAGAACTTGAACTTGCTTAAAGATAATTTGATGGAACAAATTGTGGATCTTCAAAATAAAGAATCTAATAATGGTTGGCTAAGCAAAGAAGAATGCTGGTCCTTAAAAACAAAAACTTTCGAGCTCAACTCAACCATGGCTAGATTGGACTCTTGGTGGAAAGAAAGAGCTAAAGCTAAATGGATGTTGGATGGAGATATCAACTATAAATTCTATCATACATTTGCTAGTGCAAGAAGGAGTTTGAAAAAAATTGTTAATATAAAGGATGATGATGGGGTTATATTTGAAGAACCAAATCAAATTGAGGAGGTTCTCATTTGGTTTTTCAGGAAAAAGTGGAGACAGAGGAGTGTAATATGGAAGGATGGCCTTTACCAAATGCTGTATTGAATGATGTTGATAAATCTTAGCTAGCAAGGGAATTTTTTTGATTGAGGTTGAAGCTGTCCTAACATAATTAGGTACTAATGTTGCTCTAGGAGGTCAGAGTATCACCTATTCATTCATTAAAGCCTATTGGAGTATTATCAAAATAGATTTTGTGAATGCTATTAACTCCTTTCCTTTTCATGGAGAGATGAATAAAAAAATTGGAAGGACACTTTAATTGTTCTAATTCCTAAAGTGTATAATCTGGTGATTCCTACTAATTACATGTCTATTAGCCTGTGCAACTCTGTTTATAAGGTTGCGGCTAAGCTAATCCTGAACAGACTCATTTCAGTTGTCCCAAAACTTGTCTCTGAAGAGAAGGCAGCGTTCACCAAGGGTAGATCTATCTCGAATCATGTGCTAGTTGCTCAAGAAGTATTCCACAAATTCAGGTATTCCAAGTCCTCTAAAGGTCTTGTTTCTTATAAAATTAATATGGAGCAAGCTTATGACTCAATGAGTTAGGTAACTCTTGAAGGTGTTTTAAAATATTTTGATTTCACTCCTATGTTCTCGAAGATCATTTTGGAATGTGTGAATGAACCAAGGTTCTACTTGATTATCAATGGTAATCTTTCTGAATGGATTGAAGCTAGGAGTGGCTTTCGGCAAGGTTTCCCACTTTCCCCACTTCTTTTCATTCTTTGTGTTACAGATCAATGGTTTATGATTTTGATGATAGAAAACATTTTTATTTCTCTACGGCTGCCTTATGTACTAACATTTCAGGTTCACACGATCGGACTGCAATTTGGAATCAGCTCAAGATTGGGTAAACTAGGTCTCAGTTAGTTTGTAATCTTTTTACTTTCTTGTGTCTGTTGAATTCGGTGTGGGATCTGTTGATTTGTAACTTGGAAGATTTCCTGTTGTTCTCTATAGGATTTCTATTTTTGGTAATATCGGCCGGGACGATATTTATATCATCCTGGACGATATGTCTAAAATCAGAAACCCTGATTAGGGCATCCTCATTAAGGCAGCCTTCATTAGCTGATTGGCCTGGACGATACATGTATCGGCCAGGACGATAATCTCAATTCAGAAAGAATCAGCCGCCATAATCAGTTTAGGAATTTTTTGTTTTAGGAAATTGACCAGGACGATCTTTACATCGTCCAGGCCATTCTAACTCAATTATGCCTAAATTGATCTAGTATCTTTGGAAAGCATTAATGGTTGATTGATACGATCACATTGTTCGGGATGATTGCCTGATCGGCCGGGACGATGTCCTGGACTATCTACATCAAACAGCTCAAATTCAGGGCGATGATCAGGACGATTAAAATCAATTTTAAACTAATCGGCCTGGACGATCGTGATATCGGCCAGAATGATGTAACCAAATTTTTTCTGATCGTCCCAAATCGTCCCGGGCTGATGAGCTGAATTTGTACTGATCAGCTAGGATGATATACCTGTCATCTTGGAAGATAATGTCGGCAACTTGCATTAATGATCTTATTTTGCTCTTTTCTATTTAAGCTTGGCATGACACTTTCTAAGTCTCTTTGGCAGCCATTGTAGCTTCGTTCTTGCGGGGGAGACTTGAAGAGAGAGCTTGAAAGGGAGTGAGGAACGGGTGAAGTCTGAGAGGGAGAAGATCCTGTGAGGGGGGACTCAAGGGAGTGTGGAGGGGATTCCACACAGTTGCTCGGTAGGCTTGCATCTTAATACCGTCGGATTCAAGGCTTGTCTCGAGGGAAGTTCACCAAAGAAGAAGATCTCTTTGGTGTCAAAGGACCCAGCGACTCCGCCACAGCAGGGAAGGAGGAAGTAATTTTATAAGGGCTTCTCCGCATAGATGTGGGGGCTAAAGGAGAGACACTTATTTAGTGCAATACTTAGAGGGTGCCTCCAAGGAGTGGACGTAGGTCAAGGTTTTACCGAACCACTATAAATCCGGTGTGTTCTTTTCTTATTATTGATTCCGCATTATTTTCTTCCGCACTTGTTTTTCCATGGTGATTTTGGATTGAGTTTTATCTTTGGTTTTAAAGTTATCCAATTCACCTCTCTTTTATTTAGCCTTGGGCCAGTTCATAGGGCTTAAAATCCCTAACAAACTTTCTAGTGCCATCAGAGCACTTTCACTTTGTTCTCAACTCCTCACCAATGCGATTGCATTTTCTTCTATTGGCATTAGTCTTTGTCCAAAAGGGCCATAAATCTCTCACTTATTGTACGTGGATGATGTGTTGATTTTCTCTGAAGCTAATAATAAGGTGGTTAAGGAGATTGAGGGTATTCTAAATAAGTTCAGCGGGTGGACTGGACAATGCATAAATAAGGAAAAATCAGCCATACTTTTTGGAAAGTTAGTAGATAGAAGAAAAAAGAAAGCCATCAAATGGATCATGGGATTTAAGGAGGTGAAAAAACTATCTTATCTTGGCATAAATATGCCTTTAAGGAGATTGGTTTCTAATGATTTTCAATTCATCATTGAAATGTCATTAAGGAAGCTTAACACATGGGGGAGTAAATTTTTATCTTTAGCTGGCAAACTTATCCTTATCAAATCGGTTATCTTGTAATTTCCAAATTTTTATAGTACTCACTTGCTGGTTCCCTCGTGAGTGCTGGAGGAGATTGATAAATTATGCAGAAGCTTTCTTTGGAATAAAACAAATGGATTGCTGGGAATTCATTATATCAGCTGGAATGAACTTTGTAAACCGGTTAATCAGGGAGGACATGAATTGCACTCCTCATCTTCAAAGGTGGCTGCTCTCAGAGGTAGACTGGCTTGGCAGTTTTTAAATAATAAAAATTCTCTCTTGCACAATGTTTTGGCCTCCAAATATGGTAACAGGATTGGAGTTGGAAACAATAAATGAAGAATCTCATCTTCATGGAAGATAATTAATGATGGTGGGAAAGCTTTAAATCCTATCTTAAGGTGGAATGTTGTTAATGCCTCTTCTATTAACATCCTTGAAGATAAATGGCTCTTAGACAGGAGTATTAACAAATGGCCAACATTTGTTATCCTCCAAGATGAGGAGAATATAATGCTGGACAGATTTATTCAAGGAAAAAATTGGAACAAAGCAGAATTGCTGAAGTTATTTGGAGCTGAATTGGTGGATCTGATTTTACAAACCAATATTAAATCTTCTCTTTTGGATGATGAGCAGGAGCTGATTCTCCAGAATTCTGGAAAAACTATTTCAGGTTTAATTATTGAATCCAATCAGCAAAATGTACCAAAATGCATATTTTCAAAATGGCTTAAAAAGGAAAGAATTATTCCTCGGGTGGAAACATTTTGCTGGAGGCTTTTTAAAAATACAATTCCTATATATCAATTTCTATCTCACAGAAGATTGCAAGAGAGTGAAGTCTGTCCAAGATGTTTGGAGGACGTAGAGGATGTGGAGCATGTTATTTTCAAATGCAAAAAGATGAAAGAGGTGATTATTCAGTTAAACAAATGGGGATTTCATATTCTGGACTTTCATAGCTTGGAAGATTGTTGTTCTTGGATTGATTCTATGACAAAACACAATGGTATGATCCTCAATTTATTTTGTAATGCTTTATATCTCTCTTGGAAAGCTAGAAACACTCTTGTTCATGATGATGTGGTACAAGGTGCAAATTTTATTATTGCAAATGTTGTCAGCTTTTCTTCATATTCTAAATTGATTTTTAACTCAAAATTAAAATTAAGGGATGTTAATCAGTCCTTTAGACTGTTGAATGCTTGGTATCCCCCTCCACCCAAATGGTTAAAAATCAATGTAGATGCTTCTCATAGATCTTCTCATAGAGCCGGTATAGGAGGAGTTATCCGTGATTGTAAAGGGAGGTTTCTATTGGCTTTTGGCAAGTCATGCATTCATTGGGACATTCCACAACTGGAAATAGTAGCTATCAAGTCTTTGAAAGGAGTAATAAAAGATTGGATGTTCAAATACAAGGGAATTTGCATTGAAGAAGACAATTCAAATGGGATTAAGGTCATTCAAAAAGCTTGGCTTCTAGACTTCAAGGGGATGGAAGACTTTGAATTCCTCAAAGATTTCAATCATATCATCTTTAATTATGTTTTGAGAGGTAGCAACAAGTTGGCGGATTTATGTGCTAACCTTGCTATGGTTAGTAACTTTGTTTGGGATGATTTGAACTGTATTAAGATTCCTCCTCCTTTCTTATTGATTTTTAATGCATTTGTTGCTTTCTTCAAAAAAAATCAAAAGGGGATGAATTAGTTATTTCAAAACATTCTTAGATTTTCAAAAACTATTTCTAGAAAATTTAAGCAATGATCGTTGAATATGTAGTTGTTTAGATTTGATTATCTCAAAAGATTTTTCAACCACAAAACTTTAAAATGTAAAAAAAAAAAATACAAAAAAAAAAAATTAAAGTGAACAGAAGAACACAAAATTTATAGTGGTTTGGTTCAAACTTTACCTACGTCCACTCCATGGAGACTCCTTCTCCAGGTATTGCACTAAATCAAAGTAACTCTCCTTTTATCCCCGTAGTAAGGTGAAGAAGCTCTAATAAACTCTCTTCCACCAACTCAATGTGGTGGAGAAATGATGCCTTTTACCTCTAAATAATGGCAGTGTACTGTCACATACATTTTCACCCACCTGATGAATGTAAAGAATTGTCACATCTTTTTTCACCCTCTTGGTGAAGGCAGAGAACCTTGACTCAATGTTAAAGTTCTTCTCTCAAAATCCTCAAGAGGAGAGGGGCAGAAACTTGAACAAGATCAGGAGATCCTCTCTTTTAGCAACAGTGTGAATCCCTCATAACTCAACCTCACTTGATCTCTCACACTTCACTCTCACAATCTCTCCCAATTACTCACACTCAATGGCCACTCTCCAGATAAAATTATAGCAAAGGTCTTGAGGGTCAGTTATTAGGACTTCTTATATAAAAAATACAAGAAACATTGTCCAAAAAACTAAAAATTATAGGTGAGCCAACTTTAGATCATGCAGTAATATAGTGAATCATTTGTACGAATAATAAAAAAATCCTTGTATGATCCTATACAAACCTAATTTAATACACTATCAATCATCTGTATAAACAAACATTATACTCTATGAATAATTCAAAACTGAATATATTCAAATGGTATGATATGGTACGAACCATATTTCATACATTATGAGTCATCTATATGAACTAATATCATATAGTATAAATATTTAAAATAAATAATTCTTTATCTTGTCTGATTATGGACAAACTAAATTTCATACTCTGTTAGTCATCAGTATGAACAAACATCATACAATACGAATAGTAAAAAAATAAATGAATTCATTTGGGACAAATTGATAGAAACCCAATTTTATACACTGTTAGTTATCTGTATGAACTAACATCGTACAGTGTGAAAATTCTAAAAGTACAAGCCATGATTTGATTAACTCAATTTTGGAGGAAAGAATATAAAAAATCATACAATATGATTGGAAATCATACAATATGATTGGAAATCATACAATATGATTAGTTTTAAAATTTTAAGTTTTGACTCTCTCCACCTGTGTGTGTATTTTTAAATGTATGGTTACCCAATTACAATCACACTCTCTTAGACTCAAGAATAAAAAATAAAGATTTATAGACTTTATTACATGAAATCCTAATCTACTCTATCTTGAAGTCTTTAATAGTCTAGAGTATGATTTCCCTGAAATATTAGTACACACAAATAACAAATAGAAAATATCATGTACATGCTCGAAGAAATAATAAAATTAATAGAACACTAATATTTTGTTATCATGAAATATCTCAATATCAATATGGATTCCAGAGTTGTAACATGATGTTCTTTAATGTCCACTTTCTATGGATTTGCTTCTCCTTAGGTGTCTTTTTCAAATAATAATCCACCATGCATGGTGGAGAGTAGGCTATCAAGTTAACTCTCTCCACCCCTATGCCTACAGTAAGGGGGTAGAAATGACTCCCTTTAAAAGAAGAGAGGAGATGGGAATATGCATCTCTTTAGTAGCCTCTAGCTCTACTTCAGTTAAGGTTTTCAATTAAGCCATCTTCCTTACCTTAGTAACATGTTCATGGCATTGTCATAACATGTATGAGAGAAAATGTTTCCGAAGGACACGTAGCCCCGTAATTCAAGGTAGTCCATCAAAAAAACTTTATCAAAGGATTTTTTCTTGTGTATTTTATGGTTGGTTATCTAATTATATTGATTGGATTACGGTTTTATTGGAATTTTTATTATTTTTTTAATTTTTGTAATTTATGAATATTTTAAATTCTATAAATTTTTAGTTTTTGATTTATATTACATTAAAGAGTTTTATTTTATTTTATTTTTTGAATATTATTACACTCTAAGATGAGAAAATGACACTAAGTTCATTGTATTTGGATTTTTCTACATTTAGTTGTGATTTTCTTAAGTTTAGATGTACTTTCAAACTATGGTTGACCAAAGAATTAACTTTTTAATTTTTAGTGATTTCTAGACATTTGATTTTTTTAATAAATATTAAACCCTTAAAGGATTCTAATGTCTTTGATCTTACTTAATTTAAAGTTTTATATGAAGTTTTAGTATTTAATATAATTATTTAATTTTTTAATTAGAGAGGTTTCCACCTTTTTGCACCAAAGTCACTCCACCAAACTCGAAATCACTCAAAAAGATCAAGGATGACTTGTAGGAGTGTTTTCAATAATTTGGAATTTATTTTCCATTTTTAATAATTTATTTTAATATTTTTTTCCTAATTATTAAATTAAGATCAATTTTGTAGTTTAGTGAAAGGGCACTCATTTTTAATAGATAGATGATTGAATAATGAACAATTTGATATATTATTTGAAATTTTTTTTATTTAATTTAAATTTATTACATTTTTTTATGTTTGAGGCCCTTAATGGGGCTGAATTTTTATTTAGTTAATTTATTTAACAAATGAACTCCAATTCCATTGAAATTAAAACTTAAGGTTTAAAATATATCTAATTTCACTATTCTAAAGTTTCACCCTTATTGGGAGTTTATGAATTTACTAAAATGTTCTAAGTTGTCTAAATATTATCCTTAATTATTTTTCATAGGTGTAAATGGGTTAAATTTTTTTTCATCTAACCTTGACACACATGAAATCACACCACAGGAAAATCAAGTCAAATACTATTAGTTTCAAGAGTTATGAATTTCTAAAGTTTTAGATCTAAATTGGATCCATCACTTTGATAATTCACATCACAAAAATCTTGATAGCATCTGGACCTATTAATAATGTAAGGGATACCTAAGATACTTAAATTTAAAAAAAAAATTGGTCCAAATTGACTAGTAGATCTTAAAAAAGTTTATAAAATTAAAATTCAAATAGTTATAAATTTCTCATAATTTACTAATCAAAGTTTATTAAAAATTTTTTAAAAAATAACTAGGTTTTAAGACCATTTCAATGAAATAAACTATAATGAATTCCATGTTGGATATCCAAATCAGACCATCAAATTAATCGTAGAATAAATCAATGGTTATAATGTAGCTATAATGGCATCCCACAATTCTAAAAGAAGCGCACTCTAATCTATTTTGAAGAGGCACATGGTCTAACTTACCATACATTATTGATTGTGATATAGGAGAAATCGAATGACTGTTATTGATCTATCCATATTTAATTAAGAAATAAACTATCATTCAAATGCTCATAACATTGAAAATACTCATCAAAATTTAACAAAATTTGAAAAACAACCTCATGACATCTTAATCTTCCAATGTCTGAACTTTGGAGGCTCCAAACACTGTAGATTTTGAGGAGTTTTAATTTAATTTTTTAGTTAAATGTTCAGATTTATCAATAACTACTTGATGGATTTTGATGGTGTTGGTATTCTTTTTCTCTTGGTGATGTTCTGACACCTTTGCATAAGACTCCCCAAGCTAGTTTTTGTTGGATTAAAAGATATGTTGCAAACTCCACTTTCTCCCTCTACCACTTTCTCTCTCTCTCTCTCTCTCTCTCTCTCTCTCTCTCTCTCTCTCTCTCTCTCTCTCTCTCTCTCCCTCTCTCTTTCTCTTCACTAAAATGATGTTTTGAAGGTGGGAAATTGTGGGGAAATTATTGAAATGACTGGAGGACCTACTATAAAGATTAGGGAAGGAGTTCTTAGAGTTGGGGACTCTTGAGAGAATGTACTTGATGTAATATGATATATTAGGTTAGATATATCCCCCCCCCCCCCCCCCCCCCCCCTCTTAAACCATGCCTTTTTGAATGAAGGTTTAGGATAGATTGGGGAGAGATCTTGGGTTCTTTCCATTTTTCCCAAAATGCATGAAAACTAGCGACATGGTAGGAGCCTTTAGTGGGACTTGCCTCAACACATTTGATGTTGGGGAGGGGGGACTTCTTCCTTTCTACTAATTAGGCTAAACCAAGGCTTGATTTAGGGTGGCTTTAGGCTAGATTTGCATTCCTTTACATTAAAATGGTGCAATATTTAGTTGAGAGAAAGTTTTTCCTTTTTTTTGGAATTTTTGCAATTTGCATTAAAACTAGAAAAGAAAATAACAAAGTAACATATGTGATAGAAATCCTTTCATAATCCTTTCTTATCAAGTCAACAAAATCTTAAGGAAGCTCACCAAAAAGAAAAGTGTCCAAGTGAAAATCTCCATGGACTGCATATTTAGAGCAAGCCTCAGCCACCCAATCACTCTCCCTTGAAACAAAATGAAACTTTATATTATGAAAAACATCTAAGAAAGAGAAATCTTGTCTTCATCAAACTATTGCTTCTCCTAAAATAATCTTGCTAAAGACTAATAACATTTTTTTAATCAACTTCTATAATAATACCAAGCTTAGCTGTCATCTAATTTTGATTAACATTTTTGAAATCAAAAATAGCTAGCAACTCTATTAAAGAAATATCCCAATGCATCAACCACATTCCATAAGCTAATAAGAAACAACCTCTATGATCACTCAAAACTTCTGCAATACTTGCTTCATTGAAATGCATTAGTGCAGCATCAACATTTAGTTTAATACAATTTATCGAAGGAGGATACCAAATTTTTGATAGCATAAAATTCCAGTTAGCATCCCAGTCCTTACAAATATCAAATAATTCAATGTTGAATAGAATAAGAAAGGATATGAGTTGCTATTATTGATGAAGAAGGAACCTTGACTCCATGGTTAGAATTATTCCTTGCTTTCCAAATATGATAAACCAGAGATAAGTAAATGGAAGTAATTCCAGTAAATGAAGATGCAATCTTCTCTAAATTCTTAAAGAAGTCATCTACATTACAAAAATTGGGTAGGTTAATACCCCATTGCTTGAGGATGTCAAAATTTTCATTTAATTTCAAACATTGAAATGAAATATGACTAGAATCCTCAACTTCAGAACATTTTATGGGGCAAAGAACAGAATGCTATAGATTTCTATGTTTCAACCAAATATTAGTAGGTAACGTATCATTTACTAGCCTCCACCAAAATTAGTCTTGCTTAGGAGATAAATTTAACTTTTTAATCCATTTGGTATTTTTCCCAACTGATTACAGAATGTAACGACTTCAAAATATAATATAAAAACATTTTTTTCTATTTCAAGATAACAATTTCGGTAACTCTTCAATAGAGTTAGGAATCAATTCAATTTTCCAGATTAATTGCATCAAATATTCAAAAAAATTCTTCTTCAACACATCTGCATCCCATCGGCCATTTGAATATAACAAAAATAAAACTGATTTACTTTGAAGGTCATAGTTGTTACAAAATATTGGTCATTAATTTAAGCATCTATCAGGAATCCATATATCACTTAAGATGTTAATTCTTATACCAATTACAAGATGACATCTGATAATTGTTTTAAAAAATTAGCACCATCTTTAAAAATATTCCATGCTGGAGATGAGCTTCTTCTGATATCTTCCTTCTAAAATATCATCATATCTTGCTGTAATGAATTTGCCTAAAGTAGTAGTTTGAATTTGAATGAAATTCCAAACTAAATGAGCTCTTAAAGGGTTTTGCCGCTCAGCGCACCTTGAATACCAAGACCATCTTGATTAATCAAAGTACAAAGTGAATTCCACTAGATATAATGCAACCCAAAGCTTCCTTGTTCCTTATGCTATTAGAAATTCCTACAAAATTTGTCATTATCATAAAGAATACTCTTTGGAACCAAATAGTGTATCATATTGAAGATAGGAATAGAAGAGTAAACATATTTAATAAATAAGAACTTTCCATCCATTGATAGTGATCGAGATCCCCATGTGTTGAGCTTCACCATAGCCATATCCAGCAAAAATTGATAATTGACAAATTTTAATCTCTTTAAGGCCATCTTCACTCCAAGATAATTGAATTTAGTAACTTGTTGATAAGAAAGTATTTTATTTAACTTTTTTTTCCTTCTTTTAGTAACATATCTTCAATATAAAAACATGGCTTTCTACAAATTATTCTTTTGATGAATCTATTAATAGTATTCCTTCTAAATTTTAACAATAAGCTTTGTATTATACCGTGATGCTTCAATAGCTTTCAACACATGACTCGCATACAAATGAGAAACATTTATAGTATTTGAAGCAATATTTATCTCAAGATCACTACCTTTTTAATTCAAAATTTTAGATAGAAGTTCTGAACAAAGAATGAAAAGGCAAGGAGATAATGGGAACCCATTTCTAAATCCACATTCAGCATTTATCCACTTACTCTTGTTGTCATTGATGATAATAAAAAATTTTGGATAGCTAATACATTTAATAACTAAGTTACTGAATTTCTTTGGAAAGCCCATAAGAGTTAAAATATGTTTTAAAGTATCACATGACATGCCATCATAAGCTTGTTCCATAAATAGTTTAAATTACATATATCAAGGACTAGCTTTTGAAAATCTGATCTTGTTTACTACTTTATGAACCAACAGACAATTCTTAGAAATAAATCTACCAAGAACAAACACACATTGTTGCTCAAAAATAATATTGGGAAGACAATTCTTTAGTATATTCTAAACTATAATAGCTACAGTTTTTTAAATAGTTTGACATCAGATTATTGGTCTAAACTTATTCACCTCAAAGCGTTATGAACTTTAGCAATCAAAACAACAAAAGTTTCTTTCAAATTATCAGGCATAATTATAGGAATAAAAAAAATTCTCAACTGCAATCCACAATTCATTTTTTACAATGCTCCAAAAAATTTTGAAATAACAAGCATTAGTACCATCATTTCCAAGTGATTTATTATTTTCCATCTTCATCAAAGTTGAAAAAAATTATTGTTTCTAAAAATTAGCTAGTAACATCTGCTTCAAATTACTGCTAAGTTGTTGATCTTCATGAAAACAAAAAAAAAGCTATTGTTAAGTGAACAATGCCTATTTTTCCATTTATTCAAAATTTAAAAAAATAAGCAGAATGAACTTTCACCTCATCCATTTCAAAAACACGATTATCAACAGAAATTTGATTGCTCATGTTCCCATTCCTTCTAGAGGTTGCAAAAGCATGGAGAAAAACTTTAATTTTGATCTCCTTGTTCCATCGACTAAGTTTTAGAATGTTGTCTCCACCACATAGACAATCTACCAAGAGTAGTATTCAGCTCATGCACTTTCTTCCTCATCAATAGAAGCCTATCAGAATTCAGGCTATGCAAATTTTCCTCTTCTTATAATACACCAATCTCATTTTGGATATCCCCTTTAATTTATTAAGTTCTCTCAATTTGTGTTTGCTCCAAAAGAATAAGCTTTTAAGGGATCTACTAATTTTCCTTTGAAGGTTTTCAGCAGCAGTACCAAAATCATTTTTCCTCCAAGCTTTCATAATCACACCTCTTGAAGATTCATAGGAATACCAAAAATACTCAAATCTAATTGACTTATGATTATAAATTCTTTGAGTTGAAAAGATTAATAATGAGGGAACAGATATTAGAAGTGACTATAGGCAGGTGCTTGATAATTACAAAGGGAATATAAAATTAAGCTTTAGAATTTAGACTAACACAGTCTAGTATCTCAAAAATATGAGCAAGACTTTCTTTATTGTTACACCAAGTAAACTTTGGCTCAATGGAACAAATATCATGATAATCATTTGTAGTTAAGAAATCCAGCATCTCTTACGGACCTTGGAAAAACAAGAATCTTCTTCCACCTTTCTTTTCATATTTTGAGAAGATACAATTGAAATCACCTCCAATAATGCATGAATTATCTTTAGAAGTATAATCTTTTATCATTTTTAAAAAATTTCTTCTTTCATGAAAGTCCTTATTTCCATAGACAATGGTAATCATCCAGATGATACCATTTGGGGCATTCAAATTACCAACAATACATTGATTACAAAAATAAAGAATAGTGAATGAATAAATATTACTTTTCCACAAAGCAAGAATACCACAAGATAATCCTCTAGCATTAACATGGAAAAATTCAAAATCCATCCCTATTATTCTTTTAACTTCTTTAACATCCATGGAATCTAATTTAGTTTTCAACAATCCAAAAAAAAGACACTATTTTCTGCAACCAAACTTTTCGAATAATGGGAATCTTCTTTTATCTTAGCTCCCCTATAATTCCAAAACAATAAAGTTGATTTTTATGAAATCAATGTGGAAAATCCCCTAGCAATTTCACCAAAAACTTCCATTTTCCTCCCTCTAAGGCTATCTTTGATAGAGCCAAACATTTTCAAATCTTTTTTCAACTTTTTTTATGATGAGGAAATTTTGAAGAAAAAAGTCTCATATTAACACCAGCATTCAAACAATCTCTATCTTTAGAATTATCCTTATAAAATGATGTAGTAACAGCAATATAATACCTTCTATTAGATTTAACTAATAAGTTTCATACGTTCAGATTCTTTCAAACATTTTCAGCATTATCTTTTAAGGTTTTAACTTCTACATCATTTTATCTATTCATCACTTCTTCATTCTTCTCATCATCATCAACAAGTTGACTTCTACATCAACATCATTTGCCACTTCTTTATGGATTGTATAGATAGCACCATCAGGAGTCATCATATCAACAGCTTGATTATAAGGATTGCCATTTGAAACCTCTTCAAAAATAACAATTGCTTGATTACAAAGATTTTCAACAATTCCATTTTTATTAGCATAAGAAATTACAACATCATGAACAAACTCACCATCTTCAATTGATAAAGGATCAACATCAAATACACACTTCCCACTAGCATGCATTAACACCTATAAAGACACCTCTTACTAAGATTTTCTAATGCCTCAACATCATCAACAACACCTTTTATAACATTAAGTTCCTCCTTCCCATTTGCTTTGTTATTAATATTGGGCTTTTTATCAGTCACAGAACTCTCCAGGATAACATTTACATATTTTAGGACATGTGGCGTATTACCAATTAAATCTTTGGTAGCAACTTTGGACTTCAAAACATTCTTAACATGTTATGATGCAACAGATGACTTAGTTTTACTAAAAGAGTAGGATTTCTTCCTAGCATAATTAACTTGAATCCAAGGATTATACTCATTAGCCTCAATATCAGCACCATTAGCATCTCCATATTCCGGTTTATCATGTTGACGGTGTTGCTACTTACCTTTGCATGCTTCACATTCTTTCAACTTATATTTTTTATGATTCCAAATATTATTGTTTTGAGTATTACTTTCTCCTAACACATTTCAGCAGAATTATTTTTTGGCTCTTGTGTGTATTAATATTTCAGGGAAATCATACTCCAGATTATTGAAGACTTCAAATCAAAGTTCTGCTTGTTATTTTTTTGTAACTTGGAGTTTGTATTTACTTTACTTGAGTCAGAGAGAGTGTGATTGTAATAAGTAACTCAGCACACACACATCGACGGAGAACTTTAAAATTAACAATTTTAAATATTGATCATACAGGACGAACTATATTTGTACAGGATGATCAAATCAGTTATATACCTCCAGGAGCAAATGGAAAGAACAGAGGTGAGTAAAAATTTTTCTAAGTGTTGTTCGTCCAGACGAATAGTCCCATTTATCTCTGGACAATCTCCACTGGATTTTCAGTTTGAACTATTCGTCCAGATGAATAGTCCCATTCGTCTCTGGATGATCTCCTCTGGATTTTCAGTTTGAACTGTTTGTCCAGACGAATAGTCCCATTCATCTCTAGACGATCTCCTCTAAATTTTCAGTATGAACTGTTTATCCAGATGAATAATCCCATTCGTCTCTGAATCGATCTCCTAGATTTTCAGTTTATTCTATTCGTCCAGATGAATCGACACCTTTATCCCTGGATGATGTTCACTATTCTTTAAACTTGTGAATCATCCTATTTTTTCGTCCCAATGAACCTTTTAAATAACTGTTCGTACCTGACAAACTATGTTCATACGAAATGATGATCGAGTACGAAGGAATTTCATACCAATGCACATTGAGTTCGTACGCAATAGTTTTTATACTGTTCCTACAAATAAAATTCAATTATACGGAATGATCGAGTACATACAGATTTGAAAAATTGCAGTTTTTGGACAGTTTTTCATGTCTTTCATAAAAAAGGTCCACTTTAAACTATCATGAAATCTTTTTGTCTACTGGTCTTCGTGCAAACTGAAGAGATTTTGAAGGAGAGAGTGTGAGAGAGTGTTCGAAGGAGATTCCTTACTACTGGAGTGTGAAGGGTTCACTTGGTACTCAAAGGTAAGGATATTCGTTTATGAATTGTGATTATTTCACTATTTTCTCTTGTCCTTCCAAATTTCTCGTGAGAAGATCTTTTCAAGGAAATTCGATTCTCTATCGACACTTGAGGAGTGTGAACAGCGGGAGGTTCTCTGCCTACACTTGGAGAAGTGTGAAAGGATGAAGGGTTCTTTGCCTATGAAAGTTCGTTAGGGATGTTAGGCCCTCTTGAACTTAGTCCCAAGCTAATTAAGGGAGAGGTGAATTAGAAAACCTTAAAACCAAAGATAAAGTTCCAACCAAAAACACCACAAACAAAGTGCCGAAGAAAAATAAATACGGAACCGATAATAAGAAAGAACACCACGGATTTATAGTGGTTCGGTCAAACCTTGCCTACATCCACTCCTTGGAGGCACCCTCCAAGTATTGCACTGAAAAGTGTCTCTCCTTTAGCCCCCCACAGCTAGGCGGAGAAGCCCTTACAAAATCACTTCCACCTTCCCGGTGCGCGGAGTCGCCGGGTCCTTTGACACCAAAGAGATCTCTTCTTTGGTGAACCTCCCTCAGACAAGCCTTGAATCCGATGGTACTAAGGTGTGAGTTCGCCGGAGCAACCGTGTGGATCCCCCACCACACTCCCTTGGTTCCCCCCCTCACAGGATTTCTCCTCTCAAACTCCCCCTTTCCTCTTCCCTTTCAGCTCTCTCTTCAAGATTCCGCCACAAGAACAAGCTACAAAGGCTGCCAAAGACACTTACAAAGTGCCTTGCCAAGCTTAATAGGGCTCTCAAAACGAGCTCATTAATGCAAGTTGCCGCATTATCTCCAGGACGATAGCCAATGTCCTGGCGATTAGCACAATATGAGGAAAATCGTCCTGAATATCGCCCTGAAATGAAGCTGGAGATGTCTAATCATCCCGGCCGATCTTACGATCGGCCTGGACGAAATCCCCATTGATTGCTTTCGAAACTACTGAGAAATTTTGGAAAAATTGACCTGGATCGGCCAGGCCGATATTTTATAGTCCAGGCTGATATACCAGGCGATATCCAAAAATAGTTTTCCTAAGTAGATATGGCGGCAGATTCTTGCTGTATTGAGCCGATTGTCTGGCGATACAAAAATGTTCCGGACGTGTGTTTGCATAAAGACGGCTGCTTTAAAGAGGTGCCCTAATAGGATTTTACTTTTGTCAGATCGTCCCGGACGATGTTACCAAAAATAGAAAACTTTTAGGGCCAATAGAAAAATCTTCCAGATACAAATCATCAGATTCCACACCAATACAATAGACTCAAGAAAGGAAAAAGATTACAAACTGACACAGGCCTAGTCTACCCAATCTTGAGCTGGTTCCATATTGCAGTCTGATAGTGTGGACCTGAAACGTTAGTAGAAAGCGTCATAGAGAAAAAGAATGTTTGCTATCATCAAAATCATAAGCCATAGATCCGCAACATTCTCCCCCTTTTTGATGATGGAAAACAATTCAATTTGAATTTTCAAAAGAAAGCAATTTCTCCTAAAATTTGAATTTTCAAAGGAAAGCAATTTCTCCTAATCTAGAATAACACTTCTAAAAGAATAGGGGAGATGAAAATATTTTTGTTGTTTTTAATTATTTGAAAACAAGATACAAACACGATAACAGTACGAAAATTCAACAATACATTCTCCCCCTTTGACATTATCAAAAAGAGAGGAGGCACAAACAAAAAAAAATAAAAATAAAAAAATAAAACAAAAGACAAAAAATGTTTTTTGATCTAGTGAAAAAACAAATATTCTTAAAATGAGAAAATTAGCTCTTAGTTTTAATCAAAAAACTTAGTAGAATTGGATTGACAACGTATAATCCAGAAAAAGTAAAAATTCATAATTGTTAATCCAAGCTCAGTTCTTTAAAGGCTAACAAAACTTTTTTATTCAATATCCAAATCAAAAAAATAAAGGAAAAAAGAACATTAATTTTCAAAACTCCTTTCATAAAACATATCTAATAGAAGATCAATGCACGAATGTTGAATCAGGAACCAAGATTTTCAAGACAAGTTTCGAACATATCAAGGATTTTCTTAAGTTTTTAGTAGATAAGAAAAAATAAGCATATTTTTTTTGTGGGGCTCATTTTATGCCCTTTATCACTTGAATGGCTCTTTGAGCATCTTTAATTTTTAATACACTTGTGTATTTTTTTCAATTTGGCGTCATTGCGCATCTTTTGGTTTGGCATCATGGCCACTTTTTTTTTAATTATTTTCAAAATATGCTTCCTTTCTTATATTTTCAAAACCAAAGTAAACCCAAATTATTGAAACACGAATAGCTTGATTAAGAAAATTCATGGTGGATTCAACAATCTTGCAAAAGATTCCTATGCGATAGAAAAAATTGGGAGATAAAAAAATCAGTTTCAAAACCAATTTAAAATATGATGAAGAATTTGAATCAAAAGTAAAATAACCTCTTTAAGAAGAGAGAAAGAGAAACAAAATCATGAGTTCCCTTCCTCTAGCTGTTTTAGAGAAGTCAAACACAACTTACCAAGATTTTAAGAAAAAAATAGGAAGTAGATTTCTCATTTTTAGAAAGTGAATGTGTGTTGATCAGAGAAAAACTTTCACAAGAAAAAGAAATTCAAAGAATAAACAAAACTAAAAAACAAAAATACAAAAAAGGAAAAACACAAAAACACAATACAAAAAATACGAAAGGCTCTTAACAATTATCTTTTCCTGGTCGATGCTTCAGAGACTAGATCTGCCCATGAGATTTTTTACCTTTCATTTTTCCAGTTTAATTTTCTTTGCCTTGCCCTTTTCTTTCGTAGGAAGAATTCTAGATTAGGGCAATGATTTTTCATATGTCCAGGCTTCCTACATCGAAAGACAATAACGTCAGAAGAAAAATGGTCATCTTTACCACTTTTACCTTTTTTCCACTTTTGCTTATGCTTTGGTGAGCTTTGTGATTTGCTTGACAAGTTATTGCTTTCATCACCAACTAAGCTTCCTTTTTTCGTATCTTCAGCTTTTAGAACGATCGTTTCACCTGCATCCAAAAGTCTTTGACCCAACCCTTGCTCGTAGGCAATGTGTGAGCCAATCAAATTATCAATAGAATAATCATTCAAATCTTTTGATTTACAGATAGCAACTACTTTAGCATCGAATTTTTAAGTAAACAACGAAGAATTTTGTTAACTTTTTCAAAATTTGAAAAATCTTTTCCTAAGGCATGCATGAGTTTAAAATTTGAATGAATCTGGTATACATGTCTAAGATCGTTTCAAAAGGTTTCATGGAAAACAGTTCAAAATCATGCATTAACAAATTCAACTTGGATTGCTTGATTTCACTAGTGCCTTCGTATATGGTGTGCAATTTATCCCAAACTTCCTTACTGGTAGTGCACGTGGATACTAACATAAAATCATCAGAATTTAAAGCACATAAAAAGCAATTTAAAGACTTTGCATTAATTGAGCATTAACTTGTTCTTCCTACTCCCTGATTAAAAGGTTATCAATTTTAACTCCATTAACAATTCATAACGGTGATGAATAACCAGTTAAAATCATTGCCACATGCAAAAATCTATCGATTGTAGAAAAATAGACATGCGATTTTCCAAAAATCAATGACTATTTTCAAATAAAGGAGGTCTTGTGATTGAATAACCTTCCGCAAAATTACGATTAGCCATGGATCAAAAATTCAAAAGCTTTTAAACATTATTTTTGAATCCCGCTTGATACCACTTGAAAGTTCGTTAGGGATGTTAGGCCCTCTTGAACTTAGTCCCAGCTAATTAAGAGAGAGTGAATTAGAAAACCTTAAAACCAAATATAAAGTTCCAACCAAAACCACAACAACAAAAGTGCCGAAGAAAAATAAATGCGGAAGATAACAAGAAAAGAACACACCGGATTTATAGTGGTTCGGTCAAACCTTGACCTACATCCACTCCTTGAAGGCACCCTCCAAGTATTGCACTACAAAAGTGTCTCTCCTTTAGCCCCCACAGCTAGGCGGAGAAGCCCTTACAAAATCAATTCCACCTTCCCCGTGCGGCGGGTTGCCGGGTCCTTTGACACCAAAGAGATCTTCTTCTTTGGTGAACTTCCCTCAAGACAAGCCTTGAATCCGATGGTACTAAGGTGCGAGTCGCCGGAGCAACCGTGTGGATCCCCACCACACTCCCTTGAGTTCCTCCCCCTACAGGATCTTCTCCCTCTCAAACTCCACCCTTTCTCTCTCCCTTCAAGATCTCTCTTCAGTTTCCCCACAAGAACGAGCTACAAAGGCTGTCAAAGACACTTACAAAGTGCCTTGCATAGCTTAAATAGAGGCTCTCAAAAACGAGCTCTTATGCAAGTTGCCGCCATTATCATCCAGGACGATAGCCAAATTGTCCTGGCTAATTAGCACAAATATGAGGAAAATCATCCTGGAAACCCATCCATGTCCTTCCAAAAAATATGGAAGACTAGTAGATAGCAGCAAAACAACCACCAGGAAAAAGGCCACTAGAAATACCACTCATTAAGCAGCACATCAAAACCTAGAACCGAATGGTAACTATGCTACATTCAATTTAAAGATATTAGGCTGAGTATTCAACCAAGTAATACACTTCAGGGCCTTATGAAAATTGCCAACCTCTAAGTTAATGCCAAAAGCAACAGCAACGAAGGAAAAGTTCTTAAAATTCTTAAAAGGAAGTAAGTTAGCAAAGAAATGGGCCACCACTTTATCCTTAACATTACGAATAATTCTCTGATGGCTCATACCCACAACTTTGAAGCGAGAGTTAATCCTCTGCAACCAAAAGAACCAATGAATGAGAGTAGGAATCACATTTCTATCATGTCCTTTATAATTATTAAACCAACAATCAAGTAAAGAATTAATGGAACCCCTCATATTAAAATAGTTGAAATGAAAAATGTCCTCAAAGTAAGTCCAAGCTTTAACAGCTAAGGGACCCAAAATAAAAACTTGGTGCATATTATCAACATGGTAACAACATTGGCATTTAGCAGGGAAGATAAAACCTCTTCTCCTCAAATTCTCATCAGTAGAAATAATTTTATGTAAAATTCTCCAAACAAAAAAAGAAATCATGGAAGGAATACTTTTATGCCAAATCATATGAAAAACCTTGGAGTCTCATGCTTAGCTCTAAAGGAATGCCAAGCATCTTTAACTCTAAAGCAACCATCATAAATTAAACCACAAAGCAACACATCCATCAAATTAATTTTAAGATGAATCTTTAAAATAAGCTGAATAATGAACTCAGGAAGAATATTAGAGAGTTTCTACAAATCCCAATCATTATTCGAAAAGAAATAATTAACCTTGATAAAATCAATGGAGAAAGAGCTCATTAAATAGTTAATCGTCTGACCATTCAGTCAACGATCCTGCTAAAAGAAAATATGACCATTACCAAGACCCCACAAAATAGAAGGTTTAACATCCCATTTATAGAGAAAAGACGTTGCCAAATTTTAGAGTTACCCTTACAAAGACCACAAATGGAGGGGTGCCTCCCCCCACAATACTTAGTAACCATAAACTTAGCCTAGAAACTCACATTGGCCCTAAGAATGAACCAAAGCTTAAACAAGAAAGCACGAGAAAAATTAAATATCGACTTATAACCTAAAGCCCCTTCCTACAACGTACCATAAAATTTATCCCAGGAATACCAATGAATTTTTGAATTAAGCAAATACCTTTCAAAAAAAATTTATTAAAAATTCTATCAATCCTATTGCAAATAGTATTAGTAGGGAGAAGAGTTTGAAAACTATAAACTGGAATAGAAGAAAGAACACTTTTAATAAGAATGAGGCTACCACCAAAACTTAAAAAATTGGAATCTCAGGAAGAAAGTCTGTTCTTCACTAAAGAAATTAAATCATCAAAGAGGAAAGACTTCTTCCCGCCCTTATAAAGAGGAACACCCAGATACTTTGAGGTAAAAAACCTTGAGTAAAGCCAATAAGAGTCTTGATAGCCAAAACACGATTAGTAGGAACATTCTTAGTAACAATAAAATAACATTCATGCTTGTTAAAAGACAAACCACTAAACAATTGAAGTTGGTTAAAGAAACACATAATTCTTTTAATCCTATTCATCAAGTCATTCATAAAAATAATAAAATCATCTACAAAACATAAGTGGGAAATTTTAATGCCACGAGAAGTTCTAAAGTAGAGACTAAGACACTTATTAAAAAGATCACTAAGACCTCTAGAGAGGTACTCAGCAACAATAATAAAGAGAGTAGGGAAATAGGATGTCCTTGTTTAACCCCATGGGAAGCCTTGAAAAATCCATAGATCTTACCATTCACAATAATGGAAAAATAATAGCTTTCAATGCAAGTCATAGTAAGCTTAATAAAATTAAGATTAAAACCAAATATATTCAAGATGTTGTAAATAGAAGTCTAATTAAAATTATCATAGGCTTTGGCAATATCCAGTTTCAGAATCACATTACCACCTCTAACCTTGACATCCAAATTGTGGCAAAATTCTTGAGCCAACAAAATATTGTCAGCAATATCACGCCCTTTGACAAAGCCCATTTGGAAAGGAGAAATCAACTTGTGCAATAAAACAGTAAGGTGATTCATCAAAATTTTAAAATGCAACTTATAAAAGACACTACACATACTAATTAGTTTAAAGTCATGCCAAGAATTCACAAAATTTTTCTTAGGAATAAGCACAATGGAGGTAGAGGAGAAAAACATTAGAATAGAATTACCATTAAAGAAATTAGAAATAGTAGAGAAAGATCATTATAGATAATAGGCTGCAATTTCTGATAAAAACTTAGTCTTATAATCATCAGAACCAGCAACAGAGTCAGCATTCATACCAAAAATAATTTCCTTAACCTCCTCAAGAGTAGGAGATTTAGAAAGACCATAATTATCCTCAAGAGAAATAATAGTAGGGATAATGGATGGATTGTCAGTAGTAGAAGAAATAATGGTTTTATTGAGATGGTTCTAAAAAAATGAACAGCCAAATTAGCAATTTTAGTATTATCCTCAATAACCGAGCCATCCTCATGATTAATTTTATGAATACAATTAATAACATGTTTCTTATTAACTAATGCAAGAAAATACTTAGTATTATAATAACCTTAAACCAAATGTTTAACAGCCGCTTTTTTGCTTCCAAAAAATTTCTTCCTGAGCTTGAAGTTTATAAAGCTCATCCTTGGCTTCTTTCAGAAAATAGAAGTTATGAACAGAAGGATCCAATTGACACATGTCCTCAAAAGAGTTCATCTTCTCTTTCGTAATTAAAATGTTAGAAAAAAGATCTTTAAAGACATTATGATTCCACTAGTTCAATACTTTCTTAAGCCTTTTCAACTTAAGCCAAAACCTATTCATACTAGAAATAGAACCATTAGGGAACAAAGGGGCATGCCAATTCTGATTAACAATATCAAGAAAAGAATCATGATGCAACCACATATTTTGAATTCTAAATTAAGAAGGAAAACCCCTAGTATGATTTAGAATTTTAATAAGAAGAGAAGAATGATCTGAGAGGGTGCGACTAAGATGGTCAACCTTAGTGATCTCAAAAGAATTAAGCCAATGATCATTAAGTAAAACCCTATCAAGCCTTTGCAATAAATGGCCACAATTCCACGTGAAAATATTACCAGAAAACCAATATCATTAAGGTTACAATCCATTATCATACCATAAAAATTCTCCATTGACTGATAGACAGGGAGAGCCCCCTATATGCTCAGTAGGGTGGGATATACTGTTAAAATCTCCACCAACAAGCCAAGGAAGATTATAAATACTATGCAATTAGATGATTTGATCCCATAAAATCTTTATAGTATAACAAGACGAAGCGCCATATAAAAATGAAGCATAATATTAAAAACTAGAACTTTCAATATTATAATTCAAGACTTGAGTAAAATCACCAATAAAGTCAATTCTAACAAAATCTTTCTAAAAAAATAAAATTTTATTGGCCACATTCAACTTCGCATGTTTAAAACACAGAAATTTTGCAGTACCAACTAATTTGTTAATAGAATTAAGTGGCTTAAGCAAACTGAGAATAGACACATTATGAATACGGCATAAATTCTTAACCTAAGCTTAGAGGAAGGGAAACCAATACACCGAACATTTTAAATAATTGGGTTAAACATAGATATAAGAATTAAAGAGAAGTATGCGAGCAATGTGTTTCTGGGAGATTGTAAGAAAACATTTTTAGGTTTTATAACTCTCTTACCACGGCCTTTGGAAAATCTCAAGTCATGATCATCTCTAGCATATCATTTGGCTATCATATCCACCTTTGTATCAGTAAAGCATCACAAAGATAATTTTCAGATAAAGGAAGCTTACTTTCATTTAAATTACCTGACATCCCCCTAGAGAGAGGAAACTCACCATCCATATAGAAAATTTTATCTTCCAAGGTAGAACCATTATTTTCAAGAAATTTACCAGATTGCTTCCCACTAACGGTTTAGATAGTAGCAAGTCCCTCATGTTGTGGCAATTCATCTTCAGCCACAATATGCTCCATTGTAATAATTGTATGTTCATTGACCTCTTCTTGCTCTAAAGGACAATCATCCACCATCACCGATTTCCCTTTATAGTTCCCCCAACCACTAAATCCCCTTGAGCTTTCTCCTGATTAGCAATGATAGAAGAGTTAGTACTAGTTTTATTAGAAATCATGGTAGGCCACACCAATCAAGTTATTATTAGCAGCACAAAGATTATTATCAGAAGCAATAATACTGTTAGGATAAGAAATAGTATCCCATAATTGTTCAATAGTATTATGCCCCACACTATGCATAGGAACAATATTAGGAATTCCTGTTATGAAGAGGTAGAAATAAGAATATCGGTACCCTCCCGTCCCTTAGCAATAGGAGCATCTGACACCTGAGAAGTATTATTCACAGCCTCATTTTCAACACTTATAGTATTGATATTTTCATGTAAGGTTTTAGATGTAGTTTTCTCCTTCTGAAGCTGAGGATGTAATCAAAAGCATTCGTTACTCCCATGACATTGCATCCTATAATGGGAACAAAAAATAAGAAGGTTTTCAATCTCCACTTTTTGAAGGTAACCATTTAATTCTGAACCAAGCCATATTTCGTTAGGATGTTTCTTTGAAACATCTAACTCAACTAAGGCACGAACAACTGAGGGACGAGATAGGGAAGCAATCGCTTGATCAATTTGTAGAGTTCTACCCAAAACAAAACCTAAATCAAAGGGAATTTGCGAATAAAAAAAAATGAAGTCATAAATTCGAAAAAGAGATCCACAAAGGAGCAATCGGAGACTCCTCCCACACATTAAAATGTGGTGTCCATTTGAGTAACCTCATTTGGCAAGCTTGAATGTAATACGATCTCCTAAAGAAAACACGACTATAATCCAAGTTGTTAGTCAGATGAATAGCAATGTACCGAGGGTCCAACAATCCAACATTGAAAGAGCTAGAAAGTTTAAGACTAAGGAAAAATGTATGAGTCACATCTAGATTAGGCTGGCGAAGGACAAATTTACCAACCAACATTAACGCAAAAGGCACAGCAAGCTGCAAAACTACTAAATCTTCAATCATTAGGGAAGGTCAACCCTTAAATGAAGAGTGCATAAACTAAACCCTAGCAGTAGAGGAAGAAGAACCCGCCAAATAATCCTTAAAGGAATAGGTCTTACCAACTAGGATCGAAGTAGCAGCTGGGATGGATGATGTAGAGGATGTCATCTCCCTCCCTGAAAAAAAAACCAAAAGAAAACCACAAAGCCATGCCACAAAAAAAAAAACAAAAGGAAAACAAGGAGAAAAGAAAACATGAAAAATACAGAGGAGAGCGTCCATGAGGAGGATCGAGGATGAACAGAGAAGGGAAACCCAGAATCGCTTTGAAATTGCCTTGAAACCCAGAGCTAGAGAGCCGTTGCACCTGTAAGATGTTTTGAGATATACATAACTATGATTTAAATAAAGTTGGCTATTTAAATAAAAACCTAATTTCACTTTAATTATGTAGTATGATATACAATTTGTGCTGTCCAATTAGTTCAATTATTCCATAAATCATCATGTATGATGAATAATTCTATAATATGATTAGTTATAACGAATTAACTTCATTCAGGATGAACCAAGGTTTCGCTAGAGAACTCTCTATTTGATTGGCCAACATAATATGGATCGTATGGTTCGATCATTAATTAGGACTTGATCATGATTCAATTCCTTAATACATAGGATATAATTATGCAACATTTGTTACTATTCATAGAGTATAATTAGATAAAAATTAAAATTTTGAATTTGTCTAATACTAATAACATAGATTTGACATTGGGGTTTAACAAAAAAAGCTTATCATCTTATATAATTTAAGATATTATTGTAGGATTAGTTATAATTTAATTTAATTCACTTGATTTAATTAAATATTAGATATAAATTTTAGTATAATAGATCATACAGTATAATCTATACCATATATATTATTCAAAAAAAATTTAAATATTTCATTTTTATCCCCCCCCCCCTCTTGTGAGTGTGTACTCAATATATAGCCAACGTAAACCTAATATACAAAATGAATCAAGAAAAATGAAAAAGTACATACTCTATCAATACAAACTCACTTTAACGTCAATACTTCACTAAGTTGAGTCAGAATTTTCTTTCCAGCTCAACTTATGATTTACTTGAAATAGTTAGTGAAACATAAATGAAACATATAATGTATAAATTAAGAGTAAGTAAATGATCACCCAAAATTATTTGTAATCATGAAAATATAAGATTAGGCTCCCAAATTTAATTATTTTCTTCAGAAGATGAATAAATCAAAATATCATCTATGAACACAATCACAAACTGAGCTAGATATCCCAAGAACATCTTGTGCATCAAATCTATAAAAATTATAGGTGCATTAGTCATTCATAAAGGCTTGACTAAAAACTTATAATGCCCATATCAAGTATTGAATGTGGTATTATCCACATCTTCATCTCTCACCTTAATCTAAAAATATTTAGATCTAAAATATATCTTAAAAATAAAGATCTCATAAGTTGGTCAAATTAATTATAAATCATTGGTAGAGGATATTAGTTCTTTATTGTAACCTTAGTTAATTGCGTGTATTTGATGCACATACAAATAATATCATCCTTCTTCTTCATTAATAAAATAGGTTCTTCCTATAGGGATAGACTAGGATAAACAAAAGCTATGTGAACTAACTCTTGAATTTGCACCTTTAACTCCTGAAATTTTTTAGGTGTCACTCTTTATAGAGCCTTAGATACCAAATCATTAACCAAAAATGTATCAATCTATAACTATATCTCCATATCAAGCAGCAAACTCATCATCTCCAAGAGAAATATATTAGGAAAATTCTATAATACTGGGACCTCAAATAGAGATTCAAATTCCACACTCATATTATAAATAAATATAAGAAATTCCATATACCCTCTCCTCTAAAACCCATCCACTTAAATAGCGTATATATCAAACATGATAGAACTCCTCTTAACTCCTTGAAATAAGCAACCCTTGCTAGGAGAAAAAAAAAATTTAAATTTCTTCTTCAGGCAATTAGTTGACACCCTATACTAGCTTAGTCAATCCTTATCAAAAATAATATCAAACTCAGTAATAGGTGATAATGCTAAACTAAACCTCCATTTCTTACCATACATATGTATGTTTTTCAAACATACCTTACTTGCTACCATACCATTCCCAATACATAATATAATAATTAAATAAAAAGGCAAAAATAGTATGGAATGAAATTGTGGTAAACTAAAGTATCTCTAAAATATAAATGATTGGCTAGCTCTAGAATCAAATAAAATATAATAAGGCAATGTAGAATCACAAGCCATGCCTATAACCATATATGGAGAATCTCTAGCCTTGTGCTGAGTAGAACTATATACACATGCCAAAAATAGAGTTGGAATAATAGAACTACTAGGCTCCCACTGTCCACTCCTAGACAACCTCGCTACTACATAATTAAGACCACTACCTCTGTTTAATGAGCCTTTAGTAAATATATGAGGCAAAAATATCCACGACCACCTCTTTAGTCTAATAAAATGCTTAGATCTAGGCTCAAAATGTTTGTTTGTTCATGTTAGTGAGCACTAAGTGACCCTGTGTTTGATTTAACCATATCAAAAGCACTAACCTGCCATCTTATAATAGTAACAAAAATGCTTCTCACACAGCTATACCATATAGGTACCCTACTAATTAAGCCTCCAATATTTGAAATGATGTTATTATTATAAACTAACACAAATGGTCGACCTCTCCTAGATTCTCTGGGCCTGAACATTCACTTCATCCCAAAATAATAACTACTAATATCCTTACTTCCAAATCTTTACCAAATAGCAGCCCAATATTATTGAGTGGCCAATAGATCATCCTTAATTAGTTGGGCTATATACACTAACTCATAAAACTAGGAATGTAGAATAGAACTAATGACTACCTCAGACTATTTTGATTCCCTCTAAAAAACCTCCAGTACTTCCCCTCAAAAGCACTGACCACTTGTGGAGCATATATAATTAAGGAAGTAAACTCTGCTTCATACTACATAAATATAATGTTCCCTTGAAGCAGCTTAAAAAAATGTCTCATACATTTCTTTATGTTGATGAAAGTAAAAATTATGACTAGAGGATATCTATAAACTCCTTCCAATATATATATACATATATATATATAGGAATTCAACCTGCCTTGAAGCCATTCTTGCTATAGCTTAACCACCAGTGCTCAGCTAAACCATCTAATAAAAACATAGCTAGAGGAATATTTCTTTTATAAGTACACTATATCAATTCATAGGTCTTCTTCAATCTCATTAACTAGTTCTCTATTACTCTGGCATCAACTTTACCCGTAAATCTCGAGGGGTTAAATCTTAAGAACATCAATAAATTCCTCTCAATATTATAAGATTTGATAAAAGAGGTCCTACTCTGAGCCTCACATATCAATTGGGATACTAGAGTGATAAATTTAAAAAATATAATCGAAATAAATAACATGTGTAATACTTTATATTGGTATCGATTAAATAACACTCTACCTATCTATCATATCTGAATCTTATGGATTCATCTAACGACCACATAGAATATAGATATGAATAAATGTGTACATGATAATAAGAAAAAAATGAATATTAAATACTTCCTTGACCTGCCTCATTCAACTACAAATTATGTTATATAGCTCTATTTCATAATTAGCACCTAAAAACAAATAGTATAATACAAATAAAGGGATAAAGACAACCCAACCCAATATGACCCACTGAAAAGGATAGATCATATCATGTTGAATGGTGATAAATTAAGCCCAACATTTATGTTTTGGGAACATTCATATTTTCTTGAAATTAAAAAAAATAATAAAGCTACTTCTTAACTTCTAAAAAGAAGAAAAATAAACTCAACAGTAATTTTTTTCCTTTCATTCATTTTTAAAAATTAGACACAAAAAACCTACACACTATGGAATATGGCTTCGAAATAAAATATGATAAATAAAAAAATATCCATTATGGTAGAAATTTTTTATAAAATACCTATACAAACTCAAACTGATCAAAACCTACAACCTCAACTACTTAAACTACTACTTCCCTTCCACTAACATTAAATAGAAAGTAGAGCAAGTGTAATCCAAAATATCTTAGCAAGTTACACCTATTGATATCAATTCTAAATATTTAACTCATTAAGCATTTACTAAAATAAAAGTAGTCAATTTCTAAAGATTGATGGAGAAGATTTCTTGAGAGAGGTTATTTCATTGAATAGAATATTGCTAGTAGTTTATAGAATTAACTAGACTTTACAAAAAAAAAAAAACTAAATAAATTAATAATTTATATAAGAGAAGAAAGTAATAGAACTTCCTCGGGCTCTTATGCCTCTACTAAAAAAATATACATTAGAATTCATACCCTTAAAACTCTTTGTGTTAATAAACCAAAATATAGACCTACATGACTCTCAATGTTTAGCACATATCAAGTATTGAGAAAATCAAACCATTATGACTTATTATGCAGTTAACGCCAAAACTTCCACCCTAACTTAACTCTCCTCTAAATCACACATTTCAAAAAGAAGAATATATATACATATATTTTTATATATAAGTACTATAGTAAAAATACATATATAAATCATTTCACAAAATACACATAATTCTTTATCGATAGACAACAATTTTAACTTCTGAGAAAACTTTCACATTCTAAAATTTTACGAGATTACCAAGAATTGTTTATAAAACTATTTTGAAGTTTTAACTGTACCATAGCATTATTTTTTGGAAGAAGAAATATTTTCTAATTTAAAAAATGTCACCTTTTCCAAATTAACTAGGAGAAATTATCTAAAAAATACCTAAATGTCCAAAATAGTCATACATGTAACATATAGGTAGTTACATAGTAAAAATTTATATAGATGAAAGTTATCCTAATTTTTATGAGATGAATTATAAATTAAATAAAAAAATTTAAAATTCTTATTTTTTTTAGATAGTCAGATTATAACCAACCTCGATCTGGATAACTTCTTGAACTAGTTCAATATCAAAAAATGAGCTAGAGTCACCCAAATCTCAACTTCCTCGCTCTTGAAATCCCTCTCTTTCTCTCTAAGCAAAGAAATGATTTTTTTTCTTAAAATAAAAAAAAAAAGTAGAAATTGATTTTTTTTTATAAAATTTTACCTGACGTCGTGGTGACTGACCTCATAACACCATAGTGCTCCCCACTAAAGAGCACAACATTGTATCATTATCCAAGGTGTCACAACATTGAATTATTTTGGCAAAGTGATAGTGAGCTCATTACCACAATGCCATCTATCCCAACGCTACAATGCTCCCAAGGGACATTTATATATTTTCCAATCATGGAAAGAGACCCTTGGAATTCACTTCAAAATAGAATTAAACACTCAGAAACATATGCAAGGATTGTTAAATATAGAAATTTAATATATTACCTTTATCAGATTGGGTCAAATAGGTGAAACTGTGCAAAGATTTAGGCATTATAGAATGTCTCCTTAAATGCTTTATCATGTTGACTGGGTGACTTAATTTTCACAAAAGGATCATCCTTATGGACTGTAATATTCCTAACCTTCTTGCCTTTGAGAACCCTATACATCATCCTCTGATAGGTTTCCCCTGCATTCTTTTTATCAAATGGCATCACATTATAGAAGTATAATCACTTTTGTAGTGATGAAGGAAGTCTTCTAATATCCCCTAAGATGCATCTTAGTTTGTTGATAGCCTAAGAAGCCCAACAAAAAACTCATGAATGATTAATCTATTATCGATTCGGTTAGGGCATCGATCCTTTGAAATGGAATAATACAAGTTAGTGAAGTTCACACTTACCCTCCATTTCTTACTTCCATTTATAACATGACCACACTAGAGATTTAGTTTGGGTAGTAGAATTTGCTAATAAAGTTGACATCTACTAGCTTCTGCATTTCTTTTCTAATGGGCTCGATGAGCATGGCTATAGTCTTCCTTAATTTTTTTATTAGAATATATTCTTTCATAGTATTGAGTTTGTGGTAAGCAACTTCATAATTTGTCCGTACTATATCAACATTTTTCCATTCAAAGACATCTAAGGTGCCCCTGAGATCTTGGATTAACTCAATTTTATCCTCCTTACTTCAAAAAGCACTTAATCAAAGAGTTATAATGGATCCTATCATTTGTACCTTCCATGTGACCTATGAGGTCTAAGCTTAGTCCTTATTTCATTTCAAATTACAGCACTTTTTCTAAGGAATTTGACATCTTTCTTACTACATGCAAGTAGCATGTTTGTGACAACATGAGTTCATCTACCATTGTGATTTTTGCCCCCTCAACAATAAATTTAATTGCAATATGGTATAAGACTCCATGGCCTTCAATGAGTTTAATAGTGGTCTACCAAAGATAAGTTATAGGTTGGGTGAGTACTCCTTCAAACTCTATAAACACCCCTGATAAGCAAATGATTTGACCTATAGTAGGGGTGAGCTAGGAAGCAAGCATGTGCATTTTTTTCAAATGTAAATTTAAAAGTTATATTTAGAGAACTTGCTATATATATCAGAATGTTATCAATTTGATAAATTTATGATAAAGGAAATGTTGATGGTAATGTTGTGGATAAATTTACATTTTATTTGCCATATGATTTGCTTTTAATATCTCTTATGGTCAAATCTTAATAGATTAAGATTATACCATCTTAACAGATAGATTAATATTTACGATCAATTTGAAAAGAGAAACTTAGTTAATTTTTATAATCAAATAAAGTATAGGAATAATCAAGTTATCCTAATGTTATTCACTTATCATTTTGATTAATAAAGTAAATTAACGTATTTATCTTCATAATCAAATACAACATAAGAAATATTCAATTCATCTAAAAGGATAAAAAGAATATTGACTTAGCATTTTGATCATAAAACTAAATTAATATTTAAAGCTAGGTCTACATCCACAAATTCTTTCTCTACCTTAAAAAAAGAAACTAAAGTAGGGTTTATTTTAATTCTATATTCTAAACTTCCTATAAGCCCCTAATTACATCTTGAAAGAGAATACTCTTGATTAATGTAAAGATTAAAGATCTTCAAATTCATATAAATTTAAAGAAAGGCTTTGGTTATCAAGATTTTAATACATAGGCTTTTGATTGTAAATCTTTAATTTGGATTTAGAATTTACAATTCAACTTCAGATTTTGAATTTTTTAAATAATAAAATAAAATGATTGTGCAAATATAGAGTGAGTTCACAGCTAACAATCCTAATCACAATTAATCACCATATGAATGTTGGATTAGATGGCTCTAAGTAATGAATAAAGGAATCTTAATTTAGAAAAATTTGTTCATGACTTTATAATATGTACATAAACTTATAAGAAAATGATGCATGAAAAATAATGTTTAAATTAAAGGCTTTTATTCATTGATAATGTCTAAGAGTATTACCTAGGGTCTACTATAAAATAAAGGTGGTCATGCTCCACCAAAAACAAGCCCATATTTCTATTCCTATATAATATATATTTTAATATAATTGTTTATTTTATCTTGATATCTTCTAGCTTCTGAATCTTTTATAGAATTCCTAATCATAATGGTCTTCATAGGAAGAAGAATTATTTCCATTTGTAACTTGTCAATGTAATTAATAATTTTTTTTCAAATTTTTTACAACTCATGACATTGTACAAATAAATTTAGCTATACAAGTTTCTAAAACATTTAAATTTATATCAATTCCTAGGTATATTATATTTTTTATGAATATAAAAGAATAATTTATTTAATGAATATGCATAATGTTATGTGAGTGTGTTACGAGGGCTGTAGATTGAACTTTTAAATCATATAAAATTTCAGGGCTCTATCATGTTAAGAGAGTTGTTATTTGCATGTTTTTCATTCTTGCAACTTGTATAGTTTTGATAATTCCAAAGATTATTGTTTTAAGTATTATATTCTCCTAACACTTTTTGGAAGAATTATTTTTGCTCTTGTGTGGTCTAACATTTCAGAAAAATCAAAATCCAGAATAAAGAAGACTTTAAATCAAATTCAGCATGAGATAATTTTTAAATTGAAGTTTGTATTTTTCATTGTATTGAGTTTGAGAGAGTATAATTGTAATTGAGTAGCTTAACACACACACACACTTGGGGAGATCTTTAAAAAATCATATTGATCATACGGGACAAATCAAGTTCGTACGGGACGATCAGGGCAATTTTCCCCTCGGAAGAGCAATGGAACGAACATAAAGTGAGAAAATTTTTCTAAGTCCTGATCATCCAGATGAATTTCCATATTCGTCCCTGGATGATGCTCTTTAAATTCTCACTTTGAACTATTCATCCAGATGAAATGTTCCATTCGTCTCTTGATGAAGTTCTTTGGATACATGACTTGAACTATTTGTCCAGACGAACATTCATGTTCGTCCCAGGATGAAGTCCTTTGTTCCCTAGAAATTTTGGTCCGTCCTACGGTTTCGTTAAAACGAACCCTTGATAAAAATGTTCGTCCCAGGACGAACATATTTTGTACGGGATGATGATCGGGTATGAAGTCAGTTTGTACCAATATACATTGGGTTCGTATGCAACTATTTTTATAATATTCATACAGGACAATCTGACGATCTTCCAGGACGATCGACTGTGTACAGACTTGAAAGTCAGCAGTTTTTGGATGGCTTTTCGTGTCTTTCCTATAGAAAGTCAACTTAAACTATCTTGTAATCTTTTTTCCTACTAATCTTCATGTTAACAGAAGAGAGAGTGAACGAGAGAGTGTGAGAGAGTGTTTAAAGGAGGATTCTTACTACTAGAGCGTGAAGGATTCACTTGGAGCTCAAAAGTAAGAATCTCCAATAGTGATTTGTGATAAATTCACTCTTTTCTCTCATCCTTTTAGATTTCTTGTGAGAAGATCATTCAAGGAGATCTGGTTCTCTTCCAACACTTGGAGAGTGTTAACAGCCGAAGGGTTCTCTACTTACACTTGGAGAGTGTGAACAGCCGAAGGGTTCTCTGCCTATACTCGGAGAGTGTGAACAGCCGAAGGGTTCCCTGCCTACACTTGGAGAGTGTGAAAGGATGAAGGGTTCTCTGCCCACGCTTGGAGAGTGTGAAAGGACGGATGATTCTCTGCCAACACTTGGAGAGTGTAAAAGGACGACGGTTCTCTGCCGCACCGGGTAGTGGTGGAAGAGAGTTTTTGTGAAGGCTTCTCTACCTTGCTGTGGGTGCAAAAGGAGAGATGGGTGAAAAAGGAGAGTCACTAGTGGTACTAGTGCAATACTCGGAGGGTGCCTCCGGGAATGGATGTAAGTCGTGTTTGACTGAACCACTATAAATCTTGTGTCTTTTTATTTTACACTGCTTTTGTTTTTAATTTTAAATTTGTGGTTGAAAAACCTTTTCTACAAAAAATCACTAAAGTTGTTATCAATTCAATTTTAAAAAGAGGGATAATTTTTTTTTTAATTACCAATTCACACCCCCCCCCCCCCCCTCTTGGTTAGCCGCTGGGATATAAGCTTAGGTCTAACAACCTAATTCATATTGAACAAGTTTCAAGATATCATCCCTAAATAAATCTTGAATTTTCTTTTTGTTGAGCTTGTAAGGGTGAAATGACTATTTTCCTATAGTTACAGTATCTCCTTAAGAACCTTGAATATTTTCATTATATATCCAAGCATGCAAATATCCCATCTCAATATTCCTATTTACTTTTATACTCCTCCATCGAGGATACACATAACACTATATTTTAACTACATGTATGACCACTATGTATATTAAATTAAAAATGGGATAATATTAAAAACATCATTTAATATTTATAGAATAATATCCTTCATTAGTACTTAACATGAACTTTATATCATCAATCAAAAATAATGTAATTAGATAGACATAGAGTAAATGACAAGCAAATGAAATAATGAAAATACAAGAGAGTGATATCACCAAAAAGGATCAAGGTATTTCCTCCTAACGTTTTATCCCTTAACATACAAAGTTTCTTTAAGAAATATAGATTAAACACTCTAAATGGTTGTATCTTATTCTTCCCTAGTAAAGGTTATTGAAGGTTAGTTTGAATTCAAGTAATTAGTGATTTAAGAGTTCTGAATTTATTTTAAGGGAGTTTTGATTGTTTATATTGTATAAATTAGATTTTAAATAACATAACACTCAATAACTTCTAAGTGCTAGAATTCATTAATTAGCATGTCCTTGACTCATATTTTTAATGCTACTAATCCTCCAAAATGAGAAAGATAGGTTGTATAGATTCATTTTATTTTTATTAGGTGTTTTAGTTCTTAAGCTTTCCAATCCAACTTACACTTGCCTTCCTAATAGGAGTCAAGCATAATGGTTTGAAAGCTTCATTATATAAATATTTTACTATAGATTTTAATGGTTATTTAAGTTGAATAGTAACTATCTTTTTTTAATAAGGGCTAAGAGATTTATTTTACCCTCCTTAGGGCTAAGCAAAAAGCCTTTTATGCTCGAATTAACCAATAATTATCTATTTATTTAAGTTTGATTATTAGTTACATTTTTTAATTAATTTAAATCATTGATTACTTTTTAATATAATATTCAATTTAATACCTACATCCCATCAATTCATTCATGACATTGTCACAACAGGCACAAGGACCAAAGCCTCCTTAGGATATATGTGTTGTCCCGTAGCTCGTGTTTCTAACCTTCAAACTTTATTTACAAAGTGTTCTTTGTGTTTGATTATTTATCAGGGTTATTCACCTGATTTAATTCATTGAGTTGATGATTAGATGAATTTTTTTAATTTTTTGAATATTCAAATTTATTCAACTATTTAATTGATAAAGTTTGACCTAATTTTAATTTTTTATTTATATTAAATTCTAGAAATTTTATATTTTTCATAAATAATAGACCCAATGAGAAGCCCAATGCCTTTGAGTTTGTATCATCTAGATATTTATTGAATTAGTTATAATTTTTATTAGTTCAATACATTTTAAGGAATTAATTAATTAATTAATTAAGGAGATTTTTTATTTTTATACCAATTTAATTCAAACCTTTTAAAATATTACCCAAATGTCTTGGATGACTCTACGGGATAATTACAAGTGTTTGAAACCACTTTGGAATTTTTATTATTTTTTAATTATTTTAAGTAATTCATTATTGGTTATCTTAATTTTTAAATTACTTTTAATTTTAAAGAATTTTAAGGGTCTTTTAAGTTCCTCTATTAAGCATTTAATTCTGAGCATGTAATACTTTTGAATGTATTTTATTTGAATTAATTATGAATTAAGGAAAATTCTAAGTCAATTATGTAGTTTAAACTTGGGTTCACTAATTAACAAACCAAGTGAACTCCAAATGTAATATAATTTGAAATATAGCTTCATCTCAACCTATTCTTCATGCCCACTAAATATGGACTCATTAAATTCTTCCTAAGCTTTATAATTAATCCCATTTGGTAAATACATTTATACCTTAGGGGGTTTAATTTTGATAATTTACTTATGGGATTAGGTTTCAATCATTTGCATTCTAACCCATATACAAAGCATACTAAACACACAAAAGCATAAATCTTAATTCGTTATGGATTCACAAGCATACCAATTTAGAATCATAGGTCATTTCATACCAATAAACTTATGGTTTTTAATAAAAGCCCTTAAAGGTTTTCAATTGCCAAGAAAAAATTTTGGTATGTATAAAACATGCCAAAGAACCTACCCTATCAATTTTAGCTCATATTGAATTATATTTATTGTGTAATTTTAGAAATACTCGTGAGAGTATTTTTAAATTTACTTTTAATATATTTTGAATTGAGGTGTATAATCATGGGGCATCAATACTACTCCTCAAGATTAATCCATAGTTCCTAAGATTATGCTATATGGATAATTATGTGATGATTTATGAATTTTTTAATTTCACAAGGTTTTTAATAATTTTCCATAAATGAATTACACAGTCGCTATCTCTTTACATTCAAGACGCATGGATTGGTGAGGCTGTCATTTGCACTCAAACAGTTTAATGTGCTTTCACTACGATTATGTTATTCATAATCAGACTGATGAGATTTAATCTCTATTAAGTCATGGAATAATATAGGATCTAGTCAAGTTATTGATCAAAATCAACAGCTAGGATTTCAACTTCAACCTACCACTGAATAGATCATTTGATTTGAAATACATATTTAAGTGATTATGGGATCATTTGGTCAACCATCATTGACTTGGTCAATGGAATGGAGTTGGGTCCAATCCATTCAAAATAATGTTTTGAGATTAAGGGGTTGAAGAGCTTGGAATGCTTTCGAACTGACGTAGTTAATCTTAAATTCATGCCTAATCGATATACAAGTGATTAATCATAAATCTAAGATGAATTTGTCAGGCTTTAGGGAGATTGAAAATTATTTAAAAATAGGTTATCGAGCCAGACATTTTTGGTTTGGAATTAAATACTAAATTTTTTATTTTTTATTTTTTATTGGGTTTAGACAACGGACTTGGTTTAGATTTGATTGGAATATGGATTTGGAGTTTTAGATTTGTATTTCTCATATAATTGACAATATTGATGATTGTCTATAATAGAAAAGGTAATCAGGTGCAACAACTAGTGGTTATAAACTTATCAATTAAAGGTTTGATTTTACTTTAGATTTTGAGTGTGATGGTGAAGATCAATGATTGAAGTAAATTTTGATTTTAAAATGATCATAACACTAATAATTATTTTTTGATTATCAAGTGACTGATCTACTGATTAATTAACAATCAAGGATGACTGTCAAGTGTTGATTTATAGGCCAATGATATGATCACCATGACAAAGCAAATTAGTGAATTGGATTTGAGTTTTAGAATATAGCTCAATTATTTGTTTTAGAGATTGTATATTTGATGTGGAGAATTAAGCTCACTAAAAAATGAGGTCAACAAATGTCATTATTGGAGCTCCCTCCTAAAGCTTGTTATCTTCTAAAAAGGTAAGTGTTGAAACATCTATAGTGGGAGCTCACTAGATAAATGCTAAGTTTACTTCTCCAATCTTCATATTCTTTGCTAAGGTGTTTCATCACTCTCCGCCAATGATTAGAGTCAAGACTCTTATGTGGTGCTTTACGTGACCTAAGACAAGCATGTTGTTATCCCCTTCCATGGGTTCTTTTTGTGAGCTCTAGTTATGATATGCAAGATTGAATTCCCTTACTTTTTCAACCTTGATGAGATATTTATACTAAACCATGGATGTTAAAACATTCCTTTATATCTTGACCATGCTTCTTATGAAAAGCACAATAACTTTAAGTATACCAAGTGCATGCATTCACCTTCATGGGAAACATACAATTAAAGAAATCTTTGTTTAGAATAGCCTCTACTAGATTAGACATAGACATTCTCTGTAGAGTGTATGCGAGATAAGTTGGAAAATAATGTATGAGTTCTTCATGGTATAAGAAAGTGACATTAGTTGGATTCTTCCCTCTCAGAGTGGGCAGACCTGTAATCCTTAATAGCCTTGGCTATAGGGTACCCTTGGAACTTCTTAGAGACATTGATCTCATAATAGGTTATTCCTTATGTCTAACTTATCTCTATGATTAGTTCAATCTCATTCTCTCCCTCAGCGCTATTTCCTTAATGGGGAGAGCACATATGGTGAGCGGTTGAGGAGGATTAAACCACCCTATTGTATCCCTTAGAATTTATATGGTTATTAGCTTGCTCCTATAGTTCAGCAAAAGATCTTAGCTATTACAAGTCTAGTGCAAAAAAAAAATGATCATCCTTGTATCCTAAAGTCAAGACATCTTGGATTACTATAGGCTTTAAGTCCATTAGTTCAGGCATCTCTCTCTAAAATCTCGATATCAAACTCCTTGGTGATTCTCCAAGCTCTTTTCATAAAAACTTGGAAGTTCTTCCATGGCTTCTAGTTAGAGATATATTGAGTTACAAATATCCTTTTATTATTAAATAAGAAAGTGATCACTTCTACTGGCATGCATGTGAAACACCTAAGTGCCAACTCCATAAATATTGTAAAGAAAATGTGACACTTGAGGATGTCATCAATTTTTGATAGAGTGTGGCTCTTGATGCTATGTAACTTTGCACACACGCACCTTGGAAGAACTTATGACTGTTCCCTAGAGTTTTCTATTTTTGGTAACATCGTCCAATATTTATATCGGCCTGGATAATCAGTTCAAAAATAGAAACCCTAATTAGGGCATCATCCTCATTAAGGCAGCCGTCATTAAGCCGATCGGCCTGGACGATACTTGTATCGGCCAGGATGATAGGCTCTAATCAGAAAGAATCAGCTGCCATTATCAATTTAGGTATTCTTTATTTAAGGACATCGGCTAGGACAATCTATACATCGGCCTTGATGATGTAACACAGTTATACCTAAATTAATCTGATAATTATGGAAAGCAATTAAGGCTGATTGATACGATCACATCGGCCAGGCCGATCATAGGATCGGCCTGGACGATGTAACCAATTTTCTTCAGATCATCCCAAATCATCCCGACTGATTGAGCTTATTTTGTACTGATCGGCCAAGATGATATTTCTATTGTCCTGGATGATATTGCTATCGTCCTGGATGATAAAGTCCGCAAGTTGCATTAATGAGCTCGTTTTGTGATCTTCTATTTAAGCTTTTGACAACAGCATTTTTGTAAGCATCTTTGGCAGCCATTGTAGCTTCGTTCTTTTGGGGGAAACTTGAAGATAGAGCTTAGAAGGGAGTGAGGAATGGGTGAAGCTTGAGAGGGCGAGAAGATCCTGTGAGGGGGGACTCAAGGGAGTGTGGAGGGGGATTCCACACGGTTGCTCTAACAGGCTTGCACCTTAATACTGTCAGATTTAAGGCTCATCTTCAGGGAAGTTCACAGAAGAAAAAGATCTCTTTGGTGTCAAAGGAACCGGTGACTCCGTCGCACCAGGGAAGATGGAAGTGATTTTGTAAGGGCTTCTCCGCCTAGCTGTGTGGGCTAAAGGAGAGACACTTAGTTTAGTGCAATACTCGGAGGGTGCCTGCGAGGAGTGGACGTAGGTCAAGGTTTGACCGAACCACTATAAATCTGGTGTATTCTTTCCTTTATTACTTCCGCATTTAATTTCTGCACTTTGGTTTTCATTATGGTGAACCTTAATTTTGGTTTTAAGATTATGTTTGTTTTAAGTACCGATTCACCTCCCTTTTTAGTTAGTCTTGGGACTAGTTCATAAGGGGCCTAACATCCCAAACGAACTTTCACCTATGCCATCTTGATTCATCTTTATTTTCCTTTCTTCCCTATCTAGCAAGTAACATCAAGTAATGGTGCTATCATTCTCCTTATTAAGTAATGGCTCTAAGACTCTTAGCTATTTGAGATGTACCTTTTTTCTCATCAATGGTATCAACCCACTCTCATTGTGCCTAAGAGGGTGTTGTGTATATATAAATATATATATATATATATATATATATATATATATATATATATATATATATATATATATATATATATATTACACTTAATGTTACTAGCAAGCTAACTTATGTGCGTGTGATCAGAAACATGTGTAAGAATGGAGAGAATATTGGGAAAGCTTGAGAGAAGCTATAATAAATCTAAGAAAAAAAAAGGAATGATCCAAGTATTATAAGACTCAAAATATTAGGAAAAAAGCGATAAAAATGCTACTCTTTACCCCTTTACTTATAGGTTTACAAGAGCTATACAGAAGGTTGCACAATAAATAAGTAAAAAAGTACAATGCTACATAAACTACCCTGGACATGAGTCACTTCCTAGATGGTTGAGGCAGAAAAGGGAGTTGTAAAGTTCTAATGAAATATATCTAAGAAAGCTCAGTAGTGTTGAGTATGTAATAAACAAGTTCAACAGTGTGGGTTAGCATAATAGTGCCAAGTAGACTTGGGAGAGCTTGCGAGTCCAATGTAAGGGATACCTGATGGTTGAAATGTTGCCTAAGGGAAATTGGCAACCTGCTTTAAGTCCAAGATCAACTAGAATAGAAGGCCGGTGAGTTGAAGTAAAAAAAGAGATGTACTCAAAGGTTGAAAGACCATAATAAGCTAAGCTAAGAAGCCTCAAGATAGGTGTTAACCTGTTGTTTGAATTGGATGTATGGGGATGAAAACACCCGGCTAGATGAGAGATGGTTTCCTTGTGGGATGACTACATTCCGTGAGGCCAGTGACAAATTTCTTAGTCGGCAAGGTTCCTCATTCCCCCCAAGACAAGCGACCTTCCTATATAGGCTTAGGTGAGTGGGGCCTACTATCACTTGGGTGAGGTCTTCTGTTGAGTCTAGTAATTAGGTTGTTAAGCCTAAGTGAATGTCCCAAGGCTACTAAGAGGGGGGGGGTGAATTGGTAGTTTTAAAAATTTTAAACCCCCTTTTTGAAATTATGTTGAATCGAAATAAAAATGTTTCTTTTAGATTTTTATAGAAAATATTTTTCAACCACTGAGTTTTTAAAACTGAAAATTAAAATGCGGAAACGTTAAAACAGTAAAGTAAATGACACCAGATTTATAGTGGTTGGTCTAAAACCAGACCTACATCCACTCCCCAGAGGCACCCTCTGAGTATTGCACTAATACCAATAATGACTCTCCTTTTGCACCCACAGCAAGGCAGAGAAGCCCTTTACAACACACTCTTTTTACCACTCCCCGGTGCGGCAGAGAACCGTTGCCCTTTTACACAATCCCCAATGTTGGCAGAGAACCGTCATCCTTTCACACTCTCCTAGTGTGGGCAGAGAACCCTTTGGCTATTTACACTCTCCAAGTGTAGGCAGCGAACCCTTCGGCTATTCACACTCTCGAAGTGTAGGCAGCGAACCCTTCGGCTATTCACACTCTCCAAGTGTAGGCAGTGAACCCTTCGGCTATTCACACTCTCCAAGTGTAGGCAGCAAACCCTTCGGCTATTCACACTCTCTAAGTGTCGGCAGCGAACCGGCTCTCTTGACAGATCTTCTCACAAGAAATCTAGAAGGAAGAAAGAAAAGAGTGAAATAATCTCAATTCACAAGTAGAGATTCTTATCTTTGAACTCCAAGTGAAGCCTTCACGCTCCAGTGGTAGGAATCCTCCTTTGAATGCACTCTCACACTCTCTCCTTAGCTATTCTTTTAAGAGGCACGAGGATCAAATGACAAAAAGATTGGGTGGCAGTCTAATTTGGACTATTTATATAAAAGACAAGAAAAACCGCCCAAAAACTGCAAGTATTCAATTCTGTACGCAGTGGATCGTCCCGTACGATTGTGGATCGTCCTGGACGATTTTAATTAAACGCCTTGAAACGACCCTATTTGTATATGTGTACGAAATATTTTCGTACATGCTGATCATCTCGTACGAACTAAGTTCGTCCGGTACGAACGGTTATTACTAGGTCGGTTCTAGAAACTGCTGAAAACCGTTCCAAGTCGGTTAATCGTTTGGACGAAAATTTATTCGTCTAGATGAAATTTTTACAGAGCACCGATCGTCCCGGACGATTATTAATTTCGTCTGGACGAAAATTTTCAAGAGGACCAATCGCCATGGACGATAATTTAATTTCGTCTGGACAAAAATTTTCCAGAGACCAGAACGTCCCGGACGATTATTAATTTTGTCTGGATGAAAATTTTCCAGAGGACCAATCGCCATTGACGATAAATTAATTTCGTCTGGACGAAACTTTTTCAGAGACCAGATCATCCTGGACGATTGTAAAATTCGTCCCGGACGAATAGGACTTAGAAAATTTTTAAGCAAGTTCCTATTCGTTCCATGTGCTCAATAGGAGATAACTGTCTGATCGTCCCGTACGAACGGATATCGTCCAGTAGGATCAGTATAAATTTTTTATGATCTCCTTATGTGTGTGTGTGTATGTTTTTATTCACTCAATTATAATCACTCCCTTTCAATTTAAATTACAAAGAAGTGCAAACTTCAAATTTTACAAAGTATCTCATTCTGAATTTGATTTGAAGTTTTCGTAGTCTGGAGTTCGTTTTTCCTAAAATGTTAGTACACACAAGAGCAAATACAAATCTTCTAAAATTGTTAGGAGATAACTACATATTTGAACAATAATGTTTGGAATCATTAAAACTACATAAGTTGCAAAAATGTAAAGCATTCAAATAGCAACTATTTTAACAATCTCCCCCTTTTTGATGATGGCAAAATGATTATTGTTTGTATGGTTTCAATTTAAACAATTCTCTTAAACTCCCCCTGAATTGATGAATATATGAAAATAAGGAGGCATTTTGAAGCAAAGAACAAATTTTTTGTTTTTCAAAGAATTTTTTAACAAAATCACAAAGTCAAATACAAAACCAAAATGCAAACAAAACAAAACAAAACATACAAACACAATAATAATAACAAAACATACAAACACAATAATTTTGGTAATAACAAAACATACAAACACAATAATTTCTCCCCCTTTTTGACAACAATAAAAAGTGAAGAAGAAATAGACAAGAAATGTAAGTAATTATATGAAATTTATTTGAAAATTTAATCTAAATGGTGATTGTCTTAAGTTTTGCAATCTAAAACTAATAACATTAGGTAAATCATAGAAATTCATAGAATTTAAGAATTGATATAACATTGTAAGTAAGAACAATTTATCAAAAACATAATTCAATTTAGACTTAGGAATATAGAAAATCATTACAAGAGAGAAGAATAAAAATTCTATATTTCAAAGTTCAATAGAATATAAATGAATATAAGGGCAATTTGAATTAAGAGATTGAAAGAATTTGGAAAGAAGAGAATTACCACAAGTGGCGCTTTGCGCATCTTTTTCAAAAATTTTGGCACATTTTTGTGCATTTTTTGACATTGGGCTAATTTTGTGCCTCTTTTTTTTATATATATTTGCAAACCTTTGCGCATTCCTTTTGATTTTTGTACTATTTGTATAATTTTCAAGAGTAATTGAAACCAATTCTTTCCAAGATCAATAATCTAAAATTTCAAATTTTTCTAAGTGCATAAATATCACTTGAGCAAAGAAATACAAAATAAATAAACATCTAAAATGCAATAATAATATTAACGTGTATGTAGTCTAAATGAATAGACATGAATTTAAAAATTCTAATTATAACAAGTTATAAACAAGGTTTTAAATTTAGAAAGACTATATTTTCTAATGTAATTAATCTCAAATCACAATCTAATTTAAGCACAATTAAGATTAAATAAGACTAATGAAATTCATAATAATTAGGCACATTCCAAAAACAAATCAAAATTAAATCAACTACGACATATTTTGATATTAATGAGAAAGATTACATGATCATTTCATAATATCAAAACAACAATAAAAACAACAAACATAAACAAACATAACTAAGACAAATACTAAAATAAACACTAACACAACAAGCACAAACACAAGTACAACAAAAACAAAATCATCTTTCATTCTCTATTCTTTTGGAGGAGGAGAAGGAATGCCAACAAAAAGATTGAAGTAGGAGGCCATCAACATAACATTGGTATTAATTTCATGTACTTCATTTTTGATACTATCAATGTCCTGTTGTTGCTGCATAAGTTGAGCATCAATTTGATCAAATCTTTGATCAACATGAGTCTCAAGTCTATCAAATTTCTCAATCAGATTCTGATAATCTGATTGAGGTGCAGAAGTTTGCTCTCCTTCTTCTTCTTCTTCAGAAGCACTGGCATGTGCTTTCCCTTTTTCCTCCTTAAAAATTGCTCTGAAGGAAGCATCATTGTAGTATACTGGCTCTTCGTATTCATCATCAGGATGCACTAAGTTGTATTTCTTTTCCAAAATGTATGTAACTAAGTGTCCTAATGAGATGTTCCTTTTTCTCTTCTGTTCTACATGCCCAATTTCTGAAAGTCCATAGAGATGGTCTAGGATAAGTTGGGTTTCGTCGATAGGCTTACAATCCATAATCAAAAAAGTTAGAACAGAAAGGAGAGGGGTAATATTGATCCTATCACTAGCTTTAGGAATGATTGAAGATTGAAGGATATGCTGGATGATTCGAGCGTTTCTGGTCATTCCTGAAACTCTAGCAACATGATATGTTAAGCCACTTTGTCTAATCACCCTATTGACATCATACCATTTAAAAGTGTCTTCACTCATTAGGGTGTGGGCTCTATAACCTTCAGTTCTTAAGCTTAGAAAGGTACCAATGTCGTGCTTGGTGATTTCAACTTTTTGTTTCAAAACATAAGAACTTATGGAGGAGTGGTCGGAATTAAAACTCATGTTGGCTAGGAAATAGAGAAAGGTCTGTTTGTTGTAAAAGTGGACGAGAGAAAGAATGAATTGAAACTGGGTGGAGGCAAAAAGGTGCATTTCCTTAAAGTGAATCTCGCTTTGAATCAGAATGCGAGAGGGAGTTATTTTGGCAGAGGCAAAACGAGAAAAAGATTCCTCATTTGCTTTTGATAAGAAGTTTTAAGAGGCATTTCTGTGAGGTTTCTTAGCCAACACCTTTTGTCTTTTACTTGAGGAGGCCATTGTTAATTTTAAGTTGAAAGGGATTGAAAGTGAAGTTTGGAAATGTGATTGTTGAGTTAGAAAGCCTTCATATTTAAAGAAAACGATACGTTCGTCCTGGACAAAAACAGTTCGTCCTAGACAAAAATTATCGTTTGTCTGGACGAAAACATTTCGTACAGACGATCAAATTCGTCCAAAATGAAACGGCTTTTCGTAATCAACACAATTTACGATGCGTCCTTTCGTACAGACTTTTGACTTGACCGATCGTACAGACGAAAAAATTTCGTACAGACGATCAAAATTTAATTCATTTTAATGTCAGTTGAAAACCGTCCCCTACAATGAAATGACGTCTGTTCGTCTGGATGAACAAAAAGTTCGCACGGACGAACTTCACATTTAAAACTGCCTTATCCACTCAACCGTTGTATTCAATCGTCCCGACGTTTGAGAGAGAAAAAAATTTCATCCTGGATGATTATAAGATCGTACAGACGAACTACATTAAAACTGCTCTCAAAACGTTTCATATCACGCAAACTGAATCTTACACACATCGTTCAGTACGAAAAATTTCGTCCTGAACGATTTCATCACATTTTTGGATTTTTGAAATTTTTTATTGAAGAAAATCAAACAAAACATTCAAAACACAGAAAACAAAGACAAAACCACAGACTCTAAAATAAACTCATTCAAAACACTCAAAAATCACAAAATTCAAAACAAAAATCAAAGACAAATAACTAAGAAAACATAAATATCAATGTTGCAAAAACATTTTTATTTAAGCATTCAAATCAATAACACCTAGCCTTGTTCTTAATGTACTGAAGGTATCAAAGGCTAAAGGTTTTGTAAAAATGTCTACAAGTTGATTTTTAGTTGAAACATGTGTGAGTTCAATTTCTCCCTTGGATACATGATCCTTTATGAAATGATGTCTTATGTCAATGTGTTTGGTTCTAGAATGTTGAATAGGATTTTTGGAAATGCAAATAGCACTAGTATTGTCACAATAAATTGGAATAGTGCCTATAATTAATCCTAAATCAATCAACTGTTGTTTTAACCAAAGTACTTGTGCCACACAACTTTCTAATGCAATGTATTCTGCTTCTGCAGTAGATAGGGCTACTGAATTTTGTTTTCTACTGGACCAAGAAACTAATGAATTTCCAATGAATTGACATGTTCCAGAAGTGCTTTTCCTATCCACTCTACAGCCTGCAAAGTCAGAATCTAAATAACCAATAATTTCAAATGAAGAGCTCAACTTAGGATACCAAATTCTTAAGTTTTGAGTTCCTAGCAAGTATCTTAAAATCCTTTTCACTGCTGTCAAATGTGATTCTTTTGGATCTGATTGAAATCTAGCACATAAGCAAACACTGAACATTATATCTGGTCGGCTAGCAGTCAAGTAAAGCAAAGATCCAATAACCCCTCTATATTTCTTTTGATCAACAGATTTTCCCTTAAGGTCCTTATCCAACTGAACTGAGGAACTCATTGGTGTACTAAAAGGTTTAGCATTGTCCATTTCATATTTTTTGAGGATGTCCTTAATATATTTAGTTTGGCTAAGAAATGTTCCTACCTCAAGTTGCTTAATGCTAAAACCTAGAAAGTAATTTAGATCTCCTATTAGACTCATTTCAAATTCACTACTCATTATTTTAGAAAAATCATCACAAAGATTTTTATTTGAAGATCCAAAAATGATATCATCCACATAAATTTGAACAATGAGTATATCCTTTCCAAATTTCTTTAAAAAGAGAGTTGTATCCACACTTCCTTTTTTAAAAGATCTTTCAAGTAGGAAGTTGCTCAACCTCTCATACCAAGCCCTAGGTGCCTGTTTCAATCCATATAATGCCTTTTTTAACTTGAAACATGATTTGGGTATTTTGAATTTTTAAAGCCTGGAGGTTGTTCTACAAAAACATCTTCTTCAGTTACCCCATTTAAAAAGGCACTTTTGACATCCATTTGAAATAATTTAAAACCTTTAAAACAGACAAAGGCTAGTAAAACCCTAATTGCTTCAAGTCTAGCTACAGGGGCAAAGGTCTCCTCAAAATTAATTCCTTCAATTTGATTATACCCCTAAGCAACTAATCTAGCCTTATTTTTAATGACTACTCCTGAGTCTTTCATTTTATTTTTGAACACCCACTTGGTTCCAACAACACTTTAATATTTTGGCCTTGTAGTTAATTCCCAAACTTTATTTCTTACAAATTGATTTAACTCTTCTTGCATGGCCAATATCTAAAATTCATCAGAAAGTGCTTGATCAATATTAGTGGGTTCTATTGTTGAAATAAAGGCTGAATGATTGACTTCCTTGTTTAATCCACACCTAGTTCTAACACCCTCACTAGGTTCACCTATAATCAATTCTCTTGGGTGGTTTTTAGAAAATCTCAAATCTCTAGGCAAAGGGTTTTCTCTTTCTAAATTTTCTTCCACATTTTCTTCCACATTTTCTTCCAAATTTAATCTATCAATCTTTTGGGAGTTTTCCTCAATTTCTTCTTCAACAATATTTGTCTCTTCCAAATTTCCAGATTCATCAAATACAACATGTGTGGTTTCTTCAATGACTAAAGTTCTTTTGTTGAATACCCTATAAGATTTTCCAACACTTGAATATCCAACAAAAATTCCTTCATCTGATTTTGGATAAAATTTTCCTAAGGCAGATTTTCCATTGTTATGAATGAACACCTTGCAACCAAATACATGCAAATGAGACAAGTTAGGTGTTCTACCTTTTAGCAACTCATAGGATGTTTTATTTAAATTTGATCTCACATTCACCCTATTCAGAACATAGCATGCAGTGCTAACCGCCTCAGCCCAAAAATATCTATGAAGTGAGTATTCTGCCAACATTGCTCGGGCGACTTCTATTAATGTTATGCTTTTCCTTTCAACTATCCCATTTTGTTGAGGGGTTCTAGGTGCAGAAAAATTATGATCAATCCCTTTTTCTTTACAAAAATTTTCAAATCTTTCATTTTCAAATTCTCCTCCATGATCACTTTGTAAAGAAATTATTTCACATCCTAGTTTTCTTTGAATCCAAGTTGAAAAATTTCTGAATTCCTCAAATGATTCACTTTTATGAAAAAGAAATCTAACCCAAGTGAATCTTGAGAAATCATCCACTATAACAAATCTGTATACCTTCCCTCCTAGACTTACAGTTCCTAGTGGTCCAAAAAGATCCATGTGAAGAATTTCTAAAGGTTTACTAGTTCTAAGATCCTTATTGGACTTAAAAGAGGACTTCACTTGTTTTCCTAATTGACATGCATCACAAAGGTGGTCCTTGGTAAAGTCTAGTTTTGGTACACCTCTCACTAAGTTCTTTTGGGTAATTCTTCTAAGGTTTTTCATACTAGAATGACAAAGTCTCCTATGCCAAACCCATGATTCATCAGAAACAATTTTTAAACAAAAAGTAGTAGGAGATTGAATAGAATTCAAATCTAGCATGTAAACATTGTTTACCCTTTTTCCATTTAAGACTTCTTTTCCATTTAGGCTTAATATGCAGCTAGTAGGTAAAAATTTCACATTATAGCCCTTATCATATAGCTGGCTTATACTTAACAGATTATGTTTTAAGCCTTCAACCAATAACACATTATCTATGAAAAAGTTTTTAAAATTTTCAATCATACCAGATCTAATCACTTTCTTTGTTGTATTATCTCCAAGTGTAACCTTGCCTCCACTCCTGGCTTCCAGCGTTATGAATTGAGCAGTATCTCCAGTCATATGCTTTGAACATCCGCTATCCAGGTACCATATGCTCCCACGAGGTCTTGTGTGAGAGCACTCCAGCAAAACTCTCAAATGTTAGACCTGGGAACCCAAACAAGTTTGGGTTCACCTTTTAGCAATTTATAATCAGATGCATGTATAATATGTCTAGGTTTATGCATCTTAGGTCTCCACACCATATTAGATTTCATCTTTAAAGTACAGGTGTGAGCTATATGTCCCAAAAATCCACAATTATTACATTTAACATTAGGAAAAATATTCCTAAGTTTTCTTCCATTTGATTGTCTCCTAAGGAATTTCATATATTTAGGATTTGTAAAATTTTCAAGTTTAGGGGGATTCTATCCTCGAGAGCTCTTATTGTCAATTTATAAAATGAATTCATATCTTCTAAGATTCAATTTGTATAATTGATTCGATATGTTTTTCTCTTAGATTCATCCTTAAAATTTTTAAAATCTTTTTTAAGTTCAGCATAGGATGATTTTAAATTCTCAAAATTTTTATTCAAGTCATCATATTCATCAAGTAATTTCATGTGGTTGTCATCTATTAAAGCATGATCTTTCCTAAGGATTTCGTGTTCCTTCTTAAGCTCTTCCAGTTCTAAATTTAAACTAGCATGCATCTTTTTCATTTTCCTATATGCATCATGCATGTGTTCAGAAACTTCAAATAATTCATCATAGGTTAAGTCACATACCTCTTCTTGATCTGATTGTTCAACATTATCTGCCATCAAGCAAAGGTTGGTGACTTCTTCTTCTTTTTCAGTCTCAGATGAGTCTGAAGCTGAGTCCGCCCAGAAAGCTCTTTGAAACTTCTTCTTGTCCTTCTTTACCATTGGTTTCTCCTCTACCTTCTCCATGCTAGGAGTGGCTTTGAGTTTTGGGCAATCAGTCTTTATATGACCTGATTTTCTGCATTCATAACAAATCACTTCATTAGAAACCTTGTCATTTCTGTTAAACTTACCTCTGTTCCATTGCTGGCGTCTTTTCTGCTTTCTCTTTAAAAAGCTTCTGAATTGTCTAGTCATCAGTGCAATATCATCTTCATCCTCAAGTTGTGAGTGTTCACTCTCTGATTCTTCCATCTTTAATGCAATATTTTTCTCCTTTCGTGGTTCACCTGCATCAATCTTTCTTTGACTTACTCCTTGTTCATAAGCAATGAGTGAACCAAGAAGATTAGCAATAGAATATATGTTTAGATCTTTAGACTCTGTAATTGTAGTAATTTTAGCATCATAAGCAGTAGGTAAACATCGAAGAATTTTATTGACCATTTCAGCATTTGTTAATTCCCTACCAAGTGCATGCAAAGAAGTGACAATTTGTGTGAATGTTGTGTACAAGTTAGAAATAGATTTATTAGGTTTCATGCGAAACAGTTCATAGTCATGTAACAAGATATTGAGTCTTGATTGCTTAACCTCATTTGTCCCTTCATAAGTTGTACAAAGTCTATCCCATATGTCCTTTCCACTTTTGCAAGTGGAAACCCGCATGTAGTCTTCAGATTTTAAAGCACAAAAGAAACTATTTAGACATTTGGCATTTAATTGTGCTAAGTCATGTTCTTCTATAGTCCAATCTGCAAAAGGTATTTCTACCCTAACTCCATCAACTAATCTAGTTGGTTTTATGTAACCTTCCTGGACTAGCATTCATATGCGATAATCAAGTGATTGTAAGAAAGTAGACATGCGTGTTTTCCAAAAATCAAAAGAAATATTGTCAAACAGTGGAGGTCTAGTGATAGAGGAACCTTCAGGTGTGTTTCGGTTTCCAAATGTAGCCATCTAAATTAATTAAAAAGTAGTTCAAACTTATGATTTTGAAACAAATATCTGATACCACTTGTTGAGTCTAGTAATTAGGTTGTTAAGCCTAAGTGAATGTCCCAAGGCTACCAAGAGGGGGGTGAATTGGTAGTTTTAAAAATTTTAAACCCTCTTTTTGAAATTATGTTGAATCAAAATAAAAATGTTTCTTTTAGATTTTTATAGAAAATATTTTTCAACCACAGAATTTTTAAAACTGAAAATTAAAATGCGGAAACGTAAAAACAGTAAAGTAAATGATACCATAATTATAGTGGTTCGGTCTAAAACCAGACCTACATCCACTCCCCGGAGGCACCCTCTGAGTATTGCACTAATACCAATAGTGACTCTCCTTTTGCACCCACAGCAAGGCGGAGAAGCCTTTACAACACACTCTTTTCACCACTCCCCAGTGCGGCAGAGAACTGTTGTCCTTTTACACAATCCCCAGTGTTGGCAGAGAACCGTCATCCTTTCACACTCTCCTAGTGTGGGCAGAGAACCCTTCGGCTATTTACACTCTCCAAGTGTAGGCAGCGAACCCTTCAGCTATTCACACTCTCCAAGTGTAGACAGCGAACCCTTCGGCTATTCACACTCTCCAAGTGTAAGCAGCGAACCCTTCGGCTATTCACACTCTCCAAGTGTAGGCAGCAAACCCTTCGGCTATTCACACTCTCCAAGTGTCGGCAGCGAACCGGATCTCCTTGACAGATCTTCTCACAAGAAATCTAGAAGGAAGAAAGAAAAGAGTGAAGTAATCCCAATTCACAAGTAGAGATTCTTACCTTTGAACTCTAAGTGAAGCCTTCACGCTCCAGTGGTAGGAATCCTCCTTTGAATACACTCTCACACTCTCTCCTTAGCTATTCTTTCAAGAGGCACGAAAATCAAATGACAAAAAGATTGGGTGACAGTCTAATTTGGACTATTTATACAAAAGACAAGAAAAATCGCCCAAAAACTGCAAGTATTCAATTCTGTACGCAGTGGATCATCCTGGACGATTTTACTTAAACGCCTTGAAACGACCCTATTTATATGTGTACGAAATATTTTCGTACATGCTGATCGTCTCATACGAACTAAGTTCGTCCGGTACGAACGGTTATTACATTGTCGGTTCTAGAAACTGCTGAAAACTGTTCTAAGTCAGTTAATCGTTTGGACGAAAATTTATTCGTCTGGACGAAATTTTTACAAAGCACCGATCGTCCAGGACGATTATTAATTTCATCTGGACAAAAATTTTCCAGAGGACCAATCGCCATGGACGATAATTTAATTTCGTGTGGACAAAAATTTTCCAGAGACCAGATCATCCCGGACGATTATTAATTTCGTCTGGATGAAAATTTTCCAGAGGACCAATCGCCATTGACGATAAATTAATTTCGTCTGGACAAAACTTTTCCAGAGACCAGATCGTCCTAGACGATTATAAAATTCGTCCCGGACGAATAGTACTTAGAAAATTTTTAAGCAAGTTCCTATTCGTTCCATGTGCTCAATAGGAGATAACTGTCTGATCGTCCCGTATGAACGGATATCGTCCAGTACGATCAGTATAAATTTTTTATGATCTCCTTATGTGTGTGTGTATGTTTTTATTCACTCAATTACAATCACTCCCTTTCAATTTAAATTACAAAGAAGTGCAAACTTCAAATTTTACAAAGTATCTCATTCTGAATTTGATTTGAAGTTTTCGTAGTCTGGAGTTCATTTTTCCTGAAATGTTAGTACACACAAGAGCAAATACAAATCTTCTAAAATTGTTAGGAGATAACTACATATTTGAACAATAATGTTTGGAATCATCAAAACTACAAAAGTTGCAAAAATGTAAAGCATTCAAATAGTAACTATCTTAACATCTTCTATGGGATTCATTAGATGCAAGTCATCTCTTAACTACTTACTTGTTAGAGCATATGAGATTATACATGAGAAGGCACGATCTAATAATGCAACTTTGGAGTTATGATTCTGCCTATAAATTATCTACATTCATCTTTTATATATATATAATATACATATATATATATATTATTGCATCCTGGAGTATTCACAGTGGTAGAGAAATATTTAGTTTAAAGTCTTAGCATTCTACAAAGTTCCAGCACACAAGCAAATAAGAGAAAGTGTGTAACATTCATAAGAGACGCCATAATTTTTACGTGGAAACCTCTGAATAGGGGGAAAAACCACTGGGCCTAGCCTAGTTTGAATGAATCCACTAGTATTTGCAATCGATTACAAATGAGGCCCTTCCTTAGGAGAAGGCCTTGGCTTAATGTCACAAACGTACATAATATAGAGCACATTATGTGATCGGAGTTACATAGACATGTTTGTTTGGTCAATATGACCATAATTGTTGGGATAGAGGTCAGAAAGATCATAGTTCACAGGAGACTAGGGTCAGAAAGATCATTGTCTGGTGATGTTTGTTAGAAGGATCGTAATATATAGGAGATTGAGGCCAAAAAGATCGTTGTAGTAGGGTGGTACTCTGGTAGAACTCTAGGCATCAGGTGGTGTCCTAATTAAAGTTCATGCCTAAGGTGATAGTTCGGTAGAAGTTTGGGCCTCGGGTGGTTATCCGGCAAAAGTCTGGTCATCAAATGGCGGTCCGATAGAAGTCTGGGCCTCAGGTGGTGGTCCGGTGGAGCAACGACGTTACAAGGTTGTATGGCAGAACTCTGGGCCTTAGGTGGTGGCCTGTTAGAGCACAAGGCCTCAAGTGATGGCCTGGTGGAACACAGGGCCTCAAGTGGTGGTCCGGCAGAGCAATGATATCATGTAGTGGTTTGGCAGAGGTTAGGGCCTCAAGTAGAGGTTCGGTGAAGCAACGACATCAATCGGTGGCCCGACGGAGGTGAGTGCCTCAAGTGGTGTTTCGGCAGAGTAAAGGCATCAAGTGGTGGTCCGATGAAGGTGAGGGCCTCAAGTGGTGGTCCGGTGGAACAATTACATCATATGGTGGTCCAGCGAAGGTAAGGGCCTCAAGTGGTGGTTCGATAGAGCAACATGATTAGGTGGTGGTCTGACAGAGGTGAGGGCCTTAAGTGGTGATCCGGTGGAGCTCAGGAGGTGGATGAGTACGAGCTTCTTCCTTCTCTTCTTGCTTTGGTCCCCTTTCAAGAGAAATGATTGGTCTATTTATAGATTTTTGGAGTAGCATGGCCCGTAAATAAGTGAGAGATCAAGGGTAAATGGTGAGTGGTTGGATGAACAGTCGATATTGAATCCCTTGATCATAGACCATTCGTTAGACATTTGAAGGTCTTAATGATGTCAAAATTTGGCAATCTTAGGCTTGTTGGATTTTTCTCGTCGAGCTACTCAATTTGATTATAAGCTCATAATGTTTGGAAACTATTTGGTAATCCAAATTGTGGTTTGAACCTTCCAACATCGCTTCAGGTCCTTAATTTAAACACATTTGGGCTCGGATTGAGTATAATTTTATGTCATTGGGTTCGTATTTCTAAGACATTCAGTTTGATTGTAAGTTTGCGGAAATTAAAGTTTGGCGGTTCCAATTTTAATTTTCAACATTTCCAACTTGATTTTGCATCGAGATTCGTGCCCAATCAAGATATTTTCTTAATGACATATTAGTTGCCCCATTTTTTTTAGACATTGATATTCTAGAATTCCGAAAATACATATTATAGCTCTTAAAAATTTTTTGTGCAATTTGAAACTTGGAAAAAGTCCAATCTTTAGCGTAGATTTCTCGAACGGCTTTAAAAGTGACAAAATTTAGTCCGGAACATTGAAATACGATTTTGGGGATCCTAAAAAAGTCCAATTTGGCCTTTTTGGGGCCAAAATTAGGCCCATAAAGTAGTTGGGATGTACAAGCCGACGACCGCTGCCGCTCCGCACCACGCCTCAGCCCACACCACCTGACCCACCTGGCCCGTGCCTAGCCTGCCCGTTAACCTGCCCAGCCATTTCTTAGCCTACCCGTAGTCCACATCCAACCCACGCACTAGCCCACGTGCTCGTTCCTTGCCCGTCCTGCCCATTCTTGCATAGCCCACCGGCTAACCATTGTTTGGAAACCAGCAGTTAGCCCAAACCACTAGTGGTTTCTGAAATTTTTTTTTTTCAACTTCCCCTCCTCTTTACGATAAATACCCCCGTTGGGGGTATTAAAAACATTTTACATTTCTGTTTCTTCCTCCTTTCTTTAAATTGAGGACTTCCCTTTGCCTTATATGGGTGGTATCCCTCGTGCAGGCCCAAGGCCCCTCTTTGTGCAAGATGGACCAGAGATCCCCCATTCTCCCTCATTTGTTTGAGAGATCCTGCGGGGTTCTGATGTTAGTTGGTTGGCAATGGAGGTTAAAGATACTGTTGTAAGGAGGGAGGTTAAAAAGACTATTGACGGGCATAAATCTGGCATCGAGTAGAAATATGGCATCGGGTCGGAGTCTGACGATAGATTGAAGTCTGACGAATGGTGAAAATTTGGCATCGAGTAAAAGTCTAACGATGTGCATAAATTTAATGTCTGGAAGAATTCTAATGTTAGGGATAAGTATAATGATGGGTAGAAATTCCATGTCTGGTAGAAGCCCGATGAATGTCCGTCGATAGGTAGGAGTTCGACATCAGGTAGAAGTATAATGTCGGGTAGAATACCAACTAAAGTTTATCGAAGGGAAGAAGTCTGACGATGACTAGTTGTCCGATGGCATGCAGAAGTCCGACATTGGGTAGAAGTATTGCATCAGGTAGAAGACCAATGAAAGTCCATCGACGGGCAAAATTTGATGGCAGGAAGAAGTTCGACGTCAGGTAGAAGTACAGCGTCAGGTAGAAGACCGATGAAAATTCATGAACAGTTAAAAGTTCGACGACGCGTAGTAGTCCAACAACAGGTATATGTTTAATGTCATGTAGAAGTACATCATCGGGTAGAAGACCGATGAAAGTCTATCGATGGGTTGAAGTTTGACGACATGTAGTAGTCCGATGATAAGTAGAGGTCTGATGTCTGGTAGAAGTATAGCATCAAGTAGAAGACCGATGAAAATCCATCGACGGGTAGAAGCCCGATGATGGGTAGTAGTCCGACGGTAGGCAAAAGTTTGATGTCAGCTAGAATTAATGTGTCGGGTAGAACACTGACGAAAGTCCATCAACAAGCAGAACTCCAATGACGTGTAGAAGTCTGATGGCTAGCAGAAGTCTGTTGTTGGGTAGAAGTACTACATCGAGTAGAAGACTAACGAAAGTTCATCAACGGGCAGAAGTCCATCAACGGGTAGTAGTCGGACGACAGATAGAAGTTTGATGACAGGTAGAAGTACAGCATCAGGTAGAAGACCAGCAAAAGTCCATTGACAGGAAGAAGTCTGATGATGGGTAGTAGTCCGACGTCAGATAGAAGACTGACGAAAGTCTATTGACGGGTAGAAGTCTGACGATATGTAGTAGTCCAACGATAGGGAGAAGTTTAACGACGGGTAGAAGTATTACTTTGGGTAGAAGATCGATGAAAATCCATTGACGAGTAGAAGTCTGAAGACGGGTAGTAGTCCGACAACACACAGAAGTTCGTTGTCAGGTAGAAGTACTACAACGGGAAGAAACCCGACAAAAGTTCAATGACGGGCAGGTGTCTAACATTGGGTAGAAATATGGCCTCAAGTAGAAGACCAATGAAAGTCCATTGATGGGCAGACGTCCGACGACGGGTAGAAGTCTAATCTATGGGCAAAAGTTTGACGTCGAGTAGAAGTAAAGCATTGGGTAGAAGATAAATGAAAGTCCATCGACGGACAAAAGTCTAACGATAAATAGTAGTCCGATGGTGGCCAGAAGTATGAAATCTGGCAGAAGTAATATATTAGGTAGAAGATCGATGAAAGTCTATCGACGGGCAAAAGTTCGACATCTGGTAAAAGTACGACATCGGGTAGAAGTCCGACGAAAGTCCATCGACTATATTCTAATGATGTTAACCTTTATAGAAGAGGTCAAGATAATCCATCAAGGATGTAAGACCTATATGAGGTTGTATATTATAGCATTTGCTCGATGATTTTAACCTATATGAAGGAGGTCAAGAGAATCCACTAAGGATGTAAGACCTATTCGAGGTTATATGTCAGAGCCTTTCTCGATGATGTTAACCAATAGGAAAAAGGTCGAGAGAATCTACTAAGAATTTAAGACCTATCTGAGATTGTATGTCAGAGCCTTGCTAGATCATATTAACTTGTGTGGAAGAGGTCGAGAGAATTCACCAAGAATATAAGACCAATCCAAGGTTATATGTTAGAGCCTTGCTCAATGATGTTAACCTATATGGAAGAGGTCGAGAGAATTCACCAATGATGTAAGATCTACCCAAGATTGTATGTCAGATCCTTGCTTAATGTTGTTAACCTGGAAGAGGTCAAGATAATCCATCAAGGATGTAAGACCTATCTGAGGTTATATGTCAGAGCCTTGCTTGATGACATTAACTTATGTGGAAGAGGTCAAGAGAATCCAATAAGGATATAAGACCTATCCGAGGTTGTATGTCAGAGCCTTACTCGATGATATTAACCTGTGTGGAAGAGGTCGAGAGAATCTACCAAGGATGTAAGACTTTTTCAAGATTATATGTCAGAGCCTTGCTCGATGATGTTAACTTATGTGGAAGAGGTCGAGAGAATCCACCAAAGATTTAAGACCTATCCGAGGTTATATGTCAGAGACTTGATCGATCATGTTAACCTGTGCGAAAGAGCTCGAGAGAATCCACCAAGGATGTAAGACCTATCTTAGGTTGTATGTCAGAGCCTTTGCTCGATAATATTATCCTGTGTGGAAGGAGTCGAGAGAATCCATCAAGGATGTAAGACCTATTTGAGGTTATATATTAGAGCCTATCTCAATGACGTTAACCTGTATGGAAGAGGTCGAGAGAATCCACCAAGGATTTAAGACCTATCCGAGGTTATATGTCAGAGACTTGATCGATGATGTTAACCTGTGTGAAAGAGGTCGAGAGAATCCACCAAGGATGTAAGACCTATCTTAGGTTGTATGTCAAAGCCTTTGCTCGATAATGTTATCCTGTGTGGAAGGGGTCGAGAGAATCCATCAAGGATGTAAGACCTATTTGTGGTTATATGTTAGAGCCTATCTCAATGACGTTAACCTGTATGGAAGAGGTCGAGAGAATCCACCAAGTATATAAGACCTATCCGACGTTGTATGTTAGAGCCTTGCTCGATGACGTTAACCTGTGTGGAAGACATTTAGATAATCCACCAAGGATGTAAAACCTATCCGAGGTTGTATGTTAGAGCTTTTACTCGATGATGTTAATATATGTGGAAGAGGTCGAGGGAATCCATCAAGGATGTAAGACCTATCCGAGATAGTATGTCAAATCCTTTACTAGATAACGTTAACATGTATGGATGAGGTCGAAAGAATCCACTAAGGATGTAAGATCAATCCGAGGTTGTATGTCAGAGCCTTTACTCAATGACATTAACCTGTATGGATGAGGTTGAAAGAATTCACTAAGGATGTAAGACTTATCATAGATTGTATGTTAGATTCTTTGCTCGATAACAATAACCTGTGTATAAGAGGTCGAGAGAATCCCCCTGAGATTGATTTTGCTTTGATTGGGAGGGGGAGAATGCCGCATGTATTCCGAATCAAAGGTAAATAGATGCCTATCTTTAGACTGTTACTGCCTTTTTGAGATCTATATTAAGTCCTTGCCCAAGGATAAAGTCCAGTATGGGACTATATACGGCTTGAAATTGATTGGAAGAATCCTTGCATTAGCTAGGATTTTCCTGTAATATTATCTTGATGTTAAAAGCATTGGAGGGATCTTCATAACCACAATTGGAGTCAAAGTTTCCCCCCAGTTTGGTTCTATTTCCCATATAACTGATGCATCAATGGATAATATCAGGATGTTGACTTGAGTGATCTTTTGATATTGGAGCAAATATTGCCCCCAGTCTGGAACCACGTTCCCAAAGACAGCACCAAACTGTTGCATCCTGGACTATTCATGGTGGTAAACAAATATATAGTTCAATGTCTTAGCATTGTACGAAGACCCAACATACAAATAGATAAGAGAGAGGGTGTAGCATTCATAAGAGACACCAGAGTTTTTACATGGAAAACCCTGAATAGGGGAAAAAATAATGGGGTATGATGCCATAAATGAGGCCCTTCCTTAGGAGAAGGCCTTGGCTTGATGACATAAACATATATCATATAGAGAACATTACATGGTGGGAGCTAAATAGACTTATTTGTTTGATCAATAAGACCATAGTCGATGGGATAAAGGTCAAAAAGATTATAGTTGACCAAAGACCGAGGCCAGAAAGACCATTGTCCAGCGATGTAGGTCGGAAGGACTGTAATATACATGAGACCGAGGTCAGAAAGATCTTTGTAGTAGGGTGTTACTTCGGTAGAGCTCTGGGCATCATGTTGTGTCCTAACAAATGTTTGGGCCTCAGGTGATGGTACGCTAGAAGTCTAAGCCTCGAGTGGTTGCCTAGAAAAAATCCAGGCATCAGATGGTGGTTCGGGGGAATTTCGTGCCTCAGGTGGTGGTCCGGTGTAGCAACTACGTCAGGCGATGGTCTGGCAGAAGTCCGGGCCTTACGTGGTGGTCCGACAGAGCAATGACATCAGGCAGTGGTCTGGCGGAGGTGAAGGCCTCATGTAGTGGTCTGGCAAAGCAACAACGTCAATTGGTGGTCCAACAGAGGTGAGGGCCTCAAGTGGTGGTCTGGCGGAGCAACGACATTAGGTGGTGGTCCTGTTGAGGTGAGTGCCTCAAGTGGTGGTCCAGCGAAGCGACGACGTTAGCGGCAGTCTGACAGAGGTGAGGGCCTCAAGTGGTGGTCTAGCTAAGCAATGACGTTATGCGGTGGTTCGGCGGAGGTGAGGGCCTCAAGTGGTGGTCCGGCGAAAGTCCGAGCCTCAGGTGGTGGTCAGGCAGAGCAACGATGTCAAACAGTGCTCCAGCAGAGGTGAGGGCCTCAAGTGATGGTCCAACGGAGCAACAACGTCAGGTGGTTGTACGGAGGAGGTGATGGCCTCATGTGGTGGTCCGACAGAGCAACGACGTCAGGTGGTGGTCCGGCGGTGGGGAGGGCCTCAAGTCATGGTCCGATAGAGCTCAAGCTATGGTTGAGGAGGAGCTTCTTCCTTCTCTTCTTTTTTCTTATCTTCTTGCTTTGGTCCCTTTTCAAGAGAAATGAGGGGTCTATTTATAGATTTTTGGAGTGGCATGTCCCGTAAATAGGTGAGAGATCAAGGGTAAATGGGGAGTGGTTGGATGAACGACCGAAATTGAATGACTTGATCGTGGACCATTCGTCAGACATTTGAAGGTCTTAATGATGTCGAAATTTGGCGATCTTGGGCTCGTTGGATTTGTCTCGTCGAGCCGCTCAATTTGACTATAAGCTCGTATTGTTTGGAAACCGTTTGGTAATCCAAATTGTGGTTTGAACCTTCCAACAATGCTTCAGGTCCTTGATTTGGACTCATTTGAGCTCGGATCGAGTCGAATTTGGTATGGTTGGGTTCATTTTTCCGAGACATTCAGTTTGACTATAAGTTTGTTAAAATCGGAGTTCGGATGGTTCCAATTTTAATTTTGGAAGTTTCCAACTTGATTTTGCATCGAGATTTGTGCCTGATCAAGATAATTTTTTTATGAGGTATCAATAATAATAATAATAATAATAATAATAATAATAATAATAATAATAATATATCTAATTCAATTTGTATAAAGAGGCCCTGACATATTTTCATGCTAGTTATTTTGACTGATTATCATTTAAGAATAATCAAATAAGCAATATATGACGCCATATTTGTTTTTAGGAAAAAAATATAAAATTGTTTGACACTGTATATGATAAAATAATTATATGATGATCATTACGTGAATAAATAGGTTTTTTTTATAATGTTAGGAAAATACATCTGCGGCTCCTTCATCAAAGCTTACCTATAGTCCAAGCACAATAATACAAAGGAGCCTACTATCATTTTTGCTCTCTTCCTAAACATTTTTGTTTATAAGAGAGCTACTCTGTGGGTTGAGAATGTGCTCAATCTCCGAATTTGGATCAGATATCAAAGCCAGTTATGCCAGCCGCATTTGACTGTGTGACGCGGAATCCTCAGCAGGCAGTGGTGTTCTCTGCACCCTCAGGCCTCTCCCAAGCCTCTCTCCTTCACCAGATCATCGCCGTCGGCAGCGACCTTGTCGCAACCTATTCAAACCGCGGCTGGTGGCCGCGGCACCAGCGCCAGAACGCCCGTTCCCTACTTCGGCGGATTCAAATCCTTCTCACACTTTTCGAATTCCTCCTCGAGTCCCGTCAAACGCTCCCGCCCTTAGCAAATCTGTGCTTAAAGGAATTTTACGTCATCGTCCACCGCGCTAGTTTTCTGCTTAATTACTTCTTTCAATCAAGCCGTCTTTGGGTGCTCCTCCGCAATCAGATGATCTCATGCCAGTTTCTTGAACTCGGGCATGATATCTCCACCTTGCTCGACGTTCTTCCCCTGAACGAGCTCGGCCTTACTGCCGACGTAAGGGAACACATCGAGCTCCTTCGGCAGCAGGTTGGGAGTGCTGTGTTACGCTACGATTTTAGAGACGAAGAGCTCCGGATTAAAGTCCTCTCCTTTTTAAATGAATTCGAGGAACAGCGACAGCCGGATATGGCTGACTTAAAAACCACATTTTTAGACCGGGTTGGGATTCAGGACGCCATGGATTTCGAGTCTGAGATCAAATTCTTAGAGGATAAAATCTACAATAATCGCGAGTCCTACGCCGAGACGGCGTCGGACTGGGCCACCATTTCCGGCGTCGTCGCCGTAGCTCGCTATTCCAAATTTCTACTTTTTGGTATACATGAAACAGTAGAAGGCAAGCAGAAATACCGGAACAATCCTGCACCAAATTCCATATCGGTCCCAAGCGATTTCTGCTGCCCGATTTCACTCGAGCTAATGTTGGATCCTGTGGTAGTCTCCACCGGTCAGACCTACGACCGCAGCTCAATAGCTCAGTGGATGGCCAGCGGCCACAAGACTTGCCCCAACTCCGGCCAGAGCCTCGTCAACACCGACCTCATTCCTAACCGAGCTTTGCGCAGCCTAACAGTGAATAGCGTCCCTTGTCGTTCCGTACAAGGGAGCAGTGGCTGTTCAACCACCCTCGTTGCCGCTAAAGCGACGGTTGAGGCCACCCGCGCTATTACGCAAATCCTTATACAGCATTTATCCACCGGAGATTTGGATTCGAAGAAGACCGCTGCGGGGGAAATCCGGTCGCTCGCCAAAATTGCGAAGGAAAACAGAATAGTTTTTGCAGAAGAAGGTGCAATCCCTCAGCTCTCGCTTCTCCTCCATTCCCAGAACCCAATTGCTCAGGAAAACGCCGTCACTGCCCTTCTCAATCTATCAATCCACGACACGAACAGGCGGAAGATTATATACCAAGAGGGTTGCTTGACCTCAATTGTAACTGTTTTACGTCGTGGGCTGACGCCAGAATCAAGAGAAAACGCGGCGGCAGCGATCTTCAGCCTCTCTACTTTGCACGATAGCAAGAAACTTATCGTGGACGAGGCGGGCGGCGCTGAAGCCCTTGCTTGGATGCTGAGAAACGGAAGCACGACGGGAAAAAAGCATGCTGTGATGGCTCTGTTCAACCTGTCAATGCACCCGGAGAGTTGGGAGCGGATGGTGGATTCAAACGCAGTGGAGGCGCTCGTGGGTGCGCTTCAGGAGGAGATAGTGTCCGAGGCGGCAGCAGGGGCTTTAGCGCTTCTCGTGCGGCGCTCAATCGTGGCGGGGTTACTGGGTTGGGAGGAGAAAGCCGTTATGGGTCTTGCGGGGGTGATGAGAACGGGGAGTTCAGTGGGGAGGCAAAATGCGGCGGCCGCCTTGCATGAGATTCGGAGGAGAGGTGGGACGGTGGTGGGGAAGAGGGTGGCGGGTGTGTCGGAAGTGTCGGCGTTGGTGCCAACGTTGCCGCTTGATGGAACAAAGAGGTCAAGGATGAAGGCGCGAAAGGTGGTAACGCCGCCCCGACGCCGACGACAATGGCTGTAGCCGTTTCCGCGCGAGTTGCAGGGCACTGTAAAAGATTTGAATCGTGAAACGTTTTCTTCTTTTTATCCCTCCCTTGTTAATAATACTTCAGCAGGTGTTGTGACACTTAATAAAATTGAGTGATCGAATTTGGCTCTAACTATTTTATTTTATTTTGTTAATTACTAATTTAAAAGTAATATGTGTTCTCAAGATTAGCCGCTGTGCATATACATCAGTGAAAAAGATCCAACTAGTTAAGTATTTTTTTAACAAGCGGCTCCAAGTGTGGGTTCATTGTGAAAAACAAAATATCATCATTATATGTATGGTAATATAAAGTAATTGTCATAAAATTATTTATTTATTTCTGAGAAATGCAGCCCGTTCAACCGGTTCAACGTGAATTGATCCTATGGATTATCTATTTTTCTGATTTTATAATTAATATTTTTTTAAAAAATTAAATGATATACATATAAAAAATTATTATACAATTTAAATGATAAAATTTATGTAAATCAAAATTTAATATTTAAATTATAAAATTTTTATTATTAAGCTAAAACAATTTATTTTAAAAAAAATATATAATTAACGAGCATAATTATATTTAAATAAAAAATTTATATTATTAAAATAAGAATTATTTGGTTTTATAGAAATCGGATCATTAAAATTCGGTTTCTATAAAAACCGGATTTTAATGTTCCGGTTTCTATAGAAACCAAAAAATATTAATCCGGTTTCTTAGAAGCTAGATTAATATTTTTCGGTTTCTAATACATTATTTGGCAGTCTGATTTCACTTCTTTTTAAATTTTTCGTTCCTACACTCCTACATATTATCTTATGAAATCATTATCATATAAAATCAGCTAATGTTTATAATTTTGCAAAATTTGTTAATGAGAAGAAATGTTCTCAGAGCCTATTATATTGTATTGTATGCGTTAATAGTATCAATAGTTTCTTCTTTTTTCCTTTGTGGCTTTTGGAGAAGGAAAATGGCCATTAGGCATCTAAACTCTGAACTGCACTTTTTAAATGCTTTTTTTGGATTGAAGGAACTGAAATATAATGATAAATTTATTTGCAGTGAGTTTTTACCTATTTTTGTGATTAGGGAAAATGAATTAAGTTTTTTCTTCTTATTTTATGAATAAAATTTTGAGTTTCTTATTTATAGTAAGGAGAAGGCAAAAAAGACATTGATATTTTTCAAATTATTCTTTTTTTTTTTAATTAGAACTGAATATGATTAAGAAAAAAATCTTAATTATTTTAATATTTCATATAGAAATTTAATTATCAAATCATATATTAAAATAAGTGAAAGATAAAATTATGAAATTGAACATAACAAAAAAATTAGCATCCAACAAAAAAATTAGCATCTAACAATCACGACTATCTGGCAAAATAATGGTAATAATTTTTATTATTCTTACGAACATTATTGTGAGAAATTATTACGTGAGGAGTCCGGACGTAGAGGTATGTTGGGACTCCAATAAAATATTAACATAAGGAGTGGGCATGTTAATATTCGATTGGATTTACTTTTTACTTTATATATTTAATGTGTATGTAGAACTTTATGCCATGCGCACAAAAAAGGCATCAAAAGAGCAATAAAAAAGAACAACAAAAGTAATCAAAGCGCAACTAAAGTGCAGGTAAAACAAAAGTACAACATACAAAAAGTGCAACCAAAGTGCCCTCCACGTGTCAAATTTTAAGTGAATGCTTGGACATATCTCTACGTCCAGACTCCTTAATAATTCTCGATTATTGTAGTAATATATTCAGGGCCTGACTCACTGCCTCACTCGCTCGCTCAAATTGTTTGCACAGCCACATGAACGTGAAGACGAAGGAATTTTATTTCGGTTATGCATATTTCTCGTTTCTCTTCTCTCCTATGTGCCCTTCCTTCAGCCTTCTTCGTCGGGAGCATCGTCGGCCGAACTCACTCGCTCGAATATCCTGCATGGTTGCGTTCAACCTTCCGACCAAACTAGCATCTCGATTCGCAACAGAACTCGCATGCCATCAAAACTCGCATCGCGGAGAACTTCCGTTGCAAGTTTCTGTCGAGTGCAGGCTACCACCGTTCGACTACTCTCCTATATATGAGTTTTGTTGCTTGCATATTTTTTCTTTCAACCAAAATCTAAAGTTGTTCTTTTCGCAGGTACTAGCTAACCGACACTGAACGCTTCAGTTGCAAGCTTGACCGCATTGCTGATTTCGACGATTTGAGCTAATTTCTTAGAGTTTCGTCCTCATTTGAGTTATAAGTGCGTTGTTTTACCGTTTTATTTTTGTTCTATTCTTTTTATATTATTGTTCTATTGTTTTTTTTAAACCAAAATTTAAAGTAGGTTCTATTGTTATTCTTTTGTATTATGCGATTGTTCTCCTTATATTTGAATTGTAAGTGCTATGTTTGTGAGCCCATTACAAGCAATACTTTTTTATAGATTATTTGATCTTGGTAACTATGGAGCATAATCATGAATCATCTGATAATTTATTTAACTGAGTGAAATCTTGATGGGTTATTAACTTATTATATCTTTTGGATGAATTTTATTTGGAGGGTTTTAGGTATAATTCCATGTGATTTTCATTTATTTTAAAAAAACAATATGTAGCATTTTACAAAACATTATGTAGCATTAATGTTGTTTGCTTTGAATTAATTTGTGAATCAATTGTAGTTAAGATTCGTAAATCTTAACATGTCATTCACTTTTGTTCCTTATTCCATTGCATCCCACCTTAAACTACTTAATCCTCTTATTGTATATTGGTATGAAAAGCATCTTTTTGAGATCACTGCAAAAATTGTCAATACTATAAAAGCTTTATATAAGAGGAGTGATGCTCATAGAGCCATATAACATGATAATATAATTTTTTGTCTAGCTAAAGGGGAGTTGAGTAGTGGTCGATATTTGAACCAATAGATAAGCTTACAACGAGCTGGTGACACCTATTGGGTTCGCAGAAAATAAATTCTTCAGTAATTGAAGTGCTTGAAATTACTAAAGAAGATGTGGTGCATAATCATCAAGCTGTTGAAGTTGGTGTTCTGGTAGATGCCATGTAATCTTTTGATTTAATCCTTTTATGCACATAAAGATCAACATTTTAGATGTCACAAATGAATTATCACAAGCCTAGAAAATAATTTTCTTATGTCGCTCTACAAACTAATTTTAGGGTCTATAAATTGGATACCATATGACCTCAAATTAATAGGAAATTAAATCAGCATACCCCATAGGATCTTAGGAAGTTCTTATGAAAAATTAGGCCATTTGGAGACTTCTACAATTTTTTTACAAATTTCCTATGCTAGCTAGCCCCTAACCTTAAGAAATTTACCTAGGGCAATCTAAGGGATGGAATTGGGGTGAAATAATATGCTTTCTATCCCTCATGTATGTATAATCAATACACAAAAATTCCATGCTCCAATTCTTTATGGATTTGTAGTTATGAACTTTTAAAATCATAGGTCATATAATAACCTAATATTTAGAAATTCTACAAAGGTGAGAGGGTGACTCAAATCCATTAGAAAATTTAAGGGATATTTAGCACATCCCCAACAACACCAAACCAAATTAAGTCCCATTTGATCTACTTAAAAACACTAATTATTGGATTAACACATTAAGTAATAAGATTTCTATAAATATATTAGTCATCAGACCATAAGAATAGGTTCATAATAAAGGAAATTAAATTTGGAATTCATAGAGGTAATATGGTGTAATGGATCATGATATATTTTTTTTAAAGTTATAATTAAATATTATTTAAATCCATGGGTTAAGCTACTTACATATTCATCTACTCATTCTACGCACATATAAAATAGTAGAAATGGATTAGCCGGCCATTTAATATATAATGGGAAACTTTGCGCGCTACACCAGCATTTATAATAGCTAAAATTTAATGGTTGGGATATAAAGCTTTAAAACCATAGTTGAATCTATACATAACCATAAAATGAGATCAGTACTATCTTGTGAAATTGAAGGGAGCAAATGAGCCTAATTCCATCTTCAACTTTCCTTTTCCCTTCTTAACCATATATATATTATGGTTGGATCATGAATTCCACTGAAAAATTATCTCTCAAATCAATCCACTAGGATCTATATAATGAAAACCTTCAATCAAGTGGTTGTATCACTTTAGATTGAATGTTTCCTTCATCATATCTTGAACCCCTAAAAGACCAAGATCTGGTTTTAAGGATGCCTGAATGTAGTGGATTATCTAGCTTGAATTTTCTTGATGCGTGTTCATGAAGGCTTGAGGAAAACTTCTTCTTCAAGACTCGATTACTTACATGAGCTATATGAAAACTTGACTTATCATTGATCAAACTTTATTGGAGCTCATCCAAACTTATACTCATTGGCTATTGAAGGATTGGGGATTACTAGGGTTAGATGCTCTCACTTTTATGAAGCTAAAGGAATAGAATTTGGGAACCTAGCTCTTCTTAATGACTGTGTATTTAGAGATATTGGGTGATGCACGTGAACGAGAATCTGACCATGGATGGTTGTATAAGGTTATTAGATTTGTTCAAGGAGACCCAATGCAAAAGCTAAAAGGTGTTTGAAGATGATTAGAGGTTTAGAGTGAGCTTTCTAGGTTGAATTGGTAATTTGAATTTAAATAAAATTAGGTTCTAAAATATTTTGGATATTTCAAAATTAGATAAGTGTTCACTTGAGCGGGGTCGGGTTCAAGAAAGTTTAGGGCAAGATTTGTGTCACACAAGTAGACCTAGTATAGGCCATATTAGTTTCAATTTGGATTTAACCTATTCAGGCTAATATGGGTTAGCTCAATTGGGTTGACTTAGACTAGTTCAATGAGTTTGGTCTAAAGTGTCCCTTCAATGGCCTTGGTTGTTATTACTAAGAAGTCAAGTTCTAATCTAACTTGGAATTTGGCCTTGAACTTTGGCTTGGAATGATTTTGGAGATTCCCTAATTTTAGAAGTAGGTGATTTAAAGAAAATCTAAGCCACCAAAGTTATTCAAGACTAAGTGTTAGTGTTTCCCCTAATTATTTCTATAGGCTATGTCTACACTAGGATAGTAGTGCCAAAGCACAAATGATATAGAGGGGAAGGGATTTAGGCATCATTAAAAAATAAAGGCAATAAATTTACACCAAATAAGTATGTTGAAATCAAACAAGTTCACCGTATATATTAGTGTTGACCGAGAAAATTAATTTTTTTTGAGAATTTATATTTTGAAATTGAGATTCTTTTATAAGCTTTTTAATGAAATTAAAATTTTATTTTTATATGAGCAAGTTTGAAATTAAGTAGGGTATAGATTAAGGAAGCCATATATTAAGCAAGCAAGAGATGAAACTAATAAATGATTAAACGAGGAAGGATAAAAAAAGGGTATTATCTAATACTAATTAACTAGAGTCCTGATGGAAAGGATGCATAAATGATAGGTTTTACATCTAACCTTAATAATAATTAGGCAACACATAAATCTAAGAAGGCAAAAGGTTACTTTAGGAAGGTTTACGGAAGGTGTTACTCAACACTACTTAATTGAAGTTCTAAGGAAGGGAAGACTAAATGATAAGGCTTACATCTAACCTTAAGAACAATAAGGAAACTTCAAATTTATGCATACAAATGTTTAATATTTGAAGATACCTAAAATGTGTTACCCAGCAAAAGTTAGTCGTAATTCAAGGAATGGATGTCATTAGGGAAGTTTATGCCTACACCTAAGAATAATTGGTAGCTGACAAATTTAAGCTAGTAAAAGGTTAATCTAGGTAAGTAATTAAAAGATGTTATTCAGCAATAATAAACCAGAGTTCGAAGAAAAACGGATTCCATTTGGGAAACTTATCCCTATCCTTAAGAAGAAGCTAGCAAAATTAACTTAACTAAGAAAGGATGTCAAAAGATGACATACCCCTTACATCAATTGTTTAAATTTTTGTTTCATAGATCCTTATAAGATACTTACAACCCATTAAGATTATTAGCTTTTTTATATGTCATTTAGGAGATGAAGAGAATATTAATTTAATCATCTTTGATAAAAATCAAAGCATCTAAATTACTCATTGGAAGAATTTAGTAAATTTTGTTGAGTACAAATTTTCAAAACAAAACTTCTTTACAATGGACCTAGTTCATCATGATAACTTAAAATAGTAAAAGCACTTTACACATTAAAAATCTTGCATTTATTGAGAAATTCTGTTAAGCGATATAACTATGCATAATATTTTTTAAGATATCTTAGAAGAACAAGATGATTCCCTTTATAATCAATGACTTAATAGGACCCTCCTTAGTAGGCATTCTCTTCCACAAAAGAGCCTTCCCATGTAGGTTCAAATTTACAACCCAACTTATAATGTTCCATATTATGTTTTTGAAGAACAAAAATTAAGTCTCCTACTTGGAAAGTCTTATGAGCCATTCTATCATGTGCTTGAGCTAAGTGACCTTCATATAGCTCATGGTTTTGTTGATCCAATAAACAATTATTTTTAAACTTTTGATTTCTTTTAAATGAAGTTTGTGATTTTGTTCAAATTTTATATGGCTATAAATTGCATTTTTTGGTAAAAGGTAAGAACTACCTCTAAAGATAGAATATCGTCAACCCCAAAAACTGAAGAGAATGTCCTAAACCTTGTTGGAGTTTAATATGTAGTATAATAGGTCCACAAAGCTTGTCCTAACTTTTCATACCATTATTGGTTATTATCATCTAAGATGTTTCTAAAAATTTAGAGCAATAATTTATTTAAATCCTTAACTAGCTCATTTTCCTAATGGTAATAGATAGTTGGGTATCTCTAATCAATGTTTTTACATCTAGCAAAATTATTTCTCTTGATGCTTCTAAAGGGGGATATTATTATATATAATTAGATGAGAAGTACAAATGTGTATAGGATATGGTCTCTAAGGAAATGGAGGATATGCTGAGTTTGACTGCTTATAATGTGATAGCATTTTCCTTTTAGAGAAATAATTAGTAACAACCATGATAATCTGATGACCATTAAAAGAAGGTGGATTAATATGAGGTATGTGCACAAACTTTTAAATGGACATGAGGCAATTTTCAGGTGTAATATGATCGATTTTTGATGTAAACTACACCATGTACTTAACACTAATGATCACAGCCTGTAATAGCCATGTAGTAATTTATCATCGAAGGCCAATAATACCCCCTTATTTTAAATTTTAGCTTCACATAGGCCTAGACTGGTGAGCACTACATAATCTAGCATACATCTATGTCATAATTTTCAAGGCTTCATATTTGTTACAATAGCATAACCACATCTAATCAAATGATTGATGATACAAAGTACCATTAAAAAATGTCTAGGATAGAGAAATCTTCTTTATATAATCAAGGGAATTTTACTTCTTGTAAATATTTAATGATGTTTTGTCACCACTCTACCTTTTCGTCATCCATATCGAGAAAACTTTTACCCCCAATACGTGATTTTTTATTTATGTACTCCAAGTTTATAGGTGTCAATGTTTTATAGCCTATTGCTTTTATAAAAATGAAATCCTCTTTTAGATAGAACAATTCCCTTATAAGCTTTGTTACGGAATCCACCATAGAGATTCTTCCATAAGGTATCTGATGCAAAGCTACATTTAAAATCTACTTAAAACCCATAACAATATATCGATAATATAAAATGTATGCTTATTTTAAAACTTTGTAAATTATAGTAACCTAGTTGAAATGCAATTATGAAGCCTAAAAGATAGAATTTTTTTTTTAATCTTTAATATTATTTTTAACTCTTAAGAATATATTTGTGCCTCATACTATTTTGGGTTTAAATATTTTGAAAGAATAGTGTAGCATAACCTTGTTTGTGTTGCAAATCTTTTTCATGACTTATGTTTTGATGATTGACAAACACTATTGATTCTCTTGGACTGCCTGTTACTTCTAACTTTTCTGGAATCGAAGATCGGACGAACAAATAAAGCCAGTTCAAGATTGTGTAGGTTAAGGGTTTAGCCAGTATGTACTTTGTTTTTTCTCTTCTTGAGTCTATTTGTAATATTCAAAGAGACTGATGCTAAGTAACCCTACACACACAAACACTTGAGAGACTTAGAAATTCTATTTTTACTCAAATCGGCCAGGACGATATTCACATCGTCCTGGACGATCTGGCTTAAAACAGAAATTCTAATTAGGGGTTCTTAATTAAGCAGCTGTCATTAACAAATCGTCCTCGACGAGATGTGTATCGGTCAGGACGATAGGATCAAAATAAAAAGAAATTGCCGCAATAAACGATTAAGGTATTCTATGTTTTTGGCAATCGGCCAGGACGATCTTGGATCAGCCTTGACGATATTCACAATTATGCCTTAATTGATCAGACAAATCAAGGAAGTAATTAAGGATGATTGATACGATCACATCATCCTGGATGATCGTAGGATCGGCCAGGACGATCTATTCAAAAACCTTAGTTACTTCTGGACGATAAATATCGGCCAGCACAAATTCAGGGCGATGCTCTGGACAATTTTCCTCTGATTTGAACTGATCGGTCTGGACGATCGTGATATCGGCCTGGACAATCAAGCTAATTTTCAATCGTCCAGTTTACATTCAGGGCGATGCTCTAGCCGATCTCATGGGATTTGTACTAATTGGCCAGGACGATTTACATATCATCCTGACGATATTGTCGGCAACTTGGAATTAATGAGCTCCTTTGAAGCTCTTCTATTTAAGAGCTCTTGTTCAACATTTTTGATAATCTATTGCTGCTGCCTTGACCTGAGAAGACCTTGAGGAGAGAAAGAGAGAGAGACAGAGAGAGAGGTTCTTATGACGGGGAGCTTGTGAGGGGATTCACAAGGGTTGCTTCAAGGATCGCTCTGCTTCTTCTTCGTTTAGAGTTTCTCGTCCGTGGAAGGGTTGGTAGAGGTAAGGATTCAGCAACTAATAGTGGTTCTCTGCCAGCTTCAAGAGGAAGCAAAAGGAGATAGGTTCTCTGCCTTGCCGGGGAGGCAAAAAGAGGTTCTTTGTAAAGTCTTCTCCGCCTAGCTGTTGGAGCTAAATGAGAGTCACGATTGTAGTGCAATACTCAGAGGGTGCCTCTGGGGAGTGGACGTAGGTCGAGTTGACCGAACCACTATAAATTTCTGTCTTCTTGTTTCTTGCTTCCGCACTTTAATTTTCGCACTTATTTTTCTTGTGGTGTGATTTTGGTTTATGTGATTTTACTTCTTTGTGAAAAGAATTTTTAAAAATACCAATTCACCCCCCCCTTCTTTGTTAGCTTGGGCCAGTTCTATAGGGCTTAATATCCCTAACGAACTTTCAAGTGGTATCAGAGCGGGATTCAAAAATTTTATGTTTGAAAACATTTTGAATTTGATCCATGGCTAACTTTGGGAATAGAAATACTACTGAAGGTTATTCAATTACATGGCCTCCCTTGTTTGATAACTTACCTTTTGATTTCTGGAAAACCCGCATGTCAATATTTTTACAATCAATTGATTATCGTATGTGGTTGCTTATCAAAGAAGGTTATTCTCCACCTTCTCGTGAAATTAATGGTGATAAAAAAGAAATTACTTTTACTGAATAGACTTTTGATGAACGAGATTTCGCTCAATTGAATGCAAAATGTTTGAACTATTTTTTCTGGGCTTTAAAATTTGAGGATTACATGCGTGTCTCCACTTGCAAAATGGGTAAAGAAATTTGTGATAAATTATGTATCACTTATGAAGGAACCAATGAAGTAAAATAATCTCGTTTGAATATTCTCTTGCATGACTACGAATTTTTTCATATGAAACCCTCTGAATTTATTTCTGACATGTATACAAGGTTTACTCAAATTGTTACTTCATTGCATGCCTTAGAAAAGAACTTTCGATTTTAAAAAAGTAAACAAAATTTTGAGATGCTTGCCTTCATCTTTTGATGCTAAAATTACAGCTATAACTAAATCTAAGGATTTGAACACGTATTCTATTTACAACCTACTTGGCTCACTCATTGCTTACGAGCAAGGGGTGAATCAAAGAAATCTTGATGCAGGTGAGAAAAAGAAGGAGAAAATGGTAGCACTGAAGGCACACAAATCTAACTCTGATTCTTTCAGGTCTGAGAGCGATGAAGTTACCTTCATCACAAGGCAATTCAAAAGCTTTCTGAGGAAGAAGCAAAAGCATCATTGGAGAAAAGGTAAGGATCATAAATATTCTAAAGGATCTTCTGATGTTGTTTATTATGAATGCAGGAAGCTTGGAGATATGAAAGCCGATTGTCCTACACTTCAAGATCACTCGAGCAAAGAAAAGGAAAGGGTGAGGAGAAACCTAAGTTCAGGAAGGACAAGAAGAGAGTCCAAAAGGCGTTCTGGGCAGAATCTGGTACTGATTCCTCTGAGACTAAACCAGAGGAAGAGACAACAAACCTGTGCTTAATGGGGGAAGATCATCTTGAGCAAAGTGATGAGGAAGAAGTATGTAAACCAACCTATGATGAATTATTTGAGATTTATGAGAAAATCCATGTATCATACAAAAAACTTAAGAAGACTCATGCTAGCTTGAAATTAAAATTCTTGAATCTACAAAAAAAGCATGAAATTTTGACTAAAGATCATCAAACTATTGATTCAAATCATATGACTTTACTTGATGAATTTGATTAGTTAAATAAAAATCATTGTGAATTAGTTGAAATGCATGATGCATTAAAAGTTTCACACACATCACTTGAATCTAATTTCAAGAAATCTAAAGAGAAAGAGAAAAACTTGAGGGTTAAGAATGATGTTCTAAAAAATACAAACTTGAGGATCAAAAATGAATTGGATACACTCAAGAAAACTTGGATGACGCCTACTCTTGAACAAAAGCCAAGACCTAGGAAGAGGCATTATAATTCAAACCATTTAAGAAATCCATTTCCTGTAGTTAGATGTTTTTCTTGTGGTCTGCTAGGACACATCTCATACACTTGCACCAATCACCATAATACACATTGGGTATGGAGACTTAAGGTACATGATTCACAGCATACCACACCTGCATTATATTCTACTTTTCCTGAGAAGGGACCCAAACCAATTTGGGTTCCTAAATCTGATAATTGTTGAGTTTTGCAGGAGTGCTCTCACCAAAGGCCTCATGGGAGCATAGGATACTTGGACATATGGAGGCTCGGAGCTCATAATTGCTAAAAATTGTTGTTTCATATTTTCTTAATTTTTTTTAATTAGTTTTGTGTTATTTTTGTTATGTGCTAGCTTTGTGTTATTCTAGATTGTTTTGTTTTTGCTTTTTATGTTTGGTTTTCTATATGATTATTTTTTAAGCCTTTAGATTTTGGAGATTTAAAGGCATTGATTAGCATATCTAAATCAGTTAAAGGGAGAAACACCGTTGATGCTTTCCCTTCCTTTAACCTCTTTTAGTGACATAATTTTCTTTTCTAGACAAATGTCTATCTCATATTAAACAACTGGTTTTTGAAACTAAGATTCTTTTATCTTGTTATAATAATCTATCTTATGCATAATATCCAAAGTTCTTATATATCTTTCAAGTTAAATGAAATCTTACCAAAGTTCTTATATATCTTTCAAGTTAAATGAAATCTTACCATTACATTTATCACATGATTATGATTTTGTTTTATGGGTTGTTCTTCCCTATGTTAGAGAGAGAGCTCCTATTCTCTAATATTTGGAGGATATACTCACAACTAAGGTTCTTTTTAAGGGTTTTGTTAAAAAGAATTTAGCTTATATATATATATATATATATATATATAAAGAGGGAAAGTGGAAAAGAAGCAAATTTAAATTGAAAAATATATCTATACACAAATGTGTATCAAAAATTAAGATGTTCAAAGAGCCAAATCAAAGATACAAGAGGCATAAAATGAGCCCACTAAATACAAGCTATTATCTCTTTTCTGAACTCTTAAAACTTATAGAACTCATTGGTTATTTGTTGCTTTCAAAGGCTTGATTTCAAATTCCATGATTGAGACAAATTTCTTTGGGATATTATTTATAAAATATTTTTTTTATAACCAAGTTTTGATTGAATCTTATTTTTACCCAGTAAAGTTTTTTTTGAATTAGACCTTTATTTTTAAAAGGATGATTATTGCCCTGAAAGAAGTTCGAGCTAGGGATTAACAAGATTGGATATTCTACCTTTTTCATATTTTTTATTTGTTAAACTCTTTGATCTTTTAAATATCTAAAATTTAATTGTTTGAGAAATTTATCGTATGGATTCTTTGTTAACAAAAAAAATCTTTTTATTCGTTGTTCTTTTTAGTCTTTTTTTGTTATTTTTAGCTTTGTATTGTGAGTCTTTTATTTTTTAGGGCTTCGATCATCAACATCTTTTCCTTGGGTTCAAATTTCTTGTCACATCAATCTGGCCGATTCTCATATCGTCCTGGATGATAAGACAAATTTCCTGCAAAATTCCAACTGCTGATCCTTTCTGTGCTTGCTATAACTCTTCATCCTGGATGATAATTTATCGTCCTGGACGATTTGATCGAACTCTGTTGCAATCATGATGATAGTCCTGGTCGCTAAAATATTTCGTCTTGGCCGATGCATTTTATGGTCACCGTCCTGGTCGATACACTAGATCGTCTTGGACGATCCACGTGTTAGCACGTTTAAATCCATAAAATCGGCCCGGACAATCCATTATTGGACAATCGTACTGTCCGATCCACTGTTCGTCCTGGACGATACACGTGGCACAAATTTAAAATATTTTAACTTCAATCGGTATGATCAATTATTATGCATCGTCCTGGATGACACACCTAATCGGCCCAGACGATATGATTTTTCAACGGTTGTCCGGCTTGATTCCTCGGGATGATCGCCTATATCTAATCATCCTGGCTGATATCTGATTGGCCTAGATGATCGGACCACCTTTTTGACCAATCGACATGTACGCAATTATTATGCCATATCGTCCTTGACAATTCTGCGATCGGCCTGGACAATATGGCCGTTTCTTTAAATTTAGGCCATTCCAGCCATGTTTTTCACCCACACCTCTTCTCCTCTTGTGTTTCCTTCCTAACTCCCTACTTTAGCTGGTGGGAAACGAGTTCGACAAACTTCTGGGAGTTCTTCGAGGGCTAGGATTGACCCTCATTTCAGGGAAGCAGAAGATGAAGCTGCTTACCATCGATATAAAGAATGTGGGATAACTGTCACTAGAATCATCAATCCTGTCCACTTTTCGTATCCGGTAATGGATCTCTTTGCTCACACTTCTCTTTGTTTCATTTTTTCTCTCGCTGTCCCTTTTCATACTGACCTTCTTCATGAATTCTTCACAAATCTTTGCATAAACCCTACTTTCACAGCCCTGACCTCCTATGTGAATCGACGCCTCGTCGAAATCACATATCAGGACTATGTTGAACTTCTACAGCTATCCACCACCGGGGATAAGCTGCACATAATCTTTTCAGATCTTGATTTTGACTGGTCCAAGGCAAACTATTTCCTTCGTCAGACCGATGCACCTTTTCATGTTGGAGAGACTAGCTCTTTAGTCAAAGATGCTAGGACAATTCAGCATGTCCTTCGAACCTCCATTATTTTAAAATCCGGGGACCGAATCCACATCATTCCTGTACTTTCTCTGACTACTTTTTACATCATGGCACATAAATAATTTAATACAATGGACTTAATTTTTTGGTACATTGATCACTTAACCATAATCCGTGATCTAGGTCATAAGAGGAAACTCAATCTGGCTTTAGGACACCTCATAACCTATGTCCTTGAAACCAAATATCAACTTCAATATCCTGTTCCACCCAACCTCCTAACTCTCTTATACTCAAACAGTTCCTTCAATATCCTTCACAGTACTCATCTCCACCCAGGGGATGAGGAACCTCGGGGGGCTGAGGAGGAGGAGGCTCCCGCTCCAGCTTCTATTCCTGATCTTACTCCTCTTCGACAACACTCACAGTTTGACCAGTTAGTGGAGAGGTTTGATCGATGGGAGACCTGATTCGATGCTTACGTTGCTACACAGGAGAAGCAACATTTTGAAGACATAGCCCGCTACGAGCAACACTGCACAAAGGACTTAGCCCGTTTTGATAGCTATATTACTCACCAGCAGCAGCAGGATGACCAGGACATCGCCTGGTTAAATGCTCAGTTTACTATGCTAGCTAGCTACTTTCAGCAGCCATCTCCACCACCTCCATCTGATGATCATGATCCCTCATTTTTCTAGTTTTTTGTTTTTTGTTTTTTGTTTTCTGTTTTTCTGTAGTTTATCTTATAGTTTGTGTTAGTTTATGTTATATTTTTTTCTTTTTTTATGTGTATCTAGGACCCTCTTTTTGTGATGACAAAAGGCGGAGTAGGATGTGGTAAGAAAACTTGATGTGCTTGTAAATTTGGAATTTTAATGAACTGCTGTTTTTACTAAGATTTTCCTACTTGTATTTGCCATCATCAAAAAGGGGGAGATTGCTGCAAATCTTTTTCATGACTTATGTTTTGATGATTGACAAACACTATTGATTCTCTTGGACTGCCTGTTACTTCTAACTTTTTAGGAATCGAAGATCGGACGAACAAACAAAGCCAGTTTAAGATTGCATAGGTTAAGGGTTTAGTTAGTCTGTACTTTATTTTTTCTCTTCTTGAGTCTATTTGTAATATTCACAGAGACTGATGCTAAGTAATCCTATACACACACACTTGATAGATGTAGAAATTTTATTTTTACTCAAATCGGCCAGGATGATATTTACATCGTCCTGGACGATCTGGCTTAAAACAGAAATTCTAATCAGGGGTTCTTAATTAAGGCAGTCATCATTAACAAATCGGCCTAGATGATACGTGTATCGGCCAGGATGATAGGATCAAAACAGAAAGAAATTGCCGCCATAAACGATTAAAAGATTCTGTATTTTTGGCAATCAGCCAGGACGATCTTAGATCGGCCTGGACGATATTCATAATTATGCCTTAATTGATTAGACAAATGAAGAAAGTAATTAAGGATGATTGATATGATCACATCGTCCTGGATGATTGCAAGAACGGCTAGGATGATCTATTTAAAAACCTTAGTTACTTCTGGACGATAAATATCAGCCAGCACAAATTCAAGGCGATGCTCTGGATGATTTTCCTCTGATTTGAACTGATCGGCTTGGACGATCGTGATATTGGCCTGGATGATCAAGCCAATTTTCAATCGTTCAGTTTGCATTCAGGGCGATGCTCTGGCCGATCTCATCGGATTTGTACTGATCGGCCAGGACGATTTACATATCGTCCTGGACGATATTATCGGCAACTCACAATTAATGAGCTCCTTTGAAGCTCTTCTATTTAAGAGCTCTTGTTCAACATTTTTGATAATCTTTCGCTACTGCCTTGACCTGGGAAGACCTTGAGGAGAGAAAGAGAGAGAGAGAGAGAGGATCTTGTGAGGGGATTCACAAGGGTTACCTCAAGGATCGCTATGCTTCTTCTTCATTTAGAGTTTCTCGTCCGTGGAAGGGTCGGTAGAGGTAAGGATTCAGCAACTGATAGTGGTTCTCTGCGAGCTTCAGGAGGAAGCAAAAGGAGATAGGTTCTCTGCCTTGCCGGGGAGGCAAAAAGTGGTTCTTTTTAAAGGCTTCTCCGCCTAGCTGTGGGAGCTAAAAGAGAGTCACAATTGTAGTGCAATACTCGGAGGGCGCCTCCGGTGAGTGGATGTAGGTCGAGTTGATAGAACTACTATAAATTTCTTTGTTCTTGTTTCTTGCTTCCGCACTTTAATTTCAGCACTTATTTTTTTTGTGGTGTGATTTTGGTTTATGTGATTTTACTTCTTTGTGAAAAGAATTTTTTAAAATACCAATTCACCCCCCCCCCCTCTTGGTTAGCTTGGGCCAATTCTATAGGGCTTAACATCCCTAACAAACTTTCAGTTTGGGGATTATAAATACCAACCAAATTCCATATTTACTTAGGATAACATTTTGCAGTCCTTTATCCCTTTTCATAGACAAAAAACCATTAAAAAATAACCCCCATGCATAGTTTTCCTACTTCTTTAGATTTATAATTTTTTTATAAGATAATTCATCATTAAAAGGTGAATCCATAAGGATTTCATGTGATAGTAAAAAGTAAGTCTCGACTTGGCTTTCCAAAGCACTAAGGGGATTGAATGTTATATCAAATAGAACAGTTGTCGACCATCATACTAAACTTCCAAACAATGTTAGATGATTCCCAATATATTGTAAATGATATACTTATGATACTAAATTAACCTTATAAGACATGTAATGCAATAAGTTTTGGGTAGGATATATCAAGGACAATAATGTTAATTAATAAGTTGATTATTCAACTCCAATGGATGTAAACACCTTCTTAAATAACATAGAATATGCTCTTCCCTTCCTTGTTAGTTTGAGCTAATAAAGCACTAAGAGATTTGTTTAGCATTATAGTGTAAAAAATTAATGATTTTTTTAGAATAGGAGATGCCAAAACTGGAGGTGTAATTAAATATTATTTCATTATTTTGAAAGCATTTTAGCTTTTAACATCCCACTAAAATCAGACATTCTATTTATATCAATATCATCTTTAACTGGAACTTGGACACTATTATTACCATAATATAGTTTTAGAGATATTTTTAATGTTCACCTTTCAACTATTTTTATACCAATTTATTGCTTGTTGATTTTTATAAAATTGCTATGATTTGTCCTCTGAACAAGATTCCAAAATAGTGTTTATTATTAAAATTTATTTTTTATATTCATTCTTCTTTTTAATAATCTTGATTTCTTTTATTTATCCATCCTCTACTTCTCCCTTGATCTTATTGAGCCATTCTACAACCTCACTATATAGGAGGAGCATGTGGTTGATGAATTCTCTGTTCGAGATAAGAATGTTCTTTCTTTTCATTTTATTCTTTTTTCATTTTCTTTTCCACTTTCTTCAATTAATTTAAGGTCAATAAAAACGTTGCTATCCTTTTCATCATGTAGAAAATAACATATTCATAAATTTTAACCTCATGACATGATAACAATTGCACATCACCATTGATACAATTTTAAAAATTATCTGAAGAATATTTGATATACTAATAAAGAGTGGAGGGTACTATTTTTTATTCACAAAGCCATGGTCTACCTAAGAGAGTATAAAAAGTAGTTTATGAGTCCATAATAAGTAATTTGGTTTTTTATTTTTAGGACTCAAAATTATTGAGAGAGTTGATACTTAGCTTTGCATTTTTTACATTCTTGCAACTTGTATGTTTTCATGATTCCAAATATTATTATTTTGATTATTATTTTCTCCTAACATATTTTGAAAGAATTGTGTTTGCTCTTGTGTGTACTAACATTTCAGGAAAATCATACTCCAGATTGTTAAAGACTTCAAATCAAGATCTGCATAGAATGTTTTGTAAATTTGAAGTTTGCATTTTTCATTTTATTGAGTTTGAGAGAATGTGATTCTAATTGAGTAACTTAGCACATGCACATCGAGGGAGAGCATTAAAATTCAAAATTTTTAAAATTGATGGTACAGTACGAATAATGTTCGTACGGGATGATCTTATTAGTTATACTCCCGAATGAGCAATGGAATGAATAGAGAGGGAATTTTTTTTTAAGTATAGTTCATCTAGATGATATTTATCGTTCATCCCAAGATGATGTTCTTTAGACGCGTTCATCCAGATGATATTTATCATTCGTCACAAGACGATGCTCTCTGGATGCGTTCGTTCAAATGATATTTATTATTCATCCTAGGATGGTGGGCTCTGGATTTTCCAAAATGAACTATTTGTCCAGATGATATTTATGATTCGTCCCAGGATGATCTTCTCTGTTCTAAAAAAATGAAATTCATCTTGATATTTCGTACCAATGAACTTTGATAATAACTGTTCGTATTGGACAAACCATGTTCGTACGGGATGATGATCGGGTATGAAGGAAGTTCGTACCAGTTCACATTAACATCGTACACAACATGTTTTACACTATTTATACATACAAAATTGGATCATACGGGACGATCATGGATGGTCAAAAATTGAAAAATGCAGTTTTTGGACGGTTTTTTATGTCTTTTCTATAAAAGGTCCAAGTTATACTATCTTAAAATCTTTTTGTCATTTGGTCTTCATGCATACTTAATGGAATTTGAAGGAGAGAGTGAGAAAGAGTGTTTGAAGAAGATTTCTTACTACTAGAGCGTGAAGGGTTCACTAGGTTACTCAAAGGTAAGGATCTCTATTTGTAATTTGTGATTACTTCACTTTTTTCTCTTGTCCTTCTAGATTTGTCATGTGAAGATTGTTCAAAAGGATCAAGTTCTCTGCTGACCCTTGGAGAGTGAGAAAGGACGAAGGGTTCTCTGCCTACACTTAGAGATTGTGAAAGGACGAAAGTTCTCTTCCTTCAGTTGGAGAGTGTGAACAGCCGATGGTTCTCTATTGATACTTGGAGGGTGTAAAAGGACGACGGTTCTCTACAGCACCGAGTAGCGGTGGAAGATAGTTTTTGTGAAGGCTTCTCCACCTTACTATGGGGGTAAAAGGAGAGATATTAGGGGTAATAGTGAAATACATAAAGTGGGAGACTTCAGGGAGTGGATGTATGTAGTGTTTGATCGAACCACTATAAATCTTGTGTCTTTTATTTTCCATAGCTTTTTTATTTTTCAATCTTGTCATTATCTGTGGTTGAAAAATTGCTTTTATAATTTCAAAAATAATTTCATCATTTTTTCAAAATTAAAATAAGAGAAAATTTTGAAAATTACCAATTCACCCCCCTCTTGGTTAGCCATTGGGACAAAAACCTAGGCCTAACAACCTAACTCATATTTAAAAGGTTTCAATAAGTAGTATCAGATCTTAGTTTCAAAATCATAAGTTTAGACTACTTTTTGATTAACGACATGGCTACATTTGAAATCTGAAATACACTTGAATATTGGGATTACTTCACTCTTTTCTTTCTTCCTTCTAAATTTCTTCTGAGAAGATCAGTCAAGGAGATCCGGTTCGCTCCCGACACTTGGAGAGTGTGAATAGCCGAAGGGTTCGCTGCCTACACTTGGAGAGTGTGAATAGCCGAAGGGTTCGCTGCCTACACTTGGAGAGTGTGAATAGCCGAAGGGTTCTCTGCCCACACTTGGAGAGTGTGAAAGGACGACGGTTCTCTGCCAACACTGGGGATTGTGTAAAAGGACAACGGTTCTCTGCCGCACCGGGGAGTGGTGAAAAGAGTGTGTTATAAGGCTTCTTCGCCTTGCTGTGGGTGGAAAAGGAGAGTCACTATTGGTACTAGTGCAATACTCAGAGGGTGCCTCTGGGAGTGGATGTAGGTATGGTTTTAGATCGAACCACTATAAATCTGGTGTCATTTACTTTTCTGTTTTTACGTTTCCACATTTTAATTCTTAGTCTTAAAAACTCTGTGGTTGAAAAACTTTTTCTACAAAACTTAAAGAAGTAATTTTTATTTCGATTCAACATAATTTCAAAAAAACCCCCCTCTTGGTAGCCTTTGGGACATTAACTTAGGCTTAACAACCTAATTACTAGACTCAACATGTGGTATCAGAGCTTCATTTCAAAATCATAAGTTTGAACTATTTTTTGATTAACGTAGATGGCTACATTCAGAAACCGAAACACACCTGAAGGTTACTCTATCACTAGACCTCCACTGTTTGACAATATTCCTTTTGATTTTTGGAAAACACGCATGTCTACTTTCTTACAGTCACTTGATTATCGCATGTGGATGCTAGTCCAGGAAGGTTACACAAAACCAACTAGATTAGTTGATGGAGTTAGGATAGAAGCACCTTTTGCAGATTGGACTATAGAAGAACGTGACTTAGCATAATTAAATGCCAAATGTCTAAATAATTTCTTTTGTACTTTAAAATATGAAGATTACATGCTGGTTTCCACTTGCAAAAGCGGAAAGGACATATGGGATGGACTTTGTATAACTTATGAAGGGACAAATGAGGTTAAGCAATCAAGACTCAATATCTTGTTACATGACTATGAACTGTTTCGCATGAAACCTAATGAATCTATTTCTGACATGTACACAAGATTCACATAAATTGTCACTTCTTTGCATGCACTTGGTAGGGAATTAACAAATGCTGAAATGATCAATAAAATTCTTCGATGTTTACCAACTGCTTATGATGCTAAAATTACTGCAATTATAGAGTCTAAAGATCTAAACATATATTCTATTGACAATCTTCTTGGTTCACTCATTGCTTATGAGCAATGAGTAAGTCAAAGAAAGATTGATGCAGGTGAACCACGAAAGGAGGAAAATATTGCATTAAAGGTGGAAGAGTCAGAGAGTGAACACTCACCACCTGAGGATGAAGATGATATTGCACTGATGACTAGACAATTCAGAAGCTTTTTAAAGAGAAAGCAGAAGAGACGCCAGCAATGGAACAGAGGTAAGTTTAACAGAAATGACAAGGTTTCTAATGAAGTGATTTGTTATGAATGCAGGAAACCAGGTCCTATAAAGACTAAATGCCCAAAACTCAAAGCCACTCCTAGCAACGAGAAGGTAGAGGAGAAACCAATGGTAAAGAAGGGCAAGAAGAAGTTTCAAAGAGCTTTCTGGGCGGACTCAGCTTCAGACTCATCTGAGACTGAAAAAGAAGAAGAAGTCACCAACCTTTGCTTGATGGCAGATAATGTTGAACAATCAGATCAAGAAGAGGTATGTGACTTAACCTATGATGAATTGTTTGAAGTTTTTGAACACATGCATGATGCATATAGAAAAATAAAAAAGATGCATGCTAGTTTAAATTTAGAACTGGAAGAGCTTAAGAAAGAACACGAAATCCTTAGAAAAGATCATGCTTTAATAGATGACAACCACATGAAATTACTTGATGAATATGATGACTTGAATAAAAATTTTGAGAATTTAAAATCATCCTATGCTGAACTTGAAAAAGATTTTAAAAATTTTAAGGATGAATGTGAGAGAAAAACATATCGAATCAGTTATACAAATCGAATCTTGGAAGATATGAATTCATTCTATAAATTGACAATAAGAGCTCTCGAGGATAATATGAATCCACCTAAACTTGAAGATTTTACAAATCCTAAATATTATCCTAAATTTATGAAATCCCTTAGGAGACAATCAAATGGAAGAAAACTTAAGAATATTTTTCCTAATGTTAAATGTAATAATTGTGGATTTTTGGGACATATAGCTCACACCTGTACTTTGAAGATGAAATCTAATCTGGTGTGGAGACCTAAGATGCATAAACCTAGACATATCATACATGCATCTGATTGTAAATTGCTAAAAGGTAAACCCAAACTTGTTTAGGTTCCAAGGTCTAACATTTGAGAGTTTTGCAGGAATGCTCTCACACAAGACCTCGTGGGAGCATATGGTACCTGTACAGCGGATGTTCAAAGCATATGACTGGAGATACTGCTCAATTCATAATTCTGGAAGCCAGGAGTGGAGGCAAGGTTACACTTGGAGATAATACAATAAAGAAAGTGATTGGATCTGGTATGATTGGAAATTTCAAAAACTTTTTCATAGATAATGTGTTATTGGTTAAAGGCTTAAAGCATAATCTGTTAAGTATAAGTCAGCTATGTGATAAGGGCTATAATGTGAAATTTTTACCTTCTAGCTCCATATTAAGCCTAAATTGAAAAGAAGTCTTAAATGAAAAAAGGGTAAACAATGTTTACATGCTAGATTTGAATTCTATTCAATCTCCTACTATTTTTTGTTTAAAAACTATTTCTGATAAATCATGGCTTTGGCATAGGAGACTTTGTCATTCTAGTATGAAAAACCTTAAAAGAATTACCCAAAAGAACTTAGTGAGAGGTATACCAAAACTAGACTTTACCAAGGACGATCTTTGTGATGCATGTCAATTAGGAGAACAAGTGAAGTTCACTTTTAAGTCCAATAAGGATCTTAGAACTAGTAAACCTTTAGAAATTCTTCACATGGATCTTTTTGGACCAGAAGGAACTGTAAGTCTAGGAGGGAAGATAAAAAGGCTCCAATGTCATGCTTAGTGATTTCCACTTTTTGTTTGAAGACAAAGGAACATTTGCAAGAATGGTCAGAGTTAAAACTCATGTTTGCTAGGAAATAGTGGAAGGTTTGCTTGTTGTAGAAGTGGACGAGAGAAAGTATGAAATGAAATTGGGTTGAGGCAAAAAGGTGCTTTACCTTAAAGTGTATCTCACTTTGAATTAAAATGCGAGAGGGAGTTATTTTGGAAGAGGCAAAATGAGGAAAGGATTCCTCATTTGCTTTTGATAGGAAGTTTTCAGAGGCATTCCTGTTGGGTTTCTTTGCCAACACCTTTTGTCTCTTGCTTGAGGAGGCCATTGTCGATTTGAAGTAGAAAGGGATTGAAAGAGAAGTTTGAAAGTGTGATTGTTAAGTTAGAAAGCCTTCATATTTAAAGAAAACGATACGTTCATCCTGGACGAAAAAACTTCGTCCTGGACAAAAATCATCGTTCGTCTGGACGAAAATATTTCGTACAGACGATCAAATTCGTCCAAAATGTAACGGCTTTACGTAATCAACACAACTTATGATGCATCCCTTCGTACAGGCTTTTTGACTTGACCTATCGTACAGATGAAATTATTTCGTACAGACGATCAAATAGTAACTCGTTTTAACATCTCTTGAAAACCGTCCCCTACAATGAAACGACATCTGTTCGTCTGGACGAACCAAAAATTCGTACAGACGAAATCCATTTTAAAACTGTCTTATCCACTCAACCGCTGCATTCAATCGTCTAGATGTTTGAGAGAAAAAAAATTGTCATCCTGGACGATTGTCAGATCGTACAGACGATCTAATTAAAAACTGCTCTCAAAACGGTTAAAATTCGCGCAAACCGTTCTTTCTCACATCGTCCAGTACGAAACAAAATTCATCCCGGATGATTTCCTCCAATTTTTGAATTTTGAATTTTAATTTAAGAAAATCAAACTAAACATTCAAAAACACAGAAAACATAAAATAAAACCATAGACCCAAAAACAAATTCATTCAAAACACACAAAATTTCACAAAATTAAAAACAAAACAAAAAACATAAATATCAATGTTGCAAAGACATTTTGTTTAGGCATTCAAATCAATAACACCAAGACTTGTTCTTAAAGTACTGAAGGTATCAAGGGCTAAAGGTTTTGTAAAAATGTCTGCAAGTTGATTTTTAGTTGAAACATGTGTGAGTTCAATTTCTCCCTTGGATACATGATCCCTTATGAAATGATGCCTTATATCAATGTGTTTGGTTCTAGAATGTTGAATAGGATTTTTGGAAATGCAAATAGCACTAGTATTGTCACAATAAATTGGAATAGTGCCTACAGTTAATCCTAAATCAATCAACTGTTGTTTTAACCAAAGTACTTGTGCCACACAACTTCCTAATGCAATGTATTCTGCTTCTGCAGTAGATAGGGCTACTGAATTTTGTTTTTACTAGACCAAGAAACTAATGAATTTCCAATGAATTGACATGTTCCAGAAGTGCTTTTCCTATCCACTCTACAGCCTGCAAAGTCAGAATCTGAATAACCAATAATTTCAAATGAAGAGCTAAACTTAGGATACCAAATTCCTAAGTTTTGAGTTCCTAGTAAGTATCTTAAAATCCTTTTCACTGCTATCAAATGTGATTCTTTTGGATCTGATTGAAATCTAGCACATAAGCAAATACTGAACATAATATCTGGTCGGCTAGCAGTCAAGTAAAGCAAAGATCCAATAATCCCTCTATATTTCTTTTGATCAATAGATTTTCCCTTAAGGTCCTTATCCAACTAAACTGAGGAACTCATTGGTGTACTAACAGGTTTAGCATTGTCCATTTCATATTTTTTGAGGATGTCCTTAATATATTTAGTTTGACTAAGAAATGTCTCTTCCTCAAGTTGCTTGATGCTAAAACCTAGAAAGTAATTTAAATCTTCCATTAGACTCATTTCAAATTCACTACTCATTGTATTAGAAAACTCATCACAAAGATTTTTATTTGAAGATCCAAAGATGATATCATCCACAAAAATTTGAACAATGAGTATTTCCTTTCCAAATTTCTTTAAAAAGAGAGTTGTATCCACACTTCCTTTTTCAAAAGATCTTTCAATTAGGAAAGTGCTCAATCTCTCATACCAAGTCCTAGGTGCCTGTTTCAATCCATATAATGCCTTCTTTAACTTAAAAACATGATTTGGGTATTTTGAATTTTTCAAATCCTGGAGGTTGTTATATAAAAACATCTTCTTCAATAATACTATTCAAAAAGGCACTTTTGACATCCATTTGAAACTATTTAAAACCTTTAAAATAGGCAAAGGCAAGTAAAACCCTAATTGCTTCAAGTCTTGCTACAGGGGCAAAGGTGTTCTCAAAATAAATTCCTTCAATTTGATTATACCCCTTAGCAACTAATCTAGCCTTATTTCTAATGACTACTCCTGAGTCATTCATTTTATTTTTGAACACCCACTTGGTTCCAACAACACTTTGATCTTTTGACCTTGTAGTTAATTCCCAAACTTTATTTCTTACAAATTGATTTAACTCTTCTTGCATGACCAATATCTAAAATTCATCAGAAAGTGCCTGATCAATATTAGTGGGTTCTATTGTTGAAATAAAGGCTGAATGATTGACTTCCTTATTTAATCCACGCCTAGTTCTAACACCTTCACTAGGTTCTCCTATAATCAATTCTCTTGGGTGGTTTTTAGAAAATCTCAAATCTCTAGGCAAAGGATTTTCTCTTTCCAAATTTTCTTCCACAATTTCTTCCAAATTTAATCTATCAATCTTTTGGGAGTTTTTCTCAATCTCTTCTTCAACAATATTTGGCTCTTCTAAATTTCCAGATTCATCAAATACAACATGTGTGATTTCTTCAATGACTAAAGTTCTTTTGTTGAATACCCTATAAGATTTTCCAACACTGGAATATCCAACAAAAATTCCTTCATCTGATTTAGGATCAAATTTTCCTAAGGCAGATTTTCCATTGTTATGAATGAACACCTTGCAACCAAAAACATGCAAATGAGACAAATTTGGTGTTATATCTTTTAGTAACTTATAGGGTGTTTTATTTAAATTCGTTCTCACATTCACCCTATTCAGAACATAACATGCAGTGCTAACCGCCTCAGCCCAAAAATATCTAGGAAGTGAGTATTCTGCCAACATTGCTCTGGCGGCTTCTATTAATGTTCTGTTTTTCCTTTCAACTACCCCATTTTGTTGAGGGGTTCTAGGTGCAGAAAAATTGTGATCAATCCCTTTTTCTTTACAAAAATTTTCAAATCTTTCATTTTCAAATTCTCCTCCATGATCACTTTGTAAAGATATTATTTCACATCCTAGTTTTCTCTGTATCCAAGTTGAAAAATTTCTGAATTCCTCAAATGATTCACTTTTATGAAAAAGAAATCCAACCCACGTGAATCTTGAGAAATCATCCACAATAACAAATCCGTATACCTTCCCTCCTAGACTTATAGTTCCTACTGGTTCAAAAAGATCCATGTGAAGAATTTCCAATGGTTTACTAGTTCTAAGATCATTATTGGACTTAATAGAGGACTTCACTTGTTTTCCTAATTGACATGCATCACAAAGGTTGTCCTTAGTAAAGTCTAGTTTTGGTATACCTCTTACTAAACTCTTTTGGGTAATTCTCCTAAGATTTTTCATACTAGAATGACAAAGTCTCCTATGCCAAAGCCAAGATTCATCAGAAACAGTTTTCAAACAGAAAGCAATAGGAGTATGAAATGAATTCAAATCTAGCATGTAAACATTGTTTACCCTTTTTCTATTTAAAACTTCTTTCCCATTTAGGCTTAATATGCAGCTAGTAGGTAAAAATTTCACATTATATCCCTTGTCACATAGCTGACTTATACTTAACAAATTATGCTTTAAGCCTTCAACCAATAACACATTGTCTATAAAAAAGTTTTTGATATTACCAATCATACCAGATCCAACCACTTTCTTTGTGGTATTATCTCCAAGAGTAACCTTGCCTCCATTCCTGGCTTCCAGCGATATGAATTGTGCAGTATCTCCAGTCATATGCTTTGATCATCCGCTATCCAGGTACCATATGCTCCCACGAGATCTTGTGTGAGAGCAATCCTGCAAAAATATCAAATGTTAGACCTGGGAACCCAAACAAGTTTGGGTTCACCTTTTAGCAATTTATAATCAGATGCATGTATGATATGTCTAGGTTTATGCATCTTAAGTCTCCACACCAAATTAGTTTTCATCTTTAAAGTACAGGTGTGAGATATATGTCCAAAAAATCCATAATTATTACATTTAACTTTAGGAAAAGTATTCCTAAGTTTTCTTCTATTTGCTTGTCTTCTAAGGGATTCCATATATTTAGGATAATATTTAGGATTTGTAAAATCTTCAATTTTGGGGGGTATCCTATTATCCTCAAGAGCTCTTATTGTCAATTTATAAAATGAATTCATTTCTTCCAAGAGTCTATTTGTATAATTGATTCGATATGTTTTCCTCTCAGATTCATCCTTAAAATTTTTAAAATCTTTTTCAAGATCAGCATAGAATGATTTTAGATTTTCAAAATTCTTATTTAAGTCATCATATTCATCAAGTAGTTTCATGTGGTTGTCATCTATTAATGCATGATCTTTCCTAAGGATTTCATGTTCCTTCTTGAGCTCTTCCAATTCTAAACTTAAACTAGCATGCATCGTTTTCATTTTCCTATATGCATCATGCATGTGTTCAGAAACTTCAAACAATTCATCATAGGTTAAGTCACATACCTCTTCTTGATCTGATTGTTCAACATTATCTGCCATCAAACAAAGGTTGGTGACCTCTTCTTCTTTTTCCGTCTCAGATGAGTCTGAAGCTGAGTCCGCCCAGAAAGCTCTTTGAAACTTCTTCTTGCCCTTCTTTACCGTAGGTTTCTCCTCCACCTTCTCCTTACCAGGAGTAGCTTTGAGTTTTGGGCAATAAGTCTTGATATGACCTGGTTTCCTGCATTCATAACAAATCACTTCATTAGAAACCTTGCCATTTCTGTTAAACTTACCTCTATTCCATTGCTGGCGTCTCTTCTGCTTCCTCTTTAAAAAGCTTCTGAATTGTCTAGTCATCAGTGCAATATCATCTTCATTCTCAAGTTGTGAGTGTTCACTCTCTGACTCTTCCACTTTTAGTGCTATATTCTTCTCCTTTCGTGGTTCACCTGCATCAATCTTTCTTTGACTTACTCCTTGCTCATAAGCAATGAGTGAACCAAGAAGATTGTCAATAGAATAAATATTTAAATCTTTAGACTCTGTAATTGCAGTAATTTTTGCATCATAAGCAGTAGGTAAACAACGAAGAATCTTGTTAACCATTTCAGCATTAGTTAATTCCCTACCAAGTGCATGCAAAGAAGTGACAATTTGTGTAAATCTTGTGTACATGTCGGAAATAGATTAATTAGATTTCATGCGAAACAATTCATAGTCATGTAACAAGATATTGAGCTTTGATTGTTTAACCTCATTTGTCCCGTCATAAGTTATACAAAGTCTATCCCATATGTCCTTTCCGCTTTTGCAAGTAGAAACCCGCATGTAGTCTTCAGATTTTAAAGCACAAAAGAAACTATTTAGACATTTGGCATTTAATTGTGCTAAGTCATGTTCTTCTATAGTCCAATCTGCAAAAGGTATTTCTACCATAACTCCATCAACTAATCTAGTTGGTTTTGTGTAGCCATCCTGGATTAGCATCCACATGCGATAATCAAGTGACTGTAAGAAAGTAGACATGCGTGTTTTCCAAAAATCAAAAGGAATATTGTCAAACAGTGGAGGTCTAGTGATAGAGAAACCCTCAGGTGTGTTTCGGTTTCCGAAAGTAGCCATCTACGTTAATCAAAAAGTAGTTCAAACTTATGATTTTGAAACGAAGCTCTGATACCACTTGTTGAGTCTAGTAATTAGGTTGTTAAGCCTAAGTGAATGTCCCAAGGCTACTAAGAGGGGGGGGGGTGAATTGGTAGTTTAAAAATTTAAGTCCCGTTTTGAAAATTATTGAACCGAAATAAAAATTTCTTTTAAATTTTGTAGAAAAATATTTTTCAACCATAGAGTTTTTAAAACTAAAATTTAAAGTGTGGAAACGTAAAAACAGTAAAGTAAATGACACCAGATTTATAGTGGTTCAGTCTAAAACCAGACCTACATCCACTCCCCAGAGGCACCCTCTGAGTATTGCACTAATACCAATAGTGACTCTCCTTTTGCTCCCATATCAAGGCGGAGAAGCCTTTATAACACACTCTTTTCACCACTCCCTAGTGCGGCAGAGAACCGTCCATCCTTTTACATAATCCCCAGTGGTGGCAGAGAACCGTCCGTCCTTTCACACTATCCCCAGTGTTGGCAAGGAACCGTCGTCCTTTCACACTCTCCTAGTGTGGGCAGAGAACCCTTCGGCTGTTTACACTCTCCAAGTGTAGGCAGAGAACCCTTCCGTCCTTTTACACAATCCCCAGTGTTGGCAGAGAACCGTCTGTCCTTTCACACTATCCCCAGTGTTGGCAGAGAACTGTCGTCCTTTCACACTCTCCTAGTGTGGGCAGAGAACCCTTCGGCTGTTTACACTCTCCAAGTGTAGGCAGAGAACCCTTCGGCTGTTCACACTCTCCAAGTGTAGGCAGAGAACCTTTCGGCTGTTCACACTCTCCAAGTGTCGGTAGAGAACCGGATCTCCTTGACAGATCTTCTCACAAGAATCTAGAAGGAAGTAGGAAAAGAGTGAAGTAATCCCAATTCACAAGTAGAGACTCTTACCTTTGAAATCCAAGTGAAGCCTTCTCGCTCCAATGGTAGGAATCCTCCCTTGAATGCTCTCTTCCACTCTCTCCTTGGCTATTCTCTCAAGAGGCACGAAGATCAAATGACAAAAAGATTGGGTGGCAGTCTAATTTGGACTATTTTTACAAAAGACAAGAAAAATCGCCCAAACACTGCAAGTATTCAATTCTGTACGCAGTGGATCGTCCCGTACGATCGTGGATCGTCCTGGACGATTTTACTTAAACGATTTGAAATGACCCCATTTGTATATGTGTACGAAATATCTTCGTACAGCTGATCGTCCCGTACGAACTAGGTTCGTCCGGTACGAACGGTTATTATAAGGTCGGTTCTAGAAACTGCTGAAAACCATTCTAAGTCGGTTAATCGTTTGGACGAAAATTTATTCGTCTGGACGAAAATTTATTTGTCTGGACGAAAATTTATTCGTCTGGACGAAAATTTTTACAGACAACCGATCGTCCTGGACAATTATTTATTTTGTCTGGACGAAAATTTTACAGAGGACCAATCACCATGGACGATAATTTAATTTTGTATGGATGAAAATTTTCTAGAGACCAGATTGTTCTGGACGATTATTAATTTCGTCTGTACGAAAATTTTCCAGAGGACCAATCGCCATTAACAATAATTTAATTTCATCTGGACGAAAATTTTACAGTGAGCCAATCATCCTGGACGATAATTAATTTCGTCCTGGATGAATAGGACTTAGAATTTTTTTTTTCGAGCAAGTTCCTATTCGTTCCATGTGCTCTATAGGAGATAACTGTCTGATCGTCCAGTACGAACTGATATCGTCCTGTATGATCAGTATAAATTTTATATGATCTCCTTATGTGTGTGTGTATGTTTTTATTCACTCAAAATACAATCACTCCCTTTCAATTTGATTTCTAAGAAAAGTGCAAGCTTCAAATTTTACAAAGTATCTCATGCTGAATTTAATTTGAAGTCTTCGTAGTCTAGAGTTCATTTTTCCTGAAATGTTAGTACACACAAGAGCAAATACAATTCTTCTAAAAAATGTTAGGAGATAACTACACATTTGAACAATAATGTTTGGAATCATCAAAACTTCATAAGTTGCAAAAATGTAAAGCATGCAAATAGCAACTATCTTAACAATTTTAAATGAGGTCAACCATTCAATCAATAAACTTCAATGTTCAATCTTCAATACACCTTTAATTATTGTGTAATCATTATAAACTTTCAATCATTCAACACACTTCAATCATTATGTTTAGTCATATTGTTTAATAATTAAACCCTATATAATTATTCATTCATTCAATAATTTTTAATGGTTCATTTACTTTTAATAAATCATTCAGTCAGGCTCAATAAGTCAACTTCAATCATTAATCATCACTCAACCATTAAATGATTATTAATTATTATCAGTTATTCAATCGTTTCAATCATTAAAACATTAAACTCAAATTCAATCATCCAAACAATCATATTCAATCAATCTCATTTCAACCCTTCAATCATACTTAATCATTCAATAAAGTTCAATCACTCATTAAATATAAACACTTTAATTATGTTTAATCATAAAATCCATATTCAAATTAAAACCCTAAAGCCTATAGACTTTTCCCTTTCTAAGGAAATTTGAAGTTGCTCAAAACCTTAGGTGTTGCCTCTAGAATGGTGATTGATCATTCACATATTGATTAGATGTGTATTAAGAGTCACACAAATCACTTTGGAATCCTCCATGCTCCTCCAAACCCTAAAAGTTAAAGCTTTAACCTAAAATATAAAACCTTCAAATATTTATATAATGCATTGGTTACTTAAGTACACTTAGGTTGACCAAACTAACTTCCAACAAAGTCCAATGAACATTTGGAATCCATTAGAGCTAACTCTAAGGTCTAGTTAAACTAAATTGACCAAGTACACTTAGGTTGACCAAATTTGCTGTATTGGTCTTCCTCTTCAATTTATGATATCTAAGAAAACTTAAGGTCTATAATTTATTGGTTACTTAAGGGTCTACCAAAGCAAGCCCAGCCCTTGGACCCTCTTAGCCAAGCCATTTAAGCTGACCCAAGTGAAACCAAATGAGTTTGAATAAGCCAAAAGAAATCTTTGTAAAACTAAATTAAGCTAATGCATTCATCACATGCATATGGATCTCATGCATCAAATCCAACAAGCCCAATATTTGTATTAACTTGGATTAGCCATTTAGGATAACCCAAGTCTCAAAAAAGAACCTCCCTTGAGTAATTTTACAACACAAATGAAATCAAGCTAATTCCACCCATACATTATCTTCCTAAAGCTTCTAGACAAGTGTCCAACCAAGCTTAGCCCAAATGGCTACCAGAGGTGGCAAAAATTACAAGAAATATTAATAACCAAAACTTGTTCACTCATAATTAATTCTTTAACAGACCATATGGTATTAAGCCTTCCCAAACACATGTTTAACTGTTATTGGACCATCCCAACATAATTTACCTCCAGAAATCACTCCACTTAGCCTAAATTTCAATTAGAAGTTATAAATATTTAAAATTCATTTAGTAAAAGGTTATATTATTTTATTTGAAACACTTCCCTAAAGCTCCCCCAATAAATTCCCAATTTCTAAAGAACTCCAAACCAATATTATATGTAAGTTTGATCAAACATTGATGATCTTCTTCTAACTAAACAATCAAATCCACATCCATTTTTCCTCATCCCTCAGATTTTCATTCAAAGTTGTGCACCAGCTCCAATGAATCTTATCAGAATCACAACCATGTTCAATTGAACTCGAGATAAAGATAATTTGTAAAGTTGACCATATTCACAGATAGGTGTGGTTATGTTTGAAATGCACATCCAAATTTTGACATCTAAAAGGCAGGTTGGAATAACATATCCAGGTGATTCTTTTGATAAAATTTGAGAAAGTTATGTTGAGGGATTTCATGGATCAAGAAAAAAACTCTTTTATAGATGAATATGGATGTGAGAGATTGAAGGCAAAAATCAAATATGTTCATCTATTTTGAATTGGAAGAATGAATGTGATTTAGTCAAACAAGATCTGTGCTACCACCTTATGGTTTCGAGTAGAGATATGTGCCCTAAACCCTAAATTTATTTGGACAATTATTATAATGTGTGTAACCTTTTTTTCAAGTTGCTATGTAGTTTCTTTTTGCAGGTCATTTGTGACTTCTTCATTGTCTTGCAAGCTTATTGTTTGTGCTTAATGATTAAGCTCACAAGATTTCTAGAGTATTTTCACCCTTTTTTGCAATTCTCTTTTTTTGGTGTCATCACTAAGCTAAATGGATATGTATTTTTATGTTCCTTTTGGGTTCTGTCTTCTAGCCAACCTAGAATGTTATTAGGATATCTTATACTTGTGCTCAATGGGGAGCTATGGCTCCATAGGATCTATTTTAACTTTTTTTTTTGTAGCTTTTTTGGGAAATAGGGAGCTAGAGGTCCCCTTAAGGACATTGTACAATTTTTTATCATTAATGCATAGGCCCATTGGTGGTTTTTTTTTTAAGAAATTAAATAGTTTGCATTTCAGTTCACTTATGGATTTGTTTGGTCAACATTCACTTAACCTCTCCCTTTACAAGCTTAAGATGGATGGGGAGAACCAAGTGGGTAAGCTCCTCTGTAAGTCTATCCATGCTCACAATTATGTCTCAATAAAAGATTATTCTACTTATTTGGTTGTGCCTCCGACCATCACTAGACATGCAGCTAATTTTGCATTAGATTTCAGTAATTATGGAGATGTAATTACTCAAGAATGTAGGAATTTTGAATGCATATTTACATTCTCTTACTATTTCTTTATTTGATTGTAGGTGTGTAATTCATACTAATGTAGCCATTCAATATATCTCAAAATCTACTAACTGCACTTCATGTGTTTTTTCAAATGCCTCTTCAAAAACTACTACTTGGAATGTCCAAACTGCTCCTCTACAACAACCCTGTATGCAACCTTTTGGTGCTAAACGTGTCAAAGACTTCCCCAATGTATGAAATGATATTAATGTTACCAAAATTGATGTTGTATCTATAGTCGAAGTTTGGATAGAGGATGGATGTCCTTTCAAGTAAAATATGCAGTTTTTCTATGCCAACTTAGGTAGGCTTGGAAGAGGGCTTGTTGGCAAGCTTATCAGAAGACAATTTCTTTTCTTGTGCTATGCAACAAATTGAAGTGAAAGTGGTTAATGTTTGGAGACTTTTATGTTCTCTCAATCTCTCTAGACACTTTGATTTCCCTCTTTGAATCTTCTAAAGATCGTAATGTTTTCCTTATTAGGGGATGGTGGGTTGTTGCTGGGTTTATTATTGGTTTGGATCATTGGTCTTCTTCCTTCTCTCCCAAATCAATGGTGGGTCTATATTCTCCTGTGTGGATTCATCTACCTTACATACCTCTATTGTATTGGGACAACACCAACCTTGCTTGGATAGCTTACTTCTTTGGACAACCTCTATGGGTTGATGCTCAAACCAAATATTTGGGGAGAAATGCTTTTGCTCGTGTCTGCGTGAGGATGGATCTTGGTGCCAAGTTTCCTCCCTATGTTTGGATCTTTGGGCTTCTTGGCAAGTTTTCTTAAAGAGTAGAGTATAAGGGGATTTCTCACATTTTCTTCAATTGTGGCCTTGCTGGGCAAAACATAAGTCACTTTCCCAATTTACCTCAAGCCTCTAAGCAGCCTTAACAACAACCTCGTAGAAAATCTACTAATGTGTGGGATAAAATTGTTTGGTGAATGGATAGCAGCAACCCCTCTTATCGTGACCCTATCATCATTAATAGTAGTCCTTCTATGGTAAATATTGACCCAAATCCTTCTTCAATGATCCAGTTAGCTCTCCATTCACCTCCTTTAGAAACTGAGCACTCTCTCTCTTCCAGTGCAAATGAAGGGAAATTCATGAAAGCTATGGACCTTGGAGTCTAGTTACTTCTAGAAAATCTTGGAAACAAAGAAGAAGAAATCCAATGTTGGTATTGGGGGTCAAAAATTGGTGAATTCACAAACATTCCATTCAAGTTCTCCACTAAGGCATTCCTCTTATATCCTAGGCATTCTAGTCCAAGAATAGATAGATTCTATATTACTTGTTTTACTAAGGAACATCAACGCTAAGTGCCAATTACTGATCAACCAAGGAAGCATGAGGGTAGAGAAGATGAATCACATTAAGGTGTTCTTTGCATGTATGGGTAGTTTTTTCTTGGTCCTTCATTTTCTCTTATTTATTTTGTTTTGTTGATGAATGATTTTTTTGATGCCTTTTCCTAGTTGGTACTCATTGTATGCTTTTTATCTTTATTTGACTGTATTCTACCTTTTGTTAAAAAACATAAATTCAATAAATCTATAAAAACCTCATGTTTACCTCTTGCATATTCATTGGCGGTTCTAGGGGTCCCATCTCTCAGCTACGTACTCCCTATTTTTACAATATGTTATTTATTTTGCAGTGTGCTTTTATTTTTTTTTGTAGTTTGTTCTTAATTTTTTTCCTAGACCCTTGTGGCCTTTTTTTTTAATTGTGGATATGGGGTCTCATTCAGCATGAAACCCTTGGAATTTATGTATTGCTCCTACTCCTATAAAAAATAATGTCTTTTTTAATGTTAATGGTCATGCTAACTCTCTAACTTTGAGGTCCTTCAAAGAAGATGTGTCCATTGCTTCTTCTATTTATGATCCTAATTTTTTTCTTACTCACTCCTCTTTTTAAGGTGTTCCTGCAACTTTGATTTTTGAAGAAGATGTAGTTAAGCTTGCTTCTCTATTTCAAAAAATCTTGGTTGGCAAGCTCTCTCTACATAGGGAAAATATCGATTCTATCTGCAAGTGTTTTTAACAATCATAAGTTGTCTGACTTAATTTTTGTTGGATTATTGGATCCTCAACATGTTAAAATTTTTTGGTTGAATGATTTAGACAATAGTAGGGTCTTTTTTCGAAGAGCTTAGGTCATTAAAATTTGCCAAACGTTTTTGTTAAAGTGAACTTATTTCTTTGAGATTAAGGAAGAGTCTCCTATCATCTTTATATGGATTTCTTTTTCTCAGTTGCATTTACATTTTTTCAACTATCGTATCTTGCATACTTTGGGTTCTATTTTTGGTCGACCATTACGAACGGATCCTGCCACTACTTCCAGAATAGGAGTCTCAATTTCTCATTTCTAATTGAGGCTAATATTACTTAGAAGCCCCCAAAGAAATATGGATTTGATCGGATGCTCTTGGGTTTCAAAAAGTCAAATTTGAGAAGATTTCTGATTCACGGTCGCTCAATTTTTACTATTTTGTGTTGCATCGTTCTCTTAAGAAACCTATGGCCCCTATTCAATAAGTTTGAAATCAGACTACTAGTGAAGCATATGCTAACCATTAAAATGGTCAGGGGCTAGATTCGACATCTCCCTCATGGTAATACTCCTATATCAAGTGAATATTTTATCCCTAATCCCTCTTTTTATTGAAGTTGGTATGAATGAATTACATAAGGATGTTAAAAAATTAAATGAACTAGATGATCTCAATAAAGATGTGTTTGCTATTGTTCTTATTGATAACACAAATCCAATTATAGAAAACATTACAAAATGGGAACAATAATTCTAACTTTTTATCTTTGTTGATTTTTGATGATGCTACTCCTAAAGTTGATGTGACACCTTCACAAGTCCCTTCTAATATAAATAAGATTATTTCACGTAGTTTTGACTCTATTTCTAATTTTGGTAACAATGTTAAGTTAGTGGGGAATCCTTTGCACTCTTTTGATATAATGAGGAGCAATGCTCTTGAGGAAGGTGAAATTGTTTCTAAATATTTTCATGATTAGGTGGTTATGGAAGGTAATGAATCATATACTAAAATTAATACTTCTTTTTCTTCTCCAAATGCTATTATTGCTCATTCCTTGGTTGATGATGGTTTTACACCCATGGGAAAAAAGAAGCATTGAGGTAATAGAAATATTCCCTTCGCTACCCATCATGCTACGAGGACTCAAACTCTTTTAGATTATTTGGGGCTCTGATTTTAAAAATAGATTTAATAATCTTTGTAGTGTTCATAATATTTCAATTTTAGTTCAATCGGAGCAGCTTATTTCTATTTCTATGTTGATTTCTGCTGTTTGTTTTCTAGGTTTTAACATGAGTTTTGCAAATTGCTCCAACAAAATTGGTACTTCTTAGAAGAAGCATGTTTATTGTATTGGTTCTTTTGTTTGTGATTATTGTTCTCATTTTAGTAAACTTAATCTTTGGAACCGGTTAACTAAATTTTCTATTAATGCAACTATTCCATGGCTTCTTGGTGATGATTTTAATATTATGGTTGCTTCTTCTGAAATAATTGGTGGTAGACTTCCTAATCATCATACAATAGAGGATATTAATAACATGATTTTTGAATGTAACTTACATGATATTGCTTTTATTGATAGCTATTTTACATGGAATAAAGGCAGTATGTGGCAAATACTAGATCATATTATGTTTAATGATAATTTGATTCGTAATTATCCCAACAATCATGAGAAGCATCTGAGTAAAACTCTTTCCAATCATGCTCTTCTATTACTTATTATCAATTTGCATTCTACTTCTCGTTCAACTTCTTTTAGACTAAAAAAAAATGTGGTTTTTATATGAGGGGTATAGGGAAATTGTGAATAACAATTGGCATGCCTCTCACTTTCCTGATGATAACATTTTTGGTATAGCGAAACATTGGTTTAAGCTTCTTAGATTAAATCTAAGGTTAAATTTGTGGAGTAAAAGCATTTTTAAAAATAATTTTACTAATATTATGGAAGTTGAAAAGAATGTTATTGCGTTGGATGCCAATGTTATTAATGACCCTACTTATGTTAATTTAATTCAACTTAATTATGCTAAAGTCTTACTTTTTAACTTCAAAAGGTTGAAGTTTTTTTGAGACAAAAAGAGGCTTTCAAATTTCTTTTCAAAGGTGATAAAAACACTAAAATTTTTCATGGCATTATTAATAAAAAAGAAGATTATTTATCATATTCATAAGATACATTTGCCCAGTGGTGTTTCTTATGATAATGAGGATTTGATTCCTTGTTATGGTGTGGAATACTTTAAAGGCATTTTTAATAATAGTGTTAGCATTGATCTTATTTTTAATCAAGGTGTAATCCCTAAGCTAATTAATGTCGAATATAATATCTTCTTTACCCACATTCCAGAGGATATTGAGATATGGGAAACCACAAAAGGCATGAATTTGGATTCAGTGGTGGGTCATGTTGGTTTCGCCACAAAGTTCTTTTTAATACCAGGAATAAAATTTAGATTTATGTGATTGTTGCTAAGGGTTTCTTTAATGGTAATGCATATACAAATTTTTTTTTCTAGTTTGAATTTTTTTATCCCTAAGAAAGGGGCTATTAATATTTGGGATAATTTTAGACAAATAAGTATTTATTCTTCTATTAATAAATTGATCTCCAAAATTATTATGGGAAGGTTTTCCATGCTTATTCCTAAAATTATCTCCATGGATTAAATGGGTTTTGTTAAGGGCTGTGGTATTTTAGATAATGTGTTTTTGGTTCAAGAGCTCATTCATAATATTGATGTGCCTATGAAAGGTGATAATACTATTTTTAAACTATATATCACTAAGGCTTATGACAATCTCAAGTGGGAGTTTTTGTATAACATTATAACAATTTTTTTATTTCTATTTTAATTTCATTAATCATATAAAAAATGGTATTGGGAATTGCTTTTTCTCTTTTATTATCATTGTTGTTGAGTATCTTTTTAAGGGTTTGGATAATCTTTTACTTAACATCCCAACCTTTATTATTGTACTACTAGTAGTTTTCCTATTTCTTATCTAGGTTTTGCTGATGAAATCATTATCTTCTCTAATGGTTTGATTAAGATGCTCAAGATTCGTCTTATGTTTCTTAATCAGTTCCAAACTGCTAGTGGTTTACCCAATAGTGAATCGAAGAGTTGCTTTATCAATGCTATGTCTATTACTCAGCATAGTTTTAACACTATTCAATATAAATTTGGTTATGCTCCTAAGAAGTTTCCCATTAAATATTTGGGCACACCTCCTTATAAGGGTAAGAAAATATCCCATCTTTTTGTGGACATTTTTAATGCTGTCCAAAAAAATTGTCATCTTAGACATTTAAGTATCTTTCTTTTGTTGGAAGGCTTATTTTGATTAAAAGTGTGTTGTGTTCTATTCCTATTTATATTTTTCACACTACTTAGCCAGCCAAAAATGTTTTTCTACATTTAGAAAGGTTGTTTAATAATTTTTTTTAGGGTTCTAATAATGCTTACCATGATATGCTTTTCTCCTCCTGGTCTTAATGTTGTGGAGTGTTAGATGAAGGGGGCTAGGGGTGTAAGATCATTCTGGATATGTCCTAGGTTTTCTCCTAGAAACATTGGTTCTCTTTTATATCTAATAAAAGTTTATGGGCTAATTTTATTAAACATATCATAATTTATTAAAGTTAAATAACAACATTTTCTTATAACTTATTTTAACATGGGTTCCTACAAGTTGTTATCAAATGCATTTATTGGAATGCAAGACATATGTGTATGCTTATCATTGCAAAAAATTCTTGCAATAAATACATTGAAAAAATCAAAATTCAAAGGTGAATACAAACATCACATCATAAACGTTATTTGTCTAAACATTGCACATAATTTGTAAACAAAAATTTATGTATTAAAACCCATTTTAATCATCATTCATTTGAATATCAAAAACCATTGTTCAGATAAAATTTTAAACTATTCGCAAAGGTACATAAGAATCTCTTGAAACTAAATGATGAAATGATTTGAGCATGTATTCTAGTATATATGATGGAATTTTAGCACATGTAAAATTTAAACATGTATACTCATGTATAGAAAATAATTTAGCACATGCAATAAATTATAGGGCAATTTCAATATGTATTCTTATTTATAGAAAGGGGGAGATGATGGTGTGTAACCATAATGAGACGAACTTCCAATTCTTCCTAGCTTGACTAGGAATTTTTTATATTGGTTGTCTCTTTAAACAAGATGATCATTGATTCTTATGAACGTCATTGGTTTCTAGAATAATTTACGACAACTACTTGCTTAACTGATTTCATATCTTTAAACTATACTATTCTTTTTCTTTGCAAAATAGGAATGACTTATTTGTTGAGAAATTCTGACACTACTCTTTTAGTAATTCAACCACTTACACTCCTGTAAATTTCTTATTTGGATTATAAGCAAATTGGATGTATAGTTTTGGACTTGTCATTTTATAAGAGATCTAAACTTCTTCATTTTCTCTAACACAGAGAAAACAACAGATTGTTGGCAGAATGGTGGAGGTGGAGAATTAGCAACTACAACAACACTCTCTTCTCTGACTATTTTAGATAATGGATGGAAATGTATCCCACCAAAATGTGGTGAGGTGAAATGAATCTCACAAACTGTTATTTCCATTACAACATTTATTGGGATTTCTTCTTCCATCATCTTAATCTTCTCATCTCTCAACCTCAGATGGAAGTTCATGTTACAACTTTAAGATTTGGTCATCACATTTATAGTAAAAGATTACCTGATCTCAAATTTACCAAACATTGGGAGTTTAAATTTAACGAAAGACTTAAAACTTTCAGTTAACAACAATCATAGGAAAGGTCAGAAAAAAAAAGATGAAGGGATTTATCAATTGTGGGAGCAGCTATAACTCACTCTCTAGTGACCTCTATAGTAGGTTTTTTTCAAAATACATTAATAGATTTCACCACTTTAGATTGTGGTACACTGAAAGATATTTGTAGATTCTCAAAACAAAAACAAAACTTGATCATGCTTACTTCAGTTGATAAAGACTGATTAATAATGACGTTTATCTTATTAAAAAAAGTTGAATAACTTTTCAACCATTTTCTATAATCAGACAAGAATTCTATATCAATATTCTTTGTTGCAATTTGGGAGCCCAACCTAGTTCTTTCATGATTATAAATATTATTGGCTAATTTTTTAATTTCTCCTACTTATATACTGCATGTTTTTTATATGTTGATCAATAATATTTCAGGTTCAACATTCACAAACCATCATAAGAAAAATGGAGCTTAAGAAACGGTTTATAATTTTTATTTTTTTGGAGATAATACATATAAAAACATTTATATTAGCTTAGCAATTGTGCATAAAAACATAAAGGGGAATGAAAAATAAATATTTTTATTCTTTTATTAAATCATACTATTCAATCCATTCAAATAAAAATTAATTAAAGAATTTAATTTAAATGAGAGAAAATTGTTTTAAGTATAACTAATAGTACGGTATGACCATAAAATCATATTGGATGATTATGTATTATTAGAAACCCCATTGTTGAATCAAACTAACTTAAAATAGGAAATTTTAAAATTTTAAAATAAAATTGTTCATATTGAACGATCATGTATTGTGCTGTATGAATAACCGATTGACTCTCTTGATGAATATTTGTTCATCATGTATAATCTAATGCTTTATTTGAACTAATCATACAATATAATTTTAAATTGTATTGGATGATCTAAAGTAGTAATTAACAAATCATTATGTACGATACTCCTATCATATTGTACGACTATAGTTGATAGAATTATAAAATTAGGGTTTTTAGAAGCCCAATATTTAAACTACTATTAAGACTTTAGAAGAGTCTTTTGTAGTCAAATGGTAGAGTCTTCTGTGAGATAGCATTAAAGAAAGGGATTTGAGTAAGAGGAGATAAAGGGTTGGGATGTAAGAGAGGGACAAAATTCTTGTGGATTTAAAGTGAGTGTGAGAGGGGATTCCCCATGGTTTCTATTGCCAACTTGCACATGACTTACTTGATGTGTTATTATTCATTTTACAAATAAATTCATGAAGAACCATTTGGTGTAAAAGGGCCGCCAGCTACTCTACCGCACTAGAAAGTTGAAAATGATTTGGGCTACTCTGCCATACTAGGAAGGTGAAAGTGATTTGGGTTACTCCACCATAAAAAGATGGTGAAATTGGTTTGGGATACTCTATAGCACCGAGGAGGTGAAAGGGATACCAGCTACTCTACCACACTAAGGAGGTAAAAGGGATTTCAGTTACACAATAGCTCCGCGTTGGAGAAACTAATTTTATAAGGGCTTCTCGGCCTAGCCATGGGGTATAAAAGAGAGTGAATATTTGTTTAGTGCAATACTCAAAGAGGATGACTTCGGAGAGTGGATGTAGGTTAAGTATACCAACCGACTATAAAATCTTGTTATGATTTATTTATTTTTCTCATTTTCTTTAAGCAAATATTTTTTATTCATTTTTTTTTGCGGTCAAGTTGAGTTTGATCGTTATTACAATACAAAAATCATCTAGGTTGATTTTCTTTGATGTTTATTTAAAAAGAAAAGAAAAAAATAAAAAAGTAAAATGATAAAAATATTTATTATTTGCTTTTTGTATAAAATTAAAAATAATAGTTTATATTAATTTTTTCCACTTTAAAGATTTTGAATTTTGTTGTTTAATTTTAAATGGATATTGAAAAAGTTTTAAAAACACTAATTACCCCCTCTCTTGGTGTTTCATTCCTTAGCTCAATTAGATTCACAATCAACTATTGAGCTTTCATTCTTGAACTCATTTGCTTTAAATGAGACACTTAAATCTAGATAATTAATAAACAAAATAGGCTTTTAAATTAATGAGTTAAAAAGTAATGATTGGTCCCAATCCAAATTACTAAACCAAGTTACACAGCTACATCATATAACTCAAAACCAGGGGTTTGAATGAAGCAAGCTTTAAATATGGATGGTTTAATTCTAGATAAGTTTAGTACATAACATTCTAGAAGTTTAAGGTTGATCAAATTCACTCTTGTATGAAATGAATAAGGTGACCAATAAACCAACAAAGAAATCTAGTGTACAATCGATCAAAAGTTTGGTCAACACTTTTGATAGAGAGAGAAAACAATCCCCATTGGATTCACCAGATAATTTCTACAAACTATATTGATTATACTAATTAATTTATACTTTATGTTTCTCTGATCAAATATGCATATCGAATAACATACCATCTCGAAAGACCCACCGATTCTTCACTATTGATTAATAAAATATTGAATTTATTTTCAAAATCAAACTCAACATAGGGGATGTAATTTTCACCTCAAAAGATTAAAATGATCTACACCATTCATTTTGAAAATGAAACTAACTAATATGTAAGACTTTATCTACATCCATAGATTTTTTCGTACTTTTGTAAACTAAAAAAAGGTTTATTTATTTTACTAGGTTCTAAGCCACATATAAAGGCAATCCTAGGTTAATTAGAACCCATGATAAGTCTTGAGAAAATTCTTAATTAAGTGGTGACTAAATTCATTTAGATTTATAATGATTGCAGGAAGAGATTAGATCAAGAATTATATCAACCAGGAAACACTTTTATCTATACTAAAGTTAGGTCTTAATTATTTAAAACAATATAAATTTCTATTTTAATTTATAATTTATAAGATCGTCGGTATAATCTTACTGAACAAGAATATGAGAAGTAGATTCAAATATAGACTTATGTCTACTTGAGTGGATTGCTAGCTAACCACCTAAGTGCACAATTTTCAAACCAAGCTTTTAGGTCTAATGCATGTAATGTAGATGATAATTATTTACCTAGAATCAACAATTCTAATGAAGATTTTAATCAAAAATTTTTAATATGTTGGGTTAAAATATGCCTAACTAATACATTTTCACTAATAAATTAACATAATATATATATATATATATATATATATATATATATATATATATATATATATATATATATATATATATATATATATACATACAAAAATTATTCTAAGTCTAGGTTTTTTAAAAAATGCTAGCAGAATAATGGCCTCAACTAATAGGAAATAGTAAGCTCAACCCCATCACTTAGGCTATCACTTTCTTGTTGTAGGCTTGTGTGTGTTATTTTTTGTTGTTTCATAAAAGTAAAATGTGTGCATGTATAGGTAGAGTTGCTTGAGTATGCAGCAGCAAACTATATCATTTAAGTTCTAATATATGTGTCCTTACAAAGGCAAGGACACATAGATTCAATAACCTAAGAAAATAATCTACCCTTCGATGAAATCATCAACCAACAAAATAAATATAATGTAGTTGGTATGGAGTAATATATGAAAGAAAAAAGAATTTTGCATATATATAAGAAAATATAAACTACAAGCTAGAGTCTATTACAAAAGAAGAGTATCTAGGCTTCACATACAACAAGGCTAGATATCTACCCCTACATAAAGCTACAAATCCAAATGTGGTTGCATATTTAGGTCTTCAGCCTAAAGGCATCATACATTAGGGATATGGGTCTCTATAAAATTCCAAAAGATAATGCCCTCAAAAGAAGAGGGCTTATTCCCTTTTTGAGCCCTATAAGTGATAAGTGTAAATAATGTAATGTTTTATGTTTTAATTTACTATTAAAAATGTGTTATTTAACTTATGCTTGTGCAAAAAAATATAGGAAATGGGAAAGTTTTTAAGTACTTGTATAGCATCGCAGCATCAGACACATTGATATCCCGACACCATCATTGACATCGATGGAGCTCTAAATTGTTGATATAGTGTGGCCCAATATCTATCTTAAAATAGTCATAGCACCAGAGATGTCAACCTTGCAAAACCCAATCTTTGTTTGGACAACACTATAGCATTGAAGGAGTCAGTCCTATAAAGCCCAGTCTCTATTTGTATAACACCGCGGTACCAAGGATGTGCCGCATGGATTCCATAGTGCTTAATCATCAGTATTGATGTAGTGCCTCATTTGTAACCATTTATGACACATTCTACCAATGAATTAAAGCATCGATTCATTAAATAGCAGGTGTTAGCAAGCATCACAGTGAAGGGAAAATTTTTAGTGCTCCAGTGTTAGTTCATTTTATGGGCACTACAGCATAAGTGTCTCGAGAGCTATAGTACCATAATACATTTTTTATGTTTTTTTATAAATAACACTTTTTTAATGTTTGTAAGAGAGTTAATTCACTTTGTAAAAGTCAAACTTCAAAGTGTCTCTCTAAAATTTTCTTAGGAGTGACAACTAAGGAAATTCAGGGAACACTAGACCGACTTCAATAAAGTGTTTTGTTAGTGTTTGTGGAAGAAATTATTGAACCAACCAGTAATATATTTTCTTTTGTACCTTACTTTTTTTATGTAATTAATGGAAATGTGTTTGCTTCCTTTGCTTTTCATGTCTGGCTAAATTCTCTAGTTTTGTATTAATGATATAAATTAAATATAGAGTACTAATGTTTTCACTTAATCTTGAAAGTGATGATATGATGTTTCTAATATACCAGGTATTCATTTAATACACATAGTGGTCATTTATTAGTAAATATCAGGTGTAATTAGGAGCCTAAGACTAAGAAAGCAGGCATAACAAAGTATGTTGGATTTCTGTGATGTAAGCTTAGGCATAGTGTTTATTATCTATCAAATTAATAAAGATTGATTGTCATGAGGGTGTAGTTAGCGGTACATCTTTTACTTACTCTTCTAAGATTTTATAGGGTGATGGACCATGGGAGTTTAGAGTGGTATTGAGAGTGGAACGAGTTAGGCCCTTCCTTTGTCTCCTCATTCTTGACTTAGAAATTGATGATGCATATGATTTGAATAACATCACATTATCCATAGAATCATTAGGAAACATATAAATTTAAATGTCAACAATCCAAAACATTTTATTCATATAAGTATATCCATTATTTTGAAATTAATTTATATGAAATTGATTTAATCTCCCCTAACTTTTTTTTTTGTTGAGTAGGATAATTATTATAATTGTAATAGACAATACTATTATTTGCAAATAAACATTCTTCCTCCTAGGATCAATACTCTACTCTATCACTATATCATTAGATTTGGCCCTTATACTTGAATATATTAAGTTGGGTTTTTATAATTTTATTCCAAAAAAAAAAAAACTAAGCAGTGTTTATGTGATTGATATAGCTCTATGTCATAATCACAATTCTTCAGGTTACTCTACCACCCTCAGTCATGTTTTTTTCACCAATGTTAGGGCAGATTTTTTTTATTTATAATTTTGCTATTTTGTTAAATTAATTACATATTTAGATATACTCATACTTATAAGTATTAATAAATATTTGCATTATATTTAATAAAAGTATTATTTACATTGCATTGAATTTTGCATTAATAGTTAAGTCATTATCATGATTGAATTATTTTATTTATGTGCTGCAGTGCCATCTAATATAGCACCACAACACTTGCCTTCTTTTCAGTATGTTCCCATAAAACAAAATTTTAATTGCTTTAATATTACAAAAATTAGTACCATAGTGTTTATCTTTGAAGTACCAAAGTGCCAGTCAAATTTAGTAATAAAGCATTTTTAAGTCATTAGTAAATCGAATCATACAAATTTAATCACACATTATTAAATTTTGGTAAACACCGCAACTCTATAATGAACATCATAGAGCCACAACATTTCGATCACTATAGCATTGATAACATTGCATCATTTAAAATTGATAGAACTGCTGCTTTAGTAACATGTGGCAAGGCCAAAGTAGTGGTCAATTCTAAAAAGTCATTTTGATTTCCCAGAACCAGTGCTACTTCCTTCTGCATTTGAATCACAACATTTTGTAAATTAGTACATGTATTGAGCGTAGTGGCGCCTTATATCGCTTCGCCAGTTCTCATTAACATTTATAAATTGGCATTCCATTTCTCCTTTCATTTCACTTTGCATTACAATCATTTTTCCTTCTCTAGTCTCAAACTTCTCTCTTGGCAATAATACCGAAGGCCTTTGGATCAGGGAAAAATTTAGCTGCAACTTATGTTAAACTCAAGTTTATATTTGAAGCAACCAAGATTAGGTATAATGAGTTGGTAATTTCAAAACCTTTAACCCTTGAGAATGGTTTCCTCTTAATCTCTCCACCTATTCTTTAAACCATTTTAAATTGAGGGTAGGTCCATTCTTATAATAAACCATTAGCAACACTTACGAATGTAGTGCACAAATTCAGTACAAATGGAAAAGAGGCCTTTGAATTTCAATGTTATGTGAGATGGAAATGGGTATTCTTTGACTCTTCTATTGAGAGAGTTGCTATTTACATGTTTTACATTCTTGCAACTTGTAAAGTTTTGATGATTCCAAATATTATTATTTTAGAGTTTTGTTTTCTCCTAACACTTTTTAGAAAAATTATTTTTGCTATTGTGTGGATTAACATTTCAGGATAATCGAACTCCAGACTAATGAAGACTTCAAATCAAAATTCAGCATGAGATAATTTGTAAAATTGAAGCTTGTACTTTTCATTGTATTGAGTTTGAGAGGGAGAGATTGTAATTAAGTAACTTAACACACACACACTTGGGGAGATCATTAAAATTCATACTGATCGTACGGGACGAAACATGTTCGTACGGGATGATCAAGTCAGTTATCCCCTCGGAAGAGCAATGGAACGAACAGGAAATAAGAAAATTTTTCTAAGTCCTGATCGTCCAGAAAAATTTTTCAATTCATCCCTGGACAAAAATGCTCTCTGAAAAATTTTTGTTTAGATGAAATCCTGTTCGTGCAAGGAGGAATTTCTCTCTATAAAAATTTCGTCCAAATGAACTTCAATTCATCCTAGGATGAAATGCTCTCTGGAAAATTTTTGTTCAGACGAAATCCTATATTCGGCCCAGGATGAAATGCCCTCTATAAAAATTTCATCCAAATGAACTTCAATTCATCCCAGGATGAAATGCTCTCTAGAAAATTTTCGTTTAGATGAGTTCCTATTCGGCCCAGGACGAAATGCTCTCTGTAAAAATTTGGTCCAGACAAACTCTTTTTCTTCCCAGGATGAAAATATTTTATTATTTCCAACTTTGATAACTTCCTGCAGTTTGTCAAACTGACCCATGGTATAACTGTTCATACCAGATAAACTTAGTTCGTACGGGATGATAATCTGGTACGAAGTCAGTTCATACCAATATACATTGGGTTCATATGCAACTAATTTAAATAAGTTCGTCTAGGATGATCCACGATCGTACGGGAAGATCCTTTTTGTACAGACTTGAATATCAGTAATTTTTGGATGGTTTTTTTGTGTCTTTCCTATATAAAGTCCAATTAGAATTGCCTCTTAATCTTTTTGCCTACTGATCTTCATGCATACTGAAAGGAGAGTCAAGGAGAGAGTGTGAGAGAGTGTTTGAAGGAGGATTCTTACTACTGGAGCATGAAGGTTTCACTTAGTACTCAAAGGTAAGAGTCTTTACTTGTGATTCTTGATTACTTCACTATTTTCTCTCTTCCTTCTAGATTTCTTGTGAGAAGATCTATCAAGGAAATCCGATTCTCTATCGACACTTGGAGAGTATGAGCAGTCGTAGGGTTCTTTGCTTACACTTGGAGAGTGTGAACAGCCGATGGGTCCTTTGCCCACACTTAGAGAGTGTGAAAGGATGAAGGGTTCTCTGCCTATACCGGGAGAGTGTGAAAGGATGGACGATTCTCTGCCAACACTAAAAAGAGTGTAAAAGGATGACGGTTCTCTACCGCACTCGGTTTTAGTTGAAGAGAGTTTTGTAAAGGCTTCTCCTCCATGCTGCGGGTGCAAAAAGAGAGTCACTAGTGGTATTAATGCAATACTCGAAGGGTACATCTAGGGATTGGATGTGGGTCATACTTGACCGAACCACGATAAATCTTGTGTCTTTTTATTTTTCGCTGCCTTTTAATTTTTACTGTATTAACTTCTGGTTAAAAAAATCTCTTTCTATAAAATTCACTAAAGTTAATTCTCAGTTTTAAATTTTTAAAAGAGAGGTTAATTTTTAAATACCAATTCACCCCCCCTCTTGGTTAGCCGCTAGGATATATGCTTAGGTTTAACAACCTAATTGATATTGAACAAGTTTCAACAAGTGGTATCAGAGCTTTGTTTCAAAATCATTAGTTTATACTATTTTTTGATTAAGGTAGATGGCTACATTTATAAACCGAAATACACCTGAGGGTTACTTTATAACTAGACCTCCATTGTTCGATAATATTCCTTTTGATTTTTGGAAAACACGCATGTCTTCATTTTTACAGTCACTTGATTATCGTATGTGGATCTTAGTTCATGAAGGGTATACCAAACCAACTAGACTAGTTGATGAAGTTAGAGTTGAAACACCTTTTGTGGACTGGACAGTAGAAGAACGTGACTTAGCGCAATTAAATGTCAAATACTTGAATAGTTTCTTTTGTGCTGTTAAATCAGAAGACTACATATGGGTTTCTACTTGCAAGAGTGGAAAGGACATATGGGATAGAATTTGTATAACGTATGATGGGACTAATGAGGTTAAATAATATAGACTTAATATCTTGTTGTATGATTATGAACTACTTCGCATGAAACCAAATAAATCCATTTCTGATATGTACACAATATTCATACAAATAGTCACCTCTTTACGTGCATTGGGTAGGGAACTTACGAATGCTGAAATGATTAATAAGATTCTTCGTTGTTTGCCTACTGCTTATGATGCTAAAATTACTGCAATTGTAGAGTCTAAAGATGTAAACATTTACTCTATTGACAATCTTCTGGGTTCGCTAATTGCTTATGAGCAAGGAGTTAGCCAAAGAAAGATTGATGTAGGTGAACCGCAAAGGAAAAAAAACATAGCACTAAAAGTGGAGGAATCTCAGAGTGAACACTCACAACCTGATGATGAAGATGACATCGCATTAATGACTAGACAATTCAGAAACTTTCTGAAGAGGAAACAGAAGAATTTAAAAATTTTAAGGATGAATCTGAGAGCAAAATTTATAGAATAAATTATACAAATCAAATTTTGGAAGATATGAATTCATTTTACAAATTAATGATAAAAGCTCTCGAGGATAATAGGATACCCCCTAAACTTGAAGATTTCACTAATCCTATTTTGTATCATAAATTTATGCAATCCTTAAATAGACAAATGAATAGTAGAAGACTTGGGAATCCTTTTCCAAAAGTTAAATATAATAATTGTGGATTGATTAGACATATAGGTCACACCTGTACTTTGAAGAAGAAAACTTATTTGGTGTGGAAATCTAAGATGCATAAATCTAGACATATAATATATGCATCTCTTTATAAATTGCCAAAAGGAGAACCCAAACTTATTTGGGTTCTCAGTTCTAATGTTTGATAATCTTCCAGGGTCGCTCTCATACAAGACCTCGTGAGAGCATATGGTACCAGAACAATAGATGTTCAAAGCATATGACTGGAGATACTGCACAATTCATATCACAGGAAGCCAGGAGTGGAGGCAATGTTACACTTAGAGATAACACCATAAGGAAGGGGGTTGGGTCAGGTATGATTGGAAATCTTAAGAATTTTTACCTTGAAAATGTGTTATTCGTAGAAGACTTAAAGCATAATTTGTTAAGTATAAGCCAGCTATGTGATAAAGGGTGTTATATACAATTTTTTCCTATTAGCTGTATATTAAGCCTAAATAGAAATGATGTTTTGAATGGTATAAGGGTAAACAATGTGTATATTCTAGATTTGAATTGCATTCAAACTTCTACTGCTTTTTATTTAAATTGCATTCAAACTCCTACTGCTTTTACTAAGGACCACCTTTGTAATGCATGTTAATTAGAAAAATAGGTGAAGTCCTCTTTTTAGTCCAATAAGGATCTTAGAATTAATAAATCATTGGAGATTTTGCATATGAATCTTTTTGGATCAGTTGGAATTGTAAGTTTAGGAGGGAAGGTATACGGATTTGTGATTGTGGATGATTACTCTAGATTCACATGAGTTAAGTTTCTATTTCATAAAAATGGATCATTTGGGAAATTTAGAAACTTTTTTACTTGGATTCAACGAAAGATAGGATGTGCAATTATGCCTATACAAAGTGATCATGGAGTTGAATTTGAGAATAAAAGATTTGAGGATTTTTGTAAGGAGAAAGGAATTGATCACAACTTTTATGCACCTAGAACCCCTCAACAGAATGGGGTAGTCGAAAGAAAGAATAGAACATTAATATAAGACGCTTGAGCCATGTTGGCAGAATACTCACTTCCTAAATATTTTTGGGCTGAGGCGATTAGCACTGCATGTTATGTTCTGAATAGGGTGAATGTGAGATCTAATTAAATAAAATACCTTATGAGTTACTAAAAGGAGGAACACCTAATGTCACATTTGCATATTTTTGGTTGCAAGGTGTTTACTCATAACAATGAAAAATCTGCCTTAGAAAAATTTGATCCAAAATAAGATGAAAAAATTTTTGTAGGATACTCAAGTGTTGAAAAATCTTATAGAGTATTCAACAAAAGAACTTTGATAATTGAGGAGACCACACATGTTATATTTGATGAATCTGGAATTTTGGAAGAGTCAAATGTTATAGAAGATGAGATTGATATTAACTCCCAAAAGATTGATAAAATAAATTTGAAAGAAAATTTGGAGATAGAAAACCCTTTGCCTAGAGATTTGAGATTTTCTAAAAATGACCCAAAGGAATTAATAATTGGTGAACCTAGTGAGGGTGTAAGGACTAGGAGTAATTATTCCAAATGGATGTTGAAAGTATCTTTTTAAATGGGGTAATTCAAGAGGATATTTTTGTAGAACAACCTCCAGGTTTTGAAAATTCTAAATACCCAAATCATGTTTTCAAATTGAAAAAGGAATTATATGGATTGAAACAGGCACCTAGGGCTTGGTATGAGAGATTGAGCACCTTCTTACTTAAAAGATCATTTGAAAAAGGAAGTGTTGATACAACTCTCTTTTTGAAGAAAGTTGAAAAGGATATGCTCATTGTAAAAATTTATGTTGATGATATCATCTTTGGATATTCAAATAAAAATCTTTGTGATGATTTTTTAAAAAATTGAGTTGTGAATTTGATATGAGTTTAATGGAAGATTTATGTTACTTTCTAGGCATTAGCATTAAGCAAATTGAAGAAGGTATATTTCTTAATCAGTTAATGTGTGTTAAGGACATCCTAAAAAAGAATGAATGGATAATGCTAAACCTGTTAGTACACCTATGAGTTCCTTAGTCCAGTTGGATAACGACCCTAAGGGAAAATCTGTTAATAAAAAAAAATTTAGAAGGATTATTGGATCTTTTCTATACTTGATAGCTAGTCGGCCTGATATCAAGTCTAGTGTTTGTTTATGTGCTAAATTTCAATCAGATTCAAAAGAATCACATTTGACAGCAGTAAAAAGAATTTTTAAGATATCTGTTAGGAATTTAGAACTTAGGAATTTAGTATCCTAAGTTTAGCTCTTCTTTTGAAATAATTGGTTATTCAGATTCTGACTTTGCAGGTTATATGGTGGATAAAAAGAGCACTTCCAGAACATGTCAGTTTATTGGAAATTCTTTAGTCTCTTGGTGTTGTATAAAACAAAATTCAGTAGCCCTATCTACTACTGAAGTTGAATACATTGCATTAGGAAGTTGTGTGGCATAAGTACTTTGGTTGAAACAACAGTTGATTGATTTAGGATTAACTTTAGGCACCATTCCAATTTATTGTGATAACACTAGTGCTATTTGTATTTCTAAATATCCTATTTAACATTCAAGAACCAAACATATAGACATCATGCATCATTTTATTAGGGATCATGCATCCAAAGGAGAAATTAAACTCACTCATATTTCTACTGAAAATCAACTTGCATACATTTTTACAAAACCTTTAGCCTTTGATACTTTCAGTGCATTAAGAACAAGGCTTGGAGTAATCGATTTGAATGCTTAATAAAAATGTTTCTTCTGCAACATTGATGTGTGTTTCTTGTTAGTATTTTTTGTGTGTATCCTTGAGTTTGTGAATTTTTTTTTGTATTTTGAGTTTGTGTTTTCATTTTTATACTGTGTTTTTATTATATATGTGTTTTGGTTTTGATTGAGTGCATGTTTTAAAAAATTAAGTAACATTCATCTAGGACGAAAATATTTTCGTACAGGATGAAGTGTGTAGTGTGTCAACTATCGGATTTGAATCATTTGCGTGCAGTTTTTCTGTTTTTATTTTTCATTTTGTATGTATGATCATCACGATCGTCCAGACAAAATTTTGAAATGATGGGATAATTGAATGATTGTTAAATGGATAAGAATGTTTTAATAGTATATCGTTCGTACAAACCTTTGGTTCGTCCGGACAAACGCTTGGCAATCGATATGGGGGATGGTTTCAACTGCCATTAAAACGATCATAAATTTCTGATCGTCCAGGATGAACACCTATTCGTCTGTACGATCGGTTGGTCAAAAGTCTGTATGAAAGGTCGCTTCGTAAGTTGTGTGATTACAAAAAGCAGTTTCATTTTGGACTCATTTGTTCGTCCACACAAAATTTTTTCGTACAGGATGAACTGAATTTTGTACGGGATGAAAGTAATTTCGTCTGTACGAACAGTCGTATTTCAGTAAATTGACTTGCTTTGAACTCAATAGTCACACTCACACATCCCTTTTAGAACCTTTTCTTCCTTTAGATCTTATCCATGGCAAGTTCAAGCAAGCGACAAAAGGTTCTCGCCAAGGGTCCACACAAAAATTCATCTGATAATTTTCTGTCCAAAGCCAATGAAGTATCTTTTCCTAGATTTGCCTCCACTAAGGTCACCCATCTAGAGTTCTTGTTCAAAATCCACTGACCTTTCCGGTAATAAACTTGTTTGCTTCAACTCAATTTGGTCTCATTCTCACACTAGTCCATCTCTACAACAAAGAGACCTTTCATTATTTCCTAGCAAACATGTCCTTCAACTATGACCATTCTGTAATCAAGTCCTTTGTTTTTAAGAAGAAAGTTGAAATCACCAAGGCTGGCCTAGGAATTTTTTTGAACTTAAGGACTGAGAGAATTAGAACCCATACCATGTCCACTACTGCTGATTTTGATTGGAGTGAAATTAATAAAGTGATTAGAAAAATTATATTTAAGGAGCATATGCCTAAAGTGTCCTCTCTTGTTTGTCATGCTCGTATCATCCAACATGTTCTTCGAACTTCCATAATTCCTAAAGCTGGTGATAAAGTCAACATTACTCCTCTTCTTTTAATAGTAACATACTTGATTATGACTAAGCAACCTATAGATGAAGCCCAACTAATCCTTGATTATCTTTATGGACTTTCTAAAATTGGTCATGTCCCCCATAAGAGAAAGAAGAACATTGCCTTAGGACATCTTGTTGCCTACATTTTGGAGAAGAAGTATGAATTGGTTCATCCTGTTAAGATTTTGAAGAACATCTCTACTACAATGATGGATCTTTTAGGGCAATCTTTAATAAAGATGAACCACTTAAAGCACATGTTATTAGTGACTCGGAGGAGGAATATGAACCTGCACCTGTGCCTACTAGTGAACCAAATTATCAGGATTTGCTTCAGAGATTTGATCGCTTAGAGTCTCATTTTGATCAAAGATTTGATCAAACTGAATCTCACTTGCAGCAGCAGGATGTTCAATATAATCAGGACATGGGGTATATGAGAGTGCAAATGAATGATATTAGTTCCAACATGCTTATGATAAGTAGTTATTTTAACTTCTTCAGTACTGTACCTCCTCCTCCTCCTCCTCCTCCTATAGATCAGGGTCCATCAGAATGATTCATATACTTGGTTATGTTTTTTTTTTTAGTTTATGTGTTTGTGATGTGTTATAATGTGACATATTTTGTTTTAGTTATGTGCTTGTTTCATTTGATGTTTTTGTATTTTGAGTTTTATGTGGTATTTATATCATTCCTTAGATTGTAATATCCATTATAATGATATCAATATAAGATATCATGTCTTGGATTTAATATTGTTTTGAAATGTGTGTTAGCCTATATGAAAATCCCTAAAAAATTTTATTCTACAAGTGCTATAACTTAAACTACAACTCAAAATTAAATTCATTAGAAAATCTAATTTCTCTAAATTTAAGTTTTGTTTATAACTTGATATAATTAAGAATATCAATTTCATGTCTCTTATTAGACAACATTAATATTTAATATTATTATTATAATTTTGATGTTTTCTTATTTTGTATTTCATTTATGAATAAATATTGATGCACCTAGAAAAATTTAAAATTTTTAATTCTTGATTTTAGAAAGATCAAGATTACTCTTGAAAAATATACAAATGTACAAAAATCAAAAGGAATGCGCAATGGTTCGCAATTTGAAAAAAGAGGCACAAAATAAGTCCACAAGTAAAAAGATGCACAAAAATGTGCCACAACTATTGAAAAAGATGCTCAAAGCGCCATATGTCGTAGTCATTTCTTTACACAATCTTTTAATCTCTTAATTCAAATTGATATTCTGTACATTTATATTTCATATTGACATTTGAAATATATAAATTTTGTATTCATCCTTTTTGCAATGATTTTCTTTATCTTAGTGTCTAAATTAATTCATGTTTTTGATATATATTTGTTATTATCAATGTTATATCTCTTCTTAAATTCTATGAATCATTTTTATTTACCTAATGATTTGATTTTATTTGCAATTTTTATTTCATTCACTTTCAAGGATCAATTATCAAAGGATTATCATATGACAGCTTATATTTTTGTTCCTTTTCTTCTTCTCTTTTTGCTGTTGATAAAAAGGAGGAGAACATATTATTTGTATCATATCTGTGTGCTTGTTTGTATCGTATATGTGTGCTTGTTTGTATCATATATGTGTGCTTGTTTGTATCATATATGTGTGCTTGTTTTGTATCAAAAAGGAAAAGATAAAAGATAAAAATGTTGTGAAATGCCTCCTTATTTTCATATGTTCATATATTCAGGGGGAGTTTAGGAGATTCATAAAAATTTGAAATTTATACAAATAATAATTATTTTGCCATCATAAAAAAGAGGGAGATTGTTGAGAGAGTTGCTATTTGCATGTTTTACATTCTTGCAACAACTAAAGTTTTGATGATTCCAAATATTATTATTTTAAAGTTTTGTTTTCTCCTAACACTCTTTAGAAAAATTTTTTTTGCTCTTGTGTGGACTAACATTTTAGAATAATCAAACTCCAGACTAAAGAAGACTTTAAATCAAAATTCAGCATGAGATAATTTGTAAAATTGAAGCTTGTACTTTTCATTGTATTGAGTTTGAGAGGGAGTGATTATAATTAAGTAACTTAGTACACACACTTGGGGAAATCTTTAAAATTCATACTGATTGTGCGGGACGAATCATGTTCATACGGGACGATCAAATTAGTTATCCCCTTGGAAGAGCAATGGAACGAACATGAAGTAAGAAAATTTTTCTAAGTCCTGATCATCCAGATGAATTTTTTATTCGTCCCAGGACGAAAAGCTCTCAGGAAAATTTTTGTTCAAATGAAATCCTGTTCGTGCAAGGATGAATTGCTCTCTGTAAAAATTTAATCCAGACAAACTTCAGTTCGTCCCCGGATGAAATGCACTCTGAAAAATTTTTGTTCAGACAAAATCCTATATTCGGCCCAGGATGAAATGCTCTTTATAAAAATTTCATCCAAATGAATTTCAATTCGTCCCAGGATGAAATGCTCTCTGGAAAATTTTTGCTCAGACGAGTTCCTATTCGGCCTAGGATAAAATGCTCCCTGTAAAAATTTCATCCAGATGAACTCTTATTTGTCCCAGGATGAAAATGTTTTATTATTTCCAATTTTGATAACTTCCTGCAGTTTGTCAAATCGATCCATGGTATAACTGTTCATACCGGATGAACTTAGTTCGTACGGGATCAGGTACGAAATCAGTTCATACCAATATACATTGGGTTTGTATGCAACTGGTTTAAGTAAGTTCGTCCAAGATGATCCATGATCATATGGGATGATCCACTATGTACAGACTTGAATATCAACAATTTTTGGACGGTTTTTTTGTGTCTTTCCTATATAAAGTCCAATTAGAATTGCCTCTTAATCTTTTTGCCTACTGATCTTCATGCCTACTGAAAGGAGAGTCAAGGAGAGCGTGAGAGAGTGTTTGAAGGAGGATTCTTACTACTGGAGCATGAAGGTTTCACTTAGTACTCAAAGGTAAGAGTCTCTACTTGTGATTTTTGATTACTTCACTCTTCTCTCTCTTCATTTTAGATTTCTTGTGAGAAGATCTGTCAAGGAGATCTGGTTCTTTGCCGACACTTGGAGAGTGTGAACAGTCGTAGGGTTCTTTACCTACACTTGGAGAGTGTGAACAGCCGATGGGTCCTCTGCCCACACTTCGAGACTGTGAAAGGATGAAGGGTTCTCTGTCTATACCGAGAGTGTGAAAGGATGGACGGTTCTCTGCCAACACTGGAAAGAGTGTAAAAGGATGATGGTTCTATGCTACACCGGGTAGTGGTGGAAGAGAGTTTTGTAAATGCTTCTCCGCCTTATTGTGGGTACAAAAGAAGAGTCACTAGTGGTATTAGTGCAATATTCGGAGTGTGCCTCCGAGGAGTGGATGTAGGCCGTGTTTAACCGAACCATTATAAATTTTGTGTCTTTTTATTTTCCACTGCCTTTTAATTTTTACTGTATTAACTTGTGGTTGAAAAATCTCTTTCTATAAAATTCACTAAAGTTAATTCTCAGTTTTAAATATTTAAAAGAAGGATTAATTTTTAAATACCAATTCATCCCCCCCCCTCTTGGTTAGCTGCAAGGACATAAGCTTAGGTTTAAGAACCTAATTGATATTGAACAAGATTCACATCTTCCTCCATTGGTAGAATCTTGAAAATCCAAGGCATGGAATTTTATGAATACTAGCCTTTCAGCCTTGCACCATTTGATCCTCAAGAAATTCTAGACTTACATTATGGACCAATTAGAGGGGAGAGGTAGAAAATGAGAGAAGAGAGAATCATAAACTTTTCTGCCTCATAGATGAAATAAACCTCCAAGGCCTGACACTATTTCATCCCTACCAGTATCCTACCTAGTAAGAGTATTAGTGAAATAACCAAGGATAGAACCCTCAAAAAAAATTTTCATTCAAAAGGGCTATTCTATTAATATGGGGATGTTGCTTCTATCCTCCCTTTCAAATATTATGTGGAGATCTTCTTTAGTAGGTTTAGTCCATCCTTCTTTAATTTATGCTCTTTCTGTAGCAGTAGAAGTGAGGAGTGATCAGAATGAAGAACAATTATTTCCTATAGGTTCTCTCACTAGGGATAAAATTTTGAGTTTTAAAAAAATTGATAGAGAAGAGATGGATCCTATTGAGCCTAGTTTTTTCATAGGGACAGGGAGCAATAGTAGTAATAGGATTGCTAAAACTCAAAAATCTTTAAGTGATCAGGTGGTGGATTTCAGTGAGAAGATGGATAAAACGATTTGATTTTATAAGGAAATTAATGATTTCCAGTTTGAAATGGAGATGCAAATGGCACATTCCATCGACCAATATGAGAGACATTATAGTTATACAACAAATTTAAATGAAGCTCTGGTTGGTATGTTCAAAATAAGCCTATTTATTGAAAGGCCCAATTAGTATGAGTTTCCTTCTACACCTAATTACCCTCCATTTATGTAGCAGGCTAGAGAGAGATGAGGAGGAGGATGAAGAGGAGGAAGACCTCAATTTTTATTGGTAGACTTGAGAGAGAGAGAGAGAGAGAGAGAGAGAGAGAGAGAGAGAGAGAGAGAGAGAGAGAGAGAGAGAGAGAGAGAGAGAGAGAGAACGAGAGAGAAAGAGCGTGCGATATTGATGTTTATTTTGTTGCAATTTTTTTGTATTTCCATATAGTCTGAATAAAGACTTAAAACATTACATTTTTAGGAGGCAACCCATGTATGTGTTACGCTTGTCCGAAGTATGAATGAAATGTTATGTTTTGTTTCTGTTAACACGTGTTTTAAGCATTTTTTTTATCACTCATATGAAAACATGTGTTTGTATTGTTTATTTATGTGTTTATTTACATTTTACTAAATTCCACTCTATATTATCATCTAATTAATTTTATATTTTGATCATTTCATTATCCATTAAATAAATGATAGTTAAAAATTATATACAATTAGGATAATAATAAAATCCTAGATCATAGTTTAAATGAACTAATAGTTAGAAAAACTAATACTTAACTCATTCAAATATTTGAGATGTTATCCTAATTTGAATTTATAAGTTACATCTTTATGAACTTAACTTTTGAAATTAAAGATGAATAATTAGTATTATAAATTAGATATGAATAGATTAAAATTAGTAATCATAATCTTGCTTTAAGTTGAAATTATTAAAATTATTAAGATTATATGGAGGTTAAAAGTAGAAGTTGATATTCCAAATCATTAACTATGTACTCTAGAAATAGAAAAGAATTATAAATTAATTCTAAAAAAGAAATAATAATAAAAATTATATATATCAAAAGGAAAGATGACTATAATAAAAAATTTGTATCAGTAAAAAGCTTAAGATTTGAACTATAATCTTATATATTAATTATAAAGGAAGCATTTAGAGAGCCAGTACAAGGAATGGTGAACTTATGAAAGTATCATTTTAACTATAAACATATCTAATTATTAAAACTACATTATTCATTTTAACATTCAAAAGTTAAATGGTTAAATATATAACCTATAATTTCTAAATAGGTAATCACAATAATAATTGATTAAGTTTAACTAATAACAATTTTCCAAATTAAAGTATAGCTCTAACTCATTTTTACAAATTGAAGACAGATTCATTATCCTATATTTTAGTAATTTTAGATTGTCACTTTTTATTTTGGTCAATCAATTAATAAGAATTATAAATTTTTATTTGCTTGAGGATAAGTAAGAGTTTAAGCTGGGAAGGATTTGATAAGTGTAAATAATATTATATTTTATGGGTTAATTATTGAGAGAAAATGTGTTGTTTTGGTTATATTTGTGTAGAAAAATATAGGAAATAAGAAAATTTTCAAGACTAGTATAATTCTATTATGTCAGATGCAATACCACAATGGTGCCAAAATATGGACATGACGGTGCCTAGTTTCTATCTGGATAGCGTCACAGTGCCGAAGGAGTCAGAGCCACAAAGCCCAATCTTCATCTGGCCAATATCGCAGCGTCATAGGAGTCATCACAACAAACCCCATTCTCTATTTGTATAGCAGTGCAGAGCCCAAAGTCAAAGCCGCTAAGCCAAGAAAGTGCAACATGGATGCCGCAGCACTCAATCGTCTGTTGCGCAACAAATTTAATTATTCAGGGATTATTTTTCTGTCAAAGTGATGGGTCAATTCATTAAATTGCGGGTCCACATCAGTAAGCATCGCAGCAAAGGAAACATTTCAGCACTGCAGCATTAGTTTATTTTATGGATTCCGTGGTGCAAGTTGCTTGAGTGTTGTAGCATATTCATAATATTTATAAGGGAGTTCGTTCACTTAGTAAAAGTAAAACTTTGGAGTGTCTTTCTAAAATTTCCTTAGGAGTGACAACTAAGGAAATTCATGGAACACTAGATCCATGATTAAAGTATTTCATTAATGTTTTTTAAAGTAATTCTATAAGTTCAAGGAGTGTAGAGGTGATTATTGAACCGTCCAGTGATATCTTTTCTTTTGTACTTCCTTTCTTTTATGCAAATAATGGAAATGAGTTTACTTCATTTTGTTCTTCATGTCTAGCTAAATTATATAAATTTGAATTAATGATGTAAAATAAATTTATATTATTAATTATTTCTTTTAATATTTGAAGTGATGATATGATGTTTTCAATATACCAGACTTTGATTTAATGCACATAGTGACCATATGTGCAATTAATATCAAGTGTAATGTGAAGCATAGTAGTAGAAAGGCAAGCATAACAATGTATATTGGATTGGTATGATCCAAGTATAGACATAGTTTTGATAATCTATCAAATTTATAGGGATGGAATTGAAAGTACCAAGATGCGCCAAGAGGGGGGGGGGGGGGGGGGGGGGGGGGGGGGTGAATTGGTATTTTTTAAAAATAAAAATCAAAACCTAAATAAGAGTTCAATTAATTTTTTCTTTTCTGAGTTTTGAAAGATTACTTAACTAATTAGAAGTAGAAGCTAGTGATTAAAAGAAAATTGCAACAATAGTGATGAAATTTTAAATTGCACAATGAAATACTAAAATCAAATTCTCATCAAATAGTTATAACAATATTTAATGTAAGAAAAATAAAATGCAGTAAATAGATAAAGCACACCAAAAATTATAGTGGTTCATGTTGCAATCCATAACCCCTAGTATGGGATTTTGATGATGACAAATAATGTCAGTTGAATTATTGTTCATTGAATATTTTTTATTTTTGCTCTTGTCTACGAGTACTAACATGTCAGGGAGATCACAAATTAGTCAGGACAACAGGAAGACTCAAGACTGGGTAGAGTAGGATTTGGAGTTTATAACCTTGAAATTTTTCTTTTCTTGTGTCTGACCATAAATTATATGTAAAACAGACCAACCATGCACACACACATGGGGAGAGGTTTTTAAAATGAAGAAATTATTTTTCTATAGATCATACTATACGAGTTTTAATCATAGTGTACGAGCTGATCTGATTCAACGGATATATGTAAACAAGTCGTACTGTACGATGAATACGATACTGTATGATGTGTTTCTAATTAAAAACCCTAGCCTCCATATTAATTTAAGTAAGTTCTTAAATTATAACATTTATAACTTATCGTACTATACGATCTTATCTTACTATACGATATTTTTGAATACTTACTTAAATTAACCCTCATGATTAGTTAGTAAATCATGGATTAATTTTTGATTGCTTATCATACTGTACGACATTGTTCATACTGTACGATCAATCGAGACTATTTTCAATCGTCCCGTACATTGTATCGAAAGATCCCTTGGTTTTGAACTATTCATACTATATAAAGTAGGTCGTACCATATGACGTACAGAGATGAGTTTTTACCAATCCAGTGTTCATCCTGTATGAATAAAAGGATTTTACATATCGTACTAGATAATGTTATATCGTATTGCACGATATTATTCAAAAATATTGCTTGTTCGTAATCCTTCATACTAAGACGAAGGCTGTTTTGAACTGATCGTACTGTATGATCATAATGGATAAATTAAAATTTTTTAAGGTTTATTGGAGCATGTTTTAAATATCAAAACTTCTATTTTTTTTTCAATGTAATCAGTTAGATAGGAATATGATGAGTTGGGGCTTCCTTGAGAGAGAGCTCTTGAGAAGATTTTAGGATTTGTGAGAGGAAGGACAAGGTGGGCTTTATGAGGGAGAACAAGTGTGAGGGAGATCACACAGTTGCTCATATGTTGCTCGTCCTATGGCTCGAGAAGATCATATGAGAGGCTCTCTAAGGGGGAGATTCTTTTACATCCATGTCCTCTAAGGTACTTTTCCTTCTCTAAGAGAGAGAAAAATGAGAAGGTATGCTACCATCACCAGGAGAACCACTTAGCGCTTGGCACTCCGCCACATTGGGTTAGTGAAAGCGAGGTTTGCGAAGGCTTTTCTAGCTTACTGTGGGTGCAAAAGAAGAATTACTTTTTAGCAGTGAAATTTTTGGAGTGGACGACTCCGGGGACTAGACGTAGGTAAAGTGACCAAACCACTATAAATTCTCTGGTGTGATTTTTCCCTTATTACATTTTATTTATGTTTTATGTTTTATTTTCATTAAAATTGCTTTCTGAAAAACAATGTGAAATTCTTGGTTGAGCAAGTTAAAAATTTCATTACCCATTATTCCAATTGTGTTTTAAGAATTCGATTTCGAATCAATTAATTTTCTTGTTTAAAATTTAAAATCACAAAAAAATTAGAACTCTTGTTTAGAATTATCTTTCTATTGCAACAAGTTTCAAATTCCCCCCCCCCTGTAGCTGCAACTCATACATTCAATTGGTATTAGAGCGGGGTTTCAAGAATAATGTTTTAGAAAACCTTGAAAAAAATGATCATGAATTATTTTGGTAATCGTAATACTGTGGAGGGTTATTCTATAACTTGTCCACTTCTGTTTGATAATATTTTATTTGATTTCAAGAAAATTAGAATGTCTACTCTTTTATAGTTTGTAGACTATCATATGTGGATGTTGGTTCAAAAAGGATATATGACACTGCTTAAACTTGTGAATGGAGTGAAAACTTAAATACCTTTTAGTGAATGGAGCAATAAAGATAGGCATTTGGCACAATTAAATGCGAAGTGCTTAAACTTTTTCTTTTATGCATTAAAATTTGAAAACTACATAAGAGTATCTACTTGTGCTACTGATAAGGAGATTTGGCGTAGACTGTGTATCAAGTACGAGGAACTAGTGAGGTTAAATAGTTTAGACTTAACATTCTATTATATGATCAAAAACTTTTTCGTATGAAACCTAGCGAAACAATATTTGACATGTACACTAGGTTCACCAAAATTGTGACATCCTTGCATACATTAGGTAGAGAAATTTCTAATTTTGAAAAAGTTAATAAGATTCTTAGATGCTTACCAAGTTTATATGATACTAAAATAACTATAATTACCAAAACCAAAAATTTAAACATTTATTCTATTGACAATTTGCTTGAGTCACTCATTGCGTATAAGCAAGGAGTGAGTCAAAGGTAAAATGATGCAGGAGAAAAGAAGAAAGAGTGGACGATGTCATTGAAAACAAAAAACTCAAAAAGTGAAAGTTTTGCAGCGGAGAAAGAAGATGACGTAGCATTGATGACCTAATAGTTCAAGAAATTTCTAAAAAGAAAACAAAGGTGTCATCAGAATAACTGGAACAAAGGTAAAAGCCAAAGAACTACTAAAGTTTCATCTGATATAATTTGTTTTGAGTGCAGAAAATCAGTTCACCTCCGAGCTGATTGCCCCAACAGAAAGAGTCAACCAACTAAGGAAAAAGACGAGGAGAAAGCAAAATATAAGCATGAGAAGTGGAAGACACAAAAGGCATTTTGGATTTACTCTGCCTCAGAATAGTAAGAAGAAGAAGTAGAGGAGGAGGTAATAAATTTGTGTCTAATGGCTAATGAAAATAATAATCAATCGGATCAAGATGAGGTATGTCAACTTTCATATGAAGATTTGTTGGTTATTTATGAGAAAATCCATGACTCCTATAGAAAGTTAAAGAAAATGCATGTTAGTCTTAATATTGATTTTAGTACTTTACAAACATAGCATGTTAACATAATCAAAGAAAACTCTGATTTAGATAGAGATCACATGTCCCTTCTTAATGAATTTGATGCATTAAATAAGAAGCATATTAAATTAACTAATGCACATGAATCCTTGAAAATATCACATGTAGAATTAGAAAAGGAGGTTGACAAACTAGAGAAACTTGCATTTGAATTAGATCACAATGAACATCTTTTAAATGGAAACTTGTAGGATTGGAATATCAAAATAAGAAATTTAAATAAAAATTCATATCACTTGAAAAAGATAAGACATCATCCACTCTTGCCCAACCAAGCAAACCCTCGACATTACTTGCATTACACAACTTTAGGAAGAGGCAACACCGCCCACATAGGTTAGTGAATCCATTTCCTGGCGTTAAATGCTTCTCTTATGGCATGCTAGGTCACATAGCCATTACGTGCAAGATTCACCATAGGACACACCTAGTATGGAGACCTAAATTGCATTCATCACAGCATAGCATGCATACATCTCATTCATGCAAGCATAAGGAGGAATCCAAACTCACTTGGGTTTCAAAATCTAACCCTTGATTGACTTTGTAGCGGTGCTCTCACAAAAGACCTAGTGAGAGCATATAGTACCTGGACAGTGGCTACTTATGACATATGACTAGAGACATGAAGAAGTTCATTATACTAGAGACCATGACCAGAGGCAAAGTAACATTGGGAGATAACACCACTAGGAAAGTGGTGGGCTCAGGTATTGTTGGAAATGCAAAGAATTTTTTAATTAAAAATGCTTTATTAGTTGATGGTTTAAAGCATAATTTATTAAGCATTAGTCAATTGTGTGATAAAGGTTTTGACATAAAATTTTTTTCTAACAAATGTCTGATTAGTTTAAATGACAAACTTGTGTTAAAAGAAAAATGAATAAATAATGTTTACATGTTAGATCTTGATTGCATTAAAAATTCAAATTCACTTTATTTAAAAACAATAATAGATGACTTGTGGCTATGGGATAGGAGGCTATGACATGCTAGTTTGAAAACACTTAGAAAGATCGCCTAGAAAAACCTAGTTTGAGGCATACCTAAGTCAAACTTCACTAACGACCATCTATGCGATGCCTACCAACTAGGAAAGTAAATAAAATCATCCTTTCATTCAATCAAAGATGTGAACACATCTAGCCACTAAAAATCCTTCACATTGACTTATTTGGACCCGTTAACACAACTAGCCTGGGTAAGAAGAATTATTGATATGTTATTGTAGACAACTTCACTTGATTCACTTAGGTAAGATTCCTAGCACACAAGAACTAGTCGTTTGAGAAATTTAAGACTTTCTCCACTTATATCAACAAAAATTAGGATGCAAAATCTCAACAATCCATAGTGATCATGGTGGAGAGTTTCAAAATGAAAAATTTAAATCATTCTGTCAAGAGATAGGAATAGAGCATAATTTCTCAGCCTCTAGAACTACTCAACAAAATGAAATTGCATAAAGAAAGAATAGAACCCTAGTAGAAGCTGCTAGGGAAATGTTAGCTGAGTACACGATTCCTAGATATTTTTGGTCAGAAGAGGTAAACATGACGTGTTATATCTTAAATAAGTTGAACATTAGATCAAAGCTAAATAAAACTCCTTATGAACTCCTTAAGAGTTGTACACCGAATCTTTCACACCTACATGTCTTTGGCTGCAAGAGCTTTATCTTAATTAATGACAAACTTCCATTAGAAAAATTAGATCCCAAGTCTGATGAGGGTGTCTTCTTAGGTTACTCATCTGTAGATAAGGCCTATAAAATCTTTATTGAGAGAATCCTAGTAGTAGAAGAGTCCACCCATGTAGTGTTTGATGAATCATATAAGCCTTTTGAATCTAAAATTAATGAAGATGAAGTAGAGGTAATTCAAGGAGTAGAAACTACAACCGTAGGAGAAAGGGTAGAACCACATGAAGACTTGCCTAGAGAATGGAAATACTCTTATAGTTATCCTAAAGAGTTAACTTTAGGAGACTCATCGGAAGGTGTGAGAACTAGACACAGACATAGGAAGGAGGTTAGTCATTCTACATTCATCTCTATGATAGAACCAATAAATATATATCAATATTTTAGAGATGAATTTTGGATCCTAGTAATGCAAGAAGAATTGAACCAACTCACCAAGAATAATGTTTAGGAACAAGTCAAGATACCTAAAAAGCAGAGTGTAGTTGGAACAAAATAGGTCTTTAAAAATAAGGTGAGTGACTCAGGAACCATAGTAAGAAATAAGGCCAGACTAGTAGCTAAGGGGTATAACCAGATTGAAGGCATAGAGTTTAAAGAAACCTTTGCCCTGATAGCTAGACTAGAAGGCTTAAGGGTGCTCTTAGCCTTTGCTTGCTTCAAAGGTTTTTAACTATATCAAATGGATGTAAAGAGTGCTTTTCTGAATGGGGTAATCAAAGAGGATATTTATGTTGAGCAACCCCCAGGATTTTAAAGTTCGCAATTTTCAAACCATGTATTCAAATTAAAAAAGGCAATATATGGGTTAAAACAACCACCTAGAGCCTAGTACGAAAGTCTTAGCTCATTCTTACTAGATAGAGGATTTATTAAGGGTAGTGTGGATACCACACTCATTTTACGAAATGTTAAAGATGATTCTCATTGTCAGATTTATGTGTATGACATTCTGTTTGGATCTTCAGATATAAATTTATGTGATGAATTCTCAAAAATAATGAGTAATAAGTTCAAAATGAGCATGATGGGAGAGCTTACTTACTTTCAAGGTTTTAGTGTAAAGCAAATGGATAATGGAATATTCTATAGTCAAATGAAATACATTAAAGATATTGTGAAAAAAATATGAAATGGATAGTGCTAAGCCCATAAACACTCCAACGACCTCTATAATTCAACTATATAAAAACCTGAATATAAAATCAGTAGAATAGAAAAAATATATGGGAATAATCAGATATCTCCTCTACCTAACTACTAGTAGACTGGACATAATGTTTAGTGTGTGTCTCTTTGCCCACATTCAAGCTGATCCTAAAGAGTCTCACTTAATTACGGTCAAGAGAATCCTTAGATATCTACTAAGCACCTCGAATTTAGGAATATGGTATCCTAGGCATAGCACTTCTTTTAAAATCTTAGGGTACTCAGATTCTCATTTTGCAGGATGTAGGATAGATAGGAAAAGCACCTTTGGCACCTACTAATTTATAAGATAATATTTAGTTTTGTGGTCCAGTAGGAAGCAAAATTAGGTAGACCTCTTAAAGGCCGAGGCAGAATATATAGCATTAGGAAGTTGTGTTGCACAAGTTACTATGGTTAAAATAACAACTTCTTTATCTTGGATTACCCGTAGGAACCATCCTAATCATTTGTGACAACATAAGAACAATCTGCATATTCAAAAATCCAATTCAACACACTCGAACAAAACACATAAATATTAGATATCACTTCATTAGAGATGATGTAGCTAAAGGAGATATAGAATTACATCATATAGCTACAGTAGATCAATTGGCAAATATTTTCACAAAACTACTAGCCTACGACACCTTTAGCACTTTGAGGATAAGAATTGGTGTCATAGACATTCATGTATAATCCAAAATAAAAAAAATAAACAAAAAATAAAATAAAAAAAAATCAATAAAAATATGGTCTAAGGTGGTTCCTGTTCATCACACACTCACCACACAAAACTAAAAGATTGAAAATTTACTTATCGTACTGTACGATCCACATCTATACTGTATGATATATCAAAACTACACAAATCACAACATAGCTTCATATTTTTCTCTACATATCATATTGTATAAGTCTCATTATATTATATGATACATATGGCTGTGCATTCAAAATGTTTGGTAAGATATAATTACGCTTCGTATGGTATGATATCTCTTCTTCGTACTGTACGATCCATATCAGCCAAATAGATGACGACGACTTAAAGTGGGTTGGTATGATATAATTGTCATTCATACTATATGAACACCCGTTTGTACTATACGAACACCCATTTATAGTGTATGACGCTTTTTTAAAAGGTCATATCGATGACCCTCGGGACGATCAAAATTCCTTCAGAATGTATTGTATGCTATGGATCGTACTATATGATTGACCACCTTCTACCAACCGTTCGTCCAGACAACATTATTACACAACATACTATACGATCTTTGATCGTACTATACGATATGTCAAAAACTCTATAAAATGGCAGAGTCCATAGATCTGTTCACTCACTCGTTAGCCACCTCACTCACTCTCACCTGCTTTCTCTGAATGGCAAGCTTCAACAAGCAAGGTCATCTCATCCTTGAAATCTCATCTTCCTCTATCCATCCCAAAGATCATTTCTTGACACCCAAAGATGAAGAAGCTTACCACAAATACAAAGCATGCAAAATTTCCCCATCTCGAATGTTAAATCAAGCTGCCTTAATTTTTGAGGTAATGAGTTTATTCACATCCACCACACTACAATTACTCCTTACCATAGCCTTCTTGTACAAATTCGAACTTCTATTTGAATTCCTAGACAACCTAACCATGAATGTCGAAAACCTAACCTTCACCTCTTTTGTCTACCGACAATGCGTAAAAATCACTAAGGCAGACCTCGTCCAATACATTGGGTTATCTACTAAAGGTCCTAGTGCTCATTCCTTCCTTACAAATGAATTGAACTAGAGTGCTACAAATCTAGTCCTTAAAAATGTAGCGTTTTACCAATACCAATCACTCGTTCAGTCACTAACCGAAAATGCCAGAATTATTCAACATGTTCTTCAAACCTCCATCATACTCAAAGCTGGCGATAAATTCCATATGACCCCAATCTTATTGGTTGTTACCTATCTTATCACGTCAAACACTAAATTTGATGTGGCTAATTTAATTATTGATTATATCCAAAATATGACCTTAGTTCGCCTCCCTACCACCCATAGAAAACAAAATATATCCCTTGGCCACCTCATAGGTTATATTTTTCTAAAAAATATCAATTAACCTATTCCGGTGAACTCGATAATCTAACAATTTTTTATATGGATGTCTCCTTCCGTATTTTGTTTCTTCGAGGACAAAAGCTGGATGAATCAAATTTTGATGAAGAAGAAGAGGTTGTTCTAGCAGGAGCTCTTGTTCAACCAAGACGGAATGCACCACCCAAAGGACCTACACTGGCCTATCCTTACGATGATTTAATCAAGCTATTCGACCAACTACAAAGCCTCCTCGAAACTCACATTAAAGGATAGTATCAACAACATGAGGATGATATGCGGCGGTTTGGGTAATGCTTTTCCTCAATTGATCAATAATTCACGTCCATCCACCACTACTTCTAACCACCTCCACCTGCACCTGATCAAGATCCTACTTTTTGATGTGTATCTATTTTGTGCTATTTTTCTTAGTGTTATTTGTCCATCCTCTTTTTGGTGATGTCAAAAGGGGAAGAAGTCTGTTGTGTGCTTTTGTTAATATGTCTTATCTTATCTATCTTTTATCTTTAATTTAAATGAATTGCATTTTTTCTGTCTTTACTTCTACTCATTTTGTTTCATTTGATTAAAAAAAAACTATTTGCTAATTGCTTTAACAATAACATTATTTGACATCATCAAAAGGGGGGTGATTATTGCAGTCCATGACCCCTAGTCTGAGATTTTGATTATGACAAATAATGTCGATTGAATTAATATTCATTAAATATTTTTTATTTTTACTCTTGTTTGCGAGTACTAACATTTTAGGGTGATCACAAATTACTCAGGATAACAGGAAGACTCAAGATTGGGTAGAGTTGGATTTGGAGTTTATAACCTTGTAATTTTTCTTTTATTATTATTTTTTTTCTTGAGTCTGGCAACAAATTATATGCAAGACTGAGCAACCATGCACACACAAGGGAAGAGGTTTTTAAAAGGAAGAATTTTTTTTCTATCGATCGTAGTATATGAGTGTCATTCATACTGTACGATCTAATTTGGCTCAAAGGCTACATGTATACAAGTCTAATATACTATGGATATCATACTGTATGATCTGTTTCTAATTTAAAACCCGAGATGCTAGATTAATTTAAGTAAGTTCTTAAACTACAAAATTTTGAACTGATCGTACTGTACAATCATATTGTACGATATAATATTTTTGAATACTTACTTAAATTAACCCCCATGATTAGTTAGTAAATTAAGGATTAATTTTTGATTGGTTATCATTCTGTATAACAGTCTTCGTACTGTATGATCAACTGAGACCATTTTTTTTGTCCCAAACATCGTACCGGATGATCCCTAAGTTTTGAACTAATCATACTGTATGAAGTAGGTCATACCATACAACATACAGAGATGAATTTTACCATCCAAGCGATCATCTTGTATGAATAGAAGGATTTTACATATCATACTAAATGATGTTATATCATACTATACGATGTTATTCAGAAATATTACTTATTTGTAACCCTTTGTACCAGGATGAAGGCTATTTTGAATTGATTATTTTGCATAATATTTGATCATACTATACGATCATAATGGCTAAATTAAATTTTTTAGGGTTTCTTGGAGAGTGTTTTAAATATCAAAACTTCTATTTTCTGCATGTAATCAGTGAGAGAGCAATGTGATGAGTGGGGGATTCTTTGAGAGAGAGCTCTTGAAAAGATTTTGAGGTTTGCGAGATGAAGGAGAAGGTGGGCTTTGTCAGGGAGAACAAGTGTGAGGGAGATCACTTGGTTGCTCCTATCTTGCTACACGTTGCTCCTCATGTGGCCTAAGTAGATCTTATGGGAGGCTCTCTAAGTGGGAGATTCTTAAATATTCGTGTCCTTTAAAGTACTCTGCCTTCTCTAGGAGGGAGAAAAATGAGAAGGTAAGCTGCCATCACCAGGAGGGTGACAAAGCGCTTGACACTCCGCCACATCGGGTTGGTGAAAGTAAGGTTTGTAATGGCTTCACTTCCTTGTTGTGGGGCCAAAAAGAGAATTACTATTTAGTAGTGAAATTCTCGAAGTGGAGGACTCTAGAGAGTAGACGTAGGTCAAGTGACAGAACCACTATAAATTCTCTGGTGTGATTTTTCCCTTATTACATTTTATTTTCGATAAAATTTCTTGGTGAAAAACATTATGAAATTCTTGGTTAAGCAAGATAAAAAGTTCATTACCTATTATTGCAATTTCGTTTTAAGCATTCGCTTCTACATCAATTAATTTTCTTGTTTCAAATTTAAAAATACAAAAAAATTAGAACTCCTATTTAGAAATGTCTTTCTATTATAACAAGTTTTCAATTCACCCCCCCCCCTCTTGGCGCTACTCGTACTTTCAGTTCAGTCATTTGACCTACGTCCACTCCCCAGGTCTTCCACTCTAGGAATTGCACTGCTCAAAAGCAATTGACTTTCTGCTCCCAAAATAACGCTAAAAAGCCTTTACACAAACTCACTTTCACCTTCCCCGGTGTAGCAGAGTGTCTGATGCTATGTCTCCCTCCCGGTGATGGCAGCGAACCTTCTCATTTTTCTCCCTTCTAGAGAAGGCAGAGGACCTTTAAGAATGTTGACCTTAAAGGCTCTCCCTCTAGAGAGCTCTCATAAGACTTACATGGGCCATAGGATGAGCAAGCGTGCAGCAGGCTTAAAGCAACCATGTGATCCCCTCACACTCCTCCCTCACACAAAAACAAACCTTTGTTGATTTTGTATAAGTTGTTAAACCTAAGTAATTGTCTAAAGGCTAACCAAGAGGGGGGTAAATTGGTAATTAAAAAATTTCTTTAATTTTTATAGAAAACTAATTTTAACAAAATTCTAAATTTGATTATCTTTTTTAAATGAGCTTTTCAACCACACTAACAAAATTACATAAAATAAATATGAAAAAAATAAAAAGACATGAATATTTATAGTAGTTCGATCAAATACAACCTTCATCCACTCCCTGAGGACTCCCTTTTTAGGTATTGCACTATTATCAAAGTGACTCTCCTTTTGCTCCAACAGTAAGGCAGAGAAGCCTTTATAATTCCTCTCTTCTACCATTTCCTGATGCGGTAGAGAACCTTCATCCTTTCACACCCTCCAGGTGTCGGTAGAGAAGCATCATCTATTCACACTCTCTATGTGTCGGCAGAGAACCATCATCCTTTTATACCCTCCAAGTGTTGGTAGAGAACTATCATCTGTTCACACTCTCCAAGTGTCAATAGAGAACTGTCATGCTTTCACACCCTCCATGTATCAGTACAGAACCGTCATCTGTTCACACTCTCCAAGTGCCAGTAGAGAACAATTATACTTTCACACCCTCCAAATGTCGACAAAGAACCGTCATCTGTTCACACTCACCAAGTGTTGGCAGAGAACCATCATCCTTTCACACCCTCAAGTGTCGATAGAGAACTAGATCTTCTTCAAAGATCTTCTCTCAAGTAACTGAAAAGAAGAAAGGAAGATTAATAACCAAAAACTAAAAGAGATTCTTACCTTTGAGTAACCTTGTGAACCCATCACACTTCACTTGCATGAACTCTCTCTCTCTAACACTCTCCCATAATCACTCTTTCACTTGATCTTGAAAAATCATGAAGAATGACTTTTTTATGTCATTTTCTAAGAACCTTTTATTTGAAAGACACAAAAACCATGCAAGAAACTAAACTTTTCCATTTTGAGTATGTAAGATCGTATAGTATGATCGTATATTCGTACGTACAAATAGTTTAAAAATTATTGCGTACAAAACTATTTTGAATATATATGAAATATTTTTGTATACGATGATTATCTAGTATGAATTAAGTTTATACTGTATGAAGAGTTAGAAAATTTTTCAACTTCGTTAGGATGAAAAGGTACCACATATTTTTGTACTCTATACATCGTTTGTACAAGAAGAAAATTATACAGTACAATCCATTCAGCAAAATTTGGCATTCATTAGGATGAAAAGGGCCCAATAAAATTCATACTTTGGACATCATATGTAAGAACATAACATTGTACAGTACAATCAGTTCAAAAAAACTTTGGATTCATTGGGACAAAAAGGGACCCATCCAATTCGTACTCTAGATGTCGTTTGTATGAACATGGTATCATATAGTATGATCAGCTCAGAAAAACTTTTGAAATTATTTGGACGAAAAGGGACCTGTCTAATTTGTACTCTTGACATCGTCTGTATAAAGGACACTTCGTACAGTTTAAACCGTACTTAAAAAAAAAAATTCTATCATTCATTTAACTGCTTGTAGGAGTTTAAAAACAAATTATCCCGTACGAAATTAATGCATACACTACGATCAATTCAATTTTTTTTGCAAATTTTAAACACTCCCCTAATATGTATATGTACAGTTACTCGATTACAATCAAACTCTCTTAGAGTCAATAAAAAGAAAAATACAAACTACATTTACAATGAACTCTAATCTAGTCTCATTTAAAGTCATAAACAATCCAGAGTATGATTTTCCTGATAATTTATTACACATAAATAGCAAAAGAAATTCATCCAAAATATGTTGGAGAAACTGTAATAAAAATAATAATATTTGGAATCATCAAAAAAATATATATTGTATGAATCTCAATAATTGAAAAGCTAAGTTACAACAATCTCAATAATCTCCCCCTTTTTTATGATGATAAAAAAATTATTGTTTGAGTTAACATGTATACCTTAAATTTCACTTTAGCTCCCTCTAAAAGAATGAGCATGTGAATATAGAGAGTTTTCATGAAAAGCACATAAAAAAAATTTATTTTTAAAACATATAAAACATAAACAACAAAATACAAAACACGAAAAACAAAATAATATTACTCCCCCTTTTGATAACAACAAAAAGGGAAAAAGAAAGTTGAAATGAAAGATGTCAAATGAGAAACTATAATAATTGATCTTGAAAGAGATTTAAATAGAGCTACAATAACAAAGTTAATTTTCATAAGAAAGATTAGAAAATTTTAAATTAAAGAACAACTTAGATAAAAAAATTTATTAAGGCCATGATGCATTCTAGATAATTGGATAGGAGGATTAATGCAAAAGTGATAAAATAAATATTAGTTAATTTTAATTTTCAATATAAAATATAATTAAAAATTAGATTGATTTGAATTAAAGATTAAATCATAGAGGAAAAAACATATTCAATTGGCGACATTGCGCATCTTTTCAAATATTTTTTGGCACACTTTGTGAATCTTTTTTTATTTGAGCTTATTTTGTGCCTCTTTTTATTTTGCGAACCATTGCATAATCTATCGATTATTGTACACACTGTATATTTCTTTTTTATATACTCTCCTTTTTTTTTATTTGGTCTTTCCCAAATAAATAATCCAAAAATACAATTTCTCTAATTAAAGAAATTATTATATTGAAGAAAGAAATAAAAAATAATAACATATCAAAATTATCATAATAATATTTAAATTGTGTTTTCCAAAAAAAAAATGAGATTGATATGCTTAACTTGATTGAGTTATAAGTTAACTTAAATTTTTTGAAAAATTAGATTTCATAATGAAATTAATTTTGTAATGCATGTTAATTTATAACACTTTTTAGATCAATTAAAACAGACTTTTCTATAAACAAACTCACATTTCAAACAAAGAACAAAATTAACTAAACATGACATTTTTTATTCATATAAAAAAGATTAGATACATTAAAGCCATTGATATCAATAAACATAACATCTGACAATCATAAAAACAACACAATCCTAAACAAAAACAAATACTACTAAAAGTAATAAACAAAGAAATCATCACATCATTACATCATAAGGAAAGGACTCGCAAAAGAAATTACAAAGAAGTACATCTAAAACTCTGAGGGGCCCTAGTCTGGAGTAGTTGGCTGACTAAACACTAAAAAATAGCTATTCATCATAGCTACATTTATATTCACCGAGTCAAACTGACCTCAAATCCACCACATATCTTCTTGGTGATGTGCATCCTACTAGTTTAGATGAGTTTAAATTTGATCAAAATGGCTATTTATCCGATCAAATTGCTAGACCATCTTCTAAAAGTAGTTCTAACCACATCCCTTAGCAGGTGCAAGTGCTCCCCCTTCTCCCTTGTATTTCCTCACTAGAACTCTCATTTCTCCCAAATAAGGATCAAAAGAGGCATCGGTGAAAAAGATTTATATTTCAGTGGGAGGTTCAGGATCAATTATGTTATACTTCTTTTCCAAAATATAGGTCACTAAGTGTCCTAGAGCGATATTTTTCTTCCTCTTATGATTAGGAAGCCCAATTTTAGAAAGGTTATGAATCTAATCCAAGATGTGTTGAGCCACATACAGTGGTTGTCTAGTCATGATTAAATAGGCAACGGTGGACAGAAGAGGAGTCATATTTATACAATCACCAACCTTAAGAATGATTGAAGTTCTTAAGACATACTAGATGACATTAGCATTTTGGTTCAGAGTGTAGACTCTAGTTAAGTGACATACTTGAGTTACACCTCTAAGAGTTTTATTTATCTCAGACCAGTCATAGTCAGATTTATAGGTTAAGGTGTGTTCTATAGTCCCACGAGTCCTTAGGTGAAGAAAATTTCCTAGATCTTCCTTAGTGATTTCTACACGCTATTTTTTTGAAAATGAATCAATAGTATTTAATGAGTGATTTTGGAAGCTATATACCTATAGAAAGAATCCTCATTGTCTCAAGATAGGAAGTTATTATCCCCACCCCTGGATGAAGATCCCTTAGTGACTCTAGAGCGCTTGCTAGAACTTGTCATTCCTAGGTTGGTGCCTCTAGAAGGATTCAAGAAGGGTTTGGAAGTGAATGAAAAATGATTTGAATAGCCATTCTATTTAAAGAAAAATGATCCATTGTACAATAAGAAAATGGCACTATACGTACAATCCTAAGATCGTATGGGACAAAACAAATTTCGTATGGACGAATGATAATGTCCAAAATAAAATGACATTTCATAAATAAATAATTTATGAGGCATCCTTTTGTACAGACTTTTTGACCATATGATCATGCAGATGAATAGGTGTTCATCCAGGATGATCAGTTATTTAAGATCATTTTAATGACAGTTAGGTTCAACCCCCATAGATAATGACATGTGGATCATACAGACAAAATTTGAGTTTGTACGTACGATCATTTATAATAACTTATTCTACCCAGATAACCATTTACATGCGAGCAAACAAATATATAATGATCATACCGGATGATGATATAATCGTATAGTACGATCTATGTTAAAAAATTGAAATTTTATGCATTCAACTAAAAAAAACAACAATTGATATGCGACATAATTTGTATAGTATGAAAATAATTTCGTACAATATGAATAATACATTTAGAAAATATAATCCGTAAAAACTTCTCAAATTCAATCAACTCTACACAAATGATAAATGTCTAAATTAAAGAACTTTTAAAAAAAAAATAAAAATAAAAACACTCACAACTAAAACAAAACATAATTAAACACACATAAAAATATATCAAGTTTATAGAAGATTTTATCTAAGAATTAAGATCAATCACAGCTAACGTTGTTCTTAAGGTGCTAAAAAGTATCAAAGGATAGTGATATTGTAAAAATATATGTAAGCTGGTTTTCAGTTGAAATAAGATTCAATTCAATTTCTCCTTTGGATACATGATCTATAATAAAATGATACCTTATGTTTATATGTTTGGTTCTAGAATATTGCAAATGAAGTGTTATCATAATAAATTAGAATTATTCTTATTGTAAATTCTAATGAAATCAATTGTTGTTTCAGCTAAAGAACTTGTGCCACACAACTTCCTAAGGTAATGTATTCATCTTTAGTATTAGATAGGGCTACGAAATTTTAATTTCTAATGGATCAAGAAACTAAAAAATTTCCTAAAAATTGACAAGTTCCAGATAAACTCTTTCAATCAACTCTACAACCTGTAAAATCTTTTTTTTTTTTTTGAAAAATGCTAAGTAGCAATAAAATATAAAAGAGAGCACCAAATATCCTAGATACAAGCTAATGTGGGACCAACCCTCTTTCACTTTCTTCCTTTATAATATTGACAAAGGAAGAAGGGAGTTCGTTGGTAAGAAATAAATCCCACTCAAAATCCAAAGATAAAGCAAGGTTAGCACAATAATCAGCTAACTTATTACAATTACGCCTAACACAATTAAAGATAACATTATTAAACTTAATCAAGAATAAAAGATCATCATCTTCCATGTTCTCACCACCATTTTTCGGTATGCTATACAATTGTTGAAGAAATTGTAGAACATTCTTATTATCTCCTTCCACAATGATTCCTTTTACATCTTGTCTCCAAGTTGGACAATAATTCTTCAGTGCTTTGAATGCTAATAATTCCATATTTGCAATATCCCAATGTATTTCTTTCCTTCCAAAAGCAAATATAAATCTACCTTTATCATCTCTTACTACTCCACCAACTCCAGCCATATAATTATCTCTAAGAGCTGCATCAATGTTAATTTTGGACCACTCAGGTGGAGGAGGATGCAAATAATCTAAAAGCAGTCCTTCGGACCGATAAGCATCCCAGTGATCTGAGTGATAAATTCCTTATTTTGATTAACTAATGAAACTTAAAACCAAAACTGCCATCAATCTAATATTGTTTCTGGTTTTACCATGTTTCACTTTGCACCTATTATTCCAAACTGTCCATAATAGTATAGCATATAACCTTGCTGTCAATATGTTGTGCTCGGTTAAATAACTGATATGAACAATGAAATTATTCCAATTGTAGAATTTTGGAACTAAGAATCCCCATTCATTTAATACTTTAGAAAATTTTACCAGTGTTAGACATGAAGTAGTAACATGTTCCCTATTTTCAACCATGCCACAGCCCATAGGACACAGATTATTACCTGAGATCTTTCTTCTAAATAGAAACTCTTCAGTAGGTACCGCATCCCTGCAAAGCCTCCATAAAAAAAGCTCCACCGGAGCATTAACTTTGAGCTTATGAATCCATGTATAAGAATCTTTCGTCCAATTGAATTTGAATTTGTCTTCTGTAAGCATTGCTGATAAAGATTTACCCGTGAGATGCATTTTTAACTTCATTTTATCATGAGTGTCATTGCTGCTTATCTTCAAATTTTTAATAAGCTTTATCAGTTCTTCCCCAAAGCAAAATTCCAATTTCCTTAAATCCCAGCTTCCATTCTCTATGAAATAATCAAGAGTAACAATTTTCTCTTTACCTCCTTTAACAAAGGTCTGCCATTTCATTATATTCTTATCCAGAATCCAAACATCCTTCAAAACATTAATGCTTGAACTGTTTGTTATTGTCCATCTAACAAACTTTTTTAATTCTTTCCTTCCACTATTAACAATCTTCCAAGTGCTTGAACCACCTTTAATTTCTTCCTTATTCCACCATTTCTCTCCGTATTTAGCTATCAGATTTCTATTTAACAAAGTGTTTGGATTCTCAACTAGACTCTAAGCAAGGTTAGCTCTGATAGGACTGGTTCAAGTAATAGTTGATTGAAGTCCCCATCCTCCCATTTGCTTCGGTGTACAAAGTAAATCCCATGCTACATAGTGCAATCCGTGGCTCTTGTCCATTTTATTCCAAATGAAATCTCTACAACATTTTTCCAAATCATTCAAAGTTTTTACTGGGACAAGTGAGTGAGAAATTAGGAAAACTAGTAAACAGAGCAGGACAAATTTTACCAAACATAGTTTTCCCACTAAAGAAATAAATCTATTTCTCCATTCATTGATTTTTTTAAAAGATTATCCAACAGAATTTGGAAATCCTCCCTTCCTAGTCTTCTTAACGCCATTTTGATTCCAAGATAATCAATTTCTTCCACCACTTTAAAAGAAAACATCTTTGTAATTCTTCTTTTCCGTCTCCTCTTCACTGACTTTCCAAAGATCAAAGAAGATTTTTGATGATTAATGTTTTGCCCAGTCCATAGATAGTAGTCCTTCAAAATACTCTTCAATTTTTTCTTCAAATTTTTCTATTTTGTATCCGAGAATAACATCACATCATCTGCATACATAAGATGTGTAATTCTAGGCACTTTGGAGCAGATTTTCATACCCATCTTAGCACCTTTGCTATGAAAACACTTTGTTAAAAGCTGTGAGCATATGATAAAAAAAAAGGAGATAATGGGCATCCTTGCCGAAATCCACATTGACATTCAATCCAATTTGATCTTGTCCTATTTATCAATATAGAAAATTTAGGATTTTTAATGCATTCCATAATAAGCCCAAGAAATTTGCTAGGGAATCCCAACTCCATCATCATCTTTTCTAATGTAGCCCAACACATACTATCATAGGCTTGTTCCATGTCCAACTTAATGGCTAGAAATCCATTACTGTCCTTTGAAGGTCTCAATTTATTGAAAACTTCTTGTGCTAATAAAAGATTCTCAGAAATTGATCTCCCCTTTACAAAGGCCACCTGTTCTTCAGATATGATTTTTGGAATAACCAACAGCATTCTATTGAGATTAACCTTGGCCACAATTTTGTAAATTGAATTACATAAAATTATTGGCCTAAAATTGGAAGGAATTAGAGGATTAGAGGACTTTTGAATAAGTACAATCAATGTATCCTTCCACTCTTTACTCATGTTTCCTGTATGGAAAAAAAGGCAAACTGCTTTGAATACATCTTCACCTATGATGTCCCAAAAGCTCTTGAAGAATGAATGTGTCAATCCATCACAACCTGGAGATTTGTTGTTCCCTAACATCATAACAGCTTCCTTGACTTCTTCTCTTGAAAGCTTATTGCTCAAAATAAATTTCTCATTTTCTTCCTATACCTTCCACGGTTTAGGCCAGTTTTCCAAGCTGCATCTTCTATGCTTCCATTTATCTTGAAAGAAATTTAAGAAAATATCTTCTATTTCTTCTAGATCTTCGGTGAGCAAATCATTTTCTTTCTTTATTTGAGAAATCCAATTAGAATTTCTTCCTGCATTTGCAAAGGTATGAAAGAATTTAGTGTTTGAATCCCCTTCACTCATCCACTTTATTTTTTTTCTATGCTTCCACCATGTGTTTAAGCAGTTGAGAATAAAATTCAGCTCTTTTACCTTACTTTAAGCTATCATAATTTCTCTTCATCCAACCAACCACATCTAGCTTCATCTTCTTGGAGCAATAGAATCTCATCTTTTAACCTCTCTTTTTCATAAGAGAAGTCCTTCAATTTATTCTTACTATAATAGAATAAATCATTTAATGTTCTCTTGCAATTTTTTTAAGAATCTCCATTTCATCTCCTACATAATTCTTCTTCAAACAATTAGAAACAATGTGAGAAGTAGTTTTGAAGGATAACCAAACCTCTTCAAACCTTAAACATTTCTTCATCTTGACTGAATCATAAAAAATTTTCAGCACAATCGGGTAGTGGTCTGAAGCTACTCTAGCTAAGTGTCTTATCACCGCAATTTGAATGTTTTGAAGAGCTTATGAGTTCAACAAGCATCTATCCAATCATTCTAAAATTCTTCCACTTCCTTCTTTATTATTGCACCAAGTAAAATTCGGTCCAACCACCCCAACATCATGATCATCGTTATCATTCAAGAACTTTAACATTTCTAAGGGACCTTGAGAGAAGACAAACTTCCTACCTCCTTTCTTTTCCCTTTGGGACAAAATGCAGTTGAAATCTCCACCAATAACAGCAGGTATCCTCTTGTGTGATTGCTCGTGAATACATTCCCATACCAATCTCCTCTTCTGGGTATCCTTGCTTCCATACACTATAGTTATCATCTATATTCCTTTATTAAGGACATTAAGTTCTCCAATTACACATTGATCAGAGGTTTTGATGATTGCAAAAGAAGCTATATCCTTTCTCCATAATGTCATAATTCCACCAGCCAAACCATCCAAGGGAAGAATAAAAAACTCCCAATTAGGACCCATGATCCTTTCAAAATCAGCTTTATCAAAATGGCTGATTTTAGTCTCAACCAACCCTACAAAAAAAATTTTGTAATCCTTGATAAACTCCTTCATATATAGAGAGGCTTCCTTCTTCTTTGCCCCTCTACAATTCCAAAATGCTATTGATTCCATTAAGCTCTTCTTGGGGAGTAGCCCCCATTCTTCTTCTTACTGACTCCATCTCCCATTCTTCCTCTAAATTTAGCTTTGATTGGTCCTAAAGATCTCAATTCTTTAGACAATTTAAACTTCGGTAATTCATTAATCCCATTATCATTTGCTTCATTATGCTCCACCTCTTTATTAGCATTCAGATTTCTATCAATTTTCCCATCCACTACCATCTTCCCTTCTTCTTTGTCAACCAATGTGTTCTCATCAAAAGTTTTTGCCAAACCATCCTCATTAACATTATGAAGTACAGAGAATTTATTATTCAAGTTGTTCATCAGAGAACCTTCTGCCATTGATTTCCTTCCAGTTGCCAAAACTGTAGAAATTCTGTCATTTTGCTCATATTCCTTGACTTCCAGTTCTCGGGAATTTACTTCTACCTGCATATTTGATTCTTTGACATGATAGGGAATACTTGAGTTCGCAGGTAATCCCTTAGGACTTACCTGAGTTTGCAAGAAACCCTTCCCCTTTGTATTATCTGAGACAATCTGAGAAAAATTCCTATCAGTATTGTCATTAAATCCGGTTCTAGACTGAAATTTCTGCTTCAGAACAACATTGCCATGTATCAACTGCTCATTCTTCTCTCCTTCCAAACTAGACTTCCCATTTTCAAAAAGAACAGTTCCAGTATTTGAGTTCTCTGGTAATTCTCGAATTGCATCTACATTGCTGCCTTTCTCCTTATCTTTATCAACTTCATTTACAGCCGTTGGAGCTGAAGATTTTATAACAAACCTTGTAGTAGACGGCTTACTATACTTGTAGTTATGCTTAGAGACTTTTCCTCTTTTGTTATTGACCAAAATCCATGGTCCATAAGAGGGTTTTGAATGTTCTTCTAGTTTCTTTCCTCCACCATTACCACCACTAATTTCAACATTAACATTCAAGTTCTTATGATTATTCTCAATAAGCACACAATTTTTTTCCACATGTCCAATCTTCCCACAACCAAAACATAAATTTGAAACTTTCTCATACTCCACATTATGGAAGAATCTACCAACCATACTATCCACCCATACTCCTAATGGAAGAGGTTGATCAAGTCTAACTCTTACCCAAATCTTGCAAATTCTCTTCTTCCCCAATGAAACATATTGCCATCTAACATGAGAGGTTTTCCAATTCTTGAAGCAATGCAAGCAATATTCTTCTCATCCCAACATTGCAAAGGAAGTTGGGGCATTCTGATCCATATTGGTGAATATAGGCCCTTAGAAGAGGAAGTATTAAAATCTGGTGTCCATTTCTCCATCCCTACTATGTGTTCATTAACAAACCATGGACCCCCTGAAAGAGTTGCTTCTACCATCTCTTCCGATGAGGATGAGCAAAGGAACCATCCTTTTCCCAGAGCAGTGAAATAAAATTGTCCAAACTGTTTCCATTGTTTCCTCAATTCCCATGCCACCAAATGTGAAGGTAAATCTTTTCCAAATACTTTAATAACCAATAATTTGGACAATCTTTTTGAATTCATCTCCTCCATTTCTCCAACAAGCTTTACTGCTTTTCCATCTTCAGATAAAACAACATCATTTTCGTTGAAATCCAGTTTTATATAAGGTTTTTTACTCCAAGGATTTACTGGATTTACAGGATCATTTTCTACAGCTTTATTAGGCAAATCGTCAATCATCAAAGCTTCATCTGATTCCTTCCTAGAGTCCAGAGTAGAATGAAAATTATTATTAACCAGATTTTGAGAACTTTCATTTGTCACGTTGCGACAGAGTCCAGAGATTGCATTCGAGTTTCCAAACCGGTTAACAAATATTTTCATTCTTGATGCTGAAGCATTTATATTGGAAGGGATTCCAGATGATTTTGAATTTGGAGTAAAAAGCTCCACCATTTCAGCTACAGCTTTTCCTTTGCCTTCAACATGATTGATCACTTTAGGGGAAAACTCTGCTACCTCCTTTATCACCAATGCTCCGTTTCGTTTTAATAACGAAATTTGAAAATCCTGCTTAGACTTCAAAATCGTCAAATCTTTCCCAAGAGAATTCATAGATGAATTACCTGTATCCGAAGTAGCTGTCGACGAAGACGATTGACGTTGATCTTCTCTTTCCTTAATCACTTTCTATCCATGTTGATTACTGTTCGTCTCCAATAACTCCTTATGTTGCTCCGTTGAATCCATGTTCCCGTTCCTAGAATAATCGCTGGCTAAAATCGCGGCAATTATCCACCGCCATCAGTGGCCGTGACTGTTGCCGCTAAATAAAATTTCAAAAATTTGTTTATCTCTCTAAAAAATTGGACCTTCTCTCTCCTTCTATTCAAAAATTCTCTTTTGATTTAATGTTTGAGTCAAAAGAGCTATATTTAACAATTTTAAATGAAGTGCTATAGTTAGGATACCTAATTCCTAAGTTTTGAGTTCTCAAAAGATACCTTAAAATTCTTTTCATTGCTATCAAATGTGATTCATTTGGATCAGATTGAAACCTAGCATAGAAATAAATACTAAACATTATATTCGGTCAGCTAGTAGTCAAATAAAGTAATAATCCAATTATACCTCTAAATTTCTTTTAAACAAAATTTTTTTTCTTTGGGTCCATATCTAACTGAATTAAGGAACTCATTAGTGTACTTATTAGAAAAATCATCACAAAGATTTTTATTTGTAGATCCAAAAATGATGTCATCAACATAAATTTGAACAATGAGTATATCGTCTCCTAATTTCTTTAAAAAGAGGGTGGTGTCTACACTTCATTTTATAAAAGATCTCTCTAATAGAAAAGCGCTTAACCTTTCATACCAAGCCCTAGGTGTCTGTTTCAATCCATCTTTTTTAATTTATACACATGATTAAAGAATTTAGAAATTTCAAAACCTGGGGGTTATTCAACATAAACATTCTCTTAAATCACCCAATTCAAAAAGGCACTTTTAAAATCCATTTGAAATAATTTAAATCTTCTAAAATAGGTAAAGTCTAACATAACCCTAATTGCTTCAAGTCTTGCTACACGGACAAAAAATCTCCTCAAAATTAATCGCTTCAATTTGATTATACCCTTAAGCTAACAATCTAACTTTATTTATAACAACAACTCCTAAGTCATTCATTTTATTTTTAAATACCCACTTAGTTCGAACTACACTTTGATCCTTTGGCCTTGCAATCTATTCCCAAACATTATTCCTTATAAACTGATTTAATTCTTCTTGCATGGCTAAAATCAAAAATTCATCCAAAAGTGCTTGATTAATGTTTATGGGTTCTATCATTAAAATAAAGGCAGAATGGTTGACATCTTTGCTAAGTCCATGCCTAGTCTTAACACGCTCACAAGGTTTACCTAAAATTAATTCCTTAGGGTGGTTTTAAAAAATTTCAATTCTCTAGGAAAAGTTTTGTTTCTCCAAATTTTCATCTAAGTTCATCTTCTTAAACCTTTAGGAGTCATTTTCTACATTATCCTCTTGCAAAATTGGCTCTCCCAAAATTTCATATTCATCAAATACAACATGTGTGGTCTCCTCAACTATAAAATTCTTTTGTTCAATACTATATAAGATTTTCCAACACTCGAGTATAAAAAAAAAATCTTTCAACTGATTTTGGATCAAATTTTTTTAAAGGAGATTTTCTATTATTATGCATGAGCACCTTACAACAAAAATACACAAATGTGACAAGTTAGGTGTTCTCCCCTTAAGAAGCACAAAGAGTGTTTTTTTCAATTTTGATATGATGTTCACCCTATTCAGAATATAATATGCATTACTAACCACTTCAGACCAAAAATATTTAGGAAGTGAATATTCGGCCAACTTGGCTCTGGTAGCTTTAATTACTATTTTATTCTTTCTTTCGACTACTCCATTCTGCTGAGGGGTCCTAGGTGCAGAAAAATTATGACCAATTCTATGTTCTTTACAAAAATTCTCAAATTTTTTATTTTCAAATTCACCTCTGTGATTACTTTAAATTGTTAAAATTTTATACCCTAGTTTTCTCTGAAACCAAGTTCAAAAATCTTTAAATTCATCAAACAATTCACCCTTATGAAATAAAAATTTAACTCACGTGAATCTTGAGAAATTGTCAACTACCACAAATCTGTATACCTTCCCTTTTATACTTAAAGTGCTAACCGAGCCAAAATGATCCATATGATTTAATTTTAATGGTTTGCTAGTTCTAGGATCTTTAGTGGAATGAAATGAGGACTTCACCTATTTTTTTAGTTGACATGCATCATAAAGGTGATCCTTAGTAAAGTTTAGTTTTGGTATATCTCTATCCCATTCCTTTTGGATAATTTTCCTAAGATTTTTCATACTAGCGTGACAAAGTCTCCTATGCCATAATCATGATTCATCAGAAATTATTTTTAAACAAAAAACTTTATGAGTTTTAATACAATTCAAATCTAGCATATAAATATTATTTATCCTGGTTCCATACAAAGCATCATTTCCATTTAGGCTTAATATGAAGCTAGTGGAAAAAAATTTAATGCTATATCCTTTGTCACATAGCTGGCTAATACTTGATAAATTATACTTCAATCCTTCTACAAGTAAGATATTCTCAATGAAAAATTTATTCAAGTTTCTAATCTTACCTCTGCCAAGCACTTTCCTAGTGGTATTGTCTTTCAGTGTAATCTTGCCTCCTTTCCTTGCTTCCAGCAATATAAACTATGTAGTCTCTCCAGTCATGCGCTTTGAGCAATTACTGTCCAGGTACCAAATACTTTCACAAGGTCTTGAATGAGAGTGTACCTCTTCTTGATCTAACTGATCAAGATTATCGGCCATTAAATATAAGTTGGTGATCAGTTCTTCCTTTTCTATTTCTATCGAATCTGAAGCTGAGTCCGCCTAGAAAGCTCTCTGTAATCTTCTTGCCCTTCCTCCCATTTACTTTCTCCTTTATCTTCTCCTTACTATAGGAGTGGCTTTAAGATTAGGTCAATTTATTTTTATGTGTCCAGGTTTCCTGCATTCATAATAAATCATATCATTAGAAACCTTAACATTTTTTAGGAACATTTCTTTGTTTCACTATTGGAGTCTCTTTTGCTTCCTTTTAAGAAAACTTCTGAATTGCGTTATCATCAAGGCAATTCAATCTTCTTCTTTAAGTTGTGACTGATCACTCTCCGAATCATCCATTTTTAATGATATTTTATTCTCTTTTTACTGTTCTCCTACATCAATCTTTCTTTGACTAACTCCTTTCTTATAAGCAATTAGTGATCCAAGAAGATTATTAATAGAATAAACATTTAAGTCCTCAAACTCTTTAATAGTAGTTATTTTAGCATCATAAGAAGTAAGAAAATAATAAAGAATTTTATTAATCATTTCAACATTCATTAGATCCCTACCTAAAGCAAGCAAAGAAATGACTATATGAGTAAATCTTGTGTACATGTCTGAAATGAATTCATTTGATTTTATGTGAGATAATTCATAGTCATGTAGCAAATATTTAATCTAGATTGCTTAACTTTATCAGTCCCTTTGTATGTAGTATAAAGCCTATCCCAAATATCGTTTCCACTTTTGCAAGTAGAAACTCGCATATAATCTTCATACTTAAGTGCACAAAAGAAACTATTTAAACATTTTGCATTTAGTTGTCCTAAGTCATGTTCTTCTACAATCCAGTCAATAAAATGTGTTTCAATTCTAATGCCATCTACAAGTCTAGTTGCCCTAGTTTACCCTTCCTAAACTAAAATCCACATGCGATAGTCAAGCGATTGAAGAAATATTGACATTCATGTTTTCCAAAAATCGAAAGGAATATTAATAAATAATGGAGGTCTAGTGATTGAATACCCTTTAGGTGTGTTTCAGATTCCATAAGTAGCAATTATCATTTTCAAAAAGAAATCTAAACTTAAAGTTTTAAAACAAAGCTCTGATACAACTTGTTGATTCCGTATAGGTTGTTAAACCTAAGCAATTATCCCAAGGCTAAACAAGAGGGGGGTATATTGGTAATTAAGAAATTTCATAGATTTTTATAGAAAACAAATTTTAACAAAATTCCAAATTTGATTATCTTTTTGAAATGAGCTTTCAACCACAATAGCAAAATTGTAGAAAATAAATATTCAAAAAAATAAAAAGGCACAAAGATTTATAACAGTTTGGTCAAACATGACCTACACCCACTCCCTGAAGACTCCCTCTTCAGCTATTAAACTATTACCAAAGTGACTATCCTTTTACTCCCACAGTAAGGCGGAGAATCCTTTACAATTCCTCTTTTCCACTAATTTCCTGTAAGATAGAGAACCATCATCCTTTCACACCCTCCAAGTGTCGGCATAGAATTATTGACTATTCACACTATCTAAGTGACAACAGAGAACCGTCATCCTTTTAGACACATTAAGTGATGGCAGAGAACTGTCAACTATTCACACTCTCCGAGTGTTGATAGAGAACTGTTGTCCTTTCACACCCTCCAAGTGTCGATAGAGATTCATCATCTGTTCACACTCTCAAAGTGTCGGCATAGAACTGTCATCCTTTCACACCATCCAAGTGTCAGCAGAGAACCATCATCTATTCAAACTCTCCAAGTTTCAGCAAAGAACCATCATCCTTTCACACCCTCAGTTGTTGACAGAGAATCAGATCTTCTCCTAAGAAATTGAGAAGAAGAAAGGAAGATTAATAACCAAAAACTAAAAGAGATTCTTACATTTGAGTAACCTTCTAAACCCATCACATTATACTTACAAGAACTCTCTCTCAAACACTCTCCCAGAATCACTCTTTCAATTGCTCTTAAAAAATTATAAAGAGTGACTTTTTTATGTTAGTTTATAAGGACCTTTTATATGAAAGACATAAAAAATTGTCCAGAAGACTAAAATTTTTCATTTTGAGCATGTACAATTGTATGTTCGTACGTACAAATAGCTTAAAAATTGTTGTGTATGAACCGATTATGAATCTGTATGAAATATTTTCATACATGATGATCATCAAGTACGAATCAAGTTCATCCTATATGAACAGTTAAAAAATTTTTCAACTTCAGCAGGACGAAAAGGTACCTCACATTTTCATAGTCTCGACGTCATCTGTATGAAGAGAAAATTACATAGAACAATCCATCCAGCAAAATTTGGCATTCGACGGAACGAAAAGGGACCCATCAAGTTTATACTCTGGACATCGTCTATATGAACAGAACATCATATTGTACGATCAGTTCAAAAAAACTTTGGGATTCATCGGGACAAAAAGGAACCCATCCAATTCATACTCTAGATGTCATCTGTATGAACATGGTATCGTACAACATGATTAATTTAGAAAAACCTTTGAAATTGTCAGTACAAAAAAGGATCCATCAATTTCATACTCTAGATGTCGTCTGTTTGAAGAATACTTTGTACGGTACAAACTGTACTTAGAAATATTTTCTCCTTTCGTTCTTTTAACTTCTCATAGCAACCTTCTCCTTCCTCTCACAAGCCCTAAATCTTTTCAAGAAGCTCCCTCTCAAGCTCACTCTCATTCAAGAAATAAAGGCATTGAATATATATTAGGCTTCAATAAACACTAAAAGTTCAATTTAGTCATTTCTATTCATATAATATAATCACTATCATACAGTATGATCAGTTCAAAATAACTTTAATCCTGGTACGAAAGAGTACGAATAGGCAATAATTGTCCATTACATCATACAACATAATATGAATATCGTCCAGTATGATATACTATATTTCTTCTATTTGTATAGGACGAACATTGGGACAACCAAAATTCATCTCTATTTATTATTCGATCTAATCCAACTCATATGCTATGATTAGTTAAAATATTCAGATTATTATGTACGACATATACATTGTACAATATGATTAGTTCAAAAATCAAGCTTTCATTCGGTATGATCTTTGAGATGACCAAAAATAGTCTCGGTTCATCATACTATATGAACTGAGTCATACAATATGAACACCAATCATTAATTAAGCCTTGATTTAATTGACTAATTATGGGGGTTTATTTTAGTAAGTAATTAAATATTCATGTAGTAGGATATGATCGTATAGTACGATTAGTTAAAATTTCAAATATTAAAAACTTGCTTAAATTAGTCTGGCAGCTAGGGTTTCTTTGTCAAAATAAATCATACAATACGATCACTATCGTACAGTACGATTAGTTCACATAATATAATTGTTGAGCCACAGTGTATCGTATAGTATGATTTTAAATCATGCACTATGATCTACATAAAAATTAATTTTTTCTTTAAAAGAACTCTTCTCCTGTGTGTGTGTATGATTACTGAGTTTGCATACACTTTTTATGTCCAGACTCAAGAAATAAAAAAAATAAAGAAAATATAAATTTATAGACTCCTTCACATCCTATTCTACATAGTCTCGAGTCTTCTGTTGTCTTACGTAGTGTGTGATCTCCCTGAAATGTTAGTACTCACATACAAGAGTAATATTCAAATATTTAATGAAGAATAAAATAACTCAATCAATATTATTTTTCATCATCAAAATCTAAGACTAGGGGTCATGGAATATAATAATCTCCCCCATTTTGATGATGTTAAATAATTTTTATTGATAGGCATGATTGTGTTTATTTTTTTAATTTTTTTATATTAATATAAACAAAAGAACATAAAAATATGAACATGAATATGTATTTCATTTTAAGTTAGAAATTAAAATAGAAAACATGATATGCAATAGGAAAATGTACTAACTAAGGACATACAAACTTCTCCCCCTTTTGACATCACTAAAAAGAGGAGTATTAAAGAAAAAGTATATGAAACACATCAGATAGAGACTTAGTCAAATGATGGATACTGATCAAATTGTGGTGGAGGTGGTTGAAAGAAGTGATGGATGTAAGTAAAATGATGATCGATCGAAGAAATTTTTTTCCCAAACTACTACATGTCCTCCTCATGCTGTTGGTGTCATTCTTGGATATGAGAGTTAATCCTAGTTTCAAGTCAGTCAAGTCGTTGAATGATGTCATCATGATGGTAGGCAGATGTATATCCTCTTTGTGGAGTAGGTCCTCTTGGTGGAGCAGGTTCTCCAACAGGAGCAACCTCCCCTTCTTCATCAAAATCCAGCTAAGCATGCTCATGGCATTAATGAAATAAGATACAGAAGGAGGCATCCATATAGAAAATAGAGACAATATCGAGTTTGCGAGGATAGGTCAACTAGTAGTTGTTGTGATGGCGAATTCGGGTCATGTTTTAGATATAGTCAAGAATCAAATCAGATTCATCAAATCTAGTATTGGACATGATTAGGTAAGTGATAATAGATAGGATTGGGGTCATGCATATCCTATCTCCAGCTTTAGGTATTATGGATATCTTAAGAACGTGTTAGATGAAATAGGTATTTTGTGTTAAGGACTGGACAAGAGGTTGGTAACGGTTAAAGTAATATTTTTAAGAACTAAAATGATAAAACTCTAATAAAACTCATCTGTTATACAGGAGTGGGCTCGAGGTCCTTCAGTAGAAAGCTTGATATATTCAACAAGATTTTCTTTGGTGATTTTGATATTTTGATGTTAAACGAATAAAGTGAGGGTTAAGTTATCTAGATTCATCCTTAGGTTAGAAAGGAACTCAACAGGAGATCAGAGTTAAATGAAATGGCCAGAGTGAGAAGAAATTGGAGGGTAGTGGAAGCAAAGAGGCTTATCACCTCAAAGTTAAGGGATGCCTGATTTAATATGCAAGGAGTGATCTTGCATGCTTTGAATTTATGGTAGGCATCTTCATCTTTAGCAGACAGAAAGTGATCGTTATGGTGATGAGAAAAAGAGGAGCTTCCTGGGATGATTCAGCATGGTTTGTTTGAGCTAACCATTGTGAACAAAATGAGTGAAGACGAGTGTAGTAAAGGAAGGTTGAGTGAAATGAGCTTTTCTCCAGTCCTATTTATATAATTTTTTATTATTCATACACAATAATCGAGGATCATACAGTACAATCAAACATTTTGTTTTTATGGATGATCAGAAGAGAAATGTGGTCAAATCATATAGTACGATCATAATAATACTGGATGATATAAAGGAAATATGTTCATCCTAAGGGGTCATCAGTATGTCCTTTGATGAAAAATATCGTACAGTATAAATGGGTGTTAGTATAATATGAAGGAAAATAATATCGTACCGACTGAGTTAAGTCATCCCAATCCAATTGGACATATGGATCGTATAATATGAATGGTGGATATAGTACAATATGAAGGGCAATTATATCGTACCGAATGATTTGAATGCATAGCCACGTGTATCAGACAATACAACATTTATTGTATAATATGATAGGCAGATCAGAAATCAAATTTGGAATGTTGATTAAATAGAGGGTTGTGATATGTATATTTTGTAATATTTATACAGTACGAAGGTGAATCGTACTATATGATTTGGATAGAAAATTGGTCATTTTGGGAATTCAGTGAGATGCGTGTGTGAAGATCAGGAAACACCTTAGATCTTTTTTTTTATTTTTTTTATTTTTATTATTTTTTATTTTTTTAATTTTTATAATTTTTTTTTTGGATCAAGCATGAATGTCTATGACACCTAATTTTGTTCTCAATGGGATAAAGGTGTCATAGGCCAATGGTTTCATGAATACGTCTGTCAATTGATCTTTTGCAGCTATATGTTGCAATTTTATGTCTCCTTTGGCTACATGATCTCTTATGAAGTGATGTTAATATTTATATATTTTATTCAAGAGTGTTAAATTATATTTTTGGATATGCAAATTTCCCTAGTGTTGTCACACATAATTGGGATGGTTCCAACTTGTATTCTAAGATCTAAAAATTGTTGTTTCAACCATGAAACTTGTGCAAAATAAATCCTTACTACTGCATATTTTCCCTCTACCGTGGAAAGTGCTACTAAATTTTGCTTTCTATTGGACTAGGAAACTAAGGATTGTCATATGAATGGACATGTTCTATAGGATTCTATCTACCCTACGTCCTCCAAAATCAAAATTTGAATGCCCTATGATTTCAAAGGACCAACTATATCTAGGATACCAAATTCTTAGGTTTAGGGTGCCTTGTAGATATCTAAGGATTCTTGTAACAATAGTCAAGTGAGTCTCTTTACGGTCAGCTTAGAATCAAGTATAGAGACACACACTAAATATTATATTCAATCTATTAGTAATCAATTTCTCTTTTAATTTATTTTTTTATTTTCAAATTACTATAATTAATTGTCTAACATATGCTTATGTAAATTGTAACTCATACATGAATGGTATATCAAGTTCATTCTCAAAATCTTTTTCCACAATATGATACTTAGTATCATTGTGATCTCTCACATCAAATCATTTTTAATAGTATCCACACAAACATTACTTGAAGCATGCATCAAATCTTTTTTAATAGTATCCGCACAAACATTACTTGAAGCATGGACTGTTAATGTTTCCATTATTTTGAATAATCTCTTCAATATTCTTGCTAGTTATTTAAAGTAGATCTTTTTCGTATTTTTAAAGGTACTCTATCTATCAGATAATATTGTAAGACTATCAAATCTATGTGAATGATCTAACCATGCTCAGTGCCCCAATCAACCATGAGGATCAATAGCTAAAATTTTTATGTAGCATCAATGATGACTACATTTTACTCTATGATGCCATTCATTTACATGCAACTGCTACCACCTTTGTTGAAATGCATGACAAGCTAATCAATCATGAAGCTTATTTGCAATTAGAAGTAAGCCATAACCCTCATCAACTAACAAATTTGAAATCACTTAAAAGGTATCCAATTCAAACAACTGTACCCCTTGATCATACTATAACCAACCAATATCTCCATATCACGACCACATATCACCATGCCTTCCACCCATCATTTTGCTTGCACCTTTTAATCATATTTAGGCAAAACCTAAGAAAAATAAGGCCACTTCACCTATCACAATTTTAAACTATAAATCTTAATATATAAAGTATAAACTTCATGGTCATAAGTAAAGAGTTATGGGATTCTCCAATTACTAAGGTTTCGCTCCTATGTTTTCCCCCGCCAGGGGGAGTGGCCTCTGCTCAGGAAAGTATCCCTTCTTCCTTACTTTTGTTGTCAAATTTTCCTATTTCTTATTCCTTGTTCTCCTATTATCTTGATCATCCCTCATTGCTTCTGTAATGGCAGTCTATCAAGCGCGGTTGGCAGACCTTGGCTTCTTGAATGGGAAAACCAACTTTCGGCCTTTTCTTGATGCCCTTTGAAGGGCTTCTCCTTCTGTATCTTTTCTGAAAATAAAAACCTCATCCTTCTGAGGACCTCTTGAAAGTTTGTTAGGGATGTTAATCCCTTATGAATTAGACCAAGGTTAACCAAGAGGGGGGGGGGGGGTGAATTAGTATTTTAAAAAATGTTTTAATAAAAAAAACACAAATTCAAACCAAACAAAAATTCACAACAAAGAAATTTAAAATGATGAAATTAAATGCGGAAAAAGTAATAATAAAGAACACAGAAATTTATAGTGGTTAGGTCAACTCGATCTACGTCCACTCCCCGGAGGTGCCCTCCGAGAATTGTACTAAATTCAGTGACCTGCTTTTGCTTCCACAGCAAGACAAAAAAGCCTATACAAAACCTCCTTTCCAACGACACTAGTGAGGCAAAGAACCTGACTCCTTTTCCTTCCTCCTTAAGCAGGCAAAGAACCTATATCGATTGCTGAAGTGGACCTCTCTATCGAACCTCCAAGGACAAGGGACGACGATCAGAGAAGATAACTTGGATCCTTGCTTGGAGTAACCTTTGTGAAACTCCTCACAAACTTCCCTTAAAAATATCCTCTCTTTCTCTTCCTTTTTCTCTCTCTCCTATAGGCTTTCTCAGATCAAGACATGAACAAAAGATGATCTCTTGGGTAGAATAAGAGGTCTTAAATAAAAGAGCTTTGGAATAGCTCTTAATTGCAACAAATTGACATTATCGTCAAGGACAATATAAATATTGCCCTATACGATCAACGCAAATTTCGTTCAATCAGCCCAGATGGTTTGGGACGATCAGAAGGTTTTTGTTCATATCATCTAGAATGATATTATATCGTCCTATATGATTAGTACAAATCATAGAATTTCTTGCAGAACATTACCCTGAATGGGTGTTTAGACGATATAAAAATAACTTGATAGTCTAGGTCGATATCACGATCATCTTGGATGATCAGTTTAATTCAGTACATATCATCTAGAGCATTGCCAGAATAGAAGCTAGTCAATGTTTTATCATCCTGAAATAACTAAGGTTTTTGAATTGATAGTTCCGTCCGATCCTGATATTGTCTGGGATGATATGATTGGGCATTCAAACTTTAATTGCTTTTCTTAATTACCATATTAATTTAGGTATAATTGAACTATATCATCTAGGTTGATATCCTGGATAATGATTAAAAATTAAAGATACCTAAATATATCTGGCAACTGATTCTTTATGATTTGAGCATATCGTCTCGGTTAATAAGAATATCGTCCAGGATGATGCGCTTAATGATGATTATCTTAACCAGGATGCCCCAATTAGGGTTTCTATTTTTAACTAATCATCCAAGATGATTTTTGGATCGTCTCAGATGATGTGATTAAATTAGAAAACTCTAACCAATAGATAGAAAATTTTTTCTAAGTGTGTGTGTGCAAGGTTACTTAATATTAGGAACCACTTTATTTACAGTTTTCTCATGAAAATGACAAGATTATGAACTAACTAAGACATAGTCTACCAAATTTTAAGCTTGTTCAAATTATAATTTTGATCTTGTGGACTTGAAATGTTAGTTGGCAAGGCAGTCGAAGAGAAATAGAAGTATTTGAAATGTTTATTATCATCAAAATTAGATTTCCTAAAATCAAATTAAATTTGCAAAAATCTCCCCATTTTTTATGATGAAAAACACAAAACAAAAGCTCTATTGAAGTATCACACTAAAAAAATAGTAATAATGAAACAGGAAGTTCAAATTATACTAAAAAACTAACACAGTACAGAAAAATAGTATAACTATCACACTACATAAACGACAGTACAACTTTTCTCCTCTTTTTGATATCAAAGAAAGGAGGAGAGAACAAAACACAAATAGAAATAGAAGCTACTAAAAAGGATAGAGTACAACAAAAAAAAATCAACATAAGAAAAATAAATTAAAAAAAAGATGGCCCCTGATCATCCGAAGGAGGAGATGATGGTGGTGGTGGCAGCTGAAAGTGAATGAAAAGAGTTGCAAATTGCTCTACGAACCAGGCCATATCCTGGTCATAATGGTGCTACTAGTGAGTCACGTAAGCATCAAAATGAGAAATGTTTCTAACATTTTGCTACTCATACGCAGTAATATAGGTCTCGAATTATGTTTCCCAATGGTCGAATTGCTCCACCAGCTGATCAAATAGAGTGCTGGTGAAGCAAAGCAAGTGTAGGAATAGGTGCAGGAGATGCCTCTTCCTCAACTCCCTCAGCTTCCTTATGCCCTGGGTGAAGACTAGTAATGTGAAAAATGTGGAAGGATTTATTTGAGTAGAAGACATGCTAAAAATTTGGAGGGGCAGGATATTAGAGGTTTTATTTGGATTTTAAGATATAGGCAATGATATGTCCTAGGGCAAGATTAGGCTTCCTCCTATGTCCTGGATCTCAAATACTAGTCAGATGCTCAATGTATCGAAAAATTAAATCAGAGGCATTAAATTCACGACGGGCCAAAATGTAGAAAGTGTTGATTGAAAGGAGTGGAGTGATATAAATGCGATCACTGACTTTTAGAAGAATAAAGGTGTGAAGGATATGTTGGATTGTCTTAGCATCTTTGTTTAAGGTGCTAGACTTTCCAATGTGAAAGGGAGTATTGGTGTTCCTTAAGAAGTGATTTGTCGTAGTCCAGTTGTAGTCAAGATCTGAACACAAGTTGTAGAGTGTGTCTCCTATCGTAGTTAGTTACAGGAGCTCTTGACAGTCCTGATAAGTGATTTCGATAGGTCGTCTATTCTCATAGGACTAGAGGGCAGTAAAAAAGGAATTGACACTAAGGCAAGCAAAAAATTCAAAAAGTAGCTCTAAATTAAAAGAGAAGAAAAGAGTAAGGAGGAAGGTGAGAGTAGTATGAGCAAATAGATCAAGGACATGATAAAAAAGAATATGCGGGTTGATAATTTGGGATGTAGTGATCACGACCATCCTGTACCTTAGATAGGCAGCTTGATCGTTCGCCTCAGTGAATCGAGGGTCCAGATTTTCCCTTGAGGTGCTTTTAGAAGGCATCCGAGAAATCTTTCCACCGGCCATAATCAGGAAAGTAGAGAGTGAGTAACAACACAAGAGGTTTTAAGAAGGATTGTGTAAGAAAATTTGTTTGAGAGCCTCAATTTTAAATTAATCAGATCGATCATCTAGTATGATCGTAGAAATATTAAAGACGATCTGATGCAATAATTGCGTCTGGGATGATTAGTCAAAAAGGCGATAATATCGTATTGGATGATCAAATATTATCTGGGATGATAAGACATAGACGATCATCCCGAGGAGTCATTTCAGATGATCGCTAAAAAGGTATAAGTCGATTATGTAGGATGATCAAAAATAATTGATCGTACCGGCCAAATTAAAGTTGTGTGCCAAATTTTGTCATGTGGATCGTCTAGGACTAATAGGCGTACCATCAAGGCCGGTCAACAATAATTGAGCAGAAATTATGAAGATCATCCAGAACGATCACAGATAATTAAAATAGAAGATGATCAGATCGTCCTAGATAATAATGAATCATCCAGGACGATCAGAAGTAGAAGAGACAAAATAGCTAGTAGATGAAATTTCAAGAGTGACTTAAACAGATCATCCAGGATGATATGAATATTATTCGGGATGATGTGACAAAAAGTACCAAAATTAGATGATAGAAGGAGATGATCAGAGAAGGCCCAAAAACATGAAAATCAACTTAAAAATGATAAAAACAAAATATGAAAAAGATAAAAACATAAAAAAAGAAGGAAAACAAAGGGTTTTTTTTTAATCGAAGCTTGAATATGATAAATTCTTCATGTGATTGAACAAAAAAAATTTGTAAGAATCAATGAGTTAACTTCGTCAAAATCCAGAAAAATGGTAGAACAACCGATCCTGTTAGCCCTAACTCGGACTTCTTCCAAGGGAAACAATCTTTTGAAAATATGGATCTAAATAAAAAAAATCAATTGGATAAGAAAAAGAGATTCGTTCAAGGCTTGGTTTTAGAGAAGAATTTTATAGAATAATATATCAAAGCAATTAGTTACGATCAAAATTTTGAAATCAAGTCTTTAAAAAATATTAAGTAACACATGAATTCTTCTAAGATTTAAAAATTTTGATAGAGAAGAAGCTTGCTTTTGTTGGGCTCATTTTGTACCTCTAGTCAATTTGATTGGCTCTCTTTGCGCATCTTTTAATTTTTGATACACTTTATGTGTGTGTGTGTGTGTGTATTTAATTTGGCGCATTGAGCATCTTTTGATTTTGGTATTATTGGCTACTTTTTTTTTTCATTTTTTTGCAAGCTAGATCTCTTTTTCAAAATACTTAAAGATTTTCAGCTGTGATTATATCTTCTAGATATTAGAAAAGAAAAACTCACTCTCTAATTTAAAAGAGAATGAATCATAAAATAGAATAACAAATTATATGACAAATTCAACGACAAGATTAAAAAATTTGAAGGCAAAATAAAGATTTTGAACATTATATATATAAGATAGATTACAATAACAAGATAGAAAAGATCTTAATTTCAAAGTCCAGTTATTAATTTGAGATAGATTTTTATTTAAAAAATAAAATTACTCCACTAAAAGAAGTTAGAAAGAAGGAAATTATCAACAGTGCTTTTCCCTTTAACTGATTTAGAGATGTCAAACATTGACTATAAATTTTCAAAAATAAAAATATGACATAAGATATCAATTCAGCAGTGATTAAAAGAAAAATAAAATAACAAAGAAAATCAAATTAACACAAATGAAATATATGAAAAATAACAAAGAAAAAACTACAAGAAGAAAACAATAAACAACTGATATCAGAAATTAGTAAGAATCAAGTTCATGCATTTATGTTAATCACACCCAATCTGATCCTTAAAGTGCTGAAAGTATCAAAGGCCATTGGTTTAGTAAAGATGTCAGCGAGTTGATTTTTAGTTGCCATATGGTGTAACTCAATGTCTCCTTTGGTCAAATGATCTCTAATAAAGTGATGCCCTTATGTCTATATGCAGGGTCTTTGAATATTGGATAGGATTTTTAGAAATATAAATGGCACTAGTATTGTCACAAAGGATTGAAATTGTGCTTACATTTAATCCTAAATTCAAAACTTACTACTTCTACCAAAGGACTTGGGCCACACAACTCCCTAAAATAATGTACTGAGCTTCAACAATGGAAAGTGCAAAAGAGTTTTGCTTTCTACTAGACCAGGAGACTAAAGATTGTCCTATGAATTGGCAAGTCCAGTTGTTGTTCACGTGAGAAAGTTAGATTGAGAAAGTCTGAGAAAACGAAGTTGGAGGAACGGGATTTTTCAAATTTTGTTCTTCGCGAGTTTGGCAAAAATAGGATGGCAGCGGATTCTCGTCGTAATCTCTTGGCCTGAAGTAGTCAATTTGATCGCCGGACAAGTTCAAAGCATCTTTTGACGGTGGTAAAAGGTTTTTCGTCTTCTCCACCAGCTTTTGGTGATGGAAAGGCCCATCTGAAACAGGTGAACAATTCTAAATCTAGAGGTATGACCTTGGTTATCAATGAAGGTGGATATGTTGCTAAACAAGAACCAGATGTTTTGGGGAAAGGAAAGCTTGTTTGTATGCAAGAAAAAATCAAGAAAAACCAATATGGATCAGATTTTCTGATCAATGAGAATTTTGAAGCTTCACCTTCAAATCTGATGCCTATCTAGAAGATCATTCCTTCTGATGGGAACTGTGTTAAGGTTAAATATGATAATGATGTGCATCTAACAAAAAAGGTTTTAAATCATATTGAAGAAATAGTGGGAAATCAGGAGGGGGTTTCAAAAGATGAAGAAGCTACTCATGTATCTGATAATCACGATGATCTCCTTAAAGTAAGGGAGGTAGAGTCAGCTATAATTAACGATGGTATGGAATCAAATCTTATTCCAGAGTGTTCAACGGATGCTAACATTTCTAATGTTTGGAACAGGAGAGAACATATTCCGGTTTCAGAACTGGATTTGGGAGAATTCATAGTAGAGGATGGAATTACAGTGAAGCTACATGAAGGAAATGAGATGGAGAATACCAGGAGACTCTATAACTCTTTGGTAATTAAAATATTTGGAGGAGAAGCTCCATTATCTACCATTAGTGCAGAGCTTAGAGGACAATGGGCACAATATGGTATGTTTCATCTTACAATGCTTAGTATGGGATGGATACTCTGTTCTTTTCAAGATCCTCAAAATGTGGAAGCAGTCCTCTCTAATGGACCATGGTTTATTAATGGAAAAATAATTGGGATGGACAAGTGGTCCAAAAACTTTTCTCCAACATCATTAAAAGGTCTAACTTCACCAATTTGGATAAGACTTCAAAATCTTCCCTTGCACTGTTGGGATAATATAAATATATGCAGGATTGCTTCTATGGTGGAACAACCAATTATGTTAGATGGAAATATGATTCAATGGGGGAGAAGAGAATTCGAAAGGGTATGTGTCCGAATCAGGCTTGATATGAAGCTCCTAGTTGGTGTTTGGGTGGAAGGAATATCTGGTAAATTCTTCCAAAAAATTGAATATGAACGAATCCCAAAGTTTTGTTTTAAGTGTGGACTAATTGGGCATGGTCAGGAAGTTTGCAAAGAAGGAAAAGTAACCTCAGAGTATCAAGAGAAGAATGTGAATGTGGATGTAACAGTTGCATCAAAAGATTTACCTCACAAAGCAGATGAAGGAGACAGCAATGAAAATTTTTAATATGGTCCTTGGATGGTTGTAAACCGGGGAAGGAAGAAAAACATCAGACTTTTTAAGAAATAAATTCAAAATCCTTTGGTTAAAAAGGTTTGGAGGAAATTAGAAAATAAATCAAATTCTGTTCAAGAAGAAAATTTGAAGGAAAATCTAAAAATGGCATCAGCAATAGATCAAGGCAATTTGATAAAATGTGCTGAATCTGAAATCATTCCTCTGGTTGAATCTCCATTAGCAGTAATCTTAAAGGATAATTTTTCTTCTCTGAATACTAAGAACAAATTTAATGTTCTTAATGAATTAATTGAAGATGGGGAAATTATTCAAGAGGAAATTAACAGCACTCCAACAAAGAAGGTTGACATGGATGAAAGAGCAGAGAATTTGAGGAAGGAAAATGTTTTTTTACAGAAAAACATTGGAGAAGAATCAAGTTTGGCTAAAAAGAAGAAATCTAAACAATTAAAAGATCTTGGGCCTATCAACTTCAACATAAGAAGTAGAAGATCGGAGCTCGAAGCGAAAGGCAACATGGGGACATCCCCCACTATTCTACATCCATGAATACATTAGCTTTTTGGAATAGTAGAGGAGCTGGGAAAAAAGGAGCTTCTCTATAAATCAAAGAGTTTGTTAATATGTATAATGTAGTATTTTTGGGATTATTGGAAACTAAAATTGCTTGTTTCAATATTGAAGAAGTTAAAAAGTTAATGGGTGATGGTTGGAAATATGTTATGGTACCCTCGGCTGGACTCTCAGGAGGTATAATTGCATTTTGGAATTCCAATTTGGCTGATTATTCTTTGCTTGGTTCTACTTCTCAATGTATCATAGGAGATCTAACAATATTTGGCAATGATAAATGGAGAGTTGCTTCCGTTTATGGAAGTAAGGACTTGATTAAAAGAAAGGAACTTTGGGAATTATTGAAGATTTACTCTTTGGAAGAGTATCCAATGGTGATTGGAGGAGACTTCAATTGTCTCACCTCCAAGGAAGACAAGAGAGGCGGGAGAATCTTTCAATTTTCACAAGGTCCTAAAGAAATGGAGGCTTTCATTACCAACAATGATTATCATGAGATCGGTTTCATTGGGCCTCAGTTCACATGGTGCAACAACAAAATAGGAGGAGCTCGGATCTTGGAAAGGCTCGATAAGTGCTTTTTTAACTCTATGGCTATGAATTTTTCTAATAACTTAATTTTGAGACATCTTGCTAGAATATCTTCTGATCATAGTCCTATTCTTCTTCATATTAATTCCCAAGTCATTCCTCTTAAAAGAAATCTGAAATTTGAAGATATATGGGCTTCATACCCGGCCTCTATAAATGTGATTAAAAAGGAATGGAGCAAAAAATATTCAGGCAATTTATCTCAAATTCTAAATTTTAAATTCAGGAGATCTTTAAAATCTCTCTTTTACTGGAGCAAAGCTAAACTGAAGAATCTCAATTTGCTTAAAGATTGTCTTATGGAAGATATTCTTAATATTCATATTTTAGAATCTGATAAAGGCTGGTTAACAGAGGAGGAATGCTGGATGTTAAAAGCCAAAATTAATGAATTAAATATCACATTAGCTCGGCTAAATGGATGGTGGAAACAACGAGCCAAAACTAAATTGCTATCTGATGGTGATGCCAATACAAGGTTCTACCAAACATTTGCAAATGCTAGAAGGAGCTCAAACAGAATTATCAAAATTAAAGATGAAACGGGCACGGTAGTGGAGGATGCAAATCAAATAGAAAAGGCAATTTGGCATTTTTTAAATAAAAATGGAAACAGAGGAATAGTAATACTAAAGGATGGTCGGATCCTGGGAGAGTTTTAAATCAGAAAGAGAAAGCATTGCTTTCCAAAGATTTTTCAACAGAAGAAGTTGAAAATGTTATTCATCAGCTGGGAGGCAATATTGCACCTGGGTGCGATGGAATTACTTATTCCTATATCAAAAGCTACTGGGAAATTATTCAGGAAGATTTTATTAAAGCTATAAATCATTTCCTGTATCATGGGGAAATGGATAAGGATTGGAACGATACATTGATAGTTATTATTCCAAAGATTTCTAATCCCTTGTTACCATCCAACTTAAGGCCCATTAGCTTGTGTAATTCTGTTTACAAGGTGGCTGCCAAAGTAATTTTGAACAAATTGATACAAGTAATTCCTCCTCTGGTTTCGGATGAGCAAGCTGCATTTATAAAAGGAAGATCTATTTCTGATCACTTAATGATAGCTCAAGAGTTATTTCACAAACTTAGATTTTCGAAGGCTTCCAAAGGGATGGTATCTTACAAAATAGACATGGAACAAGCTTATGACTCAATGAGTTGGGTCACTTTTATGAAAAATTTGGATTATTTTGAATTCCCGCCAAAGTTCTCAAAGCTGATATTAGAATGTGTATTAAATCCAAGATTTTCAATCAATATAAATGGGAATTTTACAGATTGGATAAAAGCTGATAGCAATTTTCGTCAAGGTTGCCCTTTGTCTCCGATGTTGTTCATCCTCTTTTCAAGATATTATCAAATGCCTTTGCTCAATCTTCTGTTGGTATTAATCCAAACTCTAATGGTATTCATATTTCCCATTTGCTTTATGAAGATGACATCCTCATTTTCTCTGAAGCTTCCAAAAGAGCTGCTCGTGAAGTCCATAACATTATTTCCAATTACTGCAATTGGACTGGCCAATCCATTAACAATGAAAAATATGTAATGATTTTTGGGAAGAATGTTAATAGAAGAAGGAAGAAGAGTATTTTAAGAACAGTGGGTTTTAAACCAGTTAAAGAATTTTTCTATTTGGGTTTAAAAATGGACTTGAGAAGATTAGTTGCTAATGATTATTACTTTATCATTGAGAAGACTCTTAAAAGGTTGAATATCTGGGGGAGTAAGGATTTATCATTGGCTGGGAAACTTACTCTTATTAAATCTGTTATTCTTGCTCTTCCTAATTTTTAAAGCACCCACTCTTTGGTTCCTGGCAGAATTTTGAAAGAAATCAAAAAATTATGCAAGGGATTCATATGGAATAAATCTGGAGGAAAGTTGGGTATGCACTATATCAGTTGGGATGATTTATGTAAACCCAAACACATTGGTGGAGGTGGAATGTTCTCTACTACTGCTAGAGTTAGCTCTCTTAGAGCTAGAATTACCTGGAGGTATCTCTCTAACAGCAATTCTCTATTGCAGAAAACTTTGGCTCCAAAATACGGCATGAAACCTTGGTATGAAGATATCAAAAAGAATTGCTGATCTTCCTGGAAAGTTATTTGGGATGGCGGTAGAGCTATTAATCATTTGATTAAATGGAGCTTAGCTGATGGATCAACTGTTGATGTATTAAAAGACATTTGGATTCTGGATAGGAGAATTGACAAATGGCCAACGTATGTTGTTCCACAAGTTGATGGAAATATCAATTTAAGCAAATTTATTAAAGATGGAAGATGGAAGGTAGAAGAACTGAAAAAGTACTTTGGAACAGATTTAATTAATCAGATTCTACAAATCAAAATCAACAGAGGACAAATGATAGATGAGAGGGAGCTCTTATATCAAAATTCTGGAAAAACTATCACAAGGATGATCAATGAATCATTATTTCAGCATCAAGAGATCCTCAGGTGGACAATATGGATAAACAAAGCAAAGGTGATTCCGAAGGTCAAATTTTTTGTTAGAGATTGTTCAAGAATGCTTTGCCTTCGTATTATTTCCTAACTTATATAAGATTACAAGAAGATGGAAATTGTCCCAAATGTAATGCGGGGAATGAAGATACATAACATATTCTTGTTAAATGTCTGAAAATAAAAGAATTCATTTCTTTATTGAATGTTTGGGGATTCAATATTCCGGTGTTTCAAGACTATGAAGATTGTTGCAAATGGCAAGATACAATTAATAATATGTTTATTAACCTTTATTATAATGTTGTTTACCTCTCTAGGAAAGCTAGGAACAAAATGTTGCATGATGGTATTGTGGAAAGTGCAAATTTCATTGCTGTTAATGCTATCAGCTTGTTAGCTTTTTCTAAAAAAAAATTTTAACTTAATTTTTGATTGGGGTCATGCATATCCTATCTCCAGCTTTAGGTATTATGGATATCTTAAGAACGTGTTAGATGAAATAGGTATTTTGTGTTAAGGACTGGACAAGAGGTTGGTAATGGTTAAAGTAATATTTTTAAGAACTAAAATGATGAAACTCTAATCAAACTCATCTGTTATACAGGAGTGGGCTCGAGGTCCTTCAGTAGAAAGCTTGATATATTCAACAAGATTTTCTTTGGTGATTTTGATATTTTGATGTTAAACGAATAAAGTGAGGGTTAAGTTATCTAGATTCATCCTTAGGTTAGAAAGGAACTCAACAGGAGATCAGAGTTAAATGAAATGGCCAGAGTGAGAAGAAATTGGAGGGTAGTGGAAGCAAAGAGGCTTATCACCTCAAAGTTAAGGGATGCCTGATTTAATATGCAAGGAGTGATCTTGCATGCTTTGAGTTTATGGTAGGCATCTTCATCTTTAGCAGACAGAAAGTGATCGTTATGGTGATGAGAGAAAGAGGAGCTTCCTGGGATGATTCAGCATGGTTTGTTTGAGCTAGCCATTGTGAACAAAATGAGTGAAGACGAGTGTAGTAAAGGAAGGTTGAGTGAAATGAACTTTTTTCCAGTCATATTTATAGAATTTTTTATTATTCATACACAATAATCGAGGATCATACAGTACAATCAAACATTTTGTTTTTATGGATGATCACAAGGAGAAATGTGGTCAAATCATATAGTACGATCATAATAATACTGGATGATATAAAGGAAATATGTTCATCCTAAGGGGTCATCAGTATGTCCTTTGATGAAAAATATCGTACAGTATAAATGGGTGTTAGTATAATATGAAGGAAAATAATATCGTACCGACTGAGTTAAGTCATCCCAATCCAATTGGACATATGGATCGTATAATATGAATGGTGGATATAGTACAATATGAAAGGCAATTATATCGTACCGAATGATTTGAATGCATAGCCACGTGTATCATACAATACAACATTTATTGTATAATATGATAGGCAGATCAGAAATCAAATTTGGAATGTTGATTAAATAGAGGGTTGTGATATGTATATTTTGTAATATTTATACAGTACGAAGGTGAATCGTACTATATGATTTGGATAGAAAATTGGTCATTTTGGGAATTCAGTGAGATGCGTGTGTGAAGATCAGGAAACACCTTAGATCTTTTTTTTTATTTTTTTTATTTTTATTATTTTTTATTTTTTTATTTTTTATAATTTTTTTTTGGATCAAGCATGAATGTTTATGACACCTAATTTTATTCTCAATGGGATAAAGGTGTCATAGGCCAATGGTTTCATGAATACGTCTGTCAATTGATCTTTTGCAGCTATATGTTGCAATTTTATGTCTCCTTTGGCTACATGATCTCTTATGAAGTGATGTTAATATTTATATATTTTATTCAAGAGTGTTAAATTATATTTTTGGATATGCAAATTTCCCTAGTGTTGTCACACATAATTGGGATGGTTCCAACGTGTATTCTAAGATCTAAAAATTGTTGTTTCAACCATGAAACTTGTGCAAAATAAATCCTTACTACTGCATATTTTCCCTCTACCGTGGAAAGTGCTACTAAATTTTGCTTTCTATTGGACTAAGAAACTAAGGATTGTCATATGAATGGACAGGTTCTATAGGATTCTATCTACCCTACGTCCTCCAAAATAAAAATTTGAATGCCCTATGATTTCAAAGGACCTACTATATCTAGGATACCAAATTCTTAGGTTTAGGGTGCCTTGTAGATATCTAAGGATTCTTGTAACAATAGTCAAGCGAGTCTCTTTATGGTCAGCTTAGAATCAAGTATAGAGGCACACACTAAATATTATATTCAATCTATTAGTAATCAATTTCTCTTTTAATTTATTTTTTTATTTTCAAATTACTATAATTAATTGTCTAACATATGCTTATGTAAATTATAACTCATACATGAATGGTATATCAAGTTCATTCTCAAAATCTTTTTCCACAATATGATACTTAGTATCATTGTGATCTCTCACATCAAATCATTTTTAATAGTATCCACACAAACATTACTTGAAGCATGCATCAAATCTTTTTTAATAGTATCCGCACAAACATTACTTGAAGCATGGACTGTTAATGTTTCCATTATTTTGAATAATCTCTTCAATATTCTTGCTAGTTATTTAAAATAGATCTTTTTCGTATTTCTAAAGGTACTCTATCTATCAGATAATATTGTAAGACTATCAAATCTAAGTGAATGATCTAACCATGCTCAGTGCCCCAATCAACCATGAGGATCTCTAGCTAAAATTTTTATGTAGCATCAATGATGACTACATTTTACTCTATGATGCCATTCATTTACATGCAACTGCTACCACCTTTGTTGAAATGCATGACAAGCTAATCAATCATGAAGCTTATTTGCAATTAGAAGTAAGCCATAACCCTCATCAACTAACAAATTTGAAATCACTTAAAAGGTATCCAATTCAAACAACTGTACCCCTTGATCATACTATAACCAACCAATATCTCCATATCACGACCACATATCACCATGCCTTCCACCCATCATTTTGCTTGCACCTTTTAATCATATTTAGGCAAAACCTAAGAAAAATAAGGCCACTTCACCTATCACAATTTTAAACTGTAAATCTTAATATATAAAGTATAAACTTCATGGTCATAAGTAAAGAGTGATGGGATTCTCCAACTACTAAGGTTTCGCTCCTATGTTTTCCCCCGCCAGGGGGAGTGGCCTCTGCTCAGAAAAGTATCCCTTCTTCCTTACTTTTGTTGTCAAATTTTCCTATTTCTTATTCCTTGTTCTCCTATTATCTTGATCATCCCTCATAGCTTCTGTAATGGCAGTCTATCAAGCGCGGTTGGCAGACCTTGGCTTCTTGAATGGGAAAACCAACTTTCGGCCTTTTCTTGATGCCCTTTGAAGGGCTTCTCCTTCTGTATCTTTTCTGAAAATAAAAACCTCATCCTTCTGAGGACCTCTTGAAAGTTTGTTAGGGATGTTAAGCCCTTATGAATTAGACCAAGGTTAACCAAGAGGGGGGGGGGGGGGGAGAATTAGTATTTTAAAAAATGTTTTAATAAAAAAAACACAAATTCAAACCGAACAAAAATTCACAACAAAGAAATTTAAAATGCTGAAATTAAATGCGGAAAAAGTAATAATAAAGAACACAGAAATTTATAGTGGTTAGGTCAACTCGATCTACGTCCACTCCCCGGAGGTGCCCTCCGAGAATTGTACTAAATTCAGTGACCTGCTTTTGCTTCCACAGCAAGACAAAAAAGCCAATACAAAACCTCCTTTCCAACGACACTAGTGAGGCAAAGAACCTGACTCCTTTTCCTTCCTCCTTAAGCAGGCAAAGAACCTATATCGATTGCTGAAGTGGACCTCTCTATCGAACCTCCAAGGACAAGGGACGACGATCGGAGAAGATAACTTGGATCCTTGCTTGGAGTAACCTTTGTGAAACTCCTCACAAACTTCCCCTAACAATATCCTCTCTTTCTCTTCCTTTTTCTCTCTCTCCTATAGGCTTTCTCAGATCAAGACTTGAATAAAAGATGATCTCTTTGGTAGAATAAGAGGTCTTAAATAAAAGAGCTTTGGAATAGCTCTTAATTGCAACAAATTGACATTATCGTCAAGGACAATATAAATATTGCCCTATACGATCAATGCAAATTTCGTTCAATCAGCCCAGACGGTTTGGGACGATCAGAAGGTTTTTGTTCATATCATCTAGAATGATATTATATCGTCCTATATGATTAGTACAAATCATAGAATTTCTTGCAGAACATTACCCTGAATGGGTGTTTAGACGATATAAAAATAACTTGATAGTCTAGGTCGATATCACGATCATCTTGGATGATTAGTTTAATTCAGTACATATCATCTAGAGCATTGCCAGAATAGAAGCTAGTCAATGTTTTATCATCCTGAAATAACTAAGGTTTTTGAATTGATAGTTCCGTCCGATCCTGATATTGTCTGGGATGATATGATTGGGCATTCAAACTTTAATTGCTTTTCTTAATTACCATATTAATTTAGGTATAATTGAACTATATCATCTAGGTTGATATCCTGGATAATGATTAAAAATTAAAGATACCTAAATATATCTGGCAGCTGATTCTTTATGATTTGAGCATATCGTCTCGGTTAATAAGAATATCGTCCAGGATGATGCGCTTAATGATGATTATCTTAACCAGGATGCCCCAATTAGGGTTTCTATTTTTAACTAATCATCCAAGATGATTTTTGGATCGTCTCAGATGATGTGATTAAATTAGAAAACTCTAAACAATAGATAGAAAATTTTTTCTAAGTGTGTGTGTGCAAGGTTACTTAATATTAGGAACCACTTTATTTACAGTTTTCTCATGAAAATGACAAGATTATAAACTAACTAAGACATAGTCTACCAAATTTTAAGCTTGTTCAAATTATAATTTTGATCTTGTGGACTTGAAATGTTAGTTGGCAAGGCAGTCGAAGAGAAATAGAAGTATTTGAAATGTTTATTATCATCAAAATTAGATTCCTAAAATCAAATTAAATTTGCAAAAATCTCCCCATTTTTTATGATGAAAAACACAAAACAAAAGCTCTATTGAAGTATCACACTAAAAAAATAGTAATAATGAAACAGGAAGTTCAAATTATACTAAAAAACTAACACAGTACAGAAAAATAGTATAACTATCACACTACATAAAAGACAGTACAACTTTTCTCCTCTTTTTGATATCAAAGAAAGGAGGAGAGAACAAAACACAAATAGAAATAGAAGCTACTAAAAAGGATAGAGTACAACAAAAAAAAATCAACATAAGAAAAATAAATTAAAAAAAAGATGGCCCCTGATCATTCGAAGGAGGAGATGATGGTGGTGGTGGCAGCTGAAAGTGAATGAAAAGAGTTGCAAATTGCTCTACGAACCAGGCCATATCCTGGTCATAATGGTGCTACTAGTGAGTCACGTAAGCATCAAAATGAGAAATGTTTCTAACATTTTGCTACTCATACGCAGTAATATAGGTCTCGAATTATGTTTCCCAATGGTCGAATTGCTCCACCAGCTGATCAAATAGAGTGCTGGTGAAGCAAAGCAAGTGTAGGAATAGGTGCAGGAGATGCCTCTTCCTCAACTCCCTCAGCTTCCTTATGCCCTGGGTGAAGACTAGTAATGTGAAAAATGTGGAAGGATTTATTTGAGTAGAAGACATGCTAAAAATTTGGAGGGGCAGGATATTAGAGGTTTTATTTGGATTTTAAGATATAGGCAATGATATGTCCTAGGGCAAGATTAGGCTTCCTCCTATGTCCTGGATCTCAAATACTAGTCAGATGCTCAATGTATCGAAAAATTAAATCAGAGGCATTAAATTCACGACGGGCCAAAATGTAGAAAGTGTTGATTGAAAGGAGTGGAGTGATATAAATGCGATCACTGACTTTTAGAAGAATAAAGGTGTGAAGGATATGTTGGATTGTCTTAGCATCTTTGATTAAGGTGCTAGACTTTCCAATGTGAAAGGGAGTATTGGTGTTCCTTAAGAAGTGATTTGTCGTAGTCCAGTTGTAGTCAAGATCTGAACACAAGTTGTAGAGTGTCTCCTATCGTAGTTAGTTACAGGAGCTCTTGACAGTCCTGATAAGTGATTTCGATAGGTCGTCTATTCTCATAGGACTAGAGGGCAGTAAAAAAGGAATTGACACTAAGGCAAGCAAAAAATTCAAAAAGTAGCTCTAAATTAAAAGAGACGAAAAGAGTAAGGAGGAAGGTGAGAGTAGTATGAGCAAATAGATCAAGGACATGATAAAAAAGAATATGCGGGTTGATAATTTGGGATGTAGTGATCACGACCATCCTGTACCTTAGATAGGCAGCTTGATCGTTCGCCTCAGTGAATCGAGGGTCCAGATTTGCCCTCGAGGTGGTTTTAGAAGGCATCCGAGACATCTTTCCACCGGCCATAATCAGGAAAGTAGAGAGTGAGTAACAACACAAGAGGTTTTAAGAAGGATTGTGTAAGAAAATTTGTTTGAGAGCCTCAATTTTAAAATAATCAGATCGATCATCTAGTATGATCGTAGAAATATTAAAGACGATCTGATGCAATAATTGCGTCTGGGATGATTAGTCAAAAAGGCGATAATATCGTATTGGATGATCAAATATTATTTGGGACGATAAGACATAGACGATCATCCCGAGGAGTCATTTCAGATGATCGCTAAAAAGGTATAAGTTGATTATGTAGGATGATCAACAATAATTGATCGTACCGGCCAAATTAAAGTTGTGTGCCAAATTTTGTCATGTGGATCGTCTAGGACTAATAGGTGTACCATCTAGGCCGGTCAGCAATAATTGAGCAGAAATTATGAAGATCGTCCAGAACGATCATAGATAATTAAAATAGAAGTTGATCAGATCGTTCTAGATAATAATGAATCATCCAGGACAATCAGAAGTAGAAGAGACAAAATAGCTAGTAGATGAAATTTCAAGAGTGACTTAAACAGATCATCCAGGATGATATGAATATTATTCGGGATGATGTGACAAAAAGTACCAAAATTAGATGATAGAAGGAGATGATCAGAGAAGGCCCAAAAACATGATAATCAACTTAAAAATGATAAAAATAAAATATGAAAAAGATAAAAACATAAAAAAAGAAGGAAAACAAAGGGTTTTTTTTTTAATCGAAGCTTGAATATGATAAATTCTTCATGTGATTGAACTAAAAAAATTTGTAAGAATCAATGAGTTAACTTCGTCAAAATCCAGAAAAATGGTAGAACAACCGATCCTGTTAGCCCTAACTCGGACTTCTTCCAAGGGAAACAATCTTTTGAAAATAAGGATCTAAATAAAAAAAATCAATTGGATAAGAAAAAGAGATTCGTTCAAGGCTTGGTTTTAGAAAAATATTTTATAGAATAATATATCAAAGCAATTAGTTACGATCAAAATTTTGAAATCAAGTCTTTAAAAAATATTAAGTAACACATGAATTCTTCTAAGATTTAAAAATTTTGAAAGAGAAGAAGCTTGCTTTTGTTGGGCTCATTTTGTACCTCTTGTCAATTTGATTGGCTCTTTTTGCGCATCTTTTAATTTTTGATACACTTTATGTGTGTGTGTGTGTGTATTTAATTTGGCGCATTGAGCATCTTTTGATTTTGGTATTATTGGCTACATTTTTTTTTTCATTTTTTTGCAAGCTAGATCTCTTTTTCAAAATACTTAAAGATTTTCAGCTGTGATTATATCTTCTAGATATTAGAAAAGAAAAACTCACTCTCTAATTTAAAAGAGAATGAATCATAAAATAGAATAACAAATTATATGACAAATTCAACGACAAGATTAAAAAATTTGAAGGCAAAATAAAGATTTTGAACATTATATATATAAGATAGATTACTATAACAAGATAGAAAAGATCTTAATTTCAAAGTCCAGTTATTAATTTGAGATAGATTTTTATTTAAAAAATAAAATTACTCCACTAAAAGAAGTTAGAAAGAAGGAAATTATCAACAGTGCTTTTCCCTTTAACTGATTTTGAGATGTCAAACATTGACTATAAATTTTCAAAAATAAAAACATGACATAAGATATCAATTCAGCAGTGATTAAAAGAAAAATAAAATAACAAAGAAAATCAAATTAACATAAATGAAATATATGAAAAATAACAAAGAAAAAACTACAAGAAGAAAACAATAAACAACTGATATCAGAAATTAGTAAGAATCAAGTTCATGCATTTATGTTTATCACACCCAATCTGATCCTTAAAGTGCTGAAAGTATCAAAGGCCAGTGGTTTAGTAAAGATATCAGCGAGTTGATTTTTAGTTGCCATATGGTGTAACTCAATGTCTTCTTTGGTCAAATGATCTCTAATAAAGTGATGCCCTTATGTCTATATGCAGGGTCCTTGAATATTGGATAGGATTCTTAGAAATATAAATGGCACTAGTATTGTCACAAAGGATTGAAATTGTGCTTACATTTAATCCTAAATTCAAAACTTACTACTTCTACCAAAGGACTTGGGCCACACAACTCCCTAAAATAATGTACTCAGCTTCAACAATGGAAAGTGCAAAAGAGTTTTGCTTTCTACTAGACCAGGAGACTAAAGATTGTCCTATGAATTGGCAAGTCCAGTTGTTGTTCGCGTGAGAAAGTTAGAGTGAGAAAGTCTGAGAAAACGAAGTTGGTGGAACGGGATTTTTCAAATTTTGTTCTTCGCGAGTTTGGCAAAAATAGGATGGCAGCGGATTCTCGCCGTAATCTCTTGGCCTGAAGTAATCAATTTGATCGCCGGACAAGTTCAAAGCATCTTTTGACGGTGGTAAAAGGTTTTTCGTCTTCTCCACCAGCTTTTGGTGATGGAAAGGCCCATCTGAAACAGGTGAACAATTCTAAATCTAGAGGTATGACCTTGGTTATCAATGAAGGTGGATATGTTGCTAAACAAGAACCAGATGTTTTGGGGAAAGGAAAGCTTGTTTGTATGCAAGAAAAAATCAAGAAAAACCAATATGGATCAGATTTTCTGATCAATGAGAATTTTGAAGCTTCACCTTCAAATCTGATGCCTATCCAGAAGATCATTCCTTCTGATGGGAACTGTGTTAAGGTTAAATATGATATTGATGTGCATCTAACAAAAAAGGTTTTAAATCATATTGAAGAAATAGTGGGAAATCAGGAGGGGGTTTCAAAAGATGAAGAAGCTACTCATGTATCTGATAATCACGATGATCTCCTTAAAGTAAGGGAGGTAGAGTCAGCTATAATTAACGATGGTATGGAATCAAATCTTATTACAGAGTGTTCAACGGATGCTAACATTTCTAATGTTTGGAACAGGAGAGAACATATTCCGGTTTCAGAACTGGATTTGGGAGAATTCATAGTAGAGGATGGAATTACAGTGAAGCTACATGAAGGAAATGAGATGGAGAATACCAGGAGACTCTAAAACTCTTTGGTAATTAAAATATTTGGAGGAGAAGCTCCATTATCTACCATTAGTGCAGAGCTTAGAGGACAATGGGCACAATATGGTATGTTTCATCTTACAATGCTTAGTATGGGATGGATACTCTATTCTTTTCAAGAACCTCAAAATGTGGAAGCAGTCCTCACTAATGGACCATGCTTTATTAATGGAAAAATAATTGGGATGGACAAGTGGTCCAAAAACTTTTCTCCAACATCATTAAAAGGTCTAACTTCACCAATTTGGATAAGACTTCAAAATCTTCCCTTGCACAGTTGGGATAATATAAATATATGCAGGATTGCTTCTATGGTGGAACAACCAATTATGTTAGATGGAAATATGATTCAATGGGGGAGAAGAGAATTCGAAAGGGTATGTGTCCGAATCAGGCTTGATATGAAGCTCCTAGTTGGTGTTTGGGTGGAAGGAATATCTGGTAAATTCATCCAAAAAATTGAATATGAACGAATCCCAAAGTTTTGTTTTAAGTGTGGACTAATTGGGCATGGTCAGGAAGTTTGCAAAGAAGGAAAAGCTACCTCAGAGTATCAAGAGAAGAATGTGAATGTGGATGCAACAGTTGCATCAAAAGATTTACCTCACAAAGCAGATGAAGGAGACAGCAATGAAAATTTTTAATATGGTCCTTGGATGGTTGTAAACCGGGGAAGGAAGAAAAACATCAGACTTTTTAAGAAAGAAATTAAAAATCCTCTGGTTAAAAAGGTTTGGAGGAAATTAGAAAATAAATCAAATTCTGTTCAAGAAGAAAATTTGAAGGAAAATCTAAAAATGGCATCAGCAATAGATCAAGGCAATTTGATAAAATGTGCTAAATCTGAAATCATTCCTCTGGTTGAATCTCCATTAGCAGTAATCTTAAAGGATAATTTTTCTTCTCTGAATACTAAGAACAAATTTAATGTTCTTAATGAATTAATTGAAGATGGGGAAATTATTCAAGAGGAAATTAACAGCACTCCAACAAAGAAGGTTGACATGGATGAAAGAGCAGAGAATTTGAGGAAGGAAAATGTTTTTTTACAGAAAAACATTGGAGAAGAATCAAGTTTGGCTAAAAAGAAGAAATCTAAACAATTAAAAGATCTTGGGCCTATCAACTTCAGCATAAGAAGTAGAAGATCGGAGCTCGAAGCGAAAGGCAACATGGGGACATCCCCCACTATTCTACATCCATGAATACATTAGCTTTTTGGAATAGTAGAGGAGCTGGGAAAAAAGGAGCTTCTCTATAAATCAAAGAGTTTGTTAATATGTATAATGTAGTATTTTTGGGATTATTGGAAACTAAAATTGCTTGTTTCAATATTGAAGAAGTTAAAAAGTTAATGGGTGATGGTTGGAAATATGTTATGGTACCCTCGGCTGGACTCTCAGAAGGTATAATTGCATTATGGAATTCCAATTTGGCTGATTATTCTTTGCTTGGTTCTACTTCTCAATGTATCATAGGAGATCTAACAATATATGGCAATGATAAATGGAGAGTTGCTTCCGTTTATGGAAGTAAGGACTTGATTAAAAGAAAGGAACTTTGGGAATTATTGAAGATGTACTCTTTGGAAGAGTATCCAATGGTGATTGGAGGAGACTTCAATTGTCTCACCTCCAAGGAAGACAAGAGAGGCGGGAGAATCTTTCAATTTTCACAAGGTCCTAAAGAAATGGAGGCTTTCATTACCAACAATGATTATCATGAGATCGGTTTCATTGGGCCTCAGTTCACATGGTGCAACAACAAAATAGGAGGAGCTCGGATCTTGGAAAGGCTCGATAAGTGCTTTTTTAACTCTATGGTAATGAATTTTTCTAATAACTTAATTTTGAGACATCTTGCTAGAATATCTTCTGATCATAATCCTATTCTTCTTCATATTAATTCCCAAGTCATTCCTCTTAAAAGAAATCTGAAATTTGAAGATATATGGGCTTCATACCCGGCCTCTATAAATGTGATTAAAAAGGAACGGAGCAAAAAATATTCAGGCAATTTATCTCAAATTCTAAATTTTAAATTCAGGAGATCTTTAAAATCTCTCTTTTACTGGAGCAAAGCTAAACTGAAGAATCTCAATTTGCTTAAAGATTGTCTTATGGAAGACATTCTTAATATTCATATTTTAGAATCTGATAAAGGCTGGTTGACAGAGGAGGAATGCTGGATGTTAAAAGCCAAAATTAATGAATTAAATATCACATTAGCTCGGCTAAATGGATGGTGGAAACAACGAGCCAAAACTAAATGGCTATCTGATGGAGATGCCAATACAAGGTTCTACCAAACATTTGCAAATGCTAGAAGGAGCTCAAACAGAATTATCAAAATTAAAGATGAAACGGGCACGGTAGTGGAGGATGCAAATCAAATAGAAAAGGCAATTTGGCATTTTTTAAATCAAAATGGAAACAGAGGAATAGTAATACTAAAGGATGGTCGGATCCTGGGAGAGTTTTAAATCATAAAGAGAAAGCATTGCTTTCCAAAGATTTTTCAACAGAAGAAGTTGAAAATGTTATTCATCAGCTGGGAGGCAATATTGCACCTGGGTGCGATGGAATTACTTATTCCTATATCAAAAGCTACTGGGAAATTATTCAGGAAGATTTTATTAAAGCTATAAATCATTTCCTGTATCATGGGGAAATGGATAAGGATTGGAACGATACATTGATAGTTATTATTCCAAAGATTTCTAATCCCTTGTTACCATCCAACTTAAGGCCCATTAGCTTGTGTAATTCTGTTTACAAGGTGGCTGCCAAAGTAATTTTGAACAAATTGATACAAGTAATTCCTCCTCTAGTTTCGGATGAGCAAGCTGCATTTATAAAAGGAAGATCTATTTCTGATCACTTAATGATAGCTCAAGAGTTATTTCACAAACTTAGATTTTCGAAAGCTGCCAAAGGGATGGTATCTTACAAAATAGACATGGAACAAGCTTATGACTCAATGAGTTGGGTCACTTTTATGAAAAATTTGGATTATTTTGAATTCCCGCCAAAGTTCTCAAAGCTGATATTAGAATGTGTATTAAATCCAAGATTTTCAATCAATATAAATGGGAATTTTACAGATTGGATAAAAGCTGATAGCGATTTTCGTCAAGGTTGCCCTTTGTCTCCGATGTTGTTCATCCTCTTTTCAAGATATTATCAAATGCCTTTGCTCAATCTTCTGTTGGTATTAATCCAAACTCAAATGGTATTCATATTTCCCATTTGCTTTATGCAGACGACATCCTCATTTTCTCTGAAGCTTCCAAAAGAGCTGCTCGTGAAGTCCATAACATTATTTCCAATTACTGCAATTGGACTGGCCAATCCATTAACAATGAAAAATCTGTAATGATTTTTGGGAAGAATGTTAATAGAAGAAGGAAGAAGAGTATTTTAAGAACAGTGGGTTTTAAACCAGTTAAAGAAGTTTTCTATTTGGGTTTAAAAATGGACTTGAGAAGATTAGTTGCTAATGATTATTACTTTATCATTGAGAAGACTCTTAAAAGGTTGAATATCTGGGGGAGTAAGGATTTATCATTGGCTGGGAAACTTACTCTTATTAAATCTGTTATTCTTGCTCTTCGTAATTTTTAAAGCACCCACTCTTTGGTTCCTGGCAGAATTTTGAAAGAAATCAAAAAATTATGCAAGGGATTCATATGGAATAAATCTGGAGGAAAGTTGGGTATGCACTATATCAGTTGGGATGATTTATGTAAACCCAAACACATTGGTGGAGGTGGAATGTTCTCTACTACTGCTAGAGTTAGCTCTCTTAGAGCTAGAATTACCTGGAAGTATCTCTCTAACAGCAATTCTCTATTGCAGAAAACTTTGGCTCCAAAATACGGCATGAAACCTTGGTATGAAGATATAAAAAAGAATTGCTGATCTTCCTGGAAAGTTATTTGGGATGGCGGTAGAGCTATTAAAAATTTGATTAAATGGAGCTTAGCTGATGGATCAACTGTTGATGTATTAAAAGACTTTTGGATTCTGGATAGGAGAATTGACAAATGGCCAACGTATGTTGTTCCACAAGTTGATGGAAATATCAATTTAAGCAAATTTATTGAAGATGGAAGATGGAAGGTAGAAGAACTGAAAAAGTACTTTGGAACAGATTTAATTAATCAGATTCTACAAATCAAAATCAACAGAGGACAAATGATAGATGAGAGGGAGCTCTTATATCAAAATTCTGGAAAAACTATCACAAGGATGATCAAAGAATCATTATTTCAGCATCAAGAGATCCTCAGGTGGACAATATGGATAAAAAAAGCAAAGGTGATTCCGTAGCTACAAATTTTTTGTTAGAGATTGTTCAAGAATGCTTTGCCTTCGTATTATTTCCTAACTTATAGAAGATTACAAGAAGATGGAAATTGTCCCATATGTAATGCGGGGAATGAAGATACATAACATATTCTTGTTAAATGTCTGAAAATAAAAGAATTCATTTCTTTATTGAATGTTTGGGGATTCAATATTCCGGTGTTTCAAGACTATGAAGATTGTTGCAAATGGCAAGATACAATTAATAGTATGTTTATTAACCTTTATTATAATGTTGTTTACCTCTCTAGGAAAGCTAGGAACAAAATGTTGCATGATGGTATTATGGAAAGTGCAAATTTCATTGCTGTTAATGCTATCAGCTTGTTAGCTTTTTCTAAAAAAATATTTTAACTTAATTTTTGAAAACGGGGAAGCTAACCAGTCTGATTGGATGTCTAATACGTGGCATCCCCCTCCACCCGGTTGGTTAAAAATCAATGTAGATGCTGCCCTTTTTTCATCATACAAAGTAGGAGTTGGTGGTGTGGTGAGAGATTGTAAAGGAAGATTCTTATTGGCTTTTGGAAAATCTTTTACTTATTGGGACATAAATCAATTGGAACTTCTTGCTATCAAATCATTGAAAGAACTTATCAACGATTAGATGTTCAAATATAAAGGAGCTATCATTGAAGGTGACAATTCTAATGTCATCAAAGCTATACACCGAATAAGGAATCAAGGACTCAAAGGTACGGAAGATTTGGATTTTTTTAATGAGTTTGAAAATGTTATTTTTAATTCTGTTAAGAGGGAGGGTAATAAGCTAGCGGATTTGTGTGCTAGCTATGCTATTATTGGTAACTTTTTGTGGGAAGACTTATGCTTGGATAAGGTTCCTCCTTCATTTGTTAAAATAATGAAGGAGGAATCTACTTTGTAGTTGTTTTTCCTTTCCTATTTTTTTTATATTAATGCAGTTACTACTTTAATTCAAAAAAAAAGGAATGGCAAGTCCAAAAAGTGCTCTTTCTATCCACCTTACACCCTGCAAAATCAGAATCAGAATATCCAATAATCTCAAAAGAAGTGTTATGCTTAGGATACCAGAGTCCTAAGTTTTGAGTCCCTAAGAGATATCTAAGAATTCTCTTAAGTGGGTTTCTTTAGGATCAGCTTCAAATCTTGCACAGAGATAAATACTAAATATTAAATCAAGCCGGTTAGCAAATAAGTAAAATAAAGATCTAATCATCCCTCTATACTTCTTTTGATCAATAGATTTTTCATTTGAGTCCTTATCCAACTGAACACTAGAGGTCATGGGAGTATTAATTGGCTTGGCTTTATCCATTTTATACTTCTTCAAGATATCCTTTATGTACTTTGATTGATTTAGAAAGGTTTCATCCAGTTATCTAATGTTAAACACCAAAAAGTAGGACAACTCTCTCATTATACTTATCTCAAATTCCATACTCATTATTTTAGAAAAATTATCACATAGCATTTTATCAGAAGATCTAAAAATATATCATCGACATAAATCTGAATAATGAGTAATTCATCTCCTACTTTCCTTAGAAAAAGGGTGGTGTCTATGCTCCCCTTAACAAACTCCACCTCTAGTAAGAATGTGCTAAGCCTCTCATACCAAGCTCTAGGTTGCTGCTTTAATCCATATAATGCCTTTTTTAATTTGAAAACATGATTTGGAAATTGGGAACTCTCAAAACCTAGGAGTTGTTCTATAAACACATCCTCATTTATTACCCCATTTAAAAAGGCACTCTTAACGTCCATTTGGAAAGCTTAAATCCTTTATAACAGATAAAGGTTAGTAGCACTCTAATATATTCCAATCTAGCTATAGGGGCAAAGGTCTCCTCAAAATCAATCCCTTCTATTTAGATGTACCCCATAGCCACCAATCTTACCTTATTCTTAATCACCGGACCATAATCTTTCATTTTATTCTTAAAAACCCATTTGGTTCTAACTACACTTTGTCCCTTTGGTCATTCTATAAGCCCTCAAACATCATTCCTAACAAATTGGTTTAATTCCTCTTGTATGGCTAAGATCCAAAACTCATTGAAAAGGGTTTGATTAATATTGGTAGATTTAGTCATTGAGATAAAGACAGAGTGGTTCACTTTCTTCCTAAGTCCATGCCTAATCCTAAAACCTTCAGAAGGGTCTCATATGATAAATTCTTTAGGATGACGCAAAGAATATCTCCAATCTCTAGGCAAGGTTTATGTAGGTTCAGCCCTTTCTTTCAAATTTGCATTTTCTACTCCTTATATAATCTCACCTACTCCTTCAGTGTTTTGTTGCTCTTCCCTCTTCTCCAAATTTTCAACTCAATGGATAATCTCTCCAACTTCATCTTCATCCTCAACTCTAGAATTCTTAAGATCAAATTCATCAAACACTACATGAATAGTCTACTTCACTACCAAAGTCATCTTATTAAACACCATAAAAGATTTCTCCATACTTGATTATCCTAAGAACACTCCTTCATCAGATTTTGGGTCAAATTTTCCTAAGTATGACTTCCAATCATTAAGAATAAAAACCTTACAACCAAAGACATGGAGGTGGGTAAAGTTGGGTGTCTTGCCCTTAAGGATCACATAGGGTGTCTTATCAAGTTTGGCTCTAACATTCCCCCTATTAAATAGATAATAAGTTTTGTTTACTACTTTAGTCCAAAAGTATGTTGGAAGAGAATACTCAGCAAGCATAGCTCTAGTGGCTTCAACTAAGGTCCAGTTCTTTCTTCAGCTACCCCATTTTACTGAGGGGTCCTAAGAGATGAGAAGTTGTGACTAATCCCCTTATCCTCATAGAAGTATCCAAATCTATCATTTTTAAACTCTTTCCCATGGTCACTATAGATGGTCAAAATCTCACAACTTAGCTTTTTCTGAATCCAAGTGAGGAAGGATCTAAACTCATCAAAAGACTCATTCTTATGTGACAAACATCTAATCCAAGTAAATATCGACTAATTATCGACAAAAATAAATCCAGAGACTTTTCCCTCAAGCTGGCAGTGCTAATAGGTCCAAATTATTGAAACTTGTTAATTATAAATTAAGTTTTTAGACCTAAGCTTATGTCCTAATGACTAATCAAGAGGGGGGTGAATTGTAATTAAAAAAAAATTGTTCTTATTTTAAACCGAATAAAACTTTAATGAAATTTTTGAAAATGATTTTTCAACCACAGATCAATAGAAAAGTAAAAAGTAAAAAAGTAACAAAAAATAAAAGACACAAGATTTATAGTGATTCAATCAAACACAACCTACATCCACTCCCTGAAGTCTCTCACTTCAGGTATTGCACTATTACCACTTAGTGTCTCGTTTTGCCCCCATAGTAAGGTGGAGAAGCCTTCATAAAAACTCTCTTCCACCACTACCCGGTACGATAAAGAACTGTCATCTTTTTACACGCTCCAAGTGTAGGCAGAGTACCTCCCGTTGGTCACACTCTCCAAGTGTAGAAAGAGAACCTTCCGCTGTTCACACTCTCCAAGTGTAGGCAGAGAACCTTTCGCTATTCACACTCTCTAAGTGTAGGCAGAGAACCTTCCACTGTTCACACTCTCCAAGTGTAGGTAGAGAACCTTCATCCTTTCGCACTTCTCCAAGTGTCGGCAGAGATCTATATCTTCTTGAAAGATCTTCTCAAGAGAAATCAAGGAGGACAAGAGGAAAGAATTAAGTAATCACAATTCATAAATGGAGATTCTTACCTTTGAGTTTCAAGTGAACCCTTCACGCTTTAGTAGTAAGAACTCTCCTTCAAACATATTCTTTCACTCTCTCCTTCAATCTCCCTTTAGTTTGCACGAAGACCAATAGACAAAAAGATTACATGACAGTCTAAAGTGGACCTTTTATATGGAAGACATGAAAAACTATCCAAAAACTATAATTATCCAAATTTGTGCATACTCGATCGTCCTGTACGATCGTATTTCATATGTACAAATAGTGTAAAAATTATTGTGTACGAACTCAATGTGCATTGGTACGAATGCCTTCATACCCGATCATCGTCCCGTATGAACGTAGTTCGTCTGGTAAGAACAGTTATTTCCAAGCTTCATTGGAACGAATCTGCAGGACGATCCATATGTTTTAAGGAATAAAGGACATCGTCCTAGGATGAATGTACAAGATCGTCTGGTCGATTAGTTCAAAGCATGAGTATAAAGAACATCATCCTTGGACAAATAGGGAAAAATTGTCTAGACGATTAGTTTAAAGCATGAGTTTAAAGAACATCATCTTAGGATGAATGAACAAGATTGTCTGGATGATTAGTACAAAGCATGGGTCCAGAGAACATCATCCTGGGATGAATAGGATAAAATCATCTGGATGGTTAGTTCATAGCATGAGTCTAGATAACATCATCCTGGGATGAATAGACAAGATCATCTTGATAATTAGTTCAGTATGGGTTCAGAGTACATCATCCTGGGTTGAATGGAAAAGATTGTCTAGATGATTAGTTCAAAGCATGGGTACAGAGAACATCGTCCTGAGACAAATAGGGAAAAACTGTCTAGACGATTAGGACTTAGAAAAAATTTTTGCCCATTCTTTTCATTCCATTGCTCTTTGGAGAGTATAACTGACTTGAACGTCCTATACGAATATAGTTCTTCCTGTACGATTAGTATTTTAAAATTTTTGACTTTAAAAGAACTCCCCCAATGTGTGTGTGCTAAGTTACTCAATTACAATCACACTCTCTCTGACTCAAAATGAATAAAATAGAGACTCCAAGTTACAAAATATTATAATTAGATGTTGATTTGAAGTCTTCAACAATCTGGAGTATGATTTCCATGAAATGTTCTTACACACAAGAGCTGAAAATACCTCTTCCAAAATGTGTTAGGAAAATTAATAATCATTACAATAAAATTTGGAATCATTAAAATAATAAGTTACAAGAATATAAAACCTGCAAAAGCTAGTAGCAACTCTCTCAATAATCTCCCCCTTTTTTATGATGGCAAAACAATTATTATTTGTAAGTGTTAAGTATCTTCTAAACTCCCCCTGAATTAATAAGCATATGAGAATAAGGGGTATTTGAACATAACAAAAATATATATTTTTGTTTTAAAATTTTTTAATTCAAAGTCCCTTGAACACAAAGCACAAAGCACTTGAACACCAAGCAAAATAAACACCAAAAAGACTAAGAGATGACAATTACAAAAAACATAGAGATAACAGATATGAATAAGTAAAACAAATGCAACGATAGTTACGTACAATATTTCTCCCCTTTTTTATAACACCAAAAAGAGAAGAAGAAAAATAATAAATATAGAAATGTAAGAAGTCATATGAAGAGCCTTTGATAATTGATCATGTAAAAAGGTTGAGTTACATTTGCAAATAAAATTAAATATCATTAGAGAAATAGAAATATCCATATGATTTAAGTAGAGATATAACATAGATAGGAAAAAAATATCAAAAACATGAATAAATTTAGACAAAGAAATAAGCTAAATCATTGCAAAGTAGATGAATTTAAAATTTGTATATTTCAAATTTCAATACTAAATAAAATTGAACAGAAGATTAATTTGAATTTAAAGATTGAAAGATTGAGGAAAGAATTTATACTTATGGCGCTTTGTGCATCTTTTCAATATTTGTGGCACATTTTGTGCATCTTTAATTTACTTGTGGGCTTATTTTGTGACTCTTTTTCAAATTGCGAACCATTGCGCATTCTTTTGATTTTTTATACATTTGTATATTTTTAAGCATATTATTGATCTTTCCAAAATCAATAATTTAAAATCTCAAATTTCTCTAAGTACAACAATATTTAAATTGATAAGAGAAATATAAAATAAGAAAATATCATAATTGCAATAATAATATAAAAATTATGGTAGTCAAACATGAGACATGAGATTGACATTTTTAACTAGATCAAGTTATAATCATAACTTAAAATATTTAAAAAATTAAATTTTCTAATGAATTCAATTTTGTATTGTGATTCAAAATATAACACTTGTAAGGCCAAATATTTTAAGGATGATCATATAGGCTAACACATATTTCTAAAAAAAAAATTAAAAGAAATACAAGATAACTTTTATTGATATCATGATAAAGGATATTACATCGGTCATGGATGATATCAATACAACGATAATTTTTGACATAAAAAAATTAAAACTGATACATCACAAAATATAATAAAAACAACTACAACACATAACATGCCATCACATCAAGTCATCACAGATAGAAAGAATCATATCAGAACTACAGACATCACTCAAAAGGTTCCTGATCTGGAGGAGGGTTAAAAATATTATAATAGCTATTCATCATAGCTATATTCATATTGATCGATTCAAACTGACCCCTAACCCAACCCATATCCTGTTGATATTGATAGTCTATTGTTGAAGATGAGTTTCAATCTGATCAAAATGTTGATCAAAATGACTCTCAAGATGATCAAATTGTTGGGCCAAATCCTAAAAATTTTGTTTACCAGCAGGTGCAAGTGGAGGTCCTCTTCTTTCCTCCTCTGAGTCACTACTAATAAATTGATCATCTTTATTAAAGATGGCTCGAAATGATACATCACTGTATTAGACAGGCTCCTCTAGATTTTGAACAGGATGAACTAGTTCATAATTCTTTTCCAAAATGTAAGTCACAAGATGTCCTAATTCATTATTCTTATTTCTCTTGTGTGAAACATGGCCAATCTCAGAAAGTCCATACATGTAGTCAATGATCAGTTGGGATTCATCTACTGGTTGGCTAGTCATAATTAGATAAGTCACTGCAGAAAGAAGAGGTGTGATATTTACTCGATCACCAGCTTTAGGAATAATGGAAGTGCGAAGAACATGCTGGATGATACAGGCATTACGGTTAAGAGTGGCTACCTTAGGCATATGACCTACTCCTCTACATCCTTTAATGACTTGATTTATTATTGTTCAGTCAAAGTTGGTGGAAGAGGTCAAAGTATGAGCTCTAATCCCTTGAGTCTTTAAATTCAAAAATTTATCTAAATCTTATTATGTAATATCTACTTTCTTCTTAAAAACAAACGACCTAATCATAATTTGGTCAGAGTTAAAAGATATATTTGAATGGAAGTAGTGGAAAGTATCCTTGTTGTAGTGGTGGATCAGAGTCAGAATAAGTCCAAACTAGGTAGAAGCAAAAAAGTCCATTACCTTGAAAGTGAGTTGTTCTTGGAGAAGGACTCTAGAGGGGGTGATTTTGGCGGATGCAAACCTAGGAAAAGACTCCTCATTTTCTTTGGAAAAAAAGTTTTCTCCTGAGTTTCTAGAGTGGGGTCCCTTAGCAAGTACCTTTTGCCTGTCTCTTTTGCTTGAACTAGTCATGGTGAAGATGAATGAGATCTAAAAGATTGAAAGGGTTTTTGAGGTGATAAAATTTGGGTTCAAAACCTTTCAATTTAAAGAGAAAAATAACTCTTGAACAAACAAAAATAATTTTTTCCCGTACGATGTTGGGTTCATATGTACAAAACTTATTTCGTATGGACGAACGAATGGGTCCAAAAAGAAACAACTTTTCATAAACATGCAAGTTACGAGGCATTCTTTCGTACAGACTTTTAACCATACGATCATACAGACGAATAGTTGTTTGTCCATGATGATCAGTTATTTAAGATCATTTTTATGACAATTTGAAACGTTCCCCACATTAAAGTGCCACATATTCATATGTATGAAGTAAATGTTCGTACGTATGATCAGAATTAAATAAACTGATCTTATCCGTATAATCATCTACATGCATACATACGATTAAATACATATCATCCAGACGATCATCACAATCATACAAACAAACTGTATATATAAAAAAAAAAATATAAAACTGCATGCAAACCGTTCAAATAAACCATTAATGCGCTACATAATTTATCCCGTATGAAATTAATTTTGTACAAACGATTGTCACACAATTTTTCTTGCCATGCTCAACAATAGGATTTTTTATTGTGAAAAATAATTTTTAAACAAGAAATTCAAAAACATATGACCAAAAAATAGAACACATACGAAAAATCACAAACCTAAAAATAAAAACGCACTAATAAGGACACATATAAATGTTGTAGATACCTTCATTTAAGCATTCAAATCAATCATACCAAGCCCTATTCTTAATGAACTAAAAGTATCAAAAGCTAGTGGTTTTGTAAAAATGTCTGCAAGTTAATTTTCAATTAAAACATGAATGAGTTTAATTTTCTTTTGGATACATGATCTCTTATGAAATGATGCTTGTATCTATATGTTTGGTTCTTGAATGTTGAATAAGATCTTTAGAAATATAAATAACACTAGTATTATCATAACAAATGAGAAAAGTGCATATTGTTAATCCTAAATTAATCAACTGTTATTTAAACCAAAGTACTTGTGCCACACAACTTCTTAAGGCAATGTATTCAGCTTCAGTAGTAGATAGGGCTACTAAATTTTGTTTTCTACTAGACCAAGAGACTAAGGAATTTCTAATAAATTGACGTGTTCCAAAAGTTTTCTTTCTATCAACCCTACAACCTGCAAAGTCCAAATCTGAATATCCAATTATTTCAAATGAAGAGCTAAACTTAGGATACCAAATTCCTAAGTTTTGAGTTGCCAACAGATATCTTAAAATCTTCACTGCTGTCAAATATAATTCTTTTATATATGATTGAAATTTAACATAAAAATAAACACTAAATATGATATCAGGTCGGCTAGCTATCAAGTAAAGCAAAGATCAAATTATCCTTCTAAATTTCTTTTGATCAATAGATTTTTCCTTAGGGTCCATATCCAACTGAACTGATAAACTCATAGTTGTACTAATAGATTTAGCATTGTCCATTTCATACTTTTTGAAGATGTCCTTAACATATTTTGACTGACTAAGAAATATTATTTCCTCAATTTGCTTAATGCTGAAGCCTAGAAATTAACTTAAATCTCCCATTAAAATCATTTCAAATTCACTACTCATTATTTTAGAAAAATCATCATAAAAATTTTATTTGTAGATCTAAAGATGATATCATCAATATAAATTTGTACAATGAGTATATCCTCTCCAAATTTTTTCAAAAAGAGAGTTGTATCCACACTTCCCTTTTAAAAGGATTTCTCAAGTACGAATAAGCTTAATCTCTCATACCAAGCCCTAGGTGCCAGTTTCAATCCATATAATACCTTTTTCAATTTGAAAACATGATTTGGGAATTTAGAATTTTTAAAGCCTGGAGGTTGTTCTACAAAAACATCCTCTTGAATTACTCCATTTAAAATGGCACTTTTAACATCCATTTGATATAATTTAAATCCTCTAAAACTGGCAAAGGCTAACAAAACCTTAATTGCTTCAAGTCTAGCTACAGGGGCAAAAGTCTCTTCAAAATCAATCCCTTCAAACTGATTATAGCCCTTAGCCACCAATCTAGCCTTATTTCTAATGACTACTCTTGAGTCATTCATTTTGTTCTTGAATACCCACTTAGTTCCAACTACACTTTGATTCTTTGGCCTTGCAGTTAATTCCAAAACTTTATTTCTTACAAATTAATTTAATTCATCCTGCATAGCCAATATCTAAAATTCATCCGAAAGTGCTTAATCTATATTTATTGGTTCCATCATTGAAATAAAGGCTGAATGATTGACTTCTTTGTTCAGTCCATACCTAGTCCTAACACCCTCACTAGGTTCACCTATAATCAATTCTTTTGGGTGGTTTTTAGAAAATCTCAAATCTCTAGGCATTGGGTTTTCTATCTCCAAATTTTCTTCCAAATTTATTTTCTCAATCTTTTGGGAATTAATCTCTATCTCATCCTGTTCAACAACTGGCTCTTCAAAAATTTCAGATTCATCAAATACAACATATGTGGTCTCCTCAATTACAAAGGTTCTTTATTGATACTCTATAAGATTTTCCATTACTTGAGTATCCTATAAAATTCCTTCATGTGATTTTGGATCAAATTTTCCTAAGGTAGATTTTCCAATGTTATGTATGAACACCTTACATCAAAAGATATGCAAATGTGACAAATTAAGTGTTCTTTCCTTTAGTAACTCCCAAGGTGTTTTATTTAAGTTTGATCTAACATTCACCCTATTTAGAACATAACATACTGTGGTAACCGCCTCAGTAAAAAAATATTTAGGAAGTGAATATTCTGCCAATATGGCTCGAGTGGCTTCTACTAATATTCTATTTTTCCTTTCGATCCCATTCTGCTGAGGGGATCTAGGTGCAGAAAAATTGTGATCAATTCCTTTCTTCTTACAAAAGTCTTCAAATTTTTCATTCTCAAATTCTCCTCCATGATCACTTTGAATTATCATTATCTTGCATCCTAATTTTATTTGAATTCAAGTCAAAAAATTTCTAAATTCCTCAGATGATATACTATTATGATGTAAAAATCTAACCCATGTGAATCTAGAGAAATCATCCACAATCACCAATCCATATACCTTCCCTCCTAGACTTAAGTTCCAACTGGTCCAAAAAGATCCATATATAAAATCTCAAATGGTTTACTAGTTCTAAGATCTTTATTAGACTGAAAAGAGGACTTCACCTGTTTTCTTGATTGATATGTATCGCAAAGGTGATCCTTAGTAAAGTCTAGTTTTGGTATACCTCTCACTAAGTTCTTTTGGGTAATCCTCCTAAGGTTTTCATGCTAGAGTGACAAAGTCTCCTATGCCAAAGCCATGACTCATCAGAAATAATTTTTAAACTAAAAGCAGTAGGAGTTTTGATGCAATTCAAGTCTAACATATACACATTGTTTACCCGTATACCATTCAAAATATCTTTTCCATTTAGGCTTAATATGCAGCTAGTAAGAAAAATTTTTACATAATAACCTTTATCACATAGCTGACTAATACTCAGAAGATTATGTTTAAGCCTTCTACCAACAAAATATTTTCTATAAAAAAGTTTTTCAAGTTTCCAATTATACCTATCCCTACCACCTTCCTTGTGGTGTTATCTCCAAGTTAACCTTACCTCTACTCCTAGCTTCCAGCGATATGAATTATGCAATATCTCCAGTCATATGCTTTGAGAAACCGCTTTCCATGTACTATATGCTCTCACGAGGCCTTGTGTGAGAGCGATCCTGTAAAATATCTAACATTAGACCTTGGAACCCAAACAAGTTTGGGTTCACCTTTTTGTAAATTATTAATAAAAGTATGTATGATATGTCTAGGTTTATGCATCTTAGGTCTTCTCACCAAATATGTTTTCTTCTTTAATGTATAGGTGTGAGCTATATATCCAATCAATCCACAATTATGACATTTGACTCCAGGAAAGAGGTTTCTTAATCTTCTATAATTTCTTTCCCTATTTATGGATTGCATAAAATTAGGCTACAAAATAGGATTCGTGAAATATTCAAGTCTTGGTGGTATCTTATAATCCTCGAGAGCTTTTATCTTCAGTTTATAAAAAGAATTCATATCTTTTAAGATATGATTTGTATAATTTATTTGATACATTTTATTCTCAAATTCATCCTTATTATTTTTAATTTCTTTTTAAAGTTCTGCATATGATGATTTTAATGTTCATGATTCTTATTCAAATCATCAAACTCGTCACGTAATTTTATGTGGTTGTTATCAATTAAAGCATGATCTTTCCTAAGGATTTCATGTTCTCTTTATAGTTCCTAAAATTTTAAGTTCAGACTAGCATGCATTTTCTTTAACTTTCTATATGCAACATATATGCATTTTGAGACTTCCAAAAGTTCATTATAAGTTAAGTCACAAGCCTCTTCTTGATCTGTTTGATCAAGATTCTCAGTCATTAAGCAGAGATTGGTGACTTCCTCTTCATTTTTAATCTCCGACTAGTCTGAAGCTAAGTCCGCCCAGAAAGCTCTTTAGAATTTCTTCTTACCTTTCTTCATAATTGGTTTCTCCTCTACCTTCTCTTTGCTAGTAGTGGCTTTGAGTTTTGGGCAGCCTGACTTAATATGTAAAGGTTTCCTACACTTATAGTAAATAACATCATTTGAAATCTTGAGTTTCCTATTAAATTTACCTGGCATCTCTTTTGCTGGCATCTCTTTTGCTTTCTCTTCAAAAAACTTCTGAACTGTCTAGTCATCAGTGCGATGTCATCTTCATCCTTAGGTTGTGAGAGATCATTCTCTGACTCCTCCACTTTCAGTGCTATGTTCTTCTCCCTTCGTGATTCACCTGCATCAATCTTTCTTTGACTCACCCCTTACTCATAAGCAATTAGTGATCCAAGAAGATTATCAATAGAGTAAATATTTAAATCTTTAGATTCTGTAATCACAGTTATTTTAGCATCATAAGTTGTAGGTAAATAACAAAGTATTTTATTAACCATTTTTGTATTCGTTAGTTCCCTACCCAATGCTATTTGTGTGAATCTTGTGTACATGTCAGGAATAGATTCATTGGATTTCATGTGAAATAATTCATAGTCTTGCAACAAGATATTAAGTCTAGATTGTTTAACTTCATTAGTCCCCTCAAAAGTTATACAAAGACTATCCCATATGTCCTTTGCACTCTTGCAAGTGAAAACCCGCATGTAATCTTCAGATTTAAGAGCACAAAAAAAACTATTAAAGTATTTAGCATTAAGTTATGCTAAGTCACATTCTTCTACTGTCCAGTCCATAAAGGGTGTTTCAACTCTAACTCCGTCAACTAATCTAGTTGGTTTTGTATACCCTTCTTGTACTAAAATCCACATATGATAATCAAGTGACTGTAAATATGTAGACATGCATGTTTTTTAAAAATCAAAAGGAATATTATCGAATAAAGGAAGTCTAGTGATCGAATATCCTTCAGGAGTATTTCAATTTCTAAATGTAACCATGGTCATTAATAAAAAAATAGTCTAAACTTATAATTTTGAAACTATGCTATGATACCACTTATTGAAACTTGTTAATTATGAAATAGGTTGTTAGACCTAAGCTTATGTCCCAGCGGCTAATCAAGAGGGGGGTGAATTGGTAATTAAAAAAAATTACTCTTATTTTAAACTGATTAAAACTTTAATGAAATTTTTCAAAATGATTTTTCAACCACAGATCAATAAAAAAGTAAAAAGTAAAAAAGCTGCAGAAAATAAAAGACATAAGATTTATAGTGGTTCAGTCAAAGACGATCTACATCCACTCCCTGAAGTCTCCCATTTAAGGTATTGCAGTATTACAACGTAGTGTCTCTCCTTTTATCCCCATAACAAGGCGGAGAAGCCTTCACAAAAACTCTCTTCCACCACTACCCGGTGCGGCAGAGAACTATCATCCTTTTACACCCTTTAAGTGTTGGCAGAGTACCTCCCCTGTTCACACTCTGCAAGTGTAGGCAGAGAACCTTCCACTGTTCACACTCTCCAAGTGTAGGTAGAGAACCTTCCGTTGTTCACACTCTCCAAGTGTACGTAAAGAACCTTTCGATGTTCACACTCTCCAAGTTTATGCTGAGAACCTTCATCCTTTCATACTTCTCCAAGTGTCGACAGAGAACTGGATCTTCTTGAAAGATCTTCTCATGACAAATCTAGAAGGATAAGAGAAAAGAGTGAAGTAATCATTATTCACATATGGAGATTCTTACCTTTGAGTACCAAGTGAATCCTTCATGGTCCAGTAGTAAGAACTCTCCTTCAAATACTCTCTTTCTTTGTCTCCTTCAATCTCCCTTCAGTTTGCATAAAGACCAATGGACAAAAAAATTGCATGACAGTCCACTTTTGATGAGTGGACCTTTGATATGAAAGATTATGAATGTATTAATATCATTTATACTGATTGTAATATTCTTCATCATGATATTAATATAAGTTATCTTGTCTTGCTTTTTAATCTTGTTTTGAAATGTGTGTTAGCCTATATGAAAATCCATAAATTTTTTGATCTTACAAGTGTTATTCCTTGAACTACAACACAAAATTGAATTCATTAGAAAATCAAATTTTTCTAAATTTAAGTTGTGCTTATAACTTGATGTAATTAAGAATGTCATTCTCATGTCTGTTGTTAGACTAATTTAATTTTTTATATTATTATTATAATTGTCATATTTTCTTATTTAATATTTCTATTATCAATATAAATATTATTATACTTAAGAGAAATTTGAAATTTTTTATTATTGATTATGGAAAGAACAAGAATACTCTTAAAAATTATACAAATGTACAAAATCAAAAAAGAATGTGTAATGGTTCACAATTTGTAAAAGATGCACAAAATAAGCCCACAAGTAAAAAGATGCATAAAAATGTGCCACAACTATTGAAAAGATGTACAAAGCGTCACATGTGGTAGTTAATTCTTTCCTTAATCTTTGAATCCTTTAATTCAAATTAATCTTCTGTATGATTTTATTTGGTATTGAGAATTTGAAGTATATAAATTTTATACTCATCCTTTTTGCAATGATATTCTTTATCTCAATGTCTAAATTGACTCATATTTTTTGTTAATTCCTTTTTATTATGAATGCTATATATTTTCTTAAATTACACAAATCATTTTATTTGCCTAATGTTTTTGGATTTTATTTGCAAATTTATTTCAATCACTTTCAAGGATCAAATATAAAAGGATTATCATGTGACTGCTTACATTTCTATTTTTATTCTTTTTTTTTCTTCTCTTTTTGCTGTTGTCAAAAAGGGGGAGAAATATTATTTAGTTTTAATAGTTGTTTTATCATTGTACTTTATGTTCTAGTGATCGTATGTTCTGATTGATTCTCTATGTGTGTGTGTCTCTGTGTGTTTGTGTTTGTATTCAAACAAAAACTTTAAAAACAATTTTTTTAATGCTCAAATGCCTCCTTATACTCACATGTTTATCAATTCAGGGGGAGTGTAGGAGATTTTTAGAATTTGAAAATTATACAAATAATAATTGATAGTTCGTTAGGGATGTTAAGCCCTATGAACTTAGTCCCAAGCTAACCAAGAGGGGGGGTGAATTGGTATTTTAAAAACTCTTTTCACAAAGAAAGAAAATTGCATAAATCAAATCACACCACAGACATAAATGCGGAATTAAAAAGCGCGGAAGCAAGAAAAAGAACACAGAAATTTATAGTGGTTCGGTCGACTCGACCTACGTCCACTCCTTGGAGGCTCCCTCCAAGTATTGCACTACAGAACGTGACTCTCCTTTAGCCACCACGGCTAGGCGGAGAAGCCCTTACAAGAACCTCCTTTTTGCCACCCAGGCAAGGCAGAGAACCTACCTCCTTTTGCTTCCTCCTGAAGCTGGCAGAGAACCAAAACCAAAAGTAAACACCTTACCTCTACCGACCCTTCCACAGACGAGAAACTCTAGACGAAGGCGAAGTAGAGCGATCCTTGAAGCAACCCTTGTGAATCCCCTCACAAGCTCCCCCTCACAAGATCCTCTCTCTCTCCTCTCTCTCTTTCTCTCCTCAAGGTCTTCTCAGGTCAAGGCAGCAGCCAACAGTTCTTAAAAATGTTTAACAAGAGCTCTTAAATAGAAGAGCTTCAAAGGAGCTCATTAATTGCAAGTTGCCGACAATATCGTTTAGGCCGATATGGACATCGGCCTGGCCGATCAGTACAAATCAAAGATGATCGGCCAGAGCATCGCCCTGGATGCAAAACTGGATGATTAAAAATTGGCTTGATCGTCCGGCCTCTTGATCGTCCGGGCCGATCTCACGATCGTCCGGGCCGATCAGTTCAAATTAGAGGAAAATCGTCCTGACAATAGCCCTGGATACGAGCTGGCCGATATTTATCATCCTGAAGTAACTTAAGGTTTTTGAATGGATCATCCTAGCCGATCCTGCGATCATCCAGAACGATATGATCGTATCAATCATCCTTAATTACTCCCTTGATTTCATGATCAATTAAGGCATAATTTGGTAATTTCGTCCAGGCCGATACGTGGATCATCCTGGCCGATAATTTAAAATTACAGTATACCTTAATTAACTATGGCGGCTACTTCTTTCTATTTTGAGCTTATCGTCCTGGCCGATACACATATCGTCCAGGCCGATATGTTAATGACGGCTGCCTTAATTAAGAATCCTTACTTAGACTTTCTATTTTAAGCTGATCGTCCCGGACGATATAAATATCGGCCGGGCCGATGTGCGCAAAAACAGAAATTGTAAGCCCCTCAAGTGTGTGTGTGTAGGGTTACTTAGCATCAGTCTCTTTGACCATTACAAGTAGGCTCAAAAGGTGAAAATCAAAAGTACAGACTGACTCAACTCTAAACCTATGCAATCCTGAACTTGGCTCCTTCTTGATCGTCCGATCTTCGATTCCTGAAAAGTTAGAAGTAACAAGTAGTCCAAGAGAAATAGTGTTTGTCAATCATCAAAACATAAGACATAAAAAATAGGTTTGCAACAATAATTATTTTGCCATCATCAAAAAGGAAAGATTGTTAAGAGAGTTGCTATTTGCATGTTTTATATTCTTGCAACTTGTATAGTTTTTGATGATTCAAAATATTATTATTTTAAGTATTATATTCTCCTAACACTTTTTGGAAGAATTATTTTTTCTCTTGTGTGAACTAATATTTCAGGATAATCGTACTCCAGACTATTAAGGACTTCAAATCAAATTCAACACACCATAATTTGTAAATTGAAGTCTGTATTTTTCATTTTATTGAGTTTGAGAGTTTGTGATTGCAATTGAGTAACTTTGCACTCACACACTTGGGGAGATTTTTTTAAAAAATCATACTGATCATACGGGATGATCCAAGTTTGTACGAGACGATCAGGTCAGTTATCCCATTGGAGGAGTAATGAAACGAACAGGAAATGAGAAAATTTTTCTAAGTCCTGATCGTCTAGACGAATTTCCATATTCGTCCCGGGATGATGTGCGCTGGATTCTCACTTTGAACTATTCATCCAGATGAAGTGTACCATTAGTTCCTGGACAATGGGCTCTGGATTTCTCACTTTGTACTGATCATCTGGATGAAGTGTATAATTCATCCTAGGACAATTAGCTTTGGATTATCACTTTGTGATGATAGTCCAGAAGATTCATCCTATTTATATCAGGATGAAGTTCTCTGGACACATAATATGAACTATTCATCCAGACGAACACTTATCTTCCTCCCAGGTTGATGTCCTCTATTCCTTGAAAATTTGAGACTGCCTTGTAGTTTCATCAGAACGAACTCTTGATATAACTGTTTGTCCAAGGATAAACTTAGTTCATGCGGGACGATGATCGGGTACAAAGTCAGTTCGTACCAATATACATTGGGTTCATATGCAACTATTTTTATACTATTCGTACAGGACGATCTAAAGATTGTCTAGGATGATCGACTGTGTATAGACTTGAAAATCAGCAGTTTTTGGATAGTTTTTCGTGTCTTTCCTATATAAGGTCCACTTAAAACTGTCTTGTAATCTTTTTTCCTACTGATCTTCATATAAACTGAAGGGAGAGTGAAGGAGAGAGTGTGATAGTGTTTGAAGGAAGATTCTTACTACTGGAGCATGAGGGATTCATTTGGTACTCAAAGGTAAGAATCTTGAATTGTGATTTTTGATTACTTCACTCTTTTCTCTCATACTTCAAGATTTCTTGTGAGAAGATTTGTCAAGGAGATTCGATTCTCTGCCGACACTCGAAGAGTGTGAATGGAAGAAGGGTTCTCTACTTACACTTGGAAATTGTGAATAGCCGAATGGTTCTCTGCCTATACTTGGAAAGTGTGAACAGCTGAAGGGTTCTCTGCCTACACTTGGAAAGTGTGTACAGCCAAAGGATTTTCTGCCTACACTTGGAAAGTGTGAATAGCTAAAGGGTTCTCTGCCCACACTTGGAAAGCGTGAAAGGATGGATGGTTCTCTACTAACACTTAGAGAGTGTAAAAGGATGACAGTTCTTAGCCGCATCGGGTAATGGTGGAAGAGAGTTTTTGTAAAGGCTTCTCCGCCTTGCTATGGGTGTAAAAGGAGAGTCACTAGTTGTATTAGTACAATACTCGGAGGGTGTCTCCGGGGAGTGGATGTACGTCATGTTTGACCGAACCATTATAAATCTTGTGTCTTTTTATTTTTTTACTTTACTTTATCGCTTAATTTGTGGTTGAAAAACCTTTTTCTAAAAAAATTCACTAAAGTTATTTTTGGTTTAAAATTCAAAAGAGAGATAATTTTTAAATTGCCAATTCACCCTCCCCTCCTCTTGCTTAGCTACTGGGATATAAGCTTAAGTCTAACAACTTAATTCTTATTGAACAAGTTTCAACAATAAAGTCAGTTTGTAAAAAATAAGAGCTAGTCTGAAGCTCTTCTATTTAAGATCTCTTTTTTTATCTTAGAGGTAATCTTTTGCAACTGTTTTTACCTAAGAAAGCCTAGAGAAGAGGGTGAGAGAGGAAGAGAGAGAGGATTTTGTGAGGGGGAGATTGTGAGGGAGTTTTACAAGGGTTGCTCTAAGCATTATTCAACTTCTTCTTCTTCCACTATAGTCTCTTGTCTTTGGAGGGTTGAGAGAGGTATTCTTCAGTAATTATTCAAGGTTCTCTGCCTGCTTCAGGAGAAAGCAAAAGGAGTTGGGTTCTCTACCTCGCTGGGGTCGACGGAAAGGAGTTTTGTGAGGGCTTCTCCGCCTTAATATGGGAGCAAAAGGAGAGTCACAGTGTTTTGTTCAATACCTAGAGGGCTCCTCCAGGGAGTGGACGTAGGTCGAGTTGACGAAACCACTATAAATTTCTATGTCCTTTTACTACTGCTTTCCATTTTTATTCTTCCATACTTTGATTTTCATTGTGGTGATTTTTGTTTGAGTTTTATGATTGTTTTTTGATCAAAAAAATTTTTAAAATACCAATTCACCCTTGCTCTTGGTTAGCCTTGGGCTAGTTCATTAGTGCTTAACATCCCTAATGAAATTTCACAATCAATATACCTAGCATTACAATCTATTAACCTACTGCATTTTGCTTCACAATATACAAGCTCTTTGGCCTTAGTATGATCCTAACCACTTAACTAAGAGCTTAATATGTTAAATCATCTACTAGTATACTTTTCAATCATTAATTGTTCAATTTAACTCGTTTCGGCAAGCTTAAGTAAGCCCAATTAATGATACACTTCATTCACCTTCAATTACACCAAAAATCTCATCTGATTTTCATTAAACTTTCCTAAAAATCACTTCTTAATGGATTTGATTTGATTGACCACCTTCGATAAGTCAATAGTTGACTTGGTCTGCAAAGCTATAGTTTGGTCAAATCAGACTAATTAGGTCAAACCACTACATACCATCAACTCAAAATATCAAACCTCCAAAACTTCTTTCTTGTATAGTTTAAACAAACTCAAACCCATTATGAGTCAAAGCATTATTGGTTTGACTTGTTCAACCCACCAAGGGTGGTCAAACTTAAGCATAGATCCACTCTTTTTCTCAAATAACAAAACCACTCTCTCAAAACCTTTGATATTGGCCCCAATAGCTGGCCAACTATTTCTGAAGGCTATCATAGTCACCCTTGACCATATGACTTGTTAAAAAAACAACAAGACCTATAAAACTACTCAAAATTTTAAACTACCCAATATACTACATTTTCATCCATTCCATCTCATCCAATCCATTCAAAACTATTCCATAACCTTCCTAAACATCACCTAAATCTAGCTTAGCAGTTACTTTTCTTGAAATAAATAGGTGGTCTCCTCCCTATGTGTTAGAAACCAAAGCTAGTTCTTCACTACCTAGGCTGCCTCTATATTGCCTAATAGCCAAGGGAAGATGTCTAACATCCACCAAACTTCTTTAATATATCTTGGCTATCCATAATAGCCATATTAGCTTAATTGGAACAAAACATGTAAAAGGGATATACTTAATTATTTCTCACCCTAGCCTTGCTCTAATGCCTCTAGTATTTTAATTTTATCTCCCATAGAATCCTACACAATTTCGAGTCATTTCCATTTTATTTCATGGTTGCTGGGGACTAAAAGAATAGTGGATCAAGAGAAACTCCAAAATCATCATCTTATCCTTTCCACAGCTTTGTGTACTCATTAAACTTGCTATGAAACACATAAGGAAATAATCTAGCCATGAAACTCTCCTAGAGATAGCTTCTATTAAGGTATCTTCTAAACTCTAGAGTTCCACCTTGGCTCTTAAGTAAATTTCTAGGGATATAATGTAAACATCTTCAAAATTTTTCCCATTATTTATAATTTCTTCCTCTATCACAAGCTTGATTATCATGCCAACTAATGAACTATAAAGGAAGTTTAAAATAAAACCTAAAACTAGGGTTATGACATTTCAAGCTTAGAGATAAAAATATTTAAACTATAAACCCTAAATTTAAGAACATTTTGCAATAATGTCTGTTTGAGCCTAAATGTTTCATCCAAGTTGTGTGTGCCTTCGACCGTTGCGCTCTGTCTCCCTTGGCGATTCTTGGGCATTCTAGGGCTTGCATTTAGCAGTTTCCTCTCATTCCTCTGGTGATCTGGTTTGGATTTTCATTTCTTCTTTGCAATCACTGTCTTTATCGTGATCCATTCATGGTTTTAATTTGAGGCTCTCTTTCAATTTTTATTTTGAGAGATGATTACTTTATCTTCATTTTTCCCCCCGATTGCTTCCATCCCAGATGGTTGTTCTGGGTCCTTCAAGGATGTAGTTTTCAATTCCTCTTCTACTGCTTCAAAGATTAACTTTGTACACATCTCATTCAAGGGCTTCCTGACTCTTATATTTGATGATACTGTGGTGTCTCCGTTAGCCGCACCTTTTACTCTAACACTTGTTGGTAAATTTCTTTTATGTAGGGCTAATCTGGATGTAATAAGGAAACTTTTTATTAGCTTTAAATTATCGGATGCTTTTCATGTTGGGTTGCTAGACTCTCATCATATTGCTATCCAATTAACAAACGATCTTGATTGTAATCGTATCTTTATTAGAAGGTCTTACTATATTCAAGCTTGTCAAATGAGGCTTCTTAAATGGATGCCAAATGAGGCTTCTTAAATTCCCTGATTTGAGGTTATATTTTTTTAATTCCCAAATTTTGTTTGATTTTGCATCAATTTTTGGGAGACCCTTACAAATGGATGAAGCCAATGCAACCATATCCTGTCCTTTTGTGGCTTGTGTTCTTGTGGAACTTCATGTTTCTAAGAAGCACCAATGTGAAGTGTGGATAGGTTCTTAGCTAAATTGGTATTTCCAAAAAGTGGAATTTGAAAATATACCTATCTTTTTCTCTCATTATAAAATGCATGGCCACAGCGTTAATGATTATTTTAGGTTACATCCCCAACTTCGTAAGGATAAAAATGTTTCCAAACAATCTCAACGTAATGATGATTCTCTCCTATTGAGAATGGCAGTGTCCCTCCTATTGAGAATGGCAGTTTGCCTTCTGTTTAGATTGAAGGAAATAAATCAATGTTGGGTGATTCTCCTCCATCTATTATTATCGGCTATGTCCCTTCTTGTACTTTACCCATTGCGCTTCCACTATATGTTGAAGATATTTGTACATTGTGTTATAGTTCTAATGATTGTGATAAGTCAGATAACAAATGACTTTCTAACGCTCTTCTACTAAATATTACCAACCTTATTTTGCCTATTATGGATTATTTATTGAATACTAATAAAGCTTCTCATGTTGAAATTGCTCTATGTAATGTTCACAAACAGGGAGAAGTACTTTGTATTGATAGGAATAGTAGAGATCACAATTTGGGGTTGAATGAAAAGGCTTTAGTTTAAAAAGAAAATGTTGAACTTGGTCTCAAGAGTATTGCTATTGAGGATGAAGAAGTTTTGGAGGATGGTGAACTTTCCCTAAAGGGTAAGGAAAAGGATTTGAGTAATGAATGTAAGTCTCCTTCTACTTCTCCTCTTAACTATGATACTCTTACAGATACTGATGAATTGGAATTTTCTACTGCATGCTTTGCTAAAGATGATAATGATATTAATTTCATTAACACTTAAAGTAGGCTTGGTAGGAAGATCAAAAATCTTGTTTTACAATCAGGTAGAAATACCCATTCACAAACTAGTCGTTAGCCTTACTTTTATGTTTGAATAAATTATTTGTAACGTTAGGGGTATTGGGTGTTCTTCTTCTTGCTTGTGAATGAAGAATCTTTATCGCATTCAAGATATTTCTATTCTTGTCTTACTTGAACTTCTTATCAATGTTTCTAATTTACTTAATACTATTGGATTTCTTGGTTTTAAGCATGCTATTGCTAATTGTGCTAATACAATTTGGGTTTTTTTTTTGGAAAGATTTGATTAATATTAATATTCTTGGCAATTTTACTAAAGTGATGCATTGTAATATTGAGGTTTTAAATCTTAATTGTTGTGCTTCCTTCATTTATGTGGCCTCTTCTCGTGGGAATACAAAACTTCTTTGGGAGTAGTTATCTTGTTTTCATAGCATTTTCATTCACCTTTGTTGGTGGGTGGTGATTTTAATACCATTTCTAACCCTTCAGAGCGTATTGGAGCGTCTTCTCATATTTTTGCACTCTATGGAGGACTTTCATAATATGATTATGATTGTAATCTCATTAACATTGGCTTTTTTTGTATTTTTCAAAACTTTGGCAAAGGTTGTATCGTATTTTCTTTAATGATAACTGGCTTAATTTCCTTAGTACTATTTATGTTGAGCATCTTAGTCATACTCATTTAGATCATTCTCCTTTACTGCTTAACCTTAATACTGGATAGGTGAACTCTTTTCCTCAATTTAGATTTTAAAATATGTGGCTTCAGTACGACTCTTTTCTCACTATTGTTCAAGATAATTGGAGTGCTCCTATGCATCCTGATAACTTTATTTTGGGCATGAATAGACTTTGGTTAAACTTGAAAAAGACTTAAGCAATTCTTTAATTGGTGGAACTGCAATGTTTTTAAAAATCTTTTTACTAATATTTTAAATGCTCAATATGTTGTTAAAAATGTTAAGCTTAACTGTCAGAGTTCTCCATTTCATACCAATTTTGTTCTTCTTAGAGGGCCAAGATTAGCTTTTTTATACTTCATTCTCAAGAGGAAACTTTTTGGAAATAAAAAATAACTACTAAGTATTTGCAGGAAGGTGATAACAATATGAAGTATTTTCATGCTTTGGTTAAAAGGAAACGTGCCTCCAATTCCATTCATAAAATTATGCGTGAGGATGGTTCTGTTACTGATAACGCTGAGGAAATTGCATTGCTAGCTATTCAACATTTTAAGGATAGACTTAATAAGGTTTTTTTTTCCAGTACTATTGACAACCCTGCTATTATCCCCAATCTCATTTCTATAGAGGATAATGATTTGCTTTCTAAAATTCCTTCTTTAGATGAATTAAAAGACACTATTTTTGATATGAATGGTAACTCTGTTGTTGGTCCTGGTGGGTTTATTGAAAGTTTGTTAGGGATGTTAAGCCCTATAGAACTGGCCTAAGCTAACCAAGAGGGGGGGTGGGTGAATTGGTGTTTTAAAAAAAATTCATTTAATAAAGAAGTAAAATCATATAAACCAAAATCACACTATAAGAAAAATAAGTTCGAAAATTAAAGTGCGGAAGTAAGAAACAAGAACACATAAATTTATAGTGGTTTGGTCAACTCGACCTACGTCCACTCCCCGGAGGTGCCCTCCGAGTATTGCACTACAATCGTGACTCTCCTTTAGCTCCCACAGCTAGGCGGAGAAGCCTTTACAAAGAACTTCTTTTTGCCACCCCGGCAAGGCAGAGAACCTATCTCCTTTAGCTTCCTCCTGAAGCTGGCAGAGAACCGCTATCAGTTGCTGAATCCTTACCTCTACCGACCCTTCCACAGACGAGAAACTCTAGACGAAGAAGATAGAGCGATCCTTGAAGCAACCCTTGTGAATCACCTCACAAGCTCCCCTCACAAGATCCTCTCTCTCTCTCTCTCTCTCTCTCTCTCTTCTCTCCTCAAGGTCTTCTCAGGTCAAGGCAGCAGCAAAAACTTTTTTAAAAATGTTGAGTAAGAGCTCTTAAATAGAAGAGATTCAAAGGAGCTCATTAATTTCAAGTTGCCGACAATATCGTCTAGAACGATATGGACATCGCCCTGAATGTAAGGTGAATGATTTAAAATTAGCTTGATCGTCCAGGCCGATCTCACGATCATCCAGGCCGATCTCACGATCATCCAGGCCGATCAGTTCAAATCAGAGGGAAATCGTCCAGAGCATCGCCCTGAATTTGTGCTAGCTGATATTTATCATCCAGAAGTAACTAAGGATTTTGAATAGATCTTCCTGGTCGATCCTGCGATCGTCCAGGACGATGTGATCGTATCAATCATTATTATTTACTTCCTTGATTTGTCTGATTAATTAAGGCATAATTATGAATATCGTCCAGGCCGATCCAAGATCGTCCTGGCTAATTGCCAAAAATTCAGAATACCTTAATTATTTATGACGGCAATTTCTTTCTATCTTGAGCTTATCGTCCTGGCCGATACATATATCATCCAGGATGATCTGTTAATGACGGCTGCCTTAATTAAGGATCCTGAATAGAATCTCTGTTTTAAACTAGATCGTCCAGGCCAATACAAATGTCGTCCTGGCCGATGTGAGTAAAAACAAAAATTCTAAGTCTCTCAAGTGTTTGTGTAGGGTTACTTAGCATTAGACTCTTTGAACATTACAAATAGACTCAAGAAGAGAAAAAGCAAATTATAGACTAACTCAATCCTAACCTACGCAATCTTGAACTGACTTCATTTGTTCGTCCGATCTTTGATTCCTGAAAAGTTAGAAGTAACAGGCACTCCAAGAGAATCAATAGTGTTTGTCAATCATCAAAACATAAGTCATGAAAAATAGATTTGCAATAATCTCCCCCTTTTTGATGATGTCAAACACAAGTAGGAAAATCTCAGTAAAAATACTAGTTCATTAAAATTTCAAAGTTACACGCATCAACTTTTCCTACCACATCCTACTCCCCCTTTTGTCATCACAAAAAGAGGGTCCTAGACACACAAAAGAAAAAGGAAAACATGGCTGGAATGGCCTGAATTTAAAGAAACGGCCATATCATACGGGCCGATCGCAAAATTGTCCAGGATGATATTGCAAAATAATTGTGTACAGTCCGATTGGTCAAAAAGGCGGTCCGATCGTCCAGGCCGATCAAATATCGGCCAGGACGATTAGACACAGGCGATCATCCTGAAGAGACAAGCCGGACGACCGTTGAAAAAACAGATCGTCCGGGCCGATTAGGTGTATCATTTAGGACGATGCACAATAATTAATCATACCGGCCAAAGTTAAAACATTTTAAATCTATGCCACGTGTATCGTCCAGGACGAACAGTGGATCGGCCAGGACTATTATCCAATAATGGATCGGCCGGGGCCGATTTTAAGGATTTCAAATGTGCTGACACGTGGATCGTCCAAGACAATCTAGTGTATCGGCCAGGATGATGACCATAACATGCATCAGCCAGGCCAAAATATGTTTTTGGCCAGGACTATCATTAAGATTGCAACAGAGTTCGATCAGATCGTCCAGGATGATAAATTATCGTCCAGGACGAATAGTTATAGCAAGCACAGAAAAGTTCAGCAGATGAAATTTTGCAGAAAATTTGTCCTATCGTCCAGGACGATATGAGAATCAGCCAGGATGATGTGACTAGAAATTTGAATCCAAGAAAAGATGTTGATAATCAAAGCTCTCAAAAATAAAAGACTCACAATACAAAGCTGAAAATAAAAAAGACTAAAAAGAACAATGAATAATATATATATATATATATATATATATATATAATTTTTTTGTTAACAAAGAATCCATACGATAAATTTATCAAACAATTAAATTTTAGAGATTTTAAAATATCAAAGATTTTAACAAGGCAAAAATCTGAAAAAGGTAGAATATCCGATCTTGTTAATCCCTAGCTCGGACTTCTTTTAGGGCAATAATCGTTCTTTTAAAAACAAAGGTCTAACTCAGAAAAACATTACTGGGTAAAAATAAGATTCAATCAAAACTTAGTTACAAAGAAAATATTTTATAAATAATATCCCAAAGTAATTTGTCTCAATCATGGAATTTGAAATCAAGCCTTTTAAAGCATCAAATAACCAATGAGTTCTCTAAGTTTTAAGAGTTCAGAAAAGAGATAATAGCTTGAATTTATTGGGCTCATTTTATGCCTCTTATATCTTTGATTTGGCTCTTTGAGCATCTTGATTTTTGATACACATTTGTGTATACAAATTTTTTCATTTCAAATTTGCTTCTTTTCCACTTTCCCTCTTTATATATATATATATTGAGCTAAATTCTCTTTAATAAAACTCTTAAGAAGAACCTTAGTTGTGAGTATATCCTCCAAATATTAGAGCATAGGAGCTCTCTCTTTAACATAGGGAAGAACAGCCCACAAAACAAAATTATAATCATGTGATAAATGCAATAGAAAGATTTCATTTAACTTGAAAGATATATAAGAACTTCGGATATTATGCACAAGATAGATTATTGTAATAAGATAAAAAGAAATCTTAGTTTCAAAAACCAGTTGTTTTAATATGAGATAGACTTTTATTTAGAAAAGAAAATTATGTTACTAAAAGAGGTTAGAGGGAGGGAAACCCTCAACGGTGTTTCTCCCTTTAACCGATTTAGATATGATAATCAATGGCTTTAAATCACCAAAATCTAAAAGCTTAAAAAATAATCATATAAAAAACCAATAATAAAAGCAAAGTGAAAACAAAACAATCTAAAACAACAAATAAATAGCACATAACACAAAAAAATAACACAAAACTAATTTAGAAATAGTTCAAGAAATTATGAAGCAGCAAGTATAAGTATTTATGAGCTGCGAGCCACCATATGTATAGCTATCCTATACTCCCACGAGGTCTTTGATGAGAGCACTCCTGCAAAAACTCAACAACAGTCAGATTTAGGAACCCAAACTGGTTTGGGTCCTTTCTCAGGAAAAGTAGAATATAATGCAGGTGTGGTATGCTGTGAATCATGTACCTTAGGTCTCCATACCCAATGTGTACTACGGTGAATGGTGCAAGTGTGTGAGATGTGTTCTAGCATGCCACAAGAAAAACATCTAACTCTAGGAAAAGGATTTTTTAAATGGTTTGAATTATAGTGCCTCTTCCTAGGTCTTGGCTTTTGATCAAGAGTAGGCATCATCCAAGTTTCCTTAAGAGTAGACAATTCATTTTTAATCCTCAAGTTTGTATTTTTTAGAACATCATTCTCAACCCTTAAGCTTTTCTCTTTCTCTTTAGATTTCTTAAAATCAGATTGAAGAGAGGTGTGTGAAACTTTTAATGCTTCATTCTTATTAATTAATTCCGAGTGCTTTTTGTTCAAATCATCAAATTCATCAAGAAGAGCCATGTGATTAGAATCAATCGTTAAATGATCTTTAAGAATAACTTCAAACTCTTTTTGTAAATTTATAAGTTCCAATTTTAGGTTAGCATGAGTCTTCTTAAATTTTTTGTATGATGCATGGATTTTCTCACAAATCTCAAACAATTCATCATAAGTTGATTTACATACCTCTTCCTCCTCACTTTGCTCATGATGATCTTCCCCCATTAAGCATAGGTTTGTCATCTCTTCCTCTGGTTCAGTTTCAGAGGAATCAGTACCAGATTCTGCCCAGAACGCCTTTTGGATTCTCTTCTTGTCCTTCCTAAACTTAGGTTTCTCCTCGCCCTTTTTCCTTTTCCTTGCTTGGGTGATTTTGAAGTGTAGGACAATCGGCTTTCACATGTCCAGGCTTCCTGTATTCATAACAAATGATATCAGAAGATCCTTTAGAATATTTATGATCCTTACTTTTTTTCCAATGATGCTTTTGTTTCTTCCTTAGAAAGCTTTTGAATTGCCTTGTGATGAAGGCAACTCCATTGCTTTCAGACCCGGATGTTTCAGAATCTAATTTGTGCGCCTTTAGTGCAACTATTTTCTCCTTCTTCTTCTCACCTGCATCAAGATTTCTTTGATTCACCCCTTGCTCGTAAGCAATGAGTGAGCCAAGTAAATTATCAATCGAATATGTGTTCAAATCCTTAGATTCAATTATAGCAGTGATTTTAGCATCAAAAGATGAAGGCAAGCATCTCAAAATTTTGTTTACTTTTTCAAAATTCGAAAGTTCCCTAAGGCCTGCAATGAAGTAATAATTTGAGTAAACCTTGTATACATGTTAGAAATAGATTCAGAGGGTTTCATACGAAAAAGATCATAGGCATGCAAGAGAATATTCAAACGAGATTGTTTTACTTTATTGGTTCCTTTATAAGTGATACATAATTTATCCCAAATTTCTTTACCTGTTTTGCAAGAGGAGACACGCATATAATCCTCAGATTTGAAAGCACATAAAAAATAGTTCAATCATTTTTCACTCAATTGAGCTAAATCTCGTTCATCGAAAGTCCATTCAATAAAGAAACTTCTGTTTTAACACCATTAATTTCATGAGAAGGTGGGGATAACCTTCTTTTATAAGCATCCACATACGATAATCAGTTGATTGTAAAATGTTGGCATGCGGGTTTTCCAGAAATTAAAAGGTAGGTTGTCAAACAAGGGAGGTCGTGTGATTGAATAACCTTTAGTAGTATTTTTATTCCCAAAGTTAGCCATGGATCAAATTCAAAAAGTTTTCAAACTTAAATTTTTGAATCCCACTCTGATACCACTTGAAAGTTCGTTAGGGATGTTATGCCCTATAGAACTGGCCCAACCTAAAAAGGAGGGGGGGGGGGTGAATTGGTGTTTTAAAAAAATTCGTTTCACAAAGAAGTAAAATCACATAAACCAAAATCATGCTACAAGAAAAATAAGTGCGGAAATTAAAGTGCGGAAGTAAGAAATAAGAACACAAAAATTTATATTGGTTCGGTCATCTCGACCTACGACCACTCCCCGGAGGCGCCCTCCGAGTATTGCACTACAATCGTGACTCTCCTTTAGGTCCCACAGCTAGGCGGAGAAGCCTTTACAAAGAACCTCTTTTTGCCACCTCGGCAAGGCAGAGAATCTATCTCCTTTAGCTTCCTCCTGAAGCTGTCAGAGAATCGCTATCAGTTGCTGAATCCTTACCTCTACCGACCCTTCAATGGATGAGAAACTCTAGACGAAGAAGAAGCAGAGCAATCGTTGAAGTAACCCTTATGAATCCCCTCACAAGCTCCCCCTCACAAGATCCTCTCTCTCTCTCTCTCTCTCTCTCTCTCTCTCTCTCTCTCTCTCTCTCTCTTTCTCTCCTCAAGGTCTTCTCAGGTCAAGGCAGCAGCAAAAGCTTTTTTAAAAACATTGAGCAAGAGATCTTAAATAGAAGAGCTTCAAAGGAGCTCATTAATTGCAAGTTGCCGACAATATCATCCAGGATGACATGGACATCGTCCTGGCCGATCAGTACAAATCTTAGAGGATCGGCTATAGCATCGCCCTGAATGCAAGCTAGATGATTTAAAATTGGCTTGATCGTCCAGGCTGATCTCACGATCGTCCAGGCCGATCAGTTCAAATCAGAGGGAAATCGTCCAGAGCATCGCCCTGAATTTGTGCTGGCCGATATTTATCATCCAGAAGGAACTAAGGTTTTTGAATAGATCGTCCTGGCTGATCCTGCGATCGTCCAGGATGATGTGATCGTATCAATCATCCATAATTACTTCCTTGATTTCTCTGATTAATTAAGACAAAATTGTGAATATCGTCTTGGCCGATCCAAGATCGTCTTGGCCGATTGCTAAAAAAAATACATAATACCTTAATTGTTTATGACAACAATTTTTTTCAGTTTTGAGCTTATCGTCCAGGACAATCTGTTAATGACGGCTGCCTTAATTAAGAATCCTGAATAGAATCTCTATTTTAAACTAGATCGTCCAGGCCAATACAAATATCGTCCTGGCCGATGTGAGTAAAAATAGAAATTCTAAGTCTCTCAAGTGTGTGTGTGTGTGTGTAGGGTTACTTAGCATCAGACCCTTTGAATATTACAAATAGACTCAAGAAGAGAAAAATCAAATTACAAACTGACTCAACCCTAACCTATATAATCTTGAACTGGCTTCGTTTGTTCGTCCGATCTTTGATTCCTGAAAAGTTAGAAGTAACAGGTAGTCCAAGAGAATCAATAGTGTTCGTCAATCATCAAAACATAAGTCATGAAAATATATTTGTAACATTTACTATTAAATTCTTTCAAAAATCTTATGATGACTTTAAAGATGATCTCTATGCTATTGTTCTGGCTTTTCTATTGGTCATACTATGCCTAAAATTTTCTCTTCTACTTCTATTATTCTTATCCCTAAGAATAATGATGCTAATACTTGGAATGATTTTAGACCGATTAGTCTTTGCACTTTTTTCAGTAAATTGCTTTCCAAAATTTTTATGAATCGCTTATCTATAGTTCTTCCTAAAATTATCTCTCCATATCAAATGGGTTTTGTTAAAGGTTGTTCTATTTCTGATAATATTTTGCTGTCCCAAGAATTTTGTCATGATTTAGATGTTAAGGTGAGGGTGGTAAATCTATCCTCAAGCTTGATATTTCTGAAACCAATGATAACATTAGTTGGCAATTCATTTATAATATTTTGTAGCTTTTTGTTTTTAACTTGCTATTTATTAACCTTATTAGAAATCGTATTGAAGTTTCCTACTTTTCTATTATTATAATTGGTAAAAGTTTTGTTTTCTTTAATTCCTCTCATGAGATTTAAGGCATGGTGACCCTATATCCCCTGCTCTTTATATTATTGTGATTGATTATTTTTCTAGTAGTTTTGCTCACCTGTTTGAAAGTCACCCCAATTTTTATTTCAGGATTAGAGGAGGATTTCCTATATCTCACTTATGTTTTGCTAATGATTTTATTCTTTTTATGAATGCCTCTCATAATTAGATGAATAAGCTTATGGATTTCTTTTGCTATTTCCAATCTGTCAGTGGTTTGTCATTGAACAATTAGAAATGTTGTTTCCTTGTTTCTAACAATATGCATATGGATCGTATATCAAATATGAAAGACCTTATTGGGTTTATGCATGGCCAGCTTCCTATAAAGTATATTTGTATTCCTCTTTTTAAAGGTCTCAAGAAATCCTTTTTGTTTGATGATTTAATTACCTCTGTGCAGAATAAACTTTAGTCTTGCGATTCTAATTTCTTGACCTTTGGTGGTAGGCTTACTCTTATTAGAAGTGTTCTTTGTTCTCTCCCTGTCTATTCTTTCCAGACTTTGCTTCCTACTAAAATGGTTTGTAATAGCATTGACAAAATCATTAACAAGTTTTTTTTGGAAAGGTACTAGTAAAATTAACAAATTTCTTGGGCCTCTAAGGATAAATGTTGTGGGATTTTAAAAGATGGTAGCCTTGGTTACAAAAGCATGGCTGACCTTGCCCATGCTTTTTCCTTTAAAATATGGTTTAATTTTTTTTCATGCTTTCTTTGTTGGCTAAATTTATGTCTTCCAAATATTGTGTTGGGAAACATCCTACTACTTGTTCTTTCAATCTTTGGTGATTCTAAAGTTTTGCAAAGGATATGCAAGGTTAAGGGGAATTGGAGCCTCATCTTTCTTGAGATCTTTGGGAAGGTAACATTTTTTCCTGGCAGGACCAATGGTTAAGCTTTTGTTGTATTGACTCCCTCATTTATTCCAATTCTACGATTGCGACTAAGGTAAATTAGTTTATTAATGATAATTGTTGGGATTATGTAGGCTTGCCAATGTTATACCGAATTCTATCATTCAAAAAATTCTTAGTCTTCCTCTAAACTTGGAATTATAGGATGTGTTATTATGTAAGTTGACTAGTGATGGGAATTTTACATGAAAAGATGTTTGGCTTGAGTTTATACCTAAGAATGAGGTTAATACCATTTTCTCGATGATTTTGCATAAACGTATCCCCTCTACTATTGCTAAATTTATTTGGCATATTATTCATATATTCATTCCTACGGATGATAATTTAATCAAGAGGGGTTTTTTTCTTCCTTCTAAATGTCAAAGTTTTTTTTTCATTTGGAAAGAATGCATCATGTTTTTATTTTGGGTCCTCTTACTATTAAAACTTAGTGTTACTTTTATGATATTTCTCAAATTAAATATTTTTAATGCGAACTTATCCATTAATTCTCTTCTTAATGCTTGGTTTGTTAACTCCAAAGGACACATTAGAAAGGTTACCTCTTCCCTGATTATGTGGTTTCTTTCAATGGAAAGGAATAATTCCCTTTTTAATGGTATCAGAATGGAATCCTAGAGGGTTATTAAGAATGTGAAAGATAAACTACTCAATTTTTTTTTTGTTAATTTACTTTCTATCAAAACTTTTAATAACTGTTATTATGTTGCTAAGGAATTTAGTATTAGGTTGGAGGCCTTTTTACATCCTTCTCTTCCTCATTTTGTTGCTTGGGTTAAAATGGCTGTGGGTTGGTTCAAGTTAAATAATGGTAATGCCATTGAGGTTAATAATATGGGTTGTGGTGGTTTTATTAGAGATTTCCAGGGTAATGTTATTCTTGCCTATGCAGGATCGTAGCTTAATGGTAATCCTACTTTGGCCTTTCTTGCTTCTATTCTTTATGGTTTAAGGAGTTGAATGTCCCTTGACATTGCTAATATTGGTATTGAGATTGAGCCTTCTTATAATCCTCAGTTCATTTGTAATGAGGTGAACTCTTTTTGCAACTTGGAGGCTTTTTATATTATTAGGGACATTAAACAATGGATGGTTTTTATCCCTATTTTTGTTTCTCTTGTGCTTAAGGAAGGCAATGCTTGTGCGACTTGGTTGGCTCATTTTGGCTCTGGAATTAATTATTTCATGGACTTCATGGAAAATAATGTTCACCCTCTTTTAAAAGTCTATTAAGATTAGACAAAATTTTCTTACCTGATGTTACAAGTTAATTTTGCCCTTTTTGTGTTTTCTATTTTGGGTTTTTCGCCCTTCTCTGATGGTGGTGTTTTATTTGTTGGGTTTTACTCTTGTTTTGGGGTTATTTTGGTGATCCTTTTAGACAAGTACATTGCCTTATTTTTTATGTTTGGGAGTGCTTTAGATGGTGCTATATTAGGTGTTCTGGGCTGAGCAATGATTACAAAATCTTATTGAAGAAAATCCTTTTTATTTCTCTCCTTCCTCAGGTTCTGGTTGTGCAGGATTATACTTGTTATGGGACTTTTGGGTTATTGGTTTTCTGGATGGGGCTGTTGTTTGTCCATTTGGTTGGTGGTGTCTTGCTTGGGCATTCTAGTGCATTTGATTTTGGTATGGATGCTGGCTAGTTTTTTTGTGGTTTCTGGTTTGGCCATCTAGGTCAGTTGGGCTAGATTTCCTTTGCTGGTAGTGATGGTTTTACTATTGGTTTGGAGTTGGAGTTGGATTTTTAGAGCCTGATTTGGTTTTTAACGGAGTGGTTGGGTTGGTTTTCTTCATAGTCAAAGTGGTTATTCTTTTGCATTATTTGATTTGGCTCTGTCAAATATGCTAGGGGAGGTGGTGCTGGCTGGGGTTTTTTGGCAGGATGAAGCGGCATAAGGTGTTTCCTTGAGATATTTGTATTGTTAACTATATCCTGAGCTCTATATGCCTGATCCCTTTTGGCCTTAACTACTTTTCATCTAGTTTGAGTATATCTTTTTGGATCACTACCATCTTTTTTTTGTATGCGCTAGGTCTTTGGCTTTGCTTTCCTGCTATTGGTTTGCTCGAGATCTACCTTTTCTGGGTATTGTGTCCTGGGATGATTTCTTTATGGTTGGTTTTAATATTTCTTTTTGTGGTGGTATGTTGCATTTCTTTTTCGTGTATTGTCATACATATGGAGCCTAAATTTATTCTGGGAGGACTATGGAGGTTTTTATTAGTGGAAAGATGGTTGGCTGCTACATAATTCACTGGTGGTTCTCTTACCTTCCTTTTGGCTATTTAGTTTTATGGATACTTTTTGTACTTTGTTCTCTCTCTTGGAGGATCATTTTTTGTGCAGGTCTTTGCGCTTCTAATTTTTGGACAGGGTGCTTGTGCCAAACGTCAACAATTATTGCTCTCCTTATTTTGGGTGCACTGTTGTGCATCGTAGAATGTACTTAGGTTGATTTGTAATTTTGAGTAGTAGAGATCTTGAGCTCATAGGATTTTTTGTTTATTGTCTTGTAGCTCTTCGGAGCAGTAGAGAGCTTGAGGTCCCTTTCAGGACCTTGTATTTTTCTTTTTAATCAACATGTAGGCCACTCCATGGGTTTCCCTTTAAAAAGAAAAAAAAGCTTAGAGATAAAAATCAACTAGGAGGTTGTATGAGTCATATTGGTATTGGGTTTATTACTCTTTCGATCAACTTAATATTGGTCTATTGATTTTTATTTTTTCTATGATTGTAATCCTCTCTATGTGGCCTTTTTGTGGTATTGTGGTGTATTTTCTTCTTTTAATGAATTTTATTCTGGAAAAAAAAGCTTAGAGATAAAATCACAATCTTTATTTCTTTAATTTAATTCTAATGGCCATAGTTTTGTTGTTCTAATTTAATCTAACCATATCATTCCCATTTTTTTCAAATTTTGTGGATCAAACAGCCCTCAGTCAGATTCAACGTGGTTATGTGACTAACCATATGTAGACACATGGCTAACTAGGATGCCGCTATGTGTTAAGCAAAGTGCATTATCGTTGTTGCTACCTGAGGTGGCCTAATCACCTTTAGATGTGTGTAAAGCTGCGTCCGACATTTGTATTTTAATTTAAATATTTTATTAAATGGTTTTAAATGGATGAAATTTAAGAAATCCTTAACTAATTAATTTTTCACCTAGTAATAACAAACAAATATTCATTTTCTTTAGAATTAAAATTCCTTTCTTTAAAAATAAAATTAGGTGAAATTAGTGAGTATACATAGAGCAATGTGGCTTTATTTGTTTACTTTTTAGATACATGTTAAAGGAAACTCAAATACAATGGGTTTAATTATGGGATGTTTGACACCTCCATTAATTTTCCCTGGACTATTTGAGGCCTAATCCATTCATAAATGAATTTTCAAAAATGTAGCCCCCTATTTAAGCTACAATTTTAAAAATTCATAATAAATTATACATTGATCCAAATAATAAAATCTAAAGCTCTATGGATTTGGTTAAATGGGCTCTTTCTTTAAAAAATAAAATTGGGATATGATTGAGCATAATTTGATGACAATTTGTCTTTCATTATTGATTGAATTCTCTAAAATACTCTCAAAATAAGCATAGCTTAGATCCCAACTTTTTGTAGGATTTAATTAGAGTTGTACCTTGTATCTCCTAACTAATATTGCCCAAATCTATCATTTGTATTCTTTACGCTTGAATTATCAAGTTGGTAGGTTATTATATGACTTATAAGCATGATAATTCACTATAATCAATCCATAGAACATTAGAAAATACTATTGTTGTGTTATGCTAGTATGTACAAGAGGGATATATACTATGATTATTCAATCCTATTCCAATATTAGTGATACCTAAGGACAACAATTAAGAATAAGTATAGTAAATTTAGGAAAAAATTAAAAATTCATACACACATCCAATCGGGATGGAACTTTAAACATATAAACATAGAATCATTATACAATGTAGAAATTAATCCTAACTTTATTTGACATTAATTTTTCTTTAAAAATAATAATAAAAAATTAGCCCTTAATTCCGGGCTAAATCTTCTATAATTCACAATAATTCAAATAAATTCATAAAAATAAAAATTTAATTCATAGTTTTTGAAATTAATTTGATATCAAAATTAAATAGCCCATGTTATTTTAATAACTAGGCTATTTAGATAATTCATTAAATACAAATTTCTAAATGTAATTAAATAAATATAATTTAAATATAAAAATTAATTTGAAATAAAACAAATTTAATGATTAATAAATAGAATTTAAATAATTTTTAAATAAAATAAAATTAAAAAAATAATTAAAAATTTAATAATTAATTAAAAACTCCAAATAATATAATAAAAAATAGAAAAATTCAAAAAAAAAAAACTTTAAAATAAAATTATATTGATAATTTTTTATTTATAATTTATTTTATTTAGCTAAATTTTATAATTACTTTTAATTAAACAATAAGTTCTTTTATGCTTAAGGTTTGCTTCCATTTGGATATCATTTTAGCATTAATTTTTAAGGTCTTTAATACACCTTAATTCATCTAACAATCCCTTTATTTGGAGCCTGATTCCTTTTAGGTGAGCACATAGATATTTGATTAAGAGATTTTAATAAACTTTAATAATAAATTAAGGGATTTATAAACTATGCTAACCTCCATCTATGAAGGGCATAATTGTATGGGGTTTATACCACTTAATTTAACATTAATAAACCAAAAATCATATACATCATGGTTGATTCCACTCTGAGATCACATGCATTCAATTAAAGGCTTCATATAATACTCTATCCTCTATGGAGGGTGATTATATTTTGATTGTAAGCCTTAAGATTTATAGGTTAGTAGCTCCCATACTCAGAGCTATGAACTTAGAAATGATTTAAAATTAAATAATCCGTTTCTACCATTTAAAACTAAAATAATTAAAGCCAAATTAATACAAGGTAAAACTCAATTAAATAATCATTTTTGGCCCATAATAAACAGAGACTTCAAATTCATGTAACATAAATATTAAACTCCTATAGGATATATCAAAACGACACAACCCCTTACACATAGATGATTTGCTAGGACTAACAGTTTTAGCCTAGGATAGGCTGGTGGTGTGAATTACTTGTTTGGTGCTTTTCCTAGAGAGCACCCTATATATGTTTATTTATTTTCGTTAATCTTAATGTCATACTTTTAAATTCATATTGATGCATTCACTATAAGCATTAGGTTATTACATAATTGATAATATACCTTATTTTTATATGCTAATGCTTTTCCATTGCTTTACATTTCTTGCAAGAGCAAAAGTAGAATGTACTTAGGACTGATGTGTATGTATGAGTCCATGTATATTATATATTATATATAGATCAACTTATACAATAGCTTGAGCTGTAGAAGAGTTATATATATATATATATATATATATATATGTCCAAAATATGATGTCCTCTCCCTTCGAGAATACACTCTTTTAAAATTTTGTAGAAGACTTGGGGATAAAAGACCACAAGTAAGTATATCTAAACATATGTATATATAGGCTTAGAAATCTAAGTTTATTTTGGTGGAGCCTAGCCATCTTTCTTTCTTGCAGAGTCTGAGTCTATTATATATTTTCAAATCAATCAATAAATTAATTTCTTTTATACACAATTTTTTTTTATTACATTACATCATACATTGCATTCATATGGGTGGTATTTTGCATTAGTGCATAGAGATGTTTTAGGCTTTACTCTGTGCACAAGTTCCAAACATTGTAGGAACATGTAGAGTTGATCTAAGATGATATGGTACTTGGAACCGCATACACAAACAAGTTTACCCTAACATGCATATATATATATATATATATATATATATTTATATATATATATATATATATATATATATATATATATATATATATATATATATATATATATATATATGATGTCCAAAATATGATGTCCTCTCCCTTGAAGAATACTCTCTTTTAAAATTTTGTAGAAGATTTAGGGATAAAAGACCACAAGCAATTATATCTAAACACATGTATATATAGGCTTAGAAATCTAAGTTTATTGTGGTGGAGCCTAGCCACCTTTCTTTTTTGCAGAGTCTGAGTCTATTATATATTTTCAAATCAATCAATAAATTAATTTCTCTTATACACAAATTTTTTTTATTACATTACATCTTACATTGCATTTATATGGGTGGTATTTTTCATTAATGCATAGAGATGTTTTAGGCTTTACTCAGTTTGTAAATACTACCCAGATGAATGACACCTTATAACATCTCAAGACAACAGAAAGTAAATACAATGAATCTAGACTAGAAAGCAACCATCTAAATGGCTATATATGCTTCGTGAATCATATGTACATGTTCCAAACTTTGTAGGAACATGTAGAGTTGATCTAAGATGATATGGTACTTGGAACCGCATACACAAACAAGTTTACCCTAACAAGCGCGCGCGCGCGCACACACACACACACACACACATATATATATATATGCATTTTATTATTTGCAACGTACAATAGCCCACCCATAAGCCTAAGGTAAGGTATCAGGGTTGCCGTTGTTTTATTTTGTTAAGGCTATGGTGTCAAAATTTCTAAGAAAATTTTTGGAGTTTAAATTTTTTTTATGTATATTAATTAACATAAATATGGAGTTTTTAGAGGGTCATCTCATTAGTGTCATTTAAATATAAAGTTTAAATTATTTATCTCAAGTCACTGATTTAGAGTTTAATTTATCCTTTTATATGCTAGGATATAGTTGATTTTATCATACACTACATTTAGAATGATTACTTGTGCATTAGGAAGTTAACTGGTAGTGCATTTCAAGCATGCTTAAGCCTAGTGGTATTTGAACATAAATAAGTACATGCTCAAACCTCTGTCAGCAACCGACTAGGGTCAACCCCTCTGACCATCGTCACTCACCAACTACAGTCCTCCGACCTTCATCACCCTCCATCTTCTATCACTTGCCTACTATGGTTCCTCCAGCAATCGTCGCTTGTTGACTACAATCCCTTTTATCTTCATTGCCCAGATACAACCTTATCAACCAATTGAACAACCCAACATTCTCTTGAGAATGGCTCCCTTACCATTGGATTCTTCCAGCCCACAGTTATGTAATATATTCCATATGATACATTGAGTCAATGCCTTCCCCCCACAGAAGCACACAATTTGTAATTAACTACAAACACTTGGTCAAACCCCATTATGCAAACCTAAGAGCCTTGAGGTGCGGTGGGTGGAGCATCATCAATGATGGGAAGAATCCCATCCTTAATCTAACTAATATGAAGTGACTAGAATCCTAACAACATGATTGTGAGAACAATTATACCCTTTATAAGATGTCATAATCATAAATATATAGATCATTTAGTTAGAATCAACTGAACTTGACATCAACTTTTTAAAAGAAAATAATAAATTTTACATTTTTTATTTGATACTATTTCATTATAAAATATTTAAAAATACTTGTTGAAATTCATTTTAAGTTCAACAGAGGATCTCAAAAAAGACTTGAATCTATTTCTTTAGCTTAAATTTTGATTATTTTTATATTTTTTTTTAACTTGTAATAGTCCAAGTTTTTTAACATGTAATAGTCCAATAAAATATTTTTCTATTTTTTTAAAATGTAATAGTCCTATAAAATATTCCAAATTTTAGAAATTAGGAAGTTAACTGCTAGTGCATTTCAAGCATGCTTAAGCCTAGTGGTGTTTTCAAAATCATACAAAATGATTAGTTTTAAAATTTTACAAATTTTAAACTCCCCCAGTATATGTGTGCACGGTTACCCAATTACAATCACACTCTCTAAGACTCAATAAAAGTATAAAAAGTATGTACTTCAAAAATAGTAAACCTAATCTAATCTGACTTGAAGTATTCAACTATCTAGAGTATGATTTTTTTGAAATATTAGTACACACAAATAATAAAAGAAATATTTTTAATATATGTCAGGAGAAATAGCAGTCAATAGAATAATATTTTGGAATCATCAAAAACACACATAATATGAAAATAATGTTATGAAAACTAAGTTGCAACAATCTCCCCCTTTTTTATGATGGAAAAATAATTATTGTTTGAGTTAACATTCAAAACATTTTTTCTTCTTAGCTCCCCCTAAATGATTGACCAACTAAATAACATGGGGTTCCCATAAAGATTAAAAAACAACAAACCTAAAATAAAAAAGACACCAAATCAAAAACAACTTGAATAAAAAACGTAAGCTCAAACAAAAACACGAACACGAACAAACATTCAAACATACACCCATTTACTCAAAAAATTCAAAACAGACACACAACAAACATTACATACATATACATATATATATCAATCATCAAATAATATTCTGACTCTCCTTTTTAATAATAAGAAAAATGGAAGTAAAACTTGAAATAAATGGTTTCTATAGATAAACCAAAAGAGTTGAAGGAGAAAAGAATTTTAAACTAATTGCAAATATATCAATTTCATAATACAATAAAGGAAATTTTCAAAATTTTTAATCAAAGAACAACTAAGATAAAAAAGTCAACCTGGTTCAATGTTCACTCTAGAAAAATTAAATAGAAATGATTATTCCAAAAATGATGAAATGAAGAGTAGTTAACTTCAATTTCAATATTATATATGATTGTTAATTAGATGGATTTTAATTAGAGATTTAATGATAGAGGAAAGAACACAATAAAAATTTTTCAATTGCCAATATTGCATATCTTTTCAAAGATTGATGGCGCACTTTGTGCATCTTTTCTATTTGGGATAGTTTTGTGCCTCTTTTTACTTTATGAACCATTGTGCATCTTTTTTATTTTTGCACACATTGTGCATTTTCCCCTATTTTTACTTTTTTAATATTTCTAATAATAGCATTCTAAATTCATATTCCTTTAATAACATAAATAAATATATTGAAAAACAAAATAAAAAATAATAAGATATCAATCTTACAAAAATTATAGTTTTTTATGTTTGTTTATAGGAACATGAAATTGATCTCCTTGTCAACATTCATAATTAATTTAATTTAAACTTCTGAATGATTATATTTTGTAAGGAAAATAATTTGTAGAGCAATATAATTTAGAATCCATTCCAATTATCAACTACAAAAGATTTGTATAGTAAAAACATAAACATTTCAAGAGATACAATTCAATAAAAGTAAACAAAATATTTCAACATTTTATTAATATTAAGAGCACATACAAATATATTCTCAAAACATATCATCTCATCAAAATATCTCACATCACATCATCAAGACAATGTCATCACGAAATATGAAAATATTAAACTGAAGAAGCAACATCATAATAGCAAATATAAAAACTCATAAGCAACAATAAGATAGAAGTACATATAAAAATCTTAGGGTCCCTAGTCTATTGGACTTGGTGGATTAAACATTGAAAAATAACAACAAATTATAGCTACATTCATGTTCACCTAGTCAAACTTTCCTGGGATCCACCCATATCTTCATTATAAAGAGCATCCTGCTGGTTAAGATGATTCTCGATTTGATCAAAGTGTTGATCAAAATGAGTTTCCATCCTATCAAAGCGCTTGACTAGTTCCTGATAGAAATTCTGATCAGGTCTAAGTGTAGGTGTTGGGGTAGGAGCTCCCCCTTCTTCCTCAAAATCATCACTCTCTGAACTCTGATCTTGCCCAAAAGTGCCCAATAAGAGGCAGGTGTGAAATAGATAGGATGTTATGTGGGTGGATCATAATGGATCAGGTTGTATTTGTTCATTAGGATGTAGGAAACTAAATATTCTAAAGCCACATTTTCTACCTCTTATGATGTGAAAGTCGAATTTCAAAAAGATTGTAGATGTATTCCATGATGAGTTGGCTTTATCAAAGGATTTTTCAATCATAATCAGATAGGTGATTGTGGACAGAAGTGGAATAATTATTTGATCACCAACTCTAGGGATAATTGTAGTTCTCTAAACATGCTGGATGACCCGGGTAATTTAACTTAGAGTGTAGACCCTAAAATAATGGCACACTTGGGATACACCTCTAAGAATTTTATTAATTTAGTCCAAACAAAATCAGCCTTAGAAGTTAAAGTGTGGGCTCTAATCCCTTGGGTTCTCAAACAAAGAAAGTTGCCTAAATCTTCCTTGGTATTTTCTACATGATATTTTTGAATATAAGAAATAATCATAGAGAGGTCCGCATTAACTCTCATGTTAGCCAAGAAGTATTGGAAATTTTCTTTATGGTGGGTATAAATAAGAGTAAGAATTAAGAAGTATTGAGTCGATGCAAACAAGGGCTTAACAGAAAAGTGAAGATCATCCTGAATGAGAAGTCTAGAAGGGCTAATTTTGGCAGCAAAATATCTTAAATAGGCATCCTCATTTGCTTTAGATAGAAAGTTGTTATCCCCACCACTTCTAGAAGAGGAACCCTTAGAGAGATGGGGTTTCTTGCTAGAACTAACCATTCCAAAGACGATGGCAATAGAGTGATTTGAAATGGATAAGAAAGTGAATGAAAATAATTTCAAAGACACTTCTACATAAAGGGAAATGACCTATTGTATAGTGCAAAACTTGAATAATACATATGATTTTAAAATTGTATGGTTCAAAAATATTTTCATACATATGAACAAAAATGGAAAAAAAAAATGAAACATATTTTAATAAAATGTCATTTACTAGGCATCCTTTAGTACAGACTTTTTGACCATACGATCATACAGATTAATGGGTGTTCATTCAGAAAGATAAGAATATTAAAGATTGTTTTAAAGATGGTTAGATTCTTTCCTCATAGAAACTGACAACTGGATCGTATAAATAAAATACTATTTTATACGTACAATCAACAAATAATAATTTGCTCCAATTGCTAAATCATCCCCATCCGTACTGACAAAACTAGACAAATTATACAGTATGACGATGTCATGATACAGTACATAACCTATGAAAAACTAACTTTTGCGTGCTCAACTTCAAAACATACCATGCACATGCTACTGAATTCGTACGGGACAAAAATAGTTTATACAATATGAACAGGACACTTAGAAAATAAGGCATGATAATAAAACAACCTTCTCAAAACTAATCATTTTTCAACAACTAACATGCTTCATCGTAAAAATATAAACAAAATGAAAAACACACAACTTAACAAAAAAAAAAATAGATAAACAAAGATGAACTAAACAAACATATATAATATATATATATATATATATATATATATATATATATATTACATCAAATTTGCAGAATTTTTAATTTAAGCATTAAGATCAATCACCCCTAACCTGTTTCTTAATGTACTAAAAGTATCAATGTCCAGTTATTTTGTAAAAATATGTATAAATTGATTTTCCCTATTAACGTGATTCAATTCAATCTCTCCCTTTGCTACATGATCTCTAATGAAGTGATGCCTGATGTTTATATGATTGGTTCCAGAATATTGAATACGATTCTTTGAAATACATATGACACTTGTATTATCATAGAAAATTGGAATTATGCTAATTAGAAATCTTATATCAATAACTATTATTTTAGCCAAAGAACTTGTGCCACACAATAACCTAGGATAATATATTTGACTCAGTAGTAGATAAGGCTACTGAATTATGTTTTCTACTAGACTAAGAAATTGAAGAATTTTTTATGAATTGATAAGTTCTAGGTGTACTTTTTTGATCAAACCCTATAACCAGTAAAATCTAAATCAGAATATCCAAAAATTTCAAATGAAGAGCTGTGCTTAGAATACCAAATTCTTAAGTTTTGAGTTCTCAAAAAATATCTCCGAATTATTTTTGTAGCTATCAAATGTGATTCTCTTAGTTCAGATTAAAATCTAGCACATAAATAAACACTAAACATATATCTGATATGCTAGTAGCAAGTAAAATAATGAATCAATTATACCTCTAAATTTCTTTTGAGCAATTATAGATTTTCCCTTAGGGTCCTTATCTAATTGAACTGAATAACTCATAGATTTTCCCTTAGGAGGACTTTACATATTTTCCTAGTTGGCATGCACCACTTTATTGATCCTTAGTAAAGTCTAGTTTTTGTATTCCACTAACAAGTTCTTTCTGGGTAATTTTTCTAAAAATTTTCATGCTAATATGACAAAGTCTCATAAGCCATAATCATAATTCATCAAAAATTATTTTTAGAGAAATAGCATTAGGAGATTTAATACAATTCAAAAAAAAGCATGTACACTTTATTTACCCTAATTCCTTTCAAACATCAATTTCATTTTGGCTTATTATGCAGCTAGTGGGAAAAATTTTTACATTATTACCCTTATCACACAGCTTACTAATACTTAACAGATTATACTTTAAGCCTTCTCAAGTAAAGCATTTTCAATGAAAAAATTATTTAAGTTTCCTATTATATCTGTGCCTACCACTTTCCTAGTGGTATTGTCTCCCAGTGTAGCCTTGCCTCCATTCCTGGCTTCCAGTGATATGAATTGTGTAGTGTCCCTAGTTATATACATCGAACATCCACTGTCCATGTACTAAATGCTCTCATGAGATCTTATATGAGAGTGTTTCTATAACATAATCAAACATTAGTCTTGGAACCCAAATAAATGTGGATTCTCTCCTATTGGCAAAATTAATCTAGATGCATAATTGATATACTTTATTTTATGCATCTTTTGTCTCTATACTAGGTATTATTTATTAGAAATAGTGCAAGTGTTAGATGTATGGACAATCATTCCACAAGAAAATATTTAACTCTAGGAAAAGGATTTTTTAATATATGTGAGTAAAACTATCTTTTCTTAGGTTTTAAAAGTTTTGGTTTGTTATCTGGATTGAAAAATTATTCAGGTGTCGGTGGAATCCTATTTTTCTTAAGTGCTTTTAATTGATCTTTAAAAAATGAGTTTGCACTTTCTAACAAAGCATTATCAACTTTCATATAATGCTCTCTATTATAAGATTCATCCATAAATATTTTGAAATCTTTTTCAAGTTCAGTGTGGGATGATTTAATAGTTCATGCTATTTATTCAATTCATCAAACTTGTCCAATTATTTTATGTGGTTGCTATCAATTAGCACGTGATCTTTCCTAAGGATTTTATGATCTTTTTATAATTTTAGGAAATCTAAGTTCAACCTAACTTCCATCTTTTTTAGTTTTCTATCTTCAGTATGCACTTTCTCAAAAATATCAAATAGCTCTTTATAAGTTTAAGTTACATACCTCTTCTTAATTTGACTAATCAATCTTGTCGATCATCAAACACAGGTTGGTGACTTCCTCTTTTGCTTCTATTTCTTAGAAATTTGAAGTTGAGTCCACCCAAAATGCTCACTATAATATCTTCTTTCCCTTCCTCGTATTTTCTTTCTCCTCATCCTTCTCCTTACTAGGATTGACTTTAAGATTCGGGCATTCAGATTTGATGTGTCCAGGCTTCCTACTGTCATAGAAAATAACATTATTAGAAGCCTTAACAATTTTTTGGAACATACCTTTATTCCACTGCTGACGTCTACTTTACCTCCTTTCTAGAAACTCCTAAATTGCCTTGTCATCAATGCAATATCATCTTCATCCTCAGGCTAAGACTTATCACTCTATGAGTCATCCACTTTCAATGCTATGTTCTTCTCCTTTAACTTTTCACCTACATCAACCTATCTTTGAGTCACTCCTTACTCATAAGCATTAAGTAATTCAAGAATATTGTTATTAAAATAAATAGTTAAATCTTTTGATTCCATTATAACAGTGATCTTTTCATCATAAATAGTAGGCAAACAATGAAGTATTTTATTTACTTCCTCAGCATTCGTTATTTCCCTATTTAAAGCATGTAATGAGGTGGCTATTTGAGTGAAACATGTATACATGTCAGAAATTAATTCATTTGGTCTCATGCGAAACAGTTCATAATCATGTAGCAAAATATTCAATCTAAATTATTTCAATTTGTTCGTCCCTTCATATGTGATACAAAGTCTATCCAAATTTTATTTTCCACTTTTACAGGTAAAGACATGCAGATAGTCTTCAGAGTAAAGTGCAAAAAAAAAACTATTCAAACATTTGGCGTTTACTAATCTAAGTCTTTTTTTTGTATAATCCAATATGCTAAGGATGTTTCAGTTCTAATGCCATCTATAAGCCTAGTTAGCCTAGTGTATCCTTCTTGTACTAAAATTCACATGTGATAATCAAGTGATTGAAGAAAAGTAAACATTTTTGCTTTCCAAAAATTGAAAGGGATGTTATCAAACAAAAAGGGTTTAGTGATTGAATACCCTTCAGGTGAGTTACAGTTTCCAAAAGTAGATATGATCATTTTCTAATGTTATCTAAACCTTAATTTTTGAAATTAGGCTCTGATACCACTTGAAAAAATCTTTATAGGTATTTAGACCTAATGCAATTATCCCAAGGCTAACTAAGAGTGGGGTTAATTGGTTGTTTTAAAAATCTCTTGGAAATTATTTATAGAAACCCGATTTCTATTTTTTAAACAATTAAAAGTTTTATCAATTTAAAATTTTTTCAAACATAAAAATTAAAACATACAAAAAAATAAAAATTCAATAAAATTAGAACAGATAGATTTATAGTGACACGATCCAACTAGATCTACGTCCACTCTCTTAAGACTCCCTATTCAGGAGTTGCACTATTACTAAAGTGACTCTCCTTTTTCTCCCAAAGCAAGGTGGAAATGCCTTTACAAAATACCTCCCTTCCACCAATCCCCGGTGTGGAAGAGTACCATCATCCTATCATACTCTCCAAGTGTCAGAAGAGAACTGTCATTCTTTCACACTTCTCTAAGTGTTCGCAAAAAACAACCATTTTTTGCACTTGTCTAAGTGTCAGAAGAGAACCATCATCCTTTCACACTTCTCCAAGTTTCGGTAGAAAACCATCATCCTTTTAAACTTCTTTAAGTGTATGCAGAGAATCAGATCTTCTCTAAAAATCTTCTCACAAGTAACTCTAAAGAAGAAAGGAAGAGATTCGATAAGACTTATGAAGAGATCCTCACTTTTGGACTACCTCGTGAACCCTTCATAATTTCAACATGAAAGATCTCTCTCCGCACTCTCAAAAACTCTCCAAAGCATTCAAACATTTTCTGAAGAAGGATTTCATCCAAAGTTAGTTTATAGAACTATATATATATAAATGGCATAAAAAATCATTTGGAAAACAAAAATTTTCAATTTCACCATCAATGATAATACACTACGATTGATGATCATACGTACAAATAGTTCAAAATTTTCTCGTGTGATCTAGTATGAATCGATTTCATACTTTGATTGACCTTTTTATGAATTGACATCATACAGTACGATTTGTTCTAAATTGAATAGATTCATCAAATATGATTTAGTACGAAATGATTTTGTACTCTGAATAGTGTACTATACAAAATCCTAGTCATTCCTTTATAATCTATTTTAGTCAAACCATGTTTCATTTGGTATGAAAATGGACTCAATCATTTTATACTCTCAAAGTCAACTATACTATCATATGATCATATAGTACGAACAGTTAAAAAGTTTTACCTATTCATTTGGATGAAAAGATACGTTATCATTTCATACTCTGGACATCATTTGTATGAACCTAAGATCATACAGTCTGAACAGCTTAGGAAAAATTAGAAGTTCGTCAGAACAAACTTGTATGTATCTATTTCATACTATAAAAGGCGTACATACAAAGCTAACTTCATACAATATGAAGAACACTTAGAAATTTTTTCTAGCATGGTTCGATTAACTGCTTTATAGAGGAATAAATTTTCCTAAAATTTTCTCGACGTTTGACAAAAAAATTCCATCTCAAATTGATATCTAAATTTGATGTAAGGCTAAAAGATCTTTGGATGTAACACTTTTATTGCTCGATCCCAAGTCCTTGATGTAAGAAAGTATAGGGTTGTGTAAACTAGCCGATAACCAACATAAAACTTATTGAATAGCCATGACATGGATCTTTTAAACCATTATGTTAATGATTGGGCAATCCCTAGAAGCGACGCACTGTATGATTTTAAAAAAGTGACAAGTGTGCATGCTACATGGATAACCAGGCGCAGTGTTAAATGTGAAAGTGTTCTCACATCATGGATGGATGTTGGAAAAGAAGATAGTCAATAAAACAAGAATTTGGAGAAGATCCAGGAACGTCGGTTCTCTTGCAATAAAATTAATTGATATGATAAAAGATAGAAATGTAAATATTTTATGCATTTAGGAAACTAAATGGGTTTGATATGGGTCAAAAATTAAAATTTTTGAATGACTTAGAAGAATAATTCAAAAGATACCTCTTGAAGAAAGAGATTTTATAGGAGGAGATTTAAATGAACATATTGGTAGAGAGGCTGAGGATTTTAATAGTATTCATGGTTGCTACGGGTTTGAATTGACTAATGTAGTTGGTATGACTATATTAAATTTTTGTCTAGATTATAAATTTTTAATTTATAATATATTATCTAAGAAAAGTGATGAGAATCTCATTACTTATAAGAATATATATAGAAAAACTCATATTGATTATTCTTTAAAAAGAAAATATATCATTTAGGTTGCAAAGTTTGTAATGTTATTTCGAGTAAAGTTTTATGTACCCAACATAAAATATTTGCTTTGGACTTTAAGATGAAGGACATAATATAAATAATATAATAAAATATTATTTTAAGATTAGATGGGGCATTTAAGATTCAAATGTTAAGATTTTTTATATTCACAATGAAGTGAATGTTATGCTAGAAAATCTAACTAGTAATATTTAGATTATTGCGTATAGAGTTTCAAAAGAAAAATCACCTAATAATAAAATTAGTAGGTGGTCAAAACAAAATGTGTAAGAAAAGATAAAAGTATAAGAAGCTTTGTTATAATAATTTGTTTTGATGTAAAAACCCTAAAAATTGGGAATGATATAAAAAGGCTCATAAGGTGTCTAAAAAAGTAATGTATGATGCAAAGATTTTAGCTTTTTACGATTTATATAATATATTGGATTCTAAAGAGGAAAAAGATATATGTATAAGTTAGCCAATAAAAGAGATAGTAGTTAGGATTTAGTTTAAGTGAAGTGAATTAAGGATGAAGATTAAAAAGTGCTTTTTTAGAAAAGGATATTCAGCAAAGGTGGACGAGATATTTTGCTAAGATTATTATTGAAGATCGTGAGAATACGATTTAATTTTGTGACCTTAGCACAGTAAATAAAACGAGAGTTTTTTTATGAGTGTATTAGTAAAACTTAAGTTAGAGAGTCTTTAAAGAAAATGAAGAGTGGAAAAACTATTGGACTTCATGATATTCAAAGAGAAGAGCGAAAATGCTTAGGAGATGAGGGAATATCTTAACATACTAAACTTTTTAATATTATTTTTATGACTAAAATTATGTAAGATGTGTGGAGAATGAGTGTGTTATCTCCTATGTTTAAGAATAAATGTGATACACAAAATTGTATGAATTATAAAGGATTTAAGCTGATGTGTTATATTTTAAAATTTTGGGAGAGAGTTTTGGAGTATATGTTACAAAATGATACTAATATTTTTCAAAATCAATTTATATTCATGTTGGGTAGGTCAACAACGGAAGCTATTCATTTATTGAGACGGCCAATGAAGAATATTAGAGAGAATAGGAAGACTTATATATGCTATTTATTGATTTAGAGAAAGCATGTGATAAAGTTCCAACAGAGGTTATATGGAGTGTTTTAGAAAAGAAAGGGGTTAATAATGCTTATGTTTTATTCATTCAGGATAAGTATGCAAGAGCTGTTACTTCTACTCAAACACAAGGTAGTTTGATCAAGTAATTTCCTGTTGCAGTTCGATTACATCAAGGATTAGTTCTAAGCCCTTATCTTTTTGTTTTCATCTTGGCAATAATTATTAGACATTTGCAATAGAATGTACCCCTGATGTATGCTTTTTTTACTTATGATCTTCGTCTTGTTGATAAGGCCAGAATGGTAGTCAAAGATAAACTTGAATTATGGAGGTCAATCATAAAGTCTAAAGGTTTTTGTTTGAGTCTATCTGAAACTAAATACATAGAGTGTAATTTTAGTAGTAATAGATCTAGTGGGTGGTTTGTGACTTTAAGCGATCAAGTCATTAATAAGTTAATCATTTTACATATCTTGGATGTATTGTTCAGAATGATGGTAAAATAGATGATTGTATTATTAGTAGTATTCAAGTTGGATGGTTGATGTGGAGGAATTCTTCAGGTCTGTTGTGTTATAGATAAGTACCACTTGATGTTGAGATCTACAATGCTTTATGGCACAGAATGTTAACCATTAAAAGAGAAGCATAATATTAAGTTTAGTGAACCTGAGATGAGGATGTTCATGTCGATCACTAGATTTACTCTTAAAGGTAGAATATGAAATGAGCATATCCGTAAAAAAGTTGGAGTAGCTCAAGTGATAGATAAGATTAGAGAGTTTCCTTAGATGGTTTGGTCATATAAAATGGTTGTATTTTGATGACCTTCTTAGGAGAGTAGATGTATTAGATTTTTCCTAAGTTAAGAAAGACAAAGGTAGAACTAAAAAGGATTGGATAGAAAAAAGTAGAAATGACTTTTCTTTGTTAGATTTAAATGAGAATTTATTTCTTAGCATGTCATAATGGAGAAAAAAGATTCATGTAGCCAGCCCCACGTAGTGGGTTAAAGGCTTGATGTTGTTGTTTGCTTATAGAACTTCAGATATTTTTAAACAAGAACCCTAAAACTATATGAAAATAAATGCTTATGATTTTTTTAATGGATTAAGAATTTTTAGTGATTTTTAAAGGATTTATGTTCAGGTTTAGGCGGATAAGCTTATATTTTAATAATAATAAATATTATTGAGCTTTATTTAGTTTTTCCTCAGTGTTTTTAGTGCATATAATTTTTGTAGGTACTAACATTTTAGGTAGAACAACACCAAGCATCGCTAAAAGATGAGGACTCAAGATTGGGCATAATAGGTTAATTTATGCAAGAGTTTGTATTTTTATATTTCTTAAGTCTATGTATTATTAAATGTGCATGCAAGCTTAGCAGCATTGCACCCACACACGAAGGGAGTAAAACATAAGGTTTTAAATTTTTTTGAAGATCATACTAAATGATTTGGATCATACTTTATGATATGTTCATTCATAAATTAATTAAAACACTTAATTTATTAAATTAAAAATTGAGATAAAGATGAACTAATCATATTTTGCGATACTAATCATACAAGATAATTAGTTTATATTTAAAAATACTTATTACCATTTCTAATTAGGAAATATTTTAAAATTTTGAATTTTCTTTCTTCTTAGATTATGATAATAATCATCTTGTATGATATTTAAAAATATTACCTTATTAAAAAGTAAAGATTAAATAATCGAATAAAAAAATAATTATGATTAGATATTATTATGCATAATGTGAGGTTTGTACAATACTAATGGAGCCAAAGCCAAGATGATAAATAATCGTCAAGCTTCATCTTGAATGAACTACCATTCAATTGAACTAATCTTACTATACAACTTTAATATCATACTAGATGATCAGTTAAAAACCTTTGAACTAATCGTATAAGGAAATAGTCATTGTACAGTACTAAAGGGTGAATTGAACTAATCACAGCATATGATCCTCATGTCATACTTTACAATCTATGATGGCTAAATTAAAATTTAGGGTTTTTCTTGGAACTACATATTTAAAGATTCCTTCTTTCATTTTGAAGAGACTTTTAGCTATTTCAAGATTATAAGAGAGTTCTTTATGAGGGGTTGTCTTCTTGAGATAACTTGAATAGTGAAAACTTAAAATTTATGTGAGAAAAGGGGAGATGTTGTTTGTAAGGGATAAGTAGTGTGAGATGTGTTTTCACATTATTGCTTCTAAAAAACTTCTACCTTAGCTCCTCCTTTTGCCTTAGTTGATCTTAAGAGAATCTTTGCAGAAGAAATTTTTGAAGGTCACACATCATAGCCAACTCTGTTGCACTGAGGAAAGTGAAACAGATTTGCAACCTTATCGTGGAAGGTGAAAGTTATTTGGTTCTCAGCAGCACAATTAATGAAAGGATTATTCACCCTCTGCTAGCAAAAACAGAGTCACCAAGGTTTTAGTGCAATGCCTAGAGAAGACTCCAGGGAGTGAGAGTAGGTCATTTGATTGAATCAATATAAATTTGGTGTGCTCAATCTTATATTTTCTTACAGCGCTATAAATTTCCTGCACATTTATTTTCTTGTAAATCTTTGTTTAGATTCATTATTATTGTTTATGAAAATATTTGATATTTGCATTGAATCAACTTGTGCTAAGAAATTAAAATAAAAATTAAAAAATATTTTGACATTTGTTTTTCTAGAATATTAAGAAGAATAAAATATTTCTTTCATCAATAAGTTTCTCTTACCTTTGCATAAATTTGTTTAAGTATTTCAAAGGAGCTACTTTGAAAGTAAAAAAAATTTCTCCACCCCCCCCCCCCCCCCCCCCCCCCCCCCCCCACATCTCTCTTCGTGGGCCTTAGGGAGTTTAAGTGGTTAAATAATCCTTTTTTGAACTGTCAAGTTTAGGTTAGTCAATTGAAGAAAACCTTTAACTAGGTCTATTTTGAACATGGTTGGCAGATTCTGACAATTTCCCTAAATAGTTGGGTTTAACTGATCAAAAAACTAGATTTATATTTTATTGGAGTGGGGGATTATATGTATAACAAAATCAAAAATAATATTTATAAAAATTAAATTAAAGGTAAATCTCTACTACTTAGTAAAGTAGTAACCATAGTGAGTATCACCAAACCAATTCAAATTTTGTTGACCACCAAACTCTAACCAACAAATTTTTTAAAAAAATTCAATCACAAAACACATAAATCCATTTATTTTTAAGCTAAATAAGTATTTATTTAATTTTTACAAGAAAACTTTGAATTCAAAAAGAAGAGGGAAAGATTAAGGGGATGCCTAAACTAGTAACAACCATAAATGGGGTGACCCACATTAGTAACTATGATAACTTCTCCCACTTTCAATGCTTAAATAGCCCCTATATTCTTAGCCAACAACTTCCTTGTATGAGGCACTTAATTAACATAATCGAATGCGTCAACTAGCTAATTAATACATGAAATCAATTTTATAAATACAAAGTCTTACTCATGTAATTATAATAACACATAAAATTTTCACACATATAAATAAGAATAAAATATCAATAAGATTTTTTTCCTTATGGTTTTCAACTTGCTATTGGTGATGAGTCCATTTTGCTTATCTACAATTTTTTTGTACTGATCTCTAATGGTTGGACCCTTTCTATCATCAAGTACTTTTGATGCTTTCGGTACTAGACTTAGCCAACCACAACATTACATCTCTCTTCCTTGTTATGACATTCACTTTCCAATCCTTAAATAATTCTTATCTCATCACCCACTACAACTGTCATAACAAAAATCTTGTTATAGAAATAAAAATTTAAATCTATCACCATCCCATTGCCTACTCAATTTCATAAATCTCTCTATAAGAACCTTTATCAATTATTGGAATATCTCACCCATTATTTGAATTTTATGATTAATTAACATAAAAAAGTTAAGCAGCTCCCCACACCTAATTTGAGAATATGTTGATTAGGATTGATTTTAGTATTGCCTATTTTGCTAAGTATTTACACAATGAACCATACTTATTTCACTCAAATTTCACATCATCCATTTTTCCTTACCTAATCAACATCTCAGCTCAATCGACCTACAAATTCATTTTTTGTATAATTCTATATTAACCCATGACCAATCATCAAGCCCCTTCCTCTCCTTTCTTAATAAAGATCCCACCTCATCTATTGCTTACCAAAATACGTAATCTTTATAACTATTCTAATCTTTATTATTTCCAAAAATCCTTCTCCAATTACCTACAACTAATCATACTCACCCAAACTATCCAACTACACACCCATCTCAACATATAATACAAATTTTCATCATGAATATTATTATTAAACCCAACCCAAATGTTTCTATCCACATAAACACTTTTTCTCACAATCTCATACCTATTAGTGTCACTTAGGCCCTAAAAGATCATGGATTGCATGTTACAATGCTTAACAACTTAATTTATTTTAATATTATACATGGGACTTATTCCATCTATGCCACTAAAATATTTAGTAGATAAAAAATGAGAAATTTGTATTAATCATAATCCTATTGATGACATTAAATAAAGTAAGGGCCACCATGTTATTGAAAAAAATATTTCATAAATGTTCGGACATAACTTAATAAAATCCCTCAACCTTACTATGAAGCTAACAACTCTCTCTTGCACTCTTTAATTATTGGTCCATTTGTAAACTTGACATAAATATTGCTTTCTCAAATGGCATCATTCCTAAGATTGTTTATGTTCTTCTACCACTGGTCCACATTGATAAAGGTTTTCTTCATTGTGCATATAATCATAAGAATATAATATACTATCTTAATCAAATTATAATTGCATTATAATAGGAACTTCAATACTTTTTTGATAATAAAGGTATTTTAAATCAATAATTAAATAACATTATTTAATATTATCATAAGAATATAACAAATTTAATAAGAATTTATGTGGATGACATGATTGTCACTAATGATCATTACAAACATTTTAAATAATTGATCCCCAAAATGCAAACAAATTCTCCTCTAAAGACCATGAAAAAAATCACAACTTCATATGATATTTTCTCTCACATTCAAAATATAAACATACATTTCTCTAATAATGTTAACTTGATTAATACCAAAGCTATTAATAGTAATTTTCCTAAGCCATGCTACTACAAACATGTCAAAATACCAATCTATCGATGGTGACCTCTAATATCTTGCACTGTTTTATCTATATATTTCCTTTACAATCAATGATCTCAGTAAACTCAGGAGTTGTTTAACATTTAAATATTACTTCACTCTTAAATAGATACTTTGTAATTTTAATAGTATAAAAAATAATGGACTTCTCGTCAAGTTAACCTCCTCTCTCACTTTATAAGTCCTTTTTCATAACTAACTGTGATAATTTAAACCACTTGAATAATAATATTGTACAATACTTATTATACCAGAAGATAAGTTGAAATCAAGATCATAGCCCCAATCATGATTAGGAAATATTTTAAAATTTAAAATTTGTACTAATCACGTTCTATGATAGGTATCATAATGCACGATGTAAATTAACTCCTGCCTAAATTAATATTATATTTAGGGAAATAAATTTAACTAATTAGTCTAGTCAAGTCATGCAGGATGATTTGAACCAATCATACATTACAACCCAATCTCTATATTGGACGATATTTATATCATCGTGAGTTGTACTGAATGATAATCTAAGTCATTTGAACTAAGCATATCGGACAATGCTTAATATCATTCTGGACGATTAACTCAATAAGGGGAACTTATCATGCAAAGATTTTTTGTTTGTAAAATACTAATAAGGTTATTTAAGATAATCATATGGCATAATCTTGGACCATATTGTATTATCATCATTGCCATAATTGAATTCTAGGACTTTTTATGGAGTTTTGTATTTGATCTCTCTTAATAAACTTGTTTCAAGTATTTGGATGGTGTGTTTTCTTGAGAAGAAATCTACGAGAGCTTTTGGAAGAAGAAAGGGAGAATTTGTGTGTGAGGAGAAGTAGTGTGAGGGGTTCATACATTTTCTCCAAGCAAGAGTATTGCCTTATTTCCTCTGGTTGTCTCTCTTGGTTTCTTGAGTGGATGTTGGAAGAAGTTCTTCAACTCAAAGATCGTTGAGGTTCTCTACCTTAACCAAAAGGGTGAAAAAGGCATATTAGGTTCTCTGCCATCACTAGGAGGGTAAAAAAGGAGATTTAAGGTTCTTTGCCATCACTTGAAGGGTGAGAATGGAGGTCAAGCTTCTCTGCTTTCACAAGGATGGAGAGAGTGGTCAAGGTTCTCTACCGCACTAGGTTGGTGAAAAGATTGTAATAACATCTCTGCCTAGCTATGGGGGATAAAGCAGAGACACTAAAGTTTTTTATAATATGAGGAGATGAGGACTCTAGGGAGTAGACGTAGGCCATTATTTGACTGAACCAATATAAAATTTTTTGTGTTTTCCCATTTTTTTATTTTCTACACTTTATATTTTCTGTATTTTATTTTATGATAACTACTTCTTAAAAATTTGTAATTGATGCTTCATAGTATTGATTAAAATATCACCATTGTTATTATAACTTTTGATAAAATTATTTACTTCCTCATTTGGTGATAAGTGTTGCTATTTTTAAGCTGTTAAAAATCTTAAAATCAAAAATAATATTGTGTTTTCTAGTAGCATTTTTTAAATTACCAATTCCCCCTTCCCCTTTTGGTGTGTCTCAGTTCACATAGGCTTAACATCCTACTTCAAACTTTTAATTGATATTAGAGAAGTTCTCATAAATAGTGTTTTAGAAAACTTAGAGAAAAATGATCCCTGACACATTTTAGAAATAAGAACACTATGGAAGGCAACTTTATAACACGTCCACCTTTATTTATATGATACAATTTGTTTTTTAAAAAATCTTCATGTCTACTTTCTTGCAATCTATTAAGTTTTGCTTGTGGTTTTTAGTGCAAGAGGGTTATATTGCACCCTCTTATTTTATTAATGGAATCAAAATTCAGGCACCATTTAATAAATGGAGCAAAGAGGATATGGTCCTAGCTCGACTGAATGCAAAGTTTTGAATTTTTTTTCTGTGCTCTTAAGTCTAAAAATTATGTGAGAGTCTCTACCTATACCACTAGAAAGGACATTTGGATACAGTATGTTTTATACATGAAGGAACTAGTCAGGTCAAATAATCTAGTTTTACTATTCGGTTCCATAATAATGAACTTTTTAACATGAAACCTAATGAAAGCATTTAAGACATGTATACTAGGTTTACACTAATTGTGACATCTCTATATGTTTCAGGTAGAGAGCTTTTGAATTCTGGGAAAGTGAAAAAAATTCTTTAATGTTTACCTAGTAATTATGATGCTAATGTTACTTCCATTTGTGAATCAAATGACCTTAACATTTCTTGTATAATTAACCTGCTAGGCTCACTTATTGCCTATAAGGAAGGTGGGAGTCAGAGATTAGAGATGTAAGAGATAAGAGCAAGAAAAAGGAGATGGAACTAGAAGTAAAGGAATAAAAAAGTGACAACCCTGTAACTGAGAAAGATGATGACATTATAGTTATAACATGATAATTACAAAACTTCCTGAGAAGAAAACAAAAATGCCATCCGTAATGAAACAAAGGAAAATAAAAATAAGAGTTTCAAACTATCATCTGATATAATTTGCTTTAAATGAAGAAATCCTAGTCACTTGAGGAGGGCTTTTCCCAACTTAAAATCTCTTTAAATCAAGGAGAAGAGTAAAGAGAAGACAATGTTTAAATAGTAAAGCAACATATATTGAAGCTATTTTGGGAAAACTCCACTTTGAATTCATTGATAACACAATTGAAAGAGAAGGTAACTAATCTATTCATTATAATAGATAATAGTATTGATCATTTTGAACAAGATGAGGTATGTGAGCATTCGTACAATGAATTATTTGATGTTTCTGAAAAAATTTCATAATAAATATAGAAAGCTTAAGAAAATGTATGCTAGTTTGAAGTCTGATATCTCAAGTTTATATAAAGAGCATGATAGCCTTAGAATATATCATTATACAATAAAAAATGAGCATATTTCTTTACTTTATGAATATGATGCATTAAACTAGAAGTACGTTTGTTTACCCAGCACATATAAAACCCTGAAATCAAAACATCTTGAAATAGAAAATGTATATAAATAATTAAAAATATTTGCATCACAACTAGATTGTAGTATGCATTCATTATGATTGGAAAATGTAAATCTTGAAAGTATAAAACAATTTTTAAAAGCTAAAATCCATGCACTGTAATTAAATAGAGCACAACTTACATTGACAAAATATTATAATCCCATATCATTGCATGCATCAAATAACCCTATGAAGAGGCATCACAAAGAATGTTGATTACTGAACCCTTTTTGAGGTGTCAGGTGTCATTCTTTTGGCATGCAAGTCATATAACTTGTACTTGTATGATACACCATAGAAAACATCTAGTATAAATACGTAACCACTTTCATGATAGAATAGCATGCATTCAAGTCATGTATTAATGCATATAATAGAAACCAAACTCATTTGGTTTCACAAATGTAATATGTGATTGAATTTTTTGAATTGCTCTCACAAAAGGCCTAGTGAGAGCATGTGGTACCTAGATAGTAGATGCTAAAGATACATGACTGGAGACTTGAAGCAATTCATCACACTAGTGGTCAGGCCATGAGGCAAGGTAACACTTGGAGATAATTCCATTAGCAAAATGGTAGGCTTAGGAATGATCGGCAATTCTAAGAATTTCATTATTGAAAATGTATTACTAGTAAATGGTTTGAAACATAACTTTCTTAATATAAGACAACTGTGTGGCAAAGGCTTTCACATTATTTTTTTTTTTTACTAGTTATATGATTAGTTTAAATGTGGACAATATTTTAGAAAGAAATATTAGTAATAATATTTAAGTGCTTGATTTAAACTGTATTGAATTTACAAATTATCTTTTCTTGAAAATAATTACTGATGAATCCTAGTTATTGAATAGGAGACTATGCCATGCAAACATGAAAAACTAATAAAAATAACCCAAAAGGACATAGAGGAATACAAAAATTAGATTTCTCTAAGGACCACCTTTGTGATTCCTATCAACTTTCAAAACAAAACAAAACATACTTTCAATCAATTGAGGACATTACCACCTTTAGACCCTTAGAAGTCCTTCCCATTGATCTATTAGATTTGATTAGTACTGCTAGCTTATGATGGAAAATATATAGATATGTGATTATTACTGATTACTCAAGATTTACTTGGATTATATTTGTATCACATAAGAATCAATCATTCATGTTATCAAGCTCTGAGGCACACAATGGCTCTATTCTAAGAGGCAATTTTGAGGCAATTCTGAGGGGTTCTAGGGTTTTCATCCCCGATCCATTTTTTCTTTGTCTCTTGCATTTTTTAGTGGATTTATCTGTTCATCTTGCATCTATGGTTTTTTTTTCATCTTATTTTGGCTTTTGTTCCTTGGTGTGTTTTTGGGTCTTGAGGTTTTTATGAGATGACCACTATGTCGTCATCTATCTCTCTGCCTACTATTATTTCAAATGGTAAGTCTCATTCTTTTAAGGATGTGTTGGCTGGCTCATCTTCTTCTTCTTCTTCTTCTTCCAAACTTCTTTTTGTTCACTCTTCTTATAAAAGGCAGTCCGGCATTATTGCTTCAGGATTCTATGGTTTCTTTGTTGGCTGCACCTTTTGCGCTCACTCTTGTTGGCAAGTTCATGCTTAGGCAGCTAAACATAGATGTTATTTGTAAGTTTTTTCTTAACCTGCAATTATTTGGATCATTTGATGTCAGCTTATTGGATTTCAGACATATTGTGAATCAACTAAGTAATGATTTGGATTATAGTCCCATTTTTTCTAGGAGGGCATATTATATTCAGGGTTATCAAATGAGATTATTGAAATGGACTCCAGAATTTGATGTGCATGAAGAATCTCCCATAGCTCCTGTGTGGATTTCTTTTCCAAATCATTATTTACATTTTTTTCAATTCTCAAGTCTTATTCATCTTGGCTTCTATCTTTGGTAGACCATTACAAGCTAATCAAGCTACAACATCCATTTCTCAGGCGTCTATAGCTCGTGTGTTAGTTGAATTGGATATATTAAAGAAGCATCCGAATGAGGTCTGGAATGGTTTGAAATGTAACGACTATTTTAAAAAATTTGAATTAAAAAATTTACTTATTTTTTGTTCTTATTTTAAGATGCATGGGCATGGTTTAATTGCTTATTATAAGTTTCACCCGCAGCTCCGGAAGGAAAAGGATTCTTCTAAACCTTTGCATAAAAGTGTTTTACCTTTAGATGAATAGGATTTTACTACCCATAATCCTAATGGTATTGTGAGTAATGCTTCTTATGTGCAATATTCTATTAAAGATACCCTTATTTTGGATTATGTTCAAGTTGAGCATAATCCTACTATTACTGAGGTTTTGAATCAAGCGCAAGAAGTCAGTCTAAACTCTATCTCTTATTTACCTATTGTTTGTCATAATGAGAAGGATCAAAGCATTGATACCAACCTAAATAATATTTCCATTTCTATTATGCCTCTCATCAAGGCTGGATTGATTAATAATATTGGTGTGGATGAGGATATTGATCAAACTGATGTGATTGTTTAGTATATGGTCCAAATTGAAGTGGTAATGGAGATAGGTGGTAATATGGTGAACAATGAAACTGATGTGGATGGTAGAGTTTTTTATGAGGAAGGAGAAATGCCTCTTTCTAAGGGGAAATCAGGTTTGATTAATGAAATTAAGGTTCCTTTGAATGATCAATATCATAGTGATGCTTTTACTTTCACGGAGGATATGAATATGTTGGTTAAATCTTTTGCTAGAGATTATAATGATATAAGTTATACCAAGGGTCGTGGTAGGAGAGGTAGTATGCAAAAGAATTTCATCTTATAATCACCTAGAAACACCCATTCGCATACTTCTCATTAACCTCTTATTTTTTATGTTTAATGCTATTATTTGGAATGTTAGGGGCATTGGATGCCAGTCTTCTAAGTTTAGAGTTAAAAATTTAAGTTGTATTTATAATGTTTTGATTCTTGTCTTACTTGAGCCTCTTATCTCCGCTAATAAGTTACTTGGTACTGTTAAATTTCTTGGATTTAAATATGCCTTTTCAAATGTGGCCAATAAAATTTGAGTATTTTGGAAAGATTTTTTTCAGGTAGACATTATTGGTGATTTAACTCAAGTTTTATGTTGTAATATTAAAAGTTCTAATTTTTAATGTTGTGCTTCTTTTGTTTACGTTGCTTCCTCTTATTATACCAAAAATATTTTATGGGATCAAATTACTCAATTTCAAAGTATTTGCAACCTACCCTGGATTGGTGGGGGAGACTTTAATACTATAGCTAACCCATTTGAACACATTGGGGATTCCATACCTATCTATCATTCTATGGAGGATTTCAATAGTATGATTATGGATTGTAACTTAATTAATATTAGTTTTTCTGGTAATAACTTTACTTGGCATCATGGGCATTTATGGAAAAGGTTAGATAGGGTTTTATTTAATGACAACTGGCTTAATTATTTTGAGTCTATTAATATTGAGCATCTTAGTAGGACCCTCTATGATCATTCTCCTTTTTTTATTAACATTAAACCTAGAGTTTGGGGTGCTCCTTCTCAATTTAGATTTCAAAACATGTCATTTCTGCATGATTCTCTTATGAATTTGGTTAAGGATAATTGGCTTTCCACCTTATATCCAAATAATTCTATTTTTGGTATGAGAAGGTTATGGTTTAAGCTAAAAAGGATTAAGCTTGTTTTAATTTTGTGGAATCATAATATTTTTAAGAATCTTTTTCTAACATTTTAATACATAAAGATAAAGTGAATTCTTATGAGACTAAGCGTTAATTGTAGCCTTCTGAAGCTAATTTTTGTTTATTGAGAGAGGCTAAATATTATCTTTTTAATTTATAAGCTCTGGAGGAAATGTTTTGGAAGCAAAAATAGACTATCAAACATCTGGTTGAAGGTGATAATAATAGTAAATATTTTCATGCATTGGTTAAGAGGAATTTTGCTATTAATCGTATTCTTAAAATTAATCGAGTTGATGGTTCAATTACTGAAGATGGTGTTGAAATTTCTAATTTAGATGTTCAACATTTTAATAATCACCTTAATAAAGCTTTTAACCCTTCTATTATTGACAATCCTTCTATCATACCTATACTTAATTCTCATGAACATAATGTTCACTTATCTAAACATCCTTCTTTGGAGTAGGTTAAAAAAACTATTTTTGGGATGAATGGTGAGTCGGTTGGAGGGCTGGAAGGTTTCACTATGAGGTTTTTTCATAAAATATGGCATATTATTGGTACTGATCTATTTTTTGTTATTAATAACTTCTTTGATGGTATTCGTATTCCTAAGTTTTTAACTTCTACTACTATTATGCTTATTCCAAAAAAAAAAGTCTATTAGTACTTGAAATGATTTTAAACCTATTAGTCTTTGTTCCATTTTTTTTAAATTGCTTTCCAAAATTTTGATGAATCGTTTAACAGTAATTTTGCCTAAGATTATTTCCCCCTTTCGAATGGGCTTCATTAAAGGGCATCCTATTGCTGAAAATATCCTTTTGGCTCAAGAATTTTGTAAAGATTTAGATGTTAAGGTTAGTGGTGGTAATATAATTCTAAAACTTGATATTTCCAAGGCGTATGATAATATTGATTGGAATTTCCTTTATGATATTATGAAGTTATTTGAGTTTAATTTAAATTTTATCAACCTTATCAAACTTTGCATTGAGTCCTTATTTTTCTATCATTACTAATGGTTAGAGTAATGGTTTTTTTAAGGCTTCTGATGGGCTGAGACAGGGTGATCCCATTTCTCTCGCCCTTTTAATATTTGTGTCGGAGTAACTTTTTCGAGGTTTTTCCGATCATTTTGAGAAGCAACCTTGACTTCATTACAGAACTTTAAGTGGTTTTCATATATCTCACTTATGTTTTGCTGATGATTTCATCATTTTTATGAATGCTTCGATTAATAGGATTCATAGACTTTTAATGTTCTTTCAACTATTTGAATTGGTGAGTAGCCTGGCTCTTAATAAACATAAGTGTTGCTTTATTTCTTTTAAGAAAGTCTATTTTAATCATATTGGGGCCATCAAGAATTTAACTAGTTTCAGTCATGGCCTTTTGCCTTTAAAGTACCTTGGTGTGCCTCTTTATAAAGGTAGGAAGAAATCCTTTCTTTTATATGATTAAATTATGGTTGTGCAGAATAGACTTTTTTCTTGGGATTCTAAATTGTTAAGCATTGGTGGTAGATTAATTCTTATCAAGAGTATCCTTTGTTCTATACCTATTTATTATTTTTAAACAATGTTTCCTACTTAGGCGATTTGTAACAAGATTGATAGATTTTTGAATAAGTTTTTTTTTTTGGAAAGGGGCTAGTAGCACATCTAAATTCCATTAGTCCACATGGGATAAATGATGTGGTACGTTGGATGAATGTGCTTTGGGGTTTATGTATTTGAATGATTTGGCTTTCACATTCTCTTTTACGTTATGGTATAATTTTCATGCTAATTTGAGCCTTTAAGCTAATATTATGGTTGCCAAATATTATGGGGGGAAGCATCCCACCATGTGTTGTTTTAGAAAATGTTCTCTAAAGTTTGGCAATTTCTTTGCAAAGTTAAATGGGTTGTTGAGCCTTTTCATCTTTTGGGGTCTTGTTAGTGGTAATATTTTCTTTTGGCAGGATAAATGGTTGGGGGTCAATATATTGATTCTATTACAAATACTTCCTCCATTGCCACTATTAAGGTTGTTTATTTTTTAACTGATAGTGGTTGGGATCTTGAGAAACATTCTAGTTGTCTTCCTGATTCTATTTTTCAACAAATTTTGAAGATCCCTCTTAACACTAATTCTAATGATGTTCAATTATGTGCTTTGACTAAGGATGGTATCTTTAGACTAAAGGATGCTTGGAATTCATTTAGAGTTAAAACAGAAGCTTCCAAAAATTTTCATTTGATATGGCATAAAAGTATTCCCTCTATGATTTCTATTTTTTTCTGGAGAATTTTAAATAGGTTTATTCCTACAGATAATAATTTGATTAAAAGAGGTTTTATCCTTCCATGTAAATGCCAATGTTATTACCATATGGATAGTTTGAATCATGTTTTTATTTCAGGTCCATTAGCTATCAAAGCCTGGACTTATTTTGATGACATTTTCTATTTAAATTATTTTAATGCCACTACTTCCATTAATTCTTTACTTAAGTGTTGGTTTTCTAATTCCAAAGGTCAAATCAAAAATATCGGTCCCTGCCTTATCCATTATTGTTTATGGTTGGATAGGAACAATTCTCGTTTCAATGGTGTGGTTATGAACTTACATAGAATTATTCAAAATGTAAAAGATAAGGTTGTGGCTCTTTATTCTGCTAAGTTAATTTCTATTAAGAATTTTAAAAACTATCTCCCATCTACAGCTGAGTTGGGTGTTAAGTTGGAGATGGATGTTATTCATAAAGTCCCTAGGACTATCTTTTGGATGAAGCTTCCCTACAACTTTATTTGTTAAATGTGGACGGTGTTTACATTAATTCTATTTCGGGCTATGGTGGTATCATCAGAGACTCTGATGGTAATTGCATTCTAGATTTTGCTGGTCTTTTAGATAATTGTGTTTCCAATATTGCTACTACCTATGCTATTTTTCATGGTTTAAGACTTTGTTTCTCTCTTGATTACATTAATCTTGTTTTTGAGGTTGCTTTGAATTACTCCTATCAATTTTTTAACTCAAGGGATGATGCTGTCTATTCATCTAATTTATTTTATATGAGGAAGGACATTAAAAATTTCTTAACCCTATTAAAATGTTCTTTTTATTTTATTCTTGTGGAGGGTAATGCTTGTGCCCATTTGATTACCAGGTGGAGATGTAGTTTGGATTCTATCATTGATTTCATGGTATCTAATCTCCCCCTTCATGTGAAAGGCTTTTTAAGATTGGATAAGATTAGTTTACCTTATGTTAATTATTAATGTTGTTGTGGTTGTTGGTGTTTGGTTAGTGTTTTGGCTGGGCTATTTGCAACCATCTCATTTTTATTGCCTGGATGGTTAGTTTGTCTTTCTTGGGTGGCTGGGCTCTCTATCTTTTTCTTGGGAGCATTTTATACCTATTTCACCCAGGTTGGAATTTTCTGTGTATGGGTGTGGTTCTTATTGCTGCCGGATTATTAGTGCGTATTCTTGGAGTTTTTTGAGCCTTGGTGTTTTTCCTTCTATTGTGGCTTGTTAGCATGATTAGATCTAGTTGTATGTTGTTCTCAGTGATTGTGTTGGTATTTCTTGGAACCTTTTGAGATGGGTTGTTGGTGCTTTCAAGTGTTTCTGGATCTTAGTTTTTTTGGTATCTTTTAATGACCAAAATTTTAGTAAGGGTTATTTGATGCCCTCTTCTCACTTGGGGGTGTTATTTCTGGATGCATAATTTTTGTCAGATTATCTTTGGAATAGTCATATAATTCTTATGTATTATTTTATGTATCTGAGATGGTGGAATATGGGGTGGTACCCCATTGGTACTGGTTGCATTCCTTATGGTGATTATTCATTTTGTTATTGGTATTTTATCCCTAATATCTTTTATTACTTTTATTGTTTTAGTTTTTTTTTTGTGTATTTTCCTTTTTTGCAGAATGGGCTTTGTGAAGATGATCGTGTCGATGTTTTGCTGGTGGGGTATCTAGAGAAGAATGCTGATCTTCGTGGAACTATGGTTTTTGGGTGCTCTCTCTTGTGAACCGTAGAATGTACCTAGGTTTTTTTGTAATTTTGTTTAGCAGGGAACTCGAGCTTTTAAGATTTTTTTTCTTTTACTTTTTATAGCTCTTCTAAGTAGTAGTGAGCTTGATTTCCCTTTAAGGACTTTATATTTATTTCTTTAATAATCACATAGGTCCCGCTGTGGGTTTTCCCTTAAAAAAAAAGAATGAATCATTCAAGAAATTTAGGACATTCTCTATATGGATTAAAAAAGATGGATACAAAATTCTAACTATCCATAGTAAACATGATGAGCAGTTTGAAAATGGCATGTTTGAATAATTTTATAAGGAGCTAAGCATGGAATACCATTTCTCAGCTCCAAAACCTATCAAAAGAATGGTTTGCTATAAAGAAGAATAAACCCTGGTAGAAGCTGCTAGAGCCATGCTAATTGAGTTTTCACTTTCTAAGTATTTCTGGACAAACGTAATGAATATTGATTTGTTATATTCAAAATAAGGTTAATATTAAATCAAGCTCAATAAGACACTCTATGAATTACTCAAAGGAAGAACACCCAATCACTCTCACCCAAATTTCTTTGGATGTAAGGTGGTCATTCTAAGAATGAAAATCTCCATTATGAAAATTTTATCCTAAATCTGATAAAAAAAATTTCCTAATATACTCAACAATAGGTAAATCCTATAGAGATTTCAATAAGAGGACAATAGCGGTAGAGGAGACCATCCATATAGTATTTGATGAATCTGATAGATCCATCGAGCCTAGGTTGGAAGAAATAATTATTCAGGTGACTGAAGGATTAGAATCTATGATCTAGAAAATAGAGATGAGACTTAGACCTCATTGCATAGATATTGGAGTTATTCATCTTTTCATTCTAAGGGCCTCATCCTTGGAGATCCATCAGTAGGAGTAAGAACTAGGCATGGACTTACAAATGAGGTTAGCCACTATGCTTTTATCTCTATGGTAGAATCCTCAGACATATATTAAGCTTTATCGGATGAATTATGGATCCTAACTATGCAAGAAGAGTTGAATCAATTTTTAGGAAAGATGTTTGGGAGTTGGTTAATAGATTCAAAGACTAGAGTATTGTAGGATCCAAATTAGTTTTCAAGAATAAGATGAATGATTCTAGCTTAGCAATTAGAAATGAGGCAAAATTAATAGCTAAGGGGTATAATCAAGTTAAAGGAATTGATTTTGTGGAGACCTTTACCCCAATAGCTTGACTCGAAGCCATTAGAGTGCTACTAGCCTTTGCTTTCTTTAGTTGATTTAAGATGTATTATATGGATGTTAGAAGCACCTTCCTAAATGGGGTAAAAAAAGAAGATGTATATGTTGTGCAACCCACAAATTTTGATAAATCTAAATTTCCTAAACACGTATTCAAACTAAAGAAGGCAATGGATTGAAGAAAATAGCTGGAGCTTTGTATGAACTGTTGAGCACTTTCCTCCTAGATAGAGCCTTTGTTAAGGGTAGTATAGACACCACCCTATTTCTAAAGGATGAAGGAGAATATCTACACATTGTTTATATTTATGTTGATAATATAATGTTTGGATCTACAAATAAAATTTTTTTGTAATAAAACTTCAAAAATATTTAGTGAGGAGTTTGAGATGGGGATGATCAGAGAGCCTAACTATTTAAATAATTTATTGTGAAGCAAAGGAATAATGGAACTTTCCTTATCTAATCAAAGAATAATAAGGACATTCTTAGAAAATATAAGAGGTATAATGTTAAGGCAATAAATACTCCAATGAGCTCCACCAATCAATTAGATAAGGACCCAAATAGAAAATTAGTTGTTTATTAAAGTACAGAGGGATAATTGGATCACTTCTTTTCTTGACTACTAGTAGACCTGATATCAAGTTTAGCATATGTCTTTATGCTAGAGTTCAGGCTGATCCTAAAGAATCCCATATGAGTGTTGTTTAGATAATTCTTAAATATCTTATTGGAACCCAAAACCAAAGAATCTTGTATCTTAGACATATTACTTTTTCAAAATCATAGCATATTATGTTTTAGTCTTTATAGGATGTAGGGTTGATAGAAAAAGTACATCTGGAACCTGTCAGTTCATACAACCTTCTTTAATCTACTAGTCCAGTAAAAAATAAAACTTTATAACCAGATTTACCACCGAATAGAATACATTACTATAGGGAGCTATGTTACTGAAGTCTTATGCCTTAAACAACAAATTCTTGACCATGAACTCCTAGTCGGCACTATTATAATGATATGTGATAATACCAATGTCATCTTTATTTCAAAAATCAAATCCAACACTCTATGTCAAATATATGGATATTAGGCACCATTTTATTAGAGATTATATAACTAAGGGGGATATAGAGTTACATCATGTAGTTACTAAAAGTCAATTGACATATGTCTTTATAAAACCCCTAGCTTTTGAATCTTTTAATACCTTGAGGACTAGACTAGGTGTTATAGATATTGATGCTTGAATCAGGATGATTTGGATATTTGAAACATACATATTTTTGCAAATGGCCAATGTAAAGCAATCAAGAGCTCTCATTGGACGCTCCTCCTAATGTCTCGTGGATCTTTGCTTTTGTAAGCAACTAAAGAAGAGTCAAACAATCTTTGTAAGGCTTCCAAATCACACCCTCAAAAATAATAAATCATGAAGTTTTACACTTCCAGGTACTCACTCTCTTCACTTGTACCACCTTTCAATTCATTCTCAATCTTGCTTCTCCTTTCAACCTTGAATTCCTTGAATTCTTTACAAGCATTTAAATCAACAGTGAGGGCATTTCCCTCCAATCCTATGTCAATAGATGGCCTATTGAAATCACTTATCAAGACTTTGACCAATTTCAAAATTTCTCGACCACTAGAGAAAAAGGTTCACTCTTTAGCTTGTCTCCCTAACTATGATTGGACCCTTACTAACACCACCCTTAGGGTGTTATCTATTAACTACCACATTCCTTATTTTAATATCTTAGTTCAAGATGTTTGAATTATATAATATATCCTTTGAAATTCAATCATTCCAAAAGCTAGTGATGTGATAAACATCACACCTCTTCTATCCCTCACCACCTATTTTATAATGGCTGAAATTAATTTTTATGTAGCTTATTTAATTATTTAATACATTAAGAATCTTACCTGCATTCGAGATCCTTGAAATAATAGAAAGTCAAATCTTGCCTTAGGCTACATCATTTCCTTTGTCCTTGAATCCAAATATAATTTCCAATTCCCTGTACCTCCAGACCATCTTCAAATTTTCTACTCAAACAGCTCCTTCTGCATCATCCATAGCCCATATAGCTAAAAAGTTCACTATGTTGATCTCGATCTAGAGGAAGTGGAGGGGGGTCCCACACCAGCACATGCTCTAGTAACAGCACTTGCTCAAGAGCCCTCTTAGTAAGATATACACTTTCAGAGATTTATCAGTGGGAGACTTGCATATTTCCAACCACCAAATCCTCCACCTGATCAGGGCCCTTCTTATTTTTAATGTTTTTTTTTTTTTTTGTCTCTATTTCCTTTAATTTTCATTATATTGTTGGCATTATTTTGGTATCATATATGATTATTCCTCCATTTTGGTGATGTCAAGGAAAGGTAGCCTATTGTTGATACTTTATACTTATTATCTTACTATGATTAGTTCACTATTTTGGATTTTATTTATTTCTTATTTCTTTTTGTGTGTATGTTCTTTTTATTCCTCATTTAAAAAAATGAAAAATGAAAAAAAAAAAAAAAAAACTTCTTATTATTTTTAAAATTCTAACTAGTAAGGGGGAGCTTAGGACATAGCAAAAAATTTTTAAGTTTTTTAACAACAATGTTTTTCATTATCAAAAAGGAGGAATTATTACGAACTTATACCCAAGTCTTCTAATTTTGATGATAACAAATATTATTGGATTCTTTACCATGTTATCTGTTTCTATTGTTATTGTTGCATATCTATGTTTCTAGTGCACTAACAAATTAGTTCCACTTTATACTATGTAAAATTGATTAGCTCAAAGTTTGGTAAAATAAGGTTAATTATCATGAAGAGTCTGTATTTCTTTTTAAATTATTTCTATGTTTTTTGAGTCAAATCATATATTTGATCGATGTTAAACTTGGTGATCGTACACATACACACTAAAGGGATTGACACAATATGAAAATTAGGAGTTTAATTTTTTAAAATAATCATGAAATATGATCCATATAATATTTTTTAAAATGGAAATTTTTATAATTAAAGCCATTTAAACTAATCATATTGTATGATTTAGATCATATAAGATGATCACTTGAAATCAAGATCCCAACTACTAATCATAATTTAGGCAATACTTTAAAATTCAAAATTTATACTAATCGGATAGTATGATAGGTATCATACTATACGATATAATTAACACTTATTTAAATTAATCATATAATTAGTGAAATAATTTTGCCCATTTGGTCTAATCAAATCATATAGGATAATTGGAGCTAATCGTACTATACAACCCAATCTATGCATTGGATGATATTTATATCACCTCCAATTGTAATGGATGATAATCCAAGTCATTTAAACTAAACATACTAGATGATGCTTAAATTGTATTAGTCGATCAGCTCAATCCATTGAATTTATCGTATAGCACCTTACACTTTGTACAATAATAATAGGGTTATTTGAGCTAATTGTATTATATGATCTTGGATCATATTGTATAATCAGCGCCACTAGAATTGAATTTTAGGGCTTTCTATGAAGCCTTATATTTAATCTCTCTTAAAATACTTGTTTTAAATATTTTCCCGCTAAGTATTTGGAGAGTGAAACCTTGGAGAAAAAATCTAGGAGAGATTTTAAAGAATAAAGGAGGAGATTATGTGTGATAGAGTAGCGTGAGGAGTTCACACGGTTGCTCCATGTAAGTGTACTTCTCTATTTTCTTCGGGTGTATATCTAGGTTTATTTGGTTGCTCTAGGAAGAAGTTCTTTAGCTCAAAGACTGTTATGATTCTCTTCTTTCACTAAGAGGGTGAAATAGGAAGTTCAGGTTCTTTGTAATCACCCGGAGGGTGAGAAAGGAGGTTTACGGTTCTTTGTCATCAATAGGAGTGTGAGGAAGGAGGTCAAGATTCTACCATCACCTAGAGGGTGAGAAAGAAGGTCAAAGTTCTTAGCAGCACCAGGTTGGTGAAAAGATTGTAAGGGATTCTCCATCTCACTGTGGGGCTAAAGTATAGATACTAAAGTTTAGAGCAATACTCATAGAGGACTCCTGGGATTAGATGTAGGTTAGTATTTCTCTTAACCACTATAAAATTTCTTATGTCTTCTTTCTAGTTTTTAATTTTGTACTTTACATTTTTTACATTTTTTTTTTGTGATAATTGCTTCTTGAAAATCTTTGATTAATGTTCATTATGTTTATTAGAACATAATCTTTGTTATTGTAACTTTTGATAAAACTATTTGCTTATGCATTTGGTGTTTTTAATTTTTTGTTGTTAGAAATAAAAAATAATATTATATTTGAAGTAGGATATTTAAAACTACCAATTCACCCCCCCCCCCCCCCCCCCCCCCCCCCCCCGCCTCTTCTTGTGTCTAGGGATAGTTCAGTTAGGATTAACACTATATATAAAACTTTCAACTAGAAATGATGTGATTCTAGAAATAGAGATTAATGTGAAGTATAATAAATTATGAAGCTTACTCCATAGAATATTACTTTGGTGAAGGAATTTTATATATGGGTTAGGGTTTCAATTTTCTTCAACAGCATTAGATATATATAATAGGAAACTTGAAATTAAGTTAAAAGAAAAAATTAGTTATTTGAATGAAATCATACACTTCTTTCAAAATCTAGTCTAATGGGTATGTGACAAACTTAACAAAGCCCTACAAAATAGTTTGTTGAGGCCTATAAATTATTAATTAAATTAAATATAAGCTATTAATTAAGTATAATAATTTGCATAACTTTATTCTAAATACATATTTCTTATTGCTAACATTATTTCTTACTTGTGTAGCTTTGTATTTATCCATTACCGTGTCTTTTTTAATATATTTATTTCCTCTCACTAATTGCAAGTGGATCCATCAACTATGGGAGATCGGGTAAACTAGTGAGTAAAAGAAAACCAAGAGTAGTGATTGGGAGAGGCTAGCCGACCAAGAGAATGTTTTTAGGGAGGAGACCATGATGGAGCTCTTCATGCTTGGAGTACAAAACAAATTAGTGAGGATATGCTCTTGTGATTTGTGGTAAGAACTTCGATGGAGGTGAAGGAGTTGAAACCTAAGGTTGTTCATGAAAAAGGTGGATTCAAAGAAGAAGGAAAAAGCTTCTAAAAAGGTTGGCAATTTCTAGTGATGACACAGTTCTAATTAGGCTAATTAGTAACTTACTAATTTTTTATTCATATAATTGAATAATTAATATAATTTTTAATTACCTAAATCTTGAATTTATTAGCTTGTGTTTTTATTCTAATTGTAGGAAAATTTAGATTTAAAACTATAGTAACTCTACTTTGGAAAAGATCATGGATCAGTTGGGAGTTTAATGGTCTCGAAGAGGTTTAACATGAATGATAGTGGAGGCTCCTAAATTTGTTTAATGAATTTTAAAACTTCTTGTCAATTTTAGACTGATGCAAATATTTTAGGGAGACTCCATATAAGTTAAAAATGGCTTGTAAACTTTGACAGAGGCTCATTAACCTAGAAACATTTCATACTTTAATTTTTATTTTATATATACAAAATTATTTTCCAAATAATAAATATATGTTAGCTCAAAAAGGAGTTTAGTAAACATATGCACTCTAATTTTTGAATCAAAGCGTTGCATAATAAATTACAAGGCTTTATTAAAAGTGCTGGGAAAATCATTTTGGATTAGTAAAATTTTTGTTTTTCTTGCTAGTTTGCTATAATTTCTTATTTATATATCTCTTATGGGTAGAGAAAAAATAAGATATTTAAATAATAAATAGTTACAATATATACCCACATATTGGACCTAATGCTTTTATGTGTACCTGCACCATGCTCAAATAATTATTAGGACTTGCTACCAAATTAACTAAGCAAGGGTTAAGTTAAGTAGCCTCAGTAACACCATTATTAATTCCATAAGAAGGAGCCATAGGTAAATCAATAAAAGAAAGATAAGCTATCCCTTTAACATAACCAGCAACCCCAGTATTACTAGTGCTATTATCCATAATAATCTCAACATCAACACCAATCAGCCCAACCTCAAAAAGATTAATATGAGTTAAGGTACGAGTAGAATATTCCATAGATCCAATAACAATCATAGCTTCCACCACAGCATTAACATTATCAACAAAAGTATTATGACTATTTGAATCAATCACCATAATAGAAGAAAGGCATTTCACTTAGAAAAAGACCAATCAATTTACATTACTCACAAAAATAGGGAAAATCCACCACCAAACTTTTTAGTACAAATCAAAATTTTATCAAAACATTTTTTAGTAATGTCAAGCTCGACTAATAAACATGCAATAAAGGGATGAGAGCCAACAGAGGTCGCATGATCCACCTTAAGAGGATGGCCAAATAATGAAGCCAGACCATGAAGAATATGGGGGGAAAAAATAAGGCTGCAAGTTGGGGAACGATATCTAAATAGGTATGATAGGGGACTCCACACAAATATTTAGTAGAGGAGACCTTTTGGTCAACTTTATATAGCATCTACCAATAAAGTAAGATCTGTGAGAGAAAACTCTACTATTTTCAAGGTCATTCACCAACTTTATCAACACATGGGATGATTTAACAAAGTTATAGAGAAATCACCATTAAGCTTAAAAGCAAAGAAAAACTTCTGAGTAGAATCAAGACTAGGATGTCAAGAGGCTGTTAACCTCATTATTCAAGTTCAATTTCATCGAAATCCATCTCTAGCACCTAGGTCTTTATAGCTTAGTGTGGATGGCACCATTATGATTTCCCTTAGGTGGATACCCACTGAGGTAGCATTGACTCAACTTTCCAACTCGACATCCTAGTTTATGCAAAAAATAACATAATTTGATCTAAACTAAACCAAATCAACTAAGTGAATTATAGAATTAAGGGAAAGAAATTTGATGTTGTTCAAAGGCAGAAGCAAATCACTAAAAGAGTTTTTGTTCCTAAACAAAACTCTAAGGTAGTTGAGGAAGCTGTGAAATTATCAGATAAGGAGTTGACTCCGAATATGGAAGGAGCTTTGCAAAGTGAAGAAGTGCATGAACATCATAGTGATGACTTGATCAGTGAAGGAATTTTTACAAATCAACCTGTTTTATCTCAGGTTGAAGCTTCTATTGCATCTGTTCCTACTTTAAACAGTTTTGATATATTATCAGAGTTGGAAGAAGATATCTTGAAGGAGCTGGCGGATGATAAAGTTAGTAGAGATGTTGAACATGGTGAAATAATAGAGCTGGAGATAAATGATAGCAAAACTCTTATAACTCAGGAGCTGCAGAATAACATTGAGAATAAAATTAAACCTGCTTCCCGTGAGGTGAATTCTTCTTCTGGCAAGAAAGTGAAACTACTTAAAGAATTGAAATCTTTGGGATCGGGTGACATTGTTAGTCACAATAGAAATATGGAGATTGGCAAAATCAAAAAAGGTGGGGGTCCTTCCCCCTTGTTCAAAAAATGACTTCTCTAGCTTTTTGGAATTGTAGTGGAGCCAAGATGAGAGAGGCTGCTCTATATTTCAAGGAATTTGTTAGAGATAATAATGCTCTTTTTGTGGGGTTAGTTGATTCTAAAGTTTGCTCTATGGAGAATGTACAGATTTTGCATTATCTAGGAGAGAATTGGGACTCTTATATAGTTCCTTCAGAAGGGCTTTCAGGAGCTATCTTAGTTCTTTGGAGGAAGGATTTGACAACGTTTACTATTTTGGATGTTTCAACTCAAGTATATACAGGAAATATGGAGGTTTTTAACAGGGAAGGCTGGTTGGTCTCCACTATTTGTGGGAGCAGGAATATGGTGGACAGAAAAGTTCTATGGGAGATGTTGGAAAAATTGATGCTGTTAATAAACCGGCTATTATAGGGGGAGACTTCAACTGTATTTTATCCTAGGAGGAAAAGAGAGGAGGAAAGCAATTTGTCTTTTCTCAAGGAGCCAAGGATATGAAGATGTTTATGAGCAAAAATGACTTTCATGAAATTGGGTTTATTGGACCCAAATTTACATGGTGCAACAACAAATTAGGAGGAGGGCGCATTCTAGAAAGACTTGACAGATTTCTTAAGAATTCTTATGCAATGGATTCTATCCAGTTAGCTTTGTTGAAGCATTTATCACAAATTGCATCGGATCATTGCCCTATCATCTTGGAGGTGTTCAAACATATCAATGCTAATCACAAAGACATTCGTTTTGAAGATGTATGGGCTTCTTATCATGGAGGTACTGCCATTGTAGAATAATCTTGGAAAAAATTTGGAGGAGGTGATCCATCTTCTTCTTTGGATTTGAAGTTTAAGAGAACTTTGAAGGCTCTTTTTCATTAGAGCAAGGCTAAATTCAAAAGCTTGAATACTTTAAGAGACTCTTTGAAAAAAGAGATCTTTAATCTTCAATTGGAAGAGGCTGAAGATAAGATTAATGATACTAAAATGTTGATTCTCAGATCTAAAATCATTGAGCTGAATTGCACTTTGGCTAGGCTTAATATTTGGTGGAGACAAAGATCCAAGGTGAGGTGGATGGAGGAGGGAGATGCAAATTCTGCTTTCTTTCACTCTTTTGCTAATGCTAGAAGAAGTTCCAACTGGATCAAACATAATACAAACACTAATGGTATACTAACGGATCAGCCAGAAGAAGTCAAAAATGTTTTCTTTGAATTTTTTAATTCTAAATCGAAACACAGAGAATGTCTGTTGGAAGGGTGGTCAAATCCTTTTGCTGTTTTGGATGCACGCGATCAATTAAAATTGGAAGCAGATTTTACAAAGGATGAACTCCATATGTTTGTGGATAACTTGCGTTTAAATGTCTCCCCTAGCCTCGATGGGATTACATTCTCATTTAATAAATACTATTGGAAGATCATTCATCAATATGTATGGAATGAAATTGAAAATTTCTTCAAGTCTGGATGTATGAATCAAGATTGGAAGGAAAATTTGATAGTTTTAATTACTAAATTGCAGAATCCTCTTTATCCAGCAAATTTCCATCCAATTAGCCTATGTATGACCACATACAAATTGGTAGCAAGAATGTTCCTTAATAGATTGGAGATGGTTATTCACAAAGTTATTTCTAGGGATCAAGTGGCTTTTCTAAAGGGGAGATTCTTGTCGGATCATGTTCTCTTGGCTCAAGAGGTTATCAATAAAATACGACATTCTAAAGCAAGGAAAGGGTTTTTGGCCATCAAAGTAGACATGGAGCAGGCTAATGACAGCATGGGTTGGCAAGCTTTGAGGCAAGTTTTTATCCACTTTAATTTTCTTATCAAATTTTCTGATTGGGTTATGAGTTATATATCAAATCCAAAATTTTGTATTTTAGTCAATGGGAAAAAATCAAATTGGATTGATGCTAGGAGTGGGTTTAGACAAGGATGTCCCCTATATCCTTTTCTTTTTATCTTGTGTTCCCAAATTCTTTTCGATGCTTTTTTTCAAAGTGGTAAGAAGATTGGTATTCAAATTGATTCCAAAGTTCCTAGAGTATCACATTTGTTATATGTCAATGATATTCTAGTCTTTTTTGAAGCAAACTTGAAAAAGATAAAAAAGGTGAAGAATGTTTTGAAAAAATATGGCAATTGGACTGGTCAAAAGGTTAATCGCAATAAATCCATGGTGATGTTTGTAAAAAAAGTCAATAGAAGAAGGAAGGCTAAAATGGAAGATGTTTTGAAGTTCAAATCAGTTAAGGAAATAAACTACCTTGGCATTAAGTTCACCCTTAGAAGATTGGTGAAATCAGATTTTAATAATCTGATGGAAGTTGCATTGAATAAGCTAACCATTTGGGGTACGAAATTTATCTCATTGGAAGGTAAAATGGTGTTCATCAAATCTGCTTTCTTATCTATTCCAATTTTCTTATCTACTCTTTCTTTGGTGCCTTTGGGTATCTTAAGAGATTTTGATAGATTGTGTAGAACTTTCTTGTGGAATAAGAAGAACGGCAATGTGGGGATTCATTATGTTTCTTATAAGAACCTTTGCCAATCTAAACAAAAAGGAGGTAGAGGGATTTTTTTGGTTGCTGCTAAAGTTGGTCATTTAAGGGCCAAATTTGCTTTGGAATTCTACACTAAATAAGACTCCTTACTTAATTGTATTCTTAGAGCTAGATATTGAGATGATTTATGGAAGAATCAAAGGAAGGTTGGGAGCTCTTCAATATGGAAAATTCTTTGCAATGGGGCTAAATATCTTACTAATATAGTAAAATGGAAAATCTGTAATGGAAATTCTATTGACTGGATGCATGATACTTGGATGATGGACAAAAGTATCTCTAAATGGCCAACGTTTGTAAGTAATAAGGAGATTGAAAACTATAGCCTTAACTTATTTATTTTAGATGGAAACTGGATACAGGAACATCTCATGTTGTTTTTTTGGTGAAGGGCTCATTAGAGTCATTTCAAATATACCAATCTGTGCGGATCAAGGAGCATATCAGTTTGAGCTTAAATGGAAGTATTCAGGACGGTCTATTGCTGCTATCTCGCAGGAATCAATCCAGAGGAGCTGACTATAAATTCTGGAGATGGATGAAGATAGTTAAACGAAGACCAAAGGTTGAATTATTTTGGTGGAGGCTTCTTAATGCAACAATTCCTAGTAACTCTTTCCTTTTTCATAGGAAAATTTCTCTGGTTACAGGATGCCTGAGAGGCTGTGATAGTGAAGAAAATAATGATCATATTGCTGCAGGTTGTGGAAAGTTAAAAAAGGCTATATCTTGGCTTATTAAATGGGGATTTCAAGTTCCTCAATTTGATAGTTTTGAAGAGTGTATAGAAGCTTTGCAAATTTTGTCTAATAAAAATCTAATCATTGTAAACATTTATTGCAATGTTGTTTTTCTGACTTGGAAGAGTAGAAACTTGTTAATTCATGAAAGGAGGGAAGATAAAGATACTCTCATCGCAATAAACTCTATCTCTATGGCTGTTATAGTTCCTTCAATCAACATCCATTCGGAAAACTGGGATGTCAACAAGCACGAGCTAATTTCTTCTTGGCATCCTCCTCCTCCCAGATAGTTTAAGATCAATATAGATGCAGCCTTAAGCAGAAACTACAAGGCCGGTACTGCTAGAATTTGTAGAGATGATAATGGTAGAATGTTACTTGCATTTGGTACCCAACATGTTCATTGGGATATTGGCCATTTGGAACTACAGGCAGTTTATATGTTAAAGAATTTCATACAAGATTGGATGGTGGAAGCTCAAGGTGTCATTATTGAAGGAGATAACTTCAACATCATCAAATTACTTCAACAAGCTTTGTAAAGATTCAAGAAAAAAGAACCTATTGAGGACAACTTATCCTTTGTAAGTGATTTTAATCAAGTTACTTTTAGTTTTACTACTAGAAACGATAATAAGTTAGCGGATTGTTGCGCTAATTTTGCTTTGAGGAAAAGCTTTATTTGGCATGATTTTTCTAGTATTGAAATTACTCCTTCATTCTTGTACATTTTGAAGGATGATTTCAATTTGCTAGATGATTTTAAATAGTTTGCAATAACTTTCTTGTTTTTTCTTGTTCTAATGCATTGATGCATTCCTCCTTAAAAAAAAAAAAAAAAAAAAAACTAACCTCAAACCCACTACTTTAAATTCAACTTTGTAATATCTACTAACATGAAACCAAATCAAATTAACTCAAATGGAGATAGATTTAAATGGCAGTAGCCCCGATTAGACAGATTGACTCATAGCAAGCCAATGGCACTAGTTAAATCAAATAAATAAATTTAAATTATTCATTAATTTCATTTAATTTAAATATACAAATTCTATTAAAATAAATTATCTATATATTTTAAAATAAAATTTTCCTTTTTTTAAATTATAATTAAAATGGCCTAATAACCACTTCTATATTAAAAATTTAATCAAAAGGTGGTTTGGGCTAAACCATTAGCTGTGGTTATGGCTGGTTGAACTAAATTACACCCCCCCCCCCCCCCCACCCAACGATCTAATTAATTCATGAACCGCCCCCTTCTCCTTCTCTATTGATTGAAACAAACCCCCCTAGACCTGTCGCTCATGCCCTACCTCTATTTTGTTAACTGCTCTCCCTCTCACTCGAGTGAAAAGATCCAGGAAAAATCACCCAGACCTCCCCCCCCCCCCCTCCGCCTTCTTGATTCACAAAGTCGAAGCCTCCTGTTGCTGCACCTTTGCTTACATGGACAACCACCCTAGCTGGCCTCCTCCTATATATTGGTATATGTTTTTCTTCTCCTATCTCTTCACCCAATTCCTCTAAATCTTTCCCATAATCTTCTTCTTTCATTTTTGAATGATTTTCCTCAATTAAATTAAACTCTTAAGGCTTTGGATCTTGATGTTCTACTTAAAAAAAAAAAAAAAAAGTTGAAGAAAATATCATTTGATTTCTTATATTTGCAATTAGAGAAGTGATTATAAAAATCCATGAGAATGTATACCTTGATAGATCAATGGTTGCATCTATTGCATTTTTAACTAGGATTATCACCTCATGTTCTTTGCTTCTTCTTTAAGCTTTTTTGGAAGAAAGATTATATGGTTCTTTTGGCATGTGAATGCCAACACCTCACTTCTTAAAAATTTATTTTTAGAAAAATCTCAATTAGAATATTTTTCATATCACTTTCTTTCTTAAAGGATAAAAAATATTTAGGTTGCTTTTGTTTAACTAAAGACTATGGATTTTTTTTTTTTTTTTTTACTGATCTCTTTTAAAAAAAATGGCAAGACTCTTTGTGCTCTCTCTTTCAATAAGGGTGAAATTATTTTTTTAGATGCTTCCAATTGAATTTTCATCTTGTTCGATTATAGTGATTTGCTCACCCCTCAATTTACTTAAATGAAGTATATCAATATTATCACAGTCCAAAATTAGTATCCATGGAAAATATGTCATGTAGAGATTGATTTTACTTCTTACAGTTTATCTAATATATGTGTGTTGAGTAGGCATATTTATGCAAATGAAACTTAAATGATAGATTTATCTTTTAAATTGGGAACAAACATCTCGGACATGAGTTCTCTTATTTTGGATGAACAGACAAGATATAAGTTACATGTAATTTCTTTGGTAGAATATTGAAATCATAAGATGGATATAATGTTCATGCTTTAGAGAATCATTTTTGTGGATATCAATACAAACTTAACATCTATGTATACTTCTCTTTGCATATTGGTACGATCAGAGAAGACAACTCAGATCCATACTTGGAGCAATCTTTACAAAACCCCTCACAAACTCCCCCTTATAAAATCCTTTCTCTCTCTCTCCCTTTCTCTCCCTCTCCTCTTGGCTCTCTCAAGTCAGGACAGCAGCAAAGGATCCTCTCTTGAGTAAACAAGAGGTATTATAAAGAAGGGCTTCAAATTTTCCCTAAATTACAAAAATCAACAAATATCGTCCATGACGATAGAAGGATCATCCTGTATGATCAGTACAAAATTAGGTCAATCAGCTAGGATGATTTGTGAAAGTCTAAATGAATAGAAGGTTTCTCTGTTCTGATCGACTAGGATGATAGGATATTATCATATATGATTAGTTTAAGGCATCGAATATCATCTAGGTAATTGCTCTGTTCGGTCAGACTTTACCTAGCTTGGATGATGGAAAAATAACTTATTGTCCAGGATGATTTCATGATCATCCTAGACAATTAGTTCAAAATGTCAAATATCATCCAAAACATCGCCTTGGTTACATGTTTGGATGATAAAAAAAACAACTGATTATCAAGGATGATTTATGAATCATCCAATATGTCTAATTCAAAATAGCAATTATCATCTAGAACATTGCCCTGGTCATTCAGGAAGAAACTAAGGTTTGTATAACAGATCATCCCGGATGATCCTGTGATCATCTTGGATAATATGATCGAGAAATCAAACCTTAATGGTTTTCCTTAATTATCTGACTAATTTAGGCATAATTATAATACATCATACTAGATGATTTCTAAAAATAAAATATGCCTAAAAGAGTTGGTGATTGATTCTTTCTTATTTGAGCCTATCTTCCAGGATGATGATAATATCATTTAGGATGATTCGCTTAATTTTGATTGCCTTAACTAGGATGTCCTAATTAGGGTTTCTTTTTTTAACTGATCATCTAGGACGATTTGGGATAATCCAGAATGATATGACTCTAAAAATAGATAGAATTTTTCCCTAAGTGTGTGTGTGCAAGGTTACTTTGCATCAGGACCCACTTTATTACATTGACTCAAGAAATAGAAAAAACCCCTTAACATACACTTACAGACTGACTCAGTCCTAATCTACCCAATCTTGAGCTGGCTTGATTTGCAATTTCATCTTATGGACCTAAAACGTTAGTAGGCAAGGCTGTCATAGAAAAATAGAAGTATCAAAAGTACTTACTATCATCAAAATTATAATTCCTGAATCTAGGTTTGCAAAGATCTCTCCCTTTTTTATGATAGTAAAAATATGGTTGAAAAATCAATATAAAAGAAAATAGTACAATGAAATAACATATAAAGTATTAATACTACTCCCCCTTTCGACATCACAAAAAAGAAAAAAAAATAGAACATAAACAACAACAAAGAAATAAACTACATTAGAGGAAATATGATAAAAACAACATTTTATTTTTTTTAAAACAAAGCATGAGTAAGATAAATTTTCCAAGTGATTGATTTAAAAATTTGTAAGAATTAATGAGTTAACATTATTAAAATCCAAAAAATGGTAGAACAATCGATCTTGTTATCCCTATCTCAAACTTATTATAGGGCAAAACATCTTTTGAAAATAAAGATCTAACTCAGAGAAGTCAATTGGATAAGAAAAAGGGATCCGTTCAAAACTTGGTTCTAAAAACATATCTCATAGAATAAAATACCAAATTAATTAGTCACAATTATGAATTTTAAAATCAAGCCTTTAAAAATATCAAGTGACACATAAATTCTTCTAAGATATAAAGGTTTGAAAGAAAATGAAGCTTGCTTTCTCGTGGGCTCATTTTATTTCTCTTGTTAATTGGTTGGCGCAATTTGCACATCTTTTGATTTTTGATACACTTTGGGTATCTTTCAATTTTTTTTTGTGGACATTGCGCATCTTTTCCATTTTTCTTTTTTTTAGGCTCATTTTATGACCTTATCATTTTTGCAAGCTAGATCCCTTTGAAAACTCTTGAATACTCTCAATTATGAGAATATCTTTTAGATATTAGAGAAGAAAAACTCACACTCTAATATAAGGAAGAGTTAACCACAAAAAAGAATCAAATTCATATGATAAATGCAACAACAAGATTACAAAAGCTTGAAAGTGATTAAATGATTTTAAACATTATTTATTTAAGATAGATTACTGTAGCAAGATAGAAAAGATCTCAATCGTAAAGTCCAGTTGATTTGAGATAGACTTTTCTTTAGAAAAGAAAATTAAACTGCTAAAAGAAGTTAGATGAAGGGAAATAATCAACAGTTTTTCTCCCTTTAACTGATTTAGAGATGTCAAATATCGACTTCAAATTTTCAGAAATAAGAATAAGGCATAAAATATCATTTCAACAGTGATTAAAAAGGAAAAAAAAGAAAGAAAAAAAAGAAGAAAAATTAAAACAATAGAAATAAAAACATGGAAAGAAGAGTAAAAATAAACAAATAAAACTAAAGTTAAAAAAAAGAAAAGAAAACAACAAACAAGTGATCAAAAAATAAAATTCATAATGCATTAAGCATCAAGTTCATGTGTCATAAGCCTCCTGAGTCCAAGTACAACATAATCTCACAAGGACTTTACAAGAGAAAGCCTACAAAATCATCAAATGTTATATTTAGGAATCCAAACAAGTTTAGGTCCCTTTTTATGGAAAGAAGAATGCAATGCATATGTGTTATGCTATGAATCATGCCATTTTGGTCTTCACACCCAATGTGTACTACGGTGAATAGTGCAAGTGTGTGAAATATGTCCTAGCATACCACATGAAGAAATATCTAACACCAGGAAAATGGTTTACTAATCTATTCGGGTTATAGTACCTCTTTCTAGGTTTCAATGTTTTTGCCTTTGGATTAAATGTGGGTGTAGTCGTATTTTTCTCAAGTTCTTTTAATTCATCTTTAAACATCGAGTTAGCTCTTTCTAAAATAGCATCATAAACCTTCAAATAGTGCTCCCTACATTCAGATTCATCAATATATGTTTTAAAATCATTTTCAAGTGAGGTGAGGATGCTTTTAATGAATCATGCTTAATGACCAACTTAGAATGCTTTTTAATTAACTCATCAAACTCATCAAGTAATGGCATGTGATTGCTATCAAGTGTAGAGTGATCTTAAATAATACTTCAGGTTCCTTTTGCAAATTTAAATGTTCCAATTTCAAGCTAGCATATAATTTCTTAAGTTTCCTATATGATGCATGAATTTATTCAGAAACTTCAAGTAATTGGTTATAGGTTAGTTCACATACCTCTTCTTAGTCAGACTAACTAAGATGATCGTCTACCATCAAGTACAATTTTATAGTCTCCAGTTCATCTTCAGTCTTAGATGAGTCAGATGCAAAGTCCTCTCAAAATGCCTTTTGGAAGTGCTTCTTATCCTTCATTTGGGTTTCTCATCACTGTTCTCCTTTCTTCGGTGAGCCTTAAGTGTAGGACAGTCAGCTCATACATGTCCTGGCTTCTTGCATTTAAAGCAAACCATATCAGAAGAATTTTTAAAACTTTTGCTACCCTTTCCTTTGTTCCATTTCTAATGGTACTTTTATTCCTTCCTTAGAAAGCTTTGAATTTCCTAGTGATTAAGGAAACATCATCACTTTCAGATCCGAAAGAATTAATCTTTATATCATTGGTCTTTAGTGCCACAATTTTCTCCTTCTTTTTCTCACCAATATCAAGTTGTCTTTGGTTCACTCCTTACTTATCAGTAATGAGTGACCCAAGTATATTATCAAAAGAATAAGTATTCAAATCCTTAAATTCAGTTATTGCAGTAATCATAGCATCAAAGGAAGAAGGCAAACATCTCAAAATCTTATTAACTTTTTCAAAGTTAGTTAGCTCTCTTCCTAAGGCATGTAGTGAAGTGACAATTTGAGTAAACCTATTTTGCATTTCTGAAATTAATTTTCTAGGTTTCATGTGAAAAAGTTCATAATCATGCAGTAAGATATTCAACCTAGATTGCTTAACTTCATTTATTCCTTCATAAGTAATACACAATCTATCTCATATTTCTTTACTAGTTGCACAAGTTGAAACATACATGTAATTTTTCGATTTAAAGGCACAAAAAAAATAGTTTAAACATTTTGTATTGAGTTGTGCTAAATCCCTAGCATCAAATGTCCATTAAGTAAAAAGACGTTCAGTTTTTATGTAACTGATTTCAAGGGTTAGTAGTGAATTTCCATCCTTAACACGCATCCACATGCGATAGTCAATTCATTATAAAAATGTGGACATGCAAGTTTTCTAAAAATTAAAAGGTATGTTATCAAATAAAGGTGGTCGGATAATAGAATACCCTTTTGTAATATTATTATTATCAAAGTTAGCCTTTGGTCAAAATTTAAAAGATTTTAAAACCTAAATTTTATTAATCCTACTCTGATACAACTTAAAAGTTCATTAGGGATGTTAGGCCCTTATGAACTAGACCGAGGCTAACTAAGAGGGGGGTGAATTTGTGTTTTAAAAACATTCTCAAATGAAATCATAATCACAACCAAATAATTACCTCAAAAATAAAGTGTGGAAATTAAATGCAAAAAATGCAATAAGTGTGGATAAGAATGAACACAACAAATTTTATAGTGGTTCGGTCAACTTGACCTACGTCTACTCCCGGGAGCCTCTCTTCTGGGTACTGCACTAAACTCAGTGTCTCTCCTTTTGCTCCCATAGTATGGCGAAGAAGTCCATATAAAAAACCCCTTTCCACTGACCCAAGTGAGGTAGTGAACCCAACTCCTTTCGCTTCCTCCTAAAGTATGCAGAGAACCCAACTTCTTTCGCTTCCTTCTGAAGCACGCAAAGAACTTGACTCCTTTTGCTTTCTCCTGAAGCAGTTAAAGAACCTCGATCAACTAGTAAAATAGACCTCTCTTTAACCTCCAAGGAACCAGTGATGATGAACGAAGAAGATGACTCAAATCTTTACTTGGAACAACTTTTCTGAAACCCTTCACAAACTCCCCCTCAAAAGATCCTCTCTCTCTCCCCCTTGCTCTCCCTCTCCTCTTAACTCTCTCAGGTCAGCACAGCAACAAAAGATCCTCTCTTGAGTAAAAAAGAGGTCTTATAAAGAAGGGCTTCAAATTTTCCCTAAATTATAACAAATCAATAAATATCATCCAAGACAATCAAGGATCATCCTATACAATCAGTACGAAGTCATTTCAATCAGCTAGGAAGATCCGGAAGAGTCTGGATGATTAGAAGGTTTCTTTATTCTGATTGTCCAGAACAATAGGACATCATCCTATACAATTAGTTCAAAACATCAAATATCATCAAGAACGTCGCCCTAGTTATATGTTTGGATGATAAAAAATGACTGATCATCATGTATGACTAGTTCAAAACATTAAGTGTAGTCTAGAACATTTCCCTGATTGCGTAAGAAGAAATTAAGGTTTGTATAACTAACCATCCCGAATGATCCTGTGATCATCGAGGATTATATGATCAAGTAATCAAACTTTAATTACTGTCTTTAATTATCTGACTAATTTAGGCATAATTATAATGCAACATCCAGGACGATGTCCAAAAATAAAATATGTCTAAAAGGGTTGGCGGCTAATTCTTTCTAATTTGAGTCTATCATCTAGGATGATGATAATATCATCCAGAACTATTCACTTAATTTTGGGAGCCTTAACCAGGATGCCCTAATTAGGGTTTCTATTTTTAACTGATCATCCAAGATAATATAAAATCGTCCAGAATAATATGATCAAAAATAGAGAACTCTAAAATTAGACAAAAATTTTCCCTAACTGTGTGTGTGGAAGGTTATTTAGCATCATGATCCACTTTGTTATATTGATTCAACAAAAGGAAAAAAAAATCCCTTGACATACACTTATAAACTAACCCAGTCTTAATCTACCCAATCTTGAGCTGGCTTAATTTACAAATTAATCTTATGGACCTAAAATCTTAGTAGGCAAGGTAGTCATAAAGAAATAAAATTATCAAAAATATTTGTTATCATCAAAATTATAATTCCTTAATCCAGGTTCCCAATAATCTTTATGAAAGATGGGTGGTAGGCTCAGTTTTTAAAAATTAAGGCCGACATCTGGAGGGATTCCTAATTGGCCTTGTACTTATGAGTGTTCACATACTTCTAACATGAATGTAATTAAATTTTGATTTTTGTTAGTTTTTAATGTAATGCATGATAATTAAAAATTACAAATAATAAGGAATGCATGAAATTTTAAAATGGCTTACAAAATAATTTTTTAGAAGACTAGACTTCTTCAGGTTCAGCACCTCATCCTCATAGGTCAGATTATTTGAAATCCATCTGCAGGCGGGGGAGCGTCTAAACATGCAAAAAGAAGGATGTATTAAGATGCATGGATCCTAAACGACCTCTGACTTATCCCTTAGGTCGTTATCTTTGTATGTTATTTAATTCTTAAAATTTTAACTTTTAATTATGAGTAGAGAAGTTTTGTCCCTAATGAGCATAGCAAAATAAGGCGCATACACATGCAAGAAAGAAACCTATAAAAAGTATGTCATTTCTACTATACAAGTAAAGCAAACACATAAATAAAATATCAACCAGAGCAAAAAAAAAGAATCCCAAAGTCCACAGAAAGTGTCATATAATATACAACCTATGGTTTGGAGAAAAGTAATGGTGGTCATGCTCCACTGTCAACAACTTGGATTCCATTCCTACAGAATGACGCAAATCTTAAAATAGGGCATTTTTAATGTTCATCTTCATCTTTTGGTTCTTCTATGGATTGCATTCATTCAGTCTTCTTATGATTCACCTTTAATAAATTACCCAAACAAAAAGAAATTCCCTATAAAGGGACTTTCTTTTCTATTTGGATCCCTTATATTTTATTAAAATATCTCATTTTATATACTTTCACAACTCTTTATTTCAAATACATTACATCTGATTTACAAAAATAAAAATCTAGACTCGCCTGTAAGGTTATCTTAAGTAGTTAAAATAAAACATCCCAAGTAGTTTTTTTTTTTTAAGTAATGCAAATTTCATTAAAAGAAGAAAAACCTAATACAACCTAAAAAGCAAAAGCAACTCTTTTAAAATTACCATAATGGATATGCAATCCACTAGAATCCGTTTTAGATCCATTGGGGTGATGGGGATACCAAATATTAAAACAACCTAAAAGGTTGGTTAGTATCCCTGCTTTCCCAAGGGATGGAAAATAAAACCTAGTAAAAATCCCATACTTCATCATAATGGTTTTAAAAAGGTATAAGAAGCTTAAAAGCAAAAAAATCAAAGGATAACTAGTTAAAAGAAAAATAAAAGCAACTACAAAACCAGCTATCCAAACATCAACTAGATCCTTATCGAGCATAGGGTCCATCAAGCTCCAAACAAGAGTAGAATTTGTTGTTGTACCATCAACACAACCGACAATAGCCACCAAGAACGAACCAATCAACGACGATAAAGCCATAACACCAACTCCCTCCTAAATAGTCCAAGAATCAGACTCTCCATAAGCAAAGTCATACCAACTGAAAATTGTCACCACACTCATCATACTGGCAAGAACAACACCAGTAAAATTACAATATAAAGTCATAATATCAACAATAGCCTCAAGAAGCCAAAAACTGGCCTCCTCATTGCCAAAGCCAACCTACCTGATAATCATCACCACTCTCATCACATTGACAAGAGAATAAACAAAAAACTTCAAGTCCTTCAAGTCTTTAACAAATAAGATTTGATCTTCAAAGAACAACAGAAAAATGAGTGACCAAACAACCACCTCGTTATTACAAACATCAACCAACAAAATTCCCTCAACATTGATGATCCACGGCCGGACCCTTTAGAAGAACCAAATGATGTTGATAAAGCAATAACAACATCTCCAACATCCATAGGCCAAGAGGCGACCTCAAACATAACTTGATCCTTATAAAACAAATGAGTAACATCGGTATTACCAAAAATCACCTTCCAAATGACTGCATATCCAGCTCCAAACAAACCAGAATTATGTTCATTCACAACCAGCGGACTCAAAATCATCCATCGGACAGTAATGACTCCAAGAATCTTTAAGAATTCAAAAGAAACTGGAATCTTAAAATAGTAAGAACCTCCTTTATAATCCAAACACCCAAACGCCATCAAATTCATAATCATCAAATGATCACTCATCAAGAATATTTTTGAACCAATTATGGAATTAAAAAGATCCATATACCAAATAAAACCCAAAAAATAGCTAATGTTGATGAGAAAGGCGTTAGCCCCAGCATAAACTTCGTTCCCAATAATGTTGTAGGACCTGAAAAACCAACACAAAAACTCCTCCAAAAGCACCTTCAGATTTGAAATCTCACAAAAATCAATCAAGAAATTAATACTAGTAGGATAACCAAATCCCACATTACCGGAAGCCAAACCACGCAAATAGAGATCCATCGATAAGCAGAAATCATCAAAAAACGATTTCAACTAAGCAAAATCATTTGTCCAAAAAAGAACCTCTACCAGATAAATCTTCATCAACATCACATCTCTGTACAAGTTAGAGATGCCAGAATCGAACCAAGGTACTCCGTCGGCCATATCAGGCTGACGGAGAACCACAGGATGCCAAAGATCTTCCAAAATCTATGAAAAACTGATTCTCCGTCAAGGCCTCATTCTCTGATTCTTCGTCAAGAATGAACCGCTCCACTCTGCGATAATGAGTGCTTAGAGCCGGGGGACTTCAAACATCCCAAGTAGTTATACATGGAAAAAGTACTTAAACCAGCCATAATTGGCCATCTTATTTATTTGGGGGCTAAGTTGTTGAAGCACCTACAATATTTATATATGATTTATTTAATTTTAGCCCCCTTTTAGTATTGTATCAGCATGGCCACCTACAAAAAACATCGTAAGTATCAAAATTTCTCCTAATCTATGGGTATTATGTCACTCATCATATCATAAAGATAATATAGTAATTAGAATCATTATCACAGTAATTATTAATAAAACTAAAATAACCAGCACACGTACCACATATAAATCATCAAATCACTGAAACTAAAAGAAAACATTGGCCTAACTTAAAGCTAGAAGTCATATCCTAACAAATAATTCTATTTGTGTGAAGTATATTGTGAGGTATTAGATATGTCCTACATTGGATAATTAGTTTCAAGTTATAAATGACTAGATTTATTGGAGGTCAAAGGGGAATTTTTAATTAAAATTTGAATATTAGTATTTTGAGGTCAATTTTAATTAATTAATTTGGCTAGTTAGTTTTAATGCTTTAGGATACTATTCTCTGAAATTTAAGTTGACTTAGTGAATTTTAGAATGCCAAGGGTCATTCTATCCACTAAATCAAAGTGGTTCAAAGTTGACTTTTACAAACAAATTAAGTTCTAGAGTCCTAATATTTTTATTAAATATTAAACACTTTAGAGAGTAATTAGACTTTAAGTTTGTTGGATTTGGTGTTTTCTACACAAAGTTATATTTTTTAGAAGATTGTGCCTAGTTATTGAACTATGATTGACCAAAGAGATAACTTTTTTATTTAAGCTAATTTCTGGAATGTTCACATTTTTAATAAATACTAGATTTTAATTGGAGTTTAATGCCTTTAAGTTTACTCAATTTATTTTTTTTAAAAAAAATTAGTTATGGTTTTTTCAAAGTTTAGGTATTTAGTGATTTATTAAAATTGTTAATTAAGGGTAATTTAGCGATTTTCATTTAAATAAAGTTTAAATCTCTTAGGATCCCCTCCAAAGGTCAGGAATGTCCTAAGAAAGTGTTTTCAAGTGTTTGGGGAATTTTTGGAATTTTTAATAATTTTTAATTAGATTAGTTTAATAAAAAGGTGATTTTTTATTGAAATTAAATTAGTGTTAAAATTGAGGTCTAATTAAGGGGCTTCTAATTTTCTTGGATTAAGAATTCAACTTTGAAGAGTTTTATATATTATTTATAGTTTTTAGGTTTAATTTAGATTTATTAGTATTTTATAATTTTTTTGTAGTTTCATTAAAGGGGTAAACTAGGGTTAATTAATTAAGTGACTAAAAGGGTCCTTAAAATTTATAGAAAATTCATGGAGGTCTGAAATGTCACTAAGTTTAAATGTTTTATGTTTCATGTAATTTTAGAGGTATATCCTAATCCCTAAAAATTATCTCTAAGTTCTCTAGACAAGTCCTTCATTATTATCGTTAAGATGTCACTAGGTTAAATATGTTCAAATCAGGTGTCATGTCTAACCCTTGGGTAACATAGGTAAATATAACACATAATTATAAGCCAAGTCCTTAAAACTAGGGTTGCCTAGGCTAACTGCTCGTTCATCCTAAATATGCAAAAATTAAATAATAATTAATAGAATTAATGACTATTATTAGTAAATAATTGAAGTACAACAATTCACTAATCCTTCCCCATGAATTCTATTAACATGTTCAATCTATGTTTAAAATTTCAAAGGGATCTCTCAACATTTCAAACTTCAAATATATATATATATATATATATATATATATAAGTTTTAAAATAAAATAATTGAAATAATTTAAAATATTTTTGAGAGATCCCTTGAACATTTTAAAATAATTTAATGTATTTTAGCTTTGCAGGTATAAACCATCTGCTAAGGTAGTATAAGACATTTTCCTTTCCTTCCTTATTCTCTTGAGCTAAAAGTACACCCACGGATTCTTCCAGGGTCATAATGTAGAGAATTAACAACCTTCTTAGAATGGGTGCATCTAACATAGGGGGATTCATTAGGTAGTGTGTTATACTCTCAAAGGCCTCCTGGCAACATTCATCCCAATGAAAATGAGCATCCTTCTTCATCAGGGTGGTGAAAAGGTGACATCTACTAGAAAGATTGAAGATAAATCTCCACATGAAAGCAAGTTTAAATTGGAAAGACCTTGACTTGGTAAGACTCTTAGGGTTTTAGGTCCACCACGGCCTTGATCATGGAAGGATCAATCTTAATGCCATAGTAGTGAACTATAAACCCTAGGAACTCTCCTGCTCTAATACCAAACACACATTTATAAAGATTCATCATTAAATCATATTTGTGCAGGTGTTCAAAAATAACTCGCATATCTCGAAGGTTATCTCCACGAACCTTTCTTTTGACCACAAGATCATCCACATAGCATTAAACTTTCTCCTATGTCAACTCATCAAAAATAACATTCATGGCATGTCAATAGGTGGCCCCGACATTCATGAGACTAAAGGGCATCACCTTGTAATAAAACATACCTATAAGTGTGTGGAATGTAGTGAACTTCTCCACTTAATGGGCTATCTTTATCTTATTATAACTAGATGAACCATCCATAGTGGATAATATGCTATAGAACATAGTGATATCCTCCATAAGCTCAAGGATAGGAAGAGGGAAATCATTTTTAGGGCCAACCTTATTCAAATCACGGAAGCCGATCCATACATGAATCTATCCACTCTTCTTTCAGATTGGTACAATGTTGGCAAGCCAAGTAGGATACCTCTCTTAACGAATGAATCAAGCTTCTATAAGCTTATTAGTTTCAATGATCATCTATTGTTCAATCTCTACCCTCATCCTATGAGGTAACGTTTTAACAAGGATTGCATCAGGCTTGATATGCAACTTGTTGAATACTACTTATGAGTTTAGATCAGATATCTCAATGTAATTCCAGGAAAAGCAATCTCCAAATTCTGATAGTAGTTTGATGTACTCTTGAGCCATTGAGCCAGTTAGTAAGGCACTATAAAAATTAGACCTAGGATCTTATTCAATGCCTAGGTTAACCTCACATAATTGTCTATGGAAGAAGTGGTGTCATCTTCAAACTCACGCGAAGCATCAAGGACCTTGTCCTCAATATCACTTGGGTCTTCCTTGTCAACAATGGAAATAATTGGATATAAGTAAGAGACATCACAAATGTTAGCATGAGAAAATTGGTCCTTCTCAATATAACCCAAGCCTTTTTGGGTTTAAGACAAATCAATTTTCCAAGAGTAGGCTTGCTGTAGAGCTCGTTCATCAGACCAAGTTAATGGAATAACACCCCACTCCATACAACTATCTACAAAAGGGGAAAAATAACGATGGGTATGTGTAACCCTATTATCTATAGTGGTCTCCATAGGACCCTGACTCTCAGAATCAAGTGGGGCACCTACGCTATGTGTTAATGAGGCACACTCACTAGATGATGGTGGCACAAAAAATTTGTGTTGTATAGGCACAGAGCGATTGTTAGTCTATAGTCGACTACCAATACTAGGGGAAGGAGTAACAAAAGATCATTAGTGAGCTTCCTCAACTCTTTTTCCACATATCTGAGGGGAAAGAGATTTTTGGATAGTAGTCTGACATCAGATTCTACCTCCTTATATGAGCTACTATTAAAAACTAAGCCACCCTCAAGTATCATGTACCTATGAAAGGTAGGAAATGAATTATAATTAGTAGAACCCAAGGTTGACAATGGAACAAAGCGATGAGGAACATCAATCATCTCATCATTTGAGGAATCGTATTCCACCATCAAAGAGGAAGTATAAAGATACGAGGGAGGAAGAATTTGAGTATCAAAGTTTCTCACAGGGTATGCTGACTCTCTATCCCTACCTCTACCCCACAATCTCCTATCTCTTTTAAGGGGAGGGGGGGGAGGGGCATCGTACCCAACTACAAACTAAAAGGAAGTACTAATAGGACCTTCAATGAAATTATTTGCCTTAATATGAACCTTTGATGGACACTATGCTAGTGGTTGTGCAGAACCCTGTGCAAGTATTTGCATAGGACCCTATATACTACTAGTAGGTATCACTAGTGACTGGGTAGTGGGAGGTCGAGGAGCCTTTCGAGGTATGTAATGCTCATCATCATCATAGATAGAGACCTCATGCATGGTAAAAGCTAGAGTTTCCCTAAAAATGGAATACTCCACATCATTTCTCATATACTTCATGCATTGGTGCAGGGTAGAAGGCACAATTTTATATTCATGAATCCAAGGCCTCTCTAAGAGAGGCTTGTATGAAGTATTTACTTTAATAACATGAAACTTTGCTTCAGTAAGGAAACCTCCAAACTTCAAAGGCAGAGTGATAGGCTCTAGAGCGCACTGGCCTTAGTTATTGAATCATTTCAATATAATCTTATCATAGGTAAGCTTCAAATGACTGAGGGAGAGACTCTTTAAAGTTTCATAACTCAGGATGTTGACTGAAGCTCGTTGATCAATAAGGACACTGTTCAGCTCATAATCATTAACTTCAATAGTAACATATAAGGGATGATTGTGCATGGAAGTATTTAAGAGAAGATCTTGATCAAAACAGGTAATATATGGTATCTCTCTCATATAGCATGCATCCCCAACGGATTCAGAAGCAAAGAAAGCTTGAAAAAATTCTATCTCCAGCAATGCTTTTACCAAAATCTCTCTCAAGTTGGAAGATATCATAAGAGCATCGTAAACGCTAAGGAGGGAAGGGATTTTCTTTATGTGAGCTAACACGTTGTAATCAAGCTCCAACTGAGTGCCATTTCCTTTCTCCCTAGACTGCTCTTGGGAAGAAGGGATTGGATAATCCTGCTAGGTAACAATATTTTTATCTTTTTCTTTAGTATTATTAGTCATCCTAGATGAAAGGAATTTCCCTAAACACAAGTGAACTTCATTTATTGAGTTAACCTTAATAGGGGATTCATTTGGCGTAAAGGTGATGGCTTATATTAACTCTAAGGAAAGCGACTCGAGTGGTTTCTTGAACTCATATCCTTAGTCCATTTAATAACCACCCTCTAGAATGGTAAACATAGGCTCTTCATCACACTTAGACTCATCATCACATGAAGGATCATTAACATTACTAGAAATATGCAACACAAGAAGAACAAATGCTAAAAAAAGTAGAGCTAGATGAAATAATAGACCAAAAGTAGCCATAATCATCTTCTTCCATTAATTCATCATCAGTCGAAGCGAGAATGAAATCATTCAGCGTAAGCCTTGGAAGGGGTCCCATCATCCCCTCTAAAGTTACAACATTTTTTCTCTTTCATATATTTTTATTACATAAAGAAAAAGAAATATGCTCAATAGGCACTATAATAGAAGTAGGTAAAGAAGCTGGCGATGTAACTGGGCAGGCAACTATCGACTAGGCCTGAGAAGACCTCTTAATAGCCTCTGAACTGCCTGTCTAATCATACTCTTTATCTTTCTAGAGAGTGCTATCTACCACTCTTCCTCAGATTCATTGGGAGATTTACTACCACTTCTCTGACCATCACTCTAACTATCACTCTGATTGGAACCTGAGATCATCTGAATAATCTAAGTAACCTTGCCCTTTGGATGTACCAAATTGCTATCATGTAGGGGAATCTTCCCACTAGGCATAAGTTTTTAAACTCTATCCTTGAATATATAATATTATTTAATGACATGCCCAATATATCTATGAAATGGACAATAGATTGGATGAATTGTCTGCCCCTCTTCTCCCACCCTACTATTTTTTGGGAATGTCAAAATATTATTCTAAACAAGGAATTTAAATATATTCCTCACACTCTCCCTTTTAAAGCATTATTCCTTGTTAAACTTCTCCAAAAGGTACTATTGAATCTTGTAAGTCTTATCGGATGATCAAGACTATACTACTGACTTCCCAGGTGTATATGATGGCTATTGTGATACTGAACTAACCATGGGCTTCTTTCCCTTATCTTTTGACTCAAAAGTATAATATACCTTCCCTATCCTAGAAGGAGGTGCCCCATAAAACATTAGCTATTGAGGTCTACGTGAGGGTTAACTCTCGACCTTAGGAGATACTTCAGTAGGTATAATATCCTACAAACTGATCACCTTTATCAACAACTTTTGAAAGGTTTAAATGTTAAAACCCTTCAAGTATGGAGAAATAGGACCATCTATATTCTTCAACAAAATCTCAACTACATGCTGCTCCTGCAATTGAGGCTTACTCTAAAGATTAAAGTTTTTCCATTTGACTAAATAATCTAGCAAGGTCTCATGGCGGCGCTGCATGGCTACTACCAACACACCCAATATTACTATGTGCTCAGCACTAATGAACCTCTAAATGAATAACTACATGAGCTCTACAAAGGTACGTACTGAATTATTGGGTAGATTGGCGTAATATATAAATGCTACAACAATTATAATGCTGAAAAATAACCTCAACATAAATACATCATTCCCTTCTATGTTGAAATATATATCCTGATACTGATCAACATGCCTTGGGTTCTCAAACCCATCATAACTCTAAAATGTCAAGGGAAAAAACTAGGGGGGTATGGCTCCTGCTCATACTTTACTAGGTAAGGACACCCCTTGCTAACTACTTCTCTAGACTTCCTAGAGGAAAATGCCAGCTCAAACTTTTGAGCAATCAATTACTTAATATAACCAGGTGGCAACTGCACTGATTTAATCTGGGCTAGGGTACTAAAAGTAAATGCTATAAATCCCACTAAAACTTTCCTCTTGACCCTGCCCACGCCTACAGGGTCTGGTGCTAACACAAGTCATACTGCTAGCTTATCCTTGGATATAGTATGAGTACCTACACCTATAACTTAGGCATGGCCCCCAACGCTATCAACTTAGCGATAATTGCCACCATGGCTCTAGCCATCTCTTCCATTTGAGTTTATAATTGTAGAACTATAGCATCTGTCTCTCTTGATTGATGATATCTACCTACTTCAGCCTCTCCCTGCTCTTCTTCATCATCATTTACCTCTCTCTGCTTATATGAAAGGCCTCATCTCATGACAACACACACGTGATATATAGGTACATCTCCATCTGACTCTTCTTTGAATAAGTCCTCTATGAAGAATGTTTAATAAATATCCTCTATATATGATCCCATAAGAGAAGAGATCCTATGGGGACTAAGAACAACAATTGGCTCTACCTCGAGTGGTGAACTATCAGGAGGAATAACATCATCAATATCCGCCAAAGTATCATAGACCATCGAAAATGCCTTAGATACTAAAGGAGAAACTATATTTTATTATCTAACGTCCAAAACTTACTATACTGCCTCGACAGGTGAGTCTATGTATTAGTGTCTCCATACCCATCTACTATGATGGGATCCAATAGGGGTCTCTAGTTGTCGTTGAGGGGCTATAACAACTGAACTAAGCTAAGATCAGGTAAGCTTAAACTGTGGTCAACATCTATGACAATGTGGGCATCATCTAACAGTGGGAACATCTACCTAAGGTCTAGTTGAGGGAATTATACTAGTCTACTATCATGGTGGCTATCCTCTCTACCACAGGTACCTATGTCTAAGGGAGTGTCTCTCTAACTGAGCATGCACCAAAGAGATCTAGTCAAGAAGTCTCTCCCAACTAATAGGCCCTCTACCCAATGTTAGGTGGATAATACTTTGAATCCTCTAAGTGAGCGCTTGAGCAACAACATCCATAGGGACTCTAGCATATGGAAGAGTAGTAGTGATAGGAGGTGCCACCATAATATGAGTGATGTCCTCCCTAGACTGCCTTAATCTCATGTGCAATGATAATCACAGGGGTCTGTATAACTGAAGGTGGGCATGACTCCTACTGTACGCAACCACCCTTTGCTGAACCAATTCTTACTGAGCCATAAAATCTGACATCTGTCTTCCTTATATGCAGCTAATCATAGTCTCTTATTTTTGTTTCTCTTGGCCATTCTCCCAAGGCTAGATATAGAGGATAAGGCTATATTTGAAAACACAGATTGAAGGACTAGGCAAATAGGAGCTACTGATATAAGAACAGCTAAGGTCTACTCGGCAGTCAATGGATGAGAGAGCCAGGAAAAAATAGAAACTCGATGAGAAGAGGGCTAAGGGGGCTCGGTCTTGTCACCCCTCTTCCTAGAGGAGGAAGAAGGAGGGGGAACTCGAGTATGAGTGACCTTCTCTAGAGCAATAGGAGGGGTAACTACTGGTTGCTGGCTTTGAGGGGCCAGAGTAATTTGAACAACAGGTATGGTAGGTGCTGTTCGCTTGCCCGTTGAATGAGTATACTGAACAGGAAGTGGCTTAGGCACTTGCTGCCTAGCCGTAAGGTGCACTAGCTTCACACTAGTAGGAGTAGGAATAGTAGGTGCCCAGGCTGTCCTCCGAGTAACTGGATATCCAAAAAATCACATCACTGTGTGACCTCTCCGCTATAGAGGAGAAAAGGAGGCAGCCTCAAAAGGGGTTAGCTCGAACCAAAAGTGATTCCTCTAGTGGGAGGACTGATCAATAGGGACTCAAGAAGTGTCACCCATATATCAAAACTAAAATATAAGGTAGCTAAAGGAATGAAAGACTCTATTGTTGACCTCATTTTTGTATGAGGTCACTAAGGCCCTTCCAAACTCCAGATAAATTCTAGATCCTAGGATCCACTCTAGACTTTAAGATCCTTTCCTAGAGCCAGACCTTAGGGCCTACTCTAGAGCTTAAGATTATCTCCTAGAGCCAGACCTTAGGGCCTACTCTAGAGCTTAAGATTCTTTTCTAGATCCAAGACCTTAGGGCCTACTCTAGAGCTTAGGATTCTCTTATATCCCAAATTCTAGAGCCCTCTAGATCCTCGATCTTAGAACCCCTCTAGATCTTAGGACCAATCTAGATTCAAATCAACCCCTACCTTTGATCAATTCCAACCTCAAATCAATCCCTATCTTTGATCAACTCCAACTTCAAGTTAATCTCTACCCTTGATTAATTCAAATCTCAAACTTTATTCAATTCAAATCCAAATTAATTCAAGTTTCAAACATATTCAAACTTTGAACCAATCCATTTGAGTATCCAAATTTCAATCTAGACTTTGATCCTACCTTTGATCTAGCTTTGACCCTATCAATTCATTAAAAATCACCACATGATTGTAAATGATTTGGATACTCCAATATTAATCATTCAAATTTAAAATCTATTCCAAATCTAGAAATCCAGACTCAAATCCAAAGTCTTAAGGCCCTGTCCTAAAGACCGTTTTCAAAGACTTTTCAAACATTTCAAAACCCAGTCAAATGGCCTCTGATTCAGAGTCTATCACTTACAAAGTGATAAGACATATCTCTAGAGGTTACCCTCCAATTTTGAACCCATTCTGAGGTCTCTAACTCCAGAATCTGAATTAAAATCCAAAGGCTGTAAAACCTTCAAATATTTATAGCCTATGCCAATGGACTTAACACCTTGAAGATTTTGATCTTGGAGCCCTTATCAAAGCCTCCAATCACTTCCAGACCCTTGATTGTAACCCATTGAGCAATAAACTACATTTTTCAGACCCATCTTTTACCCTAGTTGACCAATGGGTCAAAACTGACCAAAATACTCCTATGGGATTTCAAATGCCCATTTCAACTCAAATCAATTCCAAATTCTTTGAAATCACTTTCAACAAGTTTCAAACATCAAACCCAACTTGTTGAGCCCAAACCTAGACCTTGGGTCAACCTGGTTGACCAAGTCAACCAAATTTGACCCATTAACCCATACACCCCTTCTCTTTCAAATCTTTGAATCAAGTCCATTCCAAGTCCTTTTGAATGCAAGGGATGACCCCTTGGGTACCCAAGAGACCTCTCTTGGAGACCCAAGCCTTGGGCTCACTTGGGTAGGCCTCCCTTGAGCCATCTCTTAACCTTAATCAAATTGAATCAGAAATCAAGGTATCATTGGGTTCCTATTGACCCAATGCACCTTCCTTGACCAGCCCAACCCTTGGGCTAACTTGGGTCAAGAGTTAGGCTAACCCAAAGTGCCCAAGATCACTTGGGATTGAGCCAATTCATTACCTAAGCCCAATTGAACTTGATCAACACCTCCCATAGGTGACCCTAGGCCCAACAAACCTCCTCTAGCCAGCCCATGCCTTGGGTTAACTGGGTCAGGTTTTAGGCTAACCCAAAGTAGCCAAAAACACTTAAACACGAGCCATCTTCCAACTCAGATCAAATTGGACCCAATTGCCACTTGCATTGGGTCCACCAGACCCAGACCCACTTCCCACCTCAAGCCCAAGGCCTGATCTGACTTGGGTTGAGCCCAAATCGACCCGAACCAAGCAGATTTGTATCAACCCAAGCCATCTTTTAACCCAGACCAAATTGGATTCAATTTCCACTTGCATTGGGTGCACCAGACCCAGATCTATCTCCATACCAAATCCAGGGTCTGACCTGACCTGGATCGAGCTCAATTCAACTCTAACCGAGCAGGTTTAGGTCCAACCCAGCCACCAGTTCAATCCAGACATTCCTAACCCAAATTGACTCTATTTTCAACTCCAGTTTGTCCACATCAGCCTCCCCCAGTCAACCTGACCTAGACCATGGCCGGTGGCGGTCAGAACCAATGGAAAATGAGTTCCGGAGGTCCCCCCCAGACAACTTCTGGTTCAAAGCTACTGCCCACCGGTTTGATCCCCACGACCTCCCTAGGACGTCGCCATCTTCCACCTGGTAGCAATCTGAGCCCCCTCCAGCTCAATCTCGGCCGTCCGAGCTCGCGAAAGGTGGCCAAATAGGCTCGAGCTCCCCAGACCGAGAGATCAATCCTCATTCGCTCGAAATCACTTCCAAGAGCTGCTTTGAACTCCCAGACGCTCTCTTCGAGCTCCCAGATCGAACCCTTCGTCTGTTCGAGCAAGCGCCCGTGAAAGCTTTCGGCGCCCGCTCGAAGTCACATCTCCGACCGTCCTCCGGTCCCGACGTCTGAAGGAGATCAGTTCGCCATCATCCCCTGAAGCTTCCTGATAGAGAAGCTCATTCGTTGAGGCCTTCTCTGCGGTAATCCCAGGTAGTCCGATCAAGTGTGAAGGAAACCTTCACCCCAACGGATCTCCACCGTTGGATTGAAGGTTTCCACTGCCCTGATCCTCCCTGTGAAATTTCATTAGAGTTCGCCGGCAGGATCGCCCGGATCGCACCGGAGAAGCTTTGCGGTCTCGAATATGCGCGGGAGGTTGAAGACGAAATCTCAGCCATTGATTTTGATCAACGACTCGGATTAGATCCTGCAGTATCAGAGCGCGTTTGATCCCAGCTGTCCAATCCGCCATCCGACGGCTGTGGTTAATCTGACTGTTAACAGTTAGCGCCAATGATTGCCCGGCCAATCAGTGCGCGGCGCGTGCAAAGGGCTGCTGACTATGTAATGGCCGAATTATTAATTCCAGAAATTCAAGGGAACTTCAAAAATTCATAACTCCCTCCACACTTATCCAAATTAGGTGTTCTTAGGCTCATTGGAAAGGTCTCAGGGAGATCTATAAAAGCCTTATGGTCCAAGGCCCTGGTTAGGTCAATGTTAGGCTTAATTTCAATTTTAGCATTTTATTGATTTCTTTAATTACTCTTTAAATACAAGTCCCCAGGTCTGGAATTTTGGGAGACTAAAATTGAACATGTTTTTGACATGTCTGAATTTTATCTCCCCATTTTAATATGTTAAAGGGCACTTTCCCCAAATTTTAGGTTTAAGGGTCATGGTTTGACCCTTAAATTCAGAATGGGGTATAGACCTATCCAATGGGATTTAGGGTTTGATTTTTTGTGTGCTGATGATGTGTAGGATATGGAGTGTAGAGCCACTGATTTTACCCCAATCCAAGCTTAGGATAGACCCCCATAGTGATTTGGAGGTGACTTAGAGCTCACCTTGGGTGGTTTAGTTAACCACCTTAGAGTACTCTATTTGAGCTCAAATTTGGTGGGTTTAGTCCTTAGGGTTATGTGATCCTATGGTCAAAATTTCATCAAATTTTGAGTTCATTTGGCTCCCCAAGTAGGAGCCTCAAAAAAAATCTTTCTTAGAAATGGCCTATTAACCCTGATCAATTGATAATGAACTGTCCTTAACTTATAAAATCCATTAAAATGTTTATAATTGTCCCTAATTAATCCCCTAATTAACAAGAATTGAAACTCTCTCAAATTGATTTCTAGATTTGTCTTAGTTTAATCCATAGGTAAAATCAAGGGTTAACCAGTTTTAATTAATCCCAAAAATATTAAAAATCCCAAAAGGGCTTTAAACACTTGTTGATCTGTCCTTAGGTCATTTATGACCTTTGGAATTGATCCCAAAGAGTTTAGGACTCATTTGGGTTCAAATCCTTAAACAGCCCCCTTAGTTGTAATAATTTGGTAATTCCTACGAATATGTATAAATTTTAAAATTCATTATTAATTATAGGAAAATTTAGACTAATCAAACTCAATGTCTAATGACTTCAATTAGAATCTATTACTCCCTAAAAATATTAAACCTCCATAATTTGGTCGAAATCAAGGACTCAACATCTTAGGTGACCTTAGGTCAAAACGGGTCAAAACATCTAAAAATCATATCTTTTCATAGAAAAGTCCAAATTGAGTGTGCTACCTGTCTAACAACTCATAATTAGGTTTAGTATTTATTAAAAATCTGAAACCCTTAATATTAACTCTAATTTTGAAAGTCAAATTTTGACCCCTTAGTTAGCATATCTGGGTAATCCTTTAAAATCTGTTAACCCCTCCAAATTCTAGAATTCTCTTAATAGGTTATTAAAATTCTTAACCAATCTATTAAAATCAGTAACCAACTCCCTTTAATATCAATCCACTCCTTTAATCCCAACCAATTTAAATAACTTAATTAACCCCGATTGCTACTAGGTAACCCAGGCCTACGAGGCTATTAGCTTAGCCCCAAGGAAGGTGAAATAAACTTCACGGCCTCAGTGTGAAACAAAGGTAGTAATCAATCAACTTTTAAAATATATCTAATTAAAATTCCTAATTCATTAATACTTAAAGTTTAACTTAAGTTCCCCTTTTAAGCCTTAACAAACCCAGACTTTTAGACAACTTTGATTAATCACCCAACTTAGAATTTATCCCAGCCACACGACCTTTTACACACACTTTAGATGATGTGCTAGATCTAGGTTAGGCCGGTGTTTACTTTACTGCTGTGTGCCGAATTTTTCATAGTTTTCACTGCATGTTGTGAATAAAACTGCTTTGTTGTGTCTGCTTACTTTTCTGCACTCTGTGGATGGATTGATGTGTTTGGCGACTAGATTACCCTTAGGTTAGGTACGATCTGGATGTTCACATAGTTTTCTGCAGGTGGCCACGCTCATGCAGGGTAGTAAAAGGGGGCTAAATCAATAATAAAATATCAATTGTTATAAATGCTTGCATAGGTGCTTCAGCTGCTAAAGCCACCAAATAAAAAGATCGTGACCTGTGAGTTTTCTTTTTTTTCCGCACATATAACTTCTTGGGAATAACTACTTCTTATTTATTAACTGCTTAGGATAACCATGCAGGTGAGTCTAGATTTTATTTTTGATATAAATGTAATTTGTACAATTATCAAGTGTTGTGAAAGTTAATTTTGAGTCGGGATACATAGGTCCAAAGCTTGGATTCCAAAGAGGAAAGGATGCCCTTTTGGAAGTATTCCTTTTTCCATTTGGAAATCTAAATTTGGATCACACCTTTCCTATACCCAAAGAGGAAAGAGTAGCCTTCCCCTTAAAAGGGAAGTGCCCTCTTATCCATTTGTGTAGTTGACCACGAAGAATCCAAGGAGTTTGAAGAAAAGGAGTCCAAAGAAGAACAAGAATGAAGACTTGAAGATTGAGATTATCCCACTCAAAATTACTTGTGTCATTACTAGGCTTAGAATCTGGGTTGTTGTCAGTGGTGCCCGGCCACTTTACTTTATGCAAAATTCTGGTTTGTAATAAGCAAGGCAACTTTGCCTATGGACATTTATTAATTAGTTAATTTATATTTGATGCGATGAATTGATTGCCTTTAGGATTGCCTGCTTTTCTTAATTTTTTGGTGATTGCGTGCCGCTTTTGTTTTTGCCTGGATACGTGAGACTCGTAAGGGTATGAAAGTTTTCTTCTCAAAATCTTAAATGTTTAAAATTTTAGTGAGTCTAAATAACATAGAAAGATAACGAATCTAGAGAATTAGCCGGGGATCGACCCTGGGGTCGCATGCATATTTCTGCATTACTCTCTCCTTGCTTTAGACCCTTCCCCGCCTGCTGGTAGAGTCCGGATAGTCTGACCTATGAGGACGAGGTACCGGACCTAGGGAAGTCCAGTCTTCTAAAATATTGTTTTCTAAGTTTGTTTTCAAAATTTCAAACATACTTGATTTGAGGTTGTTAACTAGCATGCATTGCACTAGAAACAAATTAAAAGTGTCAAAATTTTAATTACATTAGTCCTTAGCATTTTGTACCCAACATAAGTCGAAGGTGCCAATTAGGAAAATTTCTAGATGTCGGCCCCGACTCTTCAAAACTTTAAGTACAACGTCCCTACCAGTCTTTCAAAAAAGACCAGACTCATCTCTTTTAAATTGATTAGGTTGTTAGATAGCTCCCCAATCCAGGCTGGGGTAATTCCAGGCATTGCAGTGCATTAGTTAGGATCGGACGACAGTGGTCCAGTGTCAAAAATAGATTTAGGATCCGGGGCAGATCTTTGATTATAAGACCCCAAATTTCGGGAATATAGTCCCAAATTTCTAATAAAATGTTCAACTTCAATTAAAGTTTCCTTTCAATCCTAAAACATAAATCCCAACACTTAGATTAAGTTGGGACACTTTCGGATGGTTTTGGTATCTCAAGGTGTCCCCTACTTCTCTTCCCTCGATTATGTTAATAAATGTTACATCTTGATCCATTCCCTTTTGATTTTCCATAAAATTCCATTCGTCTTTGATATCACTCCTAGAAAATCTAACAAAATTTCATTCTTATTTTAATCGAGAGTTTTTGTGGGGGACTGTCTCCCAACGATGTAATTAACTACGAGGGCTTGCGCTCGTAGGAGATTTGGAACCACACGCACCTGATTTCAAGATTAAATTTTTTTTTAAAACCTTCCTAAATTTCTTTGGGAAATGTTAAAGAATGATTGTCGTTGTCATATTAGAAGATTTATCATTGAAAGGTGTTATCTCTCTTTGGGGAGATACATCCTTCTTTGATAAGGCTTTGGATATGAATTCGACAATCATATTCCTTGAATATCATAACTGGATATTTAGTTCAACTTTACCTCGTCCCCTCGGGGTCGTGTGAAGTTCTCTTTAGAATCTAGCCATGATATTCAAGATGAATTACATAATTCTAAGTCTGAACACCGTTACAAAATTTTATTTTCGTCCTTCGGGGCAATATACTTTTTCGAACGAGTTGATTCAACTTCTAGAATTAGAATTCAATCTCAATTTTAAAATTCCCAAAAGAAAACTAATGTTTTTCAAAACCTGTTTTCAAAATTCCACCAACAAAAAAATGGCACGCCCGGTGGGACAAATCTCTCTCTCCATCTTTAATAAGAATGAAATTTTGTTTCATCGGTAGTCTTAACTACCTTCCTTCCGTTGGTCCCTCAACCCATTTTTTCCTTGGGGGAGTGTGGCCAACATTTTAAAAACAATTTTAAAACATTAAAAGAGAGGTTTTACCTCCCAAAATTTGTCATTTAATCGTCCTGATTTTGACCTTCTGCCTTGGGATTTCCTATGAGGCGACAGTGTCAAATCAGGTCCCTAAATATTCTTTTTAAAAAAAAGAAAATTTTTTTATTAACAAATGTCACATTCAATATACTAACTTTTTAAGATTGAAAGGAGTTTGAAAAATCTTTGACTTTAAGAAAGTTTTGAAGTATTGTAGTCTTAACCCCTTTACTCCCCTTGAACTTTTAGGAATGAGGAGGGTTAGACTATTTACTTTACTTGGGTTTTTCTTACAATTCCATAAGCCTTCGGGCAAGGGGAAACTCTGTCCGTTGTGTTTTGGATTCTATAGAAAAACCCCATCTTAAGTCATTTAAAATTCAAATTCCCTTCAAAATGTGGAAAGCAAGATAATAACAATTTTCTCCAAGTTCCAAACCTTCATATGTTACCCCATACAACCATCTTATGGGCTAACATATGTTGACCTTTTGAGAAAACCTTCCTTTCGGCATATATTTAGTCTCTTTATCTTCCTAACGTGTGTTGGGTGTTTTTTTTTACCACTCAACATGTGTTGGAAGGTTGAGACTATTCTACAAGCCTTAGGTTTCAAAATAACAAACTCTTTTCCACTTCTCTTAAAAAGAAATCTAATTTCAATCCTCTCTTTAACTTTCAAAAAATTCAAATGGCTGGCCAATAGATCTTCTCTTTCGACCGAGTGTTGTCCTCAACTGTTAATGACCAAGGGAGCACTATCATCTTTGGAATGGGATTCAATACCCTTGAGCTCTCTATGGATGGACACCAGATTGTTAGTTTGGATGCCAGTAAGGAAGTTCCTCCAGTGGTTGAGTTGATTGTGGGATCTGCACCTACCTTGCCAGTGATTAGAAATGACCAGAAACAGTCTTAGCCAGTTGTTGAGCCTCCCACTGAAGTCAAATCTATTTTTGAGGAAGGATCTAGTTCTGGACATAACTTTTCTACTAAGAATCAAAAGAAGAACTATTTGAGGAGACATAGAAAGAAGATCTCTAAGGCAAAGAGAGTTGTGCCTTTTAAGACTTTAGCTCAAGTAGAGCCTGAGACTGACGAGGAGCTACCTATTCCTGCTTCCTCTCCCCTTCTGAAAGGGAGCCGCTTCTACCCTTTAGCTTCTGCTCAAGGGGAGGAGAGGATAGCTAGGATAGCCCGTTCCCCACCATGCCCGGTCAACTACTCGACTAAAAAGACTCCAAAAGAAAAGCATTTGCAGAAAACAAGGGCTTTGAGAAACATAATTCATACCTGTGCTGCACAATCTGGGAAAATAAAGGAGCAGTACATGAAACAGTTGAAGGGAGTGATCTCTCATCGCTTCCAAAAAGAAGTGTTAAAAGAAGAGGCGTCTGAGGCGAAGAATCTGACTCCACAACATGTTAGGAGAAATAAGAAGTATGTTAGACAGCCCGCCACTTCAGTACTAGTTGATGGATACCACTGGGCGCCACGCCCTCCTTCTTCCAAGACGGAGGGTATTGTGTTGACTGGGTCCGAGAGAGGCCGCCATTCTGTTGGTAGACCCCCGGTACCCCCTTCCAAAGCTGTAAAGTTGGCCTCAGTAGTTGTCAAACCTAAGGGGAATGAGACTCTAAAACATCTGGATATCAAGGGCAAGAGGCCCAAATCCCCTGAGAAGAAGTTTGTCCCAAAAAGGACTAAGTTGGAGAATTTACCACCGCCTCCAAGAACCCCAAAGTTCATTCTCCAACTCCAATGAGTCCCAGTTAAACCCCCTCCAATCTTGATTGAGTCGATGGATGTTCAACCTAGTTCTCCTGTTGTTGCAGTAGATAGTTCTCTTGCAGCCAGTCCAGTTCCTGATTCAGTTATGATTCCAGTTGATGATCCGGTGGTTGATAGCATAGATTTATGTGTCATTCCTAGGCTTCCTACACAGGAGTCTAAGGACCTTACCTTACCTAATGTAGGAGCTATTTCTCTACAAGCTCCTGCTTCACCTCCTAAGGTATGTGCCCCTCTCCCTGTAGAGAATGCCACTTCTCTGACTACCGATCTTGGGACAGTCGAGAAGGAAGGAATTGACCTAGATCTTGAGATAGAAGAAGAGCTAGTTACAGAGTCTCAATCAGATCCTAACCCGAAACTTACATAAATCATTGCCCTCCTGGATTCTGAAGAATTATTTGATATGACTGAGTATAAAGGATACTTACCCCTCGATCCTAAGTCAATTGGGGATAGACCGGTCAAGGAGGTAGTTCAAGAAATAAGAAAAATTCTGTTAAATAAAAAGGGAATGGCTTCTTTTGATCCAGACCTGGATGACCTCCTTGGAGAGGAAGATGACTATGTTGGTAGCATCTCCATGGTCGAAACTAGAGGTTCCAACAAGGAGGCCGAACCTGGTAGGCGTCGGCTTGCTAAAGATGATGATCCACATGTTGCTGGGTCCGATTCAGATGAGTCCGTAAGGGCTAAGGGTGAGGAGCATAATAAAGATTTAGAGAATCAGTTGACAACTATGATGTCACAAGTCAAAGAAATGTAAGAAAGATTTGACAAGTCAGAGCAGGAATCACTTAAGATTCAATAAACGGCTCGAGAGATTGTTGAAAGGGTTAGGAAGACAGAGTCTGGTCCCCAGCCTCCCGAGTCAACACCAGTGATTCCTCCTTGCCTATCAGAGGCATCTCCAGCAGCACCTATATTTCCCCCTGTTCCTCCAACTCTGCCTCAGAAGGATATTAAGCAACTGATTGAGGACCAGGTAAGGGAGGACTTAGCCTTTTCACAAGGAACCGCATCTATTCCAAAGGGTAGACCCTACCCCAAAGAATATGATTCAGTTTCTTACCCAAAAGGCTTTGTGCCACCAACTTTTAAAATTTTCACTGGAATAAAAAACCCGAGACAGCATCTGACCCACTTCAGAGCAAGTTGTTGCAATACGGGAGGGTCGGATGCTCTACTATTTCGCCAATTTGTAAGTAGTCTATCCGGCATTGCTTTTGAGTGGTACGCCGATCTGCCCAATGGTTCAGTAAAAACCTTTAGCGATCTAGAAAACCTTTTCCTTAAAAGATTTTCTGGAGTGTAACTGCGAACTACTGTGGGCGATCTTGTTGTTGAGAAATAAAAGCCGGGAGAGTCTCTGGTTGAGTACATCTTGAGGTGGCGAAACCTCTCGATGAAGTGTGAACCCCAGTTGCAAGAGCAACATGCGGTGGAGATCCTCTTTAAGAATATCCACGGCCCTGTTGCTTTTCTCCTGAAGGGTTTCACCATTAAAACTTTTGAAAAACTTCTTAATAAGGCTAGCAATTTGCAGGAAGAGGCTCATAAGATGCCATTCCTACGAGAGCAGACTGAAGACAAGAAAGGTCCTAGATTGGTTAAGACTTTTGAGAAAAAGGCAGTTGTGTCGGCAGGCGACAAGGGAAACAGGCCAATGGCTGGTCAGCCCAGTGTTTCTCCACCACTGCCACCACAGCCAACTCAGAGACAGCCCTTTCAGGTCACTCCTCAGTACACTAGAGACCCTAACTTTATCCCTTTTAGAGAGAGATTGGCAAAACCATATCCATTTAAGAGGGAATCAGTTAAGAGGATTTTCAAGAGTTTGTTAAAGAAACGAGTTTTTCAGCTGCCAGAGGCCAGGAGGCCTGAAGATGAAGGTAAGAAAGATGACCCCAAGTATTGTCCATACCACCGGATGCATAGTCACCCTCTTGAAGATTGTGTTGTGTTCAAAGATTGGCTTGAGAGGAACTACACCTAAGGTAACATCATAATTCCTAAGGAATACTTGGTCGATCCGGATAAAGCTTCCATTAAAACCATTTCAGGTAACCCTCTTAACTCTCCTTGTTTTGTTGAAGATGGTTGGGAAATTGCTTTGTCCCGGACACTTAAAAAGTTGATTAACAAGTTTTTTTGTCTTTCTCAACAGCTGACTACGATAGCCCAGGCCCCAACGTGGAAGGTTGACCTGGACGCTTCGCAGGAAGATGTTGAGCCACTTTCCTCTCCAGTAGTCACAGGAACTACTGTCAAATGTTTAAAAGAAAAGGAAGTTGATTTTGTAGAGAGGAAGTGTGTAGATGAGAGATGTATTAAGATGGCGGATGCGGGTGTTAAAACCCTCTCCCCTCTTTTGTTATCTGACTTTTACTTTGCCCCATCAAAGGCGAAGGGTCAGAAGATGAATAAAAAACATCCTTCTACTTCTGTCTTGATGATAAACCATGGAAATGAAATGCAAGTTGATGACTCTCTTGTTTTAAATTAAAGTTCTGGTGAAGAAAGCCTCAATATCAAAGAAATTGACCTTCCCGAATCAGCTATTCAAGAAGAGGTTGAATGTGAAGCTTTATTAGAAAGTGATTTCCCTCAAATCAATTTTCAAGGAAATCCTATCTTGATAGAACTTTCAGATTCTAACTCGCTCTTGGGAAATGATGATCCAACGCCTATGGTGTGCGTAGACACTGCCCTAGTTTGCCCTCCCGAAGATATCGAGCAGGTGCAACTCCGTGGCGGTAAAGTCTTACCCCCTAGGCTTCCCTCTCAGGAGAAAGGCAAAGCAAATTCCCTTCGAAGATTTAAATCCAAATTCCCCTCAGCAACTAGAATTTCTTAATTCCTCCGGGTTTTGAGTCCGTCGTTCCTAAGGTTGATTACAACGTTTTGGCCCACCTAAGGAAGTTGCCAGCAAAATTAAGTATTTTCGACGCCCTCCTTCTCTCTAAAGAACTGAGGGAGTCTTTAATTATAGCGCTTCTCAACCCCGAGATTTGCTTAACCCAGTTGGCTGCAACGTCAAAAGGTGAGGCATTCTACTTCAAAGAGGTTCCTGGAGTTACCTTTTTAGATGAAGATTTGATCTTGAGAACTGTTGACCATAATCATCCCCTTTACATTACTGTAGATGTGGGAAATTTTAAGTTATCAAGAGTCCTCATTGATCCGGGTGCATCGGTCAACATAATGAACATAAAAACCCTCGCGTACCTCATAGTTGATACTAGCAAGCTCTCAACCGACAGGTTGGTGCTTCGTGGGTTCAATGAAAAGGGCGAGAGGGCTTTAGGTTCAATCACCTTGCTCTTACAAATAGAAGACTTGAAAACTGAAGCTAAGTTTTATATAATTGATTCGGCGACGTCCTTTAATGCCCTTTTAGGTAAACCTTGGATTCATGAATATAGAATGGTTCCTTCTACCCTTCACCAATGCATCAAGTACAACGAGATGGCATTGAAAACGTGATTAAGGGTGATCTGCAACCATTTTCGATTCAAGAAATCGGGATCTACGAAGATGCTACATATTTTGTTGCAAAAGGGTCCTCGTCCCGCTCCAAGTTAGAGATCAAGATTGAGAAGTTGACTGGACAAAAGTCCAATCAAGAGAAAGAAAAAGAAAAGTTAGTTGATCAAGAAATGATACAATTAAGTAGTGAAGAAGACTCTGACATTGTTGTCCTTAGGCCTCAAAGAGGTGGGAGGATGGCCTTAAGGGCACGAGGTCGAGGTCGTGCTTCATCAGAGAGGAGAACAGCACCTGTTTATATTGATTTGGAATCAGATTCCGACATTGAGTCCAAGGACCAAGGTGCTGCCTTCTCCCTCAATTATAAAAATACAAATACTTCTCCAAAATTTGATCTCACCTTACAGGAGGACAGTGACATTGAGGAAGATATTGCAAAGGTGAAAAGTGACGAGCCTGAATTAACAATGTACGAAAAGCTCAGTAGGAGGATTGAGGCCCTTTCTCTGACCCCACTGTCAGCTGGCAGGATTTCAGGGTTAGAAGTTAAAGTGGCCCCCAACTTGAACGGCGAAGTAAAGAAAGTCCATAAATTCTTTCCTGGCTCCTCCTCCGCAAGGGATGAAAGTGATGTAACCCTTGAGGAGGCAGGTTTTAATGAATTAATGGAATTACCTTTCGACTACTTCCCTATTTGTGTGAAAAATACTTTCTCTAAAGGTCCTGTATCATACCGATGGACTAAGGGTCAGGCCAGATACCACGAAAATATATGGCAAGCAAAAATTAAGGATAATCCCACAAGTGGTATCGGCTTTGGAACTGTTAGTTCATTCGATGATGATGAGTATTGCCTAATGATAACTTACCATCTTGAATCGCCAAATGTCCCTACAGATCCTTTCTGTGCTCTTGATGGGCTCTGTTTGGAGATTTTAGATGATCCCGATGACCTTCAAGTTCGGGATGCACCTCCTGAATTAGAAGAAGAAATTAAATCAACAGTCGATGAACTAAAAGAAATTAACCTGGGAGCCGATGATGACCCCCGTCCAATCTTTATAAGTGCCCTACTGAGCGAGGGTGAAACCAAAGATTTGATTCAACTTTTGTCTAAGTTTAGGGATTGCTTTGCCTGGACATACGACGAAATGCCAAGTTTACCTGCTGAGGTAGCGGTTCATAAACTTGGAGTTTGGCATGATGCCATTCCTGTCAAACAAGCTCCTTGAGGCATGCGCTTGGAAATCGAGCAATAAGTCATTTCTGAAGTCAAGAAATTGGCCGAAGCTGGGTTTATTCGAGAGGAACAATACCCCTCTTGGGTGGCCAGCGTTGTGCCGGTCCGAAAGAAAAACGGTCAAATTCGGATTTGCGTCGATTATAGGGATCTGAATAAGGCATGTCCTAAGGACGAGTTCCCTCTACCAATACCAGAACTCTTGGTGGACATTGCCTTCTCACATGCCATTTTCTCATTCATGGATGGCTCGTCGGGTTATAACCAAATCAAGATGGCCCCAGAGGATGAGAGAAATACTGCGTTTAGAACCCCTATTGTAATCTTTTGTTACAAGGTGATGCCATTTGGCTTAAAGAATGCTGGGGCAACCTACCAACGGGCCATGACCCGTATCTTTGATGACTTAATCCACAATCAAGTTGAGTGTTATATTGACAATTTAGTTGTCAAGAGCAAGGTCAAAGAGGCTCACCTGTATGACTTAAGAGTTGTATTTGAGCGGTTACACTGTTACGATTTGAAAATGAACCCCTTGAAGTGTGCCTTCGGCGTCACCTCAGGGAAATTCTTAGGATTCGTAGTGAGACACCGCGGAATTGAGATCGACCCAGCTAAAATTGAAGCCATCTTAGATATGCCATCTCCTAAGAGCCTTACCCAGTTAAGGTCTCTACAAGGTAGATTGGCGTATATAAGGAGGTTTATTTCTAATCTTTCCTGGAGATGTCAACCCTTTTCTGTCCTTGCGAAAAAAGACACCAAATTCGTATGGGATGAGAAGTGCCAAAATGCTTTCGATAACATTAAACAATACCTTTCTAATCCACCAGTTTTGGCAGCCCCAATTCTGGGAAAGCCGTTAATTCTCTACACTGCAGCCTTAGATGAGTCTTTAGGCGCCCTGTTGGCTCAAGTCAACGATGAAGGGAAGGAGAATGCTCTCTATTACCTTAGTCGAAGACTTCTTCCTACTAAAATTCGATACCCATCAATTGAGAAGCATTGTCTTGCTTTAGTTTTTGCAGCTCAGAAACTGAGGCACTACATGCTCTCCCACTCAATCAGCTTGATTTCAAGGGTTAATCTGTTGCAATATCTTATGACCCGACTTACGTTGTCAGGACATTTAGCCCGTTGGTCTATGATATTACTGCAATTTGAGATTACTTTCACTCCTCTTCGTGGTGTGAAAGGACAAGCCGTTGCCGATTTTCTGGCAGCACACCTGCTGCCGGCAGATTCTCCTCTGAACGATGATCTACCCGACGAACAAATCATGAGTTTGAGGGAATCTGGTGAGGCCGTCTGGGAATTGTATTTTGATGGAGTAGCATCCTCCCATAGGAATGCGACCTAACAATCTATAATTCCTGGAAAGGCTGGAGTCGGTCTAATTTTTGTAACGCCAGAAAAAGAAATGATGCATTTTTCCTACCATTTATCGGAGCCCTGCACAAATAACGAAGCTGAATACGAAGCTCTGATAACCAGTTTGGAACTTGCAATTCTAATGGAAATTTAAGAGATTAAGATCTTTGGAGATTCCCAGTTGGTGATTAACCAAGTGGCCGGAACTTATAAAGTCTTGAATCCTAATCTCCTAAGAAACCACCAGTACACACTTCACTTGTTGGAACAAATTCCTACTACCACTTTGTATAGGGTTCCCCGTGGAAGTAACTCCACAGCGGATGCCCTAGCAAAACTTGCAAGGGAATTTGCATGTCCTGAGGAGGATTCCATCCCTTTCTGCCTCTTCGACAGCCGACGAAGAAGGCGATTGGAGACGACCCTTAATCGACTACCTTAAAGAAGGGAAGCTTCCCTAGGATAAATCACTCTCCAACCAGATTAAGAAACGTGCCCTATCTTATGCACTGGTCAACAATTTGTTATATCGTCGGTCCTTCGATCACATGTGGCTGCGCTGTTTAGACCAGCGAGAAGCCCTGAAGATTGCTAATGAGTTTCATTCAGGACTATGCGGTGCACATCAATCGGGTCCAAAAATGAAATTGAAGATTAAAAGACTTGGATACTACTCGCCTACAATGATTGACGATTGCATGAATACTACAAAGCACTGTCATCAATGTAAGGTCCATGGTGTGGCTTTACATCAGCCGCCTAATGTGTTACACCCTATGATAGCCTCGTGGCCCTTCGAGAGTTGGGGTATAGATATCATTGGGCCGATTGACCCTCCCTCCGCGAGAGGTCATCATTTCATATTAGCAGCGACCGATTACTTTTCAAAGTGGCCGGAAGCAATTCCCCTACGCAACATAACATCACACCATGTTTTAAAATTCTTTCGTGACCATATCGTATATCGATTCGGCGTACCCCACAGAATCATATCCGATAATGGATCTGCATTCAAGTCTAAAAAAATCAACAGTTTTGTGAGACGCCATAATATTGATTGGAGAGACTCGATGATCTATTACCCTCAGGAAAATGGTTTAGCCGAGGCCTTCAACAAAACCTTGGTGCAAATTGTTAAAAAGACCCTTGATGATAACAAACAACAGTGGGATGAGCGGTTGGTGGAAACTTTGTGGGCTTATCGTACCACTTATAGAACCCCGACCCAATCCACCCCGTTTGCACTAGTGTATGGATCCGAGGCCGTTCTGCCCTTAGAAATACAAATCCCTTCGCTCAGAATTGCAGTTCATAATCAGATTACAAATGAACAAAATGCAAAACTGCGGTTGGAAGAACTCGAAGGCCTTGAAGAGCGACGTCTCCAAGCTCAACAAAGTTTAGAGTTATATAAGTCCCGTATGGTTCAAGCCCATGATAAGCTAGTGCGACCTAGGACCTTCCAAGCAGGAGACTTGGTGTTGGTCCTTCAGAGGCCTATCTTAGCCCATCAAAAGTTGGGAGGCAAATTTGAACCCACTTGGGACGGACCCTTCGTTATAGAGACTGTCTACGAAGGAGGCTCGTATCAGTTAGTAGATTGTAAAGGAAATCACCCAATGCTACCTGTCAATGGGCGTTTCCTTAAGAAATACTATGCTTGATGTAGCTCATTTTGTCAATTAATGAAATTTTCTTTCTCGATTCGCAACCCGGTTCTTTCCTTTTTAAATTTTTTACTGTTTAACGCTCTTCGCCTCCTCCTTATGGTCGGACCGTCCCCTCCCTTAGGATCGCACCTCGCTAGTGGTGGAGTACGCCCTACGTGGCACCACCCTGGCATTTGACTTGGGGATTAGTGGTGGAGTACGCCCTTCGTGGCACCATCCTAATTCACACTCGCTAGTGGTGGAGTACGCCCTTCGTGGCACCGTCCTAGTTTGCCAGTTTCGGTCCTCTGTGTGGAACAAGTTTCCTCCCCACATGACCATTAGCTAGTGGTGGAGTACGCCCTTCATGGCGCCATCCTAGTTTGCCAGTTTCAGTCCTTTGTGTGGAGCAAGTTTCCTCCCCACATGACCATTCTCTAGTGGTGGAGTACGCCCTTCGTGGCACCATCCTAGTTTGCTAGTTTCGGTCCTCTGTGTGGAGCAAGTTTCCTTCCCACATGACCATTCGCTAGTGGTGGAGTACGCCCTTCGTGGCACCATCCTAGTTTGCTAGTTAATCCGTCCATTAGGACTAAGTCTTCTATCAGCATCCTACGGACCTAAGGTTGGGTGATGCCCTTCCTTAGACCCAAAGCTATGTATTCCCTACTTTGGTTTCCAGTTAATCTGCCTATTTGGAGTAAGTCTTCTATCGGCATCCTATAGGCCTAAGGTTGGGTGATGCCCTTCCTTAGACCCAAGTCTAGGTATTCCCTACCTTGGTTTCCAGTTGATCTGTCTACTAGGAGTAAGTCTTCTATCAGTATCCTGTAGACCTAAGGTTGGGTGATGCCCTTCCTTAGACCCAAAGCTAGGTATTCCCTACTTTGGTTTCCAGTTAATCTGCCTATTTGGAGTAAGTCTTCTATCAGCATCCTATAGGCCTAAGGTTGGGTGATGCCCTTCCTTAGACCCAAGGCTAGGTATTCCCTACTTTGGTTTCCAGTTGATCCGTCTGCTAGGAGTAAGTCTTCTATCAGCATCCTGTAGACCTAAGGTTGGGTGATGCCCTTCCTTAGACCCAAATCTAGGTATTCCTTACTTTGGTTTCCAGTTCTCTTGCCTATTTGGAGTAAGTCTTCTATCAGCATCCTATAGGCCTAAGGTTGGGTGATGCCCTTCCTTAGACCCAAGGTTAGGTATTCACTACCTTGGTTTCTCCAATTCTCTTGTCTAATAGGTTTAAGCCTTCTATTAGCATCCTATAGGCCTAAGGTTGGGAGATGCCCTCCCTTACACTCTTAAGGTTCTACTTCTATTCAGTCAATGCCAATGTGTGCAGCAGAAGTTCCTTCTACCACAAACATTGGGGGTCCATTTGTTGACCTCATTTTTGTATGAGGTCACTACGGCCCTTCCAAACTCCAGATCAATTCTAGATACTAGGATCCACTCTAAACTTTAAGATCCTTTCCTAGAGCCAGACCTTAGGGCCTACTCTAGAGCTTAAGATTCTCTCCTAGAGCCAGACCTTAGGGCGTACTCTAGAGCTTAAGATTCTTTTCTAGATCTAAGACCTTAGGGCCTACTCTAGAGCTTAGGATTCTCTTATTTCCCAAATTCTAGAGCCCCTCTAGATCCTAGATCTTAGAACCCCTCTAGATCTAAGGACCAATCTAGATTCAAATCAACCCCTACCTTTGATCAATTCCAACCTCAAATCAATCCCTATCTTTGATCAACTCCAACTTCAAGTTAATCTCTACCCTTGATTAATTCAAATCTCAAACTTTATTCAATTCAAATCCAAATTAATTCAAGTTTCAAACATATTCAAACTTTGATCCAATCCATTTGAGAATCCAAATTTCAATGTAGACTTTGATCCTACCTTTGATCTAGCTTTGACCCTATCCATTCATTAACAATCACCACATGATTGTAAATGATTTGGATACTCCAATATAAATCATTCAAACTTAAAATCCATTCCAAATCCAGAAATCCAGACTCAAATCCAAAGTCTTAAGGCCCTGTCCTAAAGACCTTTTTCAAAGACTTTTCAAACATTTCAAAACTCAGTCAAATGGCCTCTGATTCAGGGTCTATCACTTACAAAGTGATAAGACATGTCTCTAGAGGTTACCCTCCAATTTTGAACCCATTCTGAGGTCTCTAACTCCAGAATCTAAATTAAAATCCAAAGGCTGTTAAACCTTCAAATATTTATAGCCTATGCCATTGGACTTAACACCTTGAAGATTTTGATCTTGGAGCCCTTATCAAAGCCTCCAATCACTTCCAGACCCTTGATTGTAACCCATTGAGCAATAAACTGCATTTTTCAGACCCATTTTTGGTCCTAGTTGACCAATGGGTCAAAATTGACCAAAATACTCCTATGGGATTTCAAATGCCCATTTCAACTCAAATCAATTCCAAATTCTTTTAAACCACTTTCAACAAGTTTCAAACATCAACCCCAACTTGTTGAGCCCAAACCTAGACCTTGGGTCATCCTGGTTGACCAAGTCAACCAAGTTTGACCCATTAACCCATACACCCCTTCTCTTTCAAATCTTTGAATCAAGTCCATTCCAAGTCCTTTTAAATGCAAGGGATGACCCCTTCGGTACCCAAGAGACCTCTCTTGGAGACCCAAGCCTTGGGCTCACTTGGGTTAGCCATATAGCTTGACCCAAGTGACCAAAGAGAGGCCTCCCTTGAGCCATCTCTTAACCTTCATCAAATTGAATCCAAATCAAGATATCATTGGGTTCTTATTGACCCAATGCACCTTCCTTGACTAGCCCAACCCTTGGGCTAACTTGGGTCAAGAGTTAGGCTAACCCAAAGTGCCCAAGATCACTTGGGATTGAGCCAATTCTTTACCTAAGCCACATTTAACTTGATCAACACCTCCCATAGGTGACCCTAGGCCCAACAAACCTCCTCCAGCTAGCCCATGCCTTGGGTTAACCTGGGTCAGGTTTTAGGCTAACCCAAAGTAGCCAAAAACACTTAGACCTAAGCCATCTTCCAACTCATATCAAATTGGACCCAATTGCCACTTGCAATTGGACCACCAGACCTAGCCCCACTTCCCACCTCAAGCCCAAGGCCTGATCTGACTTGGGTTGAGCCCAAATCGACCTGAACTGAGCAAATTTGGATCAACCCAAGCCATCTTTTAACCCAGACCAAATTGGATCCAATTGCCACTTGCATTGGGTGCACCAGACCCAGATCTATCTCCCATACCAAATCCAGGGTCTGACCTAACCTGGATCGAGCTCAATTCAACTCGAACCGAGCAGGTTTGGGTCTAACCCAGCCACCAGTTCAATCCAGACATTCCCAGGCCAAATTGACTCCATTCTCGACTCCAGCATGCCCACATCGGCCTCCCCCAGTCAACCCGACCCAGACCATGGCCGGTGGCGGTCGGAACCAAAGGAAAATGAGTTCCGGGGGTCCCCCCAGACAACTTCTGGTTCAAAGTTGGTGCCCACCGATTTGATCCCCACGACCTCCCTTGGACGTCGCCATCTTCCACCTAGCAGCAATCCGAGCCCCCTCCAGCTCAATCTCGGCCGTTAGAGCTCGCGAAAGGTGGCCGAATAGGCTCGAGCTCCCCAGGCTGAGAGATCAATCCTCATTCGCTCGAAATCACTTCCCAGAGCTACTTCGAACTCCCAGACGCTCTCTTTGAGCTCCCAGATCGATCCCTTCGTCCATTCAAGCAAGCGCCCGTGAAAGCTTTCGGTGTCCCGCTCGAAGTCACACCTCCGGCTGTCCTCCGGTCCCGACATCTGAAGGAGATCAGTTCGCCATCATCCCCTGAAGCTTCCTGATAGAGAAGCTCATTCGTTGAGGCCTTCTCTGCAGTAATCCCTCCATCCCGAGTACCCTAGCTAGGTAGTCCGGTCAAGTGTGAAGGAAACCTTCACCCCAACGGATCTCCACCGTTGGATTGAAGGTTTCCACTGCCCTGATCCTCCCTGTGAAATTTCATCGGAGTTCACCGGCGGGATCGCCGGGATCACGCCGGAGAAGCTTTGCGGTCTCGGATACGCGCGGGAGGTTGAAGACGAAATCTCAGCCGTTGATTTCGATCAACGGCACGGATTAGATCCCGCGGTATCGGAGCACGTTTGATCCCAGCCGTCCGATCCGCCATCCGACGACTGTAGTTAATCTGACCGTTAACAGTTAGCGCTAATGATTGCCCGGCCAATCAGCGCGCGGCGCGTGTAAAGGGCTGCTGACTGTGTAATGGTCGAATTATTAATTTCAGAAATTCAAGGGAACTTCAAAAATTCATAACTCCCTCCACACTTGTCCAAATTAGGTGTTCTTAGGCTCATTGGAAAGTTCTCAGGGAGATCAACAAAAGCTCTATGGTCCCAGGCCCTAGTTAGGTCAGTGTTAGGCTTAATTTCAATTTTAGCATTTTATTGATTTCTTTAATTACTCTTTAAATACAAGTCCCCCAGGCTTGGAATTTTGGGAGATTGAAATTGAACATGCTTTTGACATGTCCGAATTTTATCTCCCCATTTTAATATGTTCAAGGGCACTTTCCCCAAATTTTAGGTTTAAGGGTCATGGTTTGACCCTTAAATTCAAAATGGGGTATAGACCTATCCAATGGGATTTAGGGGGTGATTTTTTGTGTGCTGATGATGTGTAGGATAAGGAGTGTAGAGCCACTGATTTTGCTCCAATCCAAGCTTAGGATAGACCCCCATAGTGATTTGAAGGTTACTTAGAGCTCACCTTGGGTGGTTTAGTTAACCACCTTAGAGTAATCTATTTGAGCTCAAATTTGGTGGGTTTAGTCCGTAGGGTCAGGTGATCCTATGGTCCAAATTTCATCAAATTTGGAGTTCATTTGGTTCCCCAAGTAGGAGCCTAAAACAAAATCCTTCTTAGAAATGGCCTATTAACGCTGATCAATTGATAATGAACTATCCTTAACTTATAAAATCCATTAAAATGTTCATAATTGTCCCTAATTAATCCCCTAATCAATAAGAATTGAAACTCTCTCAAATTGATTTCTAGATTTGTCTTAGTTTAATCCTTAGGTGAAATCAAGGGTTAACCAGTTTTAATTAATCCCAAAAACATTAAAAATCCCAAAAGGGCTTTAAATGCTTGTTGATCTGTCCTTAGGTCATTTATGACCTTTGGAATTGATCCCAAGGAAATTAGGACTCATTTGGGTTTAAATCCTTAAACAGCCCCCTTAGTTGTAATAATTTGGTAATTCCTATGAATATGTATAACTTCTAAAATTCATTATTAATTATAGGAAAATTTAGACTAATCAAACTCAATGGCTAATGACTTCAATTAGAATCTATTACTCCCTAAAAATATTAAACCTCCATAATTTGGTCAAAATCAAGGACTCAACATCTTAGGTGACCTTAGGTCAAAACGAGCCAAAACTTCTAAAAATCATATCTTTTCATAGAAAACTCCAAATTGAGTGTGCAACCTGTCTAACAACTCATAATTAGGTCTAGTATTTATTAAAAATCTAAAACCCTTAATATTAACTTTAATTTTGAAAGACAAATTTTGACCCCTTAGTTAGCATATCCGGATAATCCTTTAAAATATGTTAACCCCTCCAATTTCTAGAATTCTCTTAATAGGTTATTAAAATTCTCAACCAACCTATCAAAATCAGTAACCAACTCCCTTTAATATCAATTCACTCCTTTAATCCCAACCAATTTAAATAACTTAATTAACCCCGATTGCTACTAGGTAACCCAGGCCTACGAGGCTATTAGCTTAGCCCCAAGGAAGGTGAAATAAACTTCACGGCCTCGGTGTGAAATAAAGGTAATAATCAATCAACTTTTAAAATATATCTAATTAAAATTCCTAATTCAATAATACTTAAAGTTTAACTTAAGTTCCCCTTTTAAGCCTTAACAAACCCAGACTTTTAGACAACTTTGATTAATCACCCAACTTAGGATTTACCCCAGCCACACGACCTTTTACACAGACTTTAGATGATGTGCTAGGACAACCAACTCTAGATCTAGGTTAGGCCGGTGTGTACTTTACTGCTGTGTGCCGAATTTTTCGTAGTTTTCACTGCATGTTGTGAATGAAACTGCTTTGTTGTGTCTGCTTACTTTTCTGCACTCTGTGGATGGATTGATGTGTTTGGCGACTAGATTACCCTTAGGTTAGGTACGATCTGGATGTTCACATAGTTTTCTGCAGGTGGCCACGCTCATGCAGGGCAGTAAAAGGGGGCTAAATCAATAAAAAAATATCAATTGTTATAAATGCTTGCACAGGTGCTTCAGCTACTAAAGCCCCCAAATAAAAAGAGCGTGGCCAGTGTGTTTACCTTTTTTCCGCACATATAACTGCTTGGGAATAACTGCTTCTTATTTATTAACTGCTTAGGATAACCCTGCAGGTGAGTCTAGATTTTATTTTTTATATAAATGTAATTTGTACAATTATCAAGTGTTGTGAAAGTTAATTTTGAGTCGGGATACATAAGTCCAAAGCTTGGATTCCAAAGAGGAAAGGATGCCCTTTTGGAAGTATTCCTTTTTCCATTTGGAAATCCAAATTTGGATCACACTTTTCCTATACCCAAAGAGGAAAGAGTATCCTTCCCCTTAAAAGGGAAGTGCTCTCTTATCCATTTGGGTAGTTCACCACGAAGAATCCAAGGAGTTTGAAGAAAAGGAGTCCAAAGAAGAACAAGATTGAAGACTTGAAGATTGACAGTATCCCACTCAAAATTACTTGCGTCATTACTAGGCTTAGAATCCGGGTTATTGTCAGTGGTGCCAGGCAACTTTACTTTCAGCAAAATTCTGGTTTGTAATAAGCAAGGCAACTTTGCCTATGGATATTTATTAATTAGTTAATTTATATTTGATGTGATGAATTGATTGCCTTTAGGATTGCCTGCTTTTCTTAGTTTTTTGCCGATTGCGTGCCGCTTTTGTTTTCTCCTGGATACGTGAGACTCGTAAGGGTGTGAAAGTTTTCTACTCAAAATCTTAAATGTTTAAAATTTTAGTGAGTCTAAATAACATAGAAAGATAACGAATCTAGGGAATTAGCCGGGGATCGACCCCGGGGTCGCATGCATATTTCTGCATTACTCTCTCCTTGCTTTAGACCCTTCCCCGCCTGCGGGTAGAGTCCGGATAGTCTGACCTATGAGGACGAGGTGCCGGACCTGGGGAAGTCCAGTCTTCTAAAAAATTATTTTCTAAGCCTGTTTTTAAAATTTCAAGCATACTTGATTTGAGGTTGTTAACTAGCATGCATTGCACTAGAAACAAATTAAAAGTGTCAAAATTTTAATTACATTAGTCCTTAGCATTTTGCACCCAACATAAGTCGAAGGGGCCAATTAGGAAAATTTCTAGATGTCGGCCCCGACTCTCCAAAACTTTAAGTACAACGTCCCTACCACTCTTTCATAAAAGACCAGACTCATCTCTTTTAAATCGATTAGGTGGCTAGCTGGCTCCTCAATCCAGACCGTGGTAAGTCCAGGCATTGCACTGCATTAGTTAGGATCGGACGACTGTGGTCTAGTGTCCAAAATAGATTTAGGATTCGGGGCAGATTTTTGATTATAAGACCCCAAATTTCGAGAATATAGTCCCAAATTTCTAATAAAATGTTCAACTTCAATTAAAGTTTCCTTTCAATCCTAAAACATAAAGCCCAACACTAAGATTAAGTTGGGACACTTCCGGATGGTTCTGGAATCTCAAGGTGTCCCCTACTTCTCTTCCCTCGATTCTATTAATAAATGTTCCATCTTGATCCATTCCCTTTTGATTTTCCAAAAAATTCCATTCGTCTTTGATATGACTCCTAGAAAATCTAACAAAATTTCATTCTTATTTTAATCGAGAGTTTTCGTAGGGGACTCTGTCTCCGTACGATGTAATTAACTACAAGGGCTTGTGCTTGTAGGAGATTTGAAACCACACGCACCTAATTTCAAGATTAATTTTTTTTTTAACCTTCCTAGATTTCTTTGGGAAATGTTAAAGAATGATTGTCGTTGTCATATTAGAAGAATTATCATTGAAAGGTGTTATCTCCCTTTGGGGAGATACATCCTTCTTTGATAAGGCTTTGGATATGAATTCGACAATCATATTCCTTGAATATCATAACTAGATATTTAGTTGAACTTTACCTCGTCCCCTCGGGGTCGTGTGAAGTTCTCTTTAGAATCTAGCCATGATATTCAAGATGAATTACATAATTCTAAGTCTGAACACCATTACGGAATTTTATTTTCGTCCTTCGGGGCACTATACTTTTTCGAACGAGTTGATTCGACTTCTAAAATTAGAATTCAATCTCAATTTTAAAATTCCCAAAAGAAAACTAATGTTTTTCAAAACCTATTTTCAAAATTCCACCAACTTCCATGACACTATCTACCAAAAATAATAAAGATTTAAAATAATTAGTATGAGATGACGTCATGAGAAAAGAAGAAGGATGGATAAGGGACATAATAGCCTAGGAAATTATAAAGAAAATAACCCATCTAGGGATATCAGATCAAACATAGGAGAACCCAAGCTATGAATAGGATGGATCTAACTAATGAGAACCAAACCTAGAGTACACATAAGAAATAATGATATAGAATCCAAAGATGGAGAGATAAACCTATCCCACCTTATTCACCAAAAATATTTGATCTACCCAATCTAGGACTTAGACTTATAATAGACTCAAGAAAAGGAAAATTGTACAAAGTGACGAGGACTTAGCCTACCCAATCTTGGTTTGGTTCCAATTATCGTTTGATCTTGTGGACCTGAAATGTTAGTAGGCAAGGTAGTCGTAGAGAAATAAGAGTGTTTGTGATCATCAAAATCATAATCCATAGATTAATATCAATCTTCCCCTTTTTGATGATGGCAAACACTTAACGTACAATTCTAAGCAGTTAAGACAATAGTGTACTGGAAATAGTGCAAACATAGAGAACATCAAATATCAGAACAGAACAGTACAAGTACAACCATACTACTCCCCCTTTTAACATCCTAAAAAGAAGGGGACAAATAAAAACAAAGCAGAAACTAAACATCAGAAGAAAAAAATAGAAACTAATCAATAGAAAGTAGAAACAAATTAAAAGAAAACAAGTAAAATGATGGGCCCTAATCGTTTGAAGGAGGTGGTGGTGGTGGAGGCTGCTGAAAGTAGCTTGTCAGTGTAGCAAACTAAGCACCAAATTAGCGATGTCCTGGTCGTGCTGCTGCTTCTGGTGAGCAATGTAGGCATCAAAACGGGCAAAGTCCTCTGCATGTTGTTGCTCCTGTGCAGCAATATAAGTGTCAAATCGGGCCTCCCACTAGTCAAAGCGCTCCACCAACTGGTCATGCTGAGAGTGCTAGCGGAGCAGAATATGTGCAGGAACAGGTGCAGCAGCCTCCTCTTCCCCTACCTGGGTTTCCCCATCTTCTGGGTGGAGACGAGTACTATGAAGAGTTTGAAAGGAAATATTAGAGTAGAGAGCAGGTTGTAGGTTTGGTGGATTGGAGGTTATACTTTAATTCTAAGATAAAAGAAATGATATGTCCTAGGGCTAGATTTGGTTTCCTTCTATGACCTGAATCCCTAATGATAGTAAGATGGTCGATGTAGCGAAAGATAAGGTTAGTAGCATCAAATTCATGATTGGCTAAAATATAAAGGAGGTGAGTGAAAGAAGGGGAGTGATGTGAATACGATCACCAGCTTTAGGAATTATCAAATTATGAAGGATATGCTGGACAGTCCTAGCATCCATGAGTAAGTTGCTAGTCTCACCCATGTGAAAATTAGCATTAGAATTGCGAACAAAATGATTGGCCGGAGCCCAATCAAAATTAGGATCAAAACATAGGGTGTGAAGTTTATCCCCTGTAGTGGAAAGCTGTAAAATCTCTGCACAATACTGATATGTGATCTCTACAGGATGTCGATTCACATATGAGGCAATAGAGGTAAAAGTAGAATTAATGCAAAGACATGGAAAGAACTCATAGAGTAATTCAGAATTAAATGGGACAGCAAGAGTGAGAAGAAAGCACAAAGAGGTATGGGCAAATATGTCAAGTACCAGATAAGAGAGATAATTTAGATTGATTGTCCGGGAGACTGTGATTCCGACCTCCTTGTAGCGCTAGTAAGCAGCTTGATCATCCACCTCCAAGAAATAAGGGTCCAGAGTGGCCCTTGAGGAACTTCCAAACGGGTGACGAGGCGCTTTCCTCCAGCCATTTGCTTGAAATAATAAGAAAACAGAGAGTAGGAAGTAAAAGATAAGAGTTTGGTGTGAAGAAAATGGATGGAAGGCTCTGAATTTAAATGATCGGCCCGATCAGCCGGACTGAATGTAGGATCGTCCATGCTGATAAGGTTGAATAATTGCGTATAGGCCAATTAGTCAAAAAGATGGTCTGATCATCCGGGCTGATTAGATATCAGCCAGGCCGATTAGACAGGCGATTGTCTCGAGGAGTCAAGCCAGATGACCGTTGAAAAAGCATATCGTCTTGGCCGATTTGGTGGATCGTCCAGGATGATTTCTAATAATGGATCGTACCGGCCAAATTTAAAACATTTAAATCATGTGCCACATGTATTAGTTGGGCCGAACAGGTGGATCGTCTAGGCCGATTATCCAAAAATGTATTGTCCCAACTGATTTTTAAGATTTTAAACGTGTATCCACGTGTATCATCCAGGACGAACATGTGGATCGATCAGGCCAATTTTCCATAAAGAGGAAAACATCGTCCGGGCTAAAAAATGGATCAACCAGGCGATACAAAATAATTGAAGCAGAAGACAATTAGATCGTCCAGGCTGATAATATATCGTCTAGGGCGATTAGAAGTAGAAAATCAAAACATTCCGTAGAGCGGAGTTTTCAGGCTAAATTGATTAGATCATCCAGGCTGATAGGGATATCGGTCGGGATGATGTGAATAAAAATTGAAAAACATAGAATGGGTGGAGATGATCAGACATGGCCTAAAAAACTTAACAACAACAACAAAAAAAGGACAGAAACAAAAACAAAAACAAAAGAAATATATTTTTTCTTTTTGGTTTTAGCAAAGCATGAATATTATAAATGCTCCAAGTAATTGAATTTTAAAGATTTGTAAGACCAATGAGTTAACAATGTCGAAATCTAATTGTGGAATATCTGATCCTATTAATCCTATCTCGGACTTCTTTCCGGGAAAATCATCTTTGCAAAACAAAAGACCTAACTCAGAACAAACTAATTGGGTAAGAGAAAAAGATCTGTTTCAAAATTTGGTTCCAGAGAAAATATCTTATAAAATAATATACCAAAGTAATTTGTCTCAATCATGAAATTTAAAATCAAGCCTTTAAAAATATCAAGTAACCTATGAATGAAATTACTAAACGACAAGAGGGGGGGTGAATTGTAAAAGTCTTTTTCTTAATAAAATTAACCCTAAACAAGAGTTCTAATTTTTTTGTTGTTTTTGAAATTTTAAAACAAAGATTTATGCAATTTTACTCTCACAAAATTTCACATGCAATAGATATGACAAATTTAAAGTGCAAGCAAAAAGTAAACAATGATAAAGAAAGAACACACCAAGAATTTTATAGTGGTTCGGTCAAAATATGACCTACGTCCACTCCCCAAAGTCCTCCACTCCGGGATTTTTACTATAAAAATAGTTCTCCTTTTGCCCCCCTCGGCAAGGCGGAGAAGCCTGTACAAACCTCCCTTTCACCAACCCGGCGTGGCGGAATACCAAACTCTGTTTTCGCCCTCCTGGAGACGGCAGAGAACCTTCTCGTTTTTCTCCCTCCAGGAGAAGGCAGAGAACCTCGAGGTAACGGATGTAGACGAGCCTTTCCCTTGGAGATCCTCCCTCAAATCCTTCTCGGGCCACAGGAGGAGCAAGATGCAGCAAGCTTGGAGCAACCGTGTGATCTCCCTCACACCTCTTCTCCCTCACAACGCTCACTTCCTCCTTCCTCTCTCAACCCTCAAGAATTTCTCTAGAGTTTTCTCCCTTGGAATCCCTCTCTAACCACGTTCACCCCCTCTGTAAATCTTACCCAAAAAGAACTTGATTGATATCTAAAAAAGGCTCCTAAAACCTCTAAATTCAAAAGTAGCCGTTACTGTTCGTACAGTACGATCTGATATCGTACAGTACGATCTTCATAAACAGCCGTCGTCCTGATACGAAGATGTACGAACAGTTCAAAAACAATTCGTACTGTACGATATAATATCGTACGGTACGATCCAACAAGATACTATTCGTACAGGACGATGGTCTGGACGATCGGATGTCGTCTCTGTTCATCGTATGGTACGATTACGATCGTACAGTACGATGTGACAAAACCAAGAGATCGTCCAGGACGATATCCGGGACGATCATACTTCGTCTCTGTTCATCGTATGGTACGATCTATTTCGTACAGTACGATGTTTAAATTTTGATTAGGCCTGGATTACATGCACTAATCACGGGTTAATTTAAGTAAGTATTAAAAATGGATCGTACAGTACGAACAGGTTCGTACAGTACGAACGGCGCAAAATCACTTGCTTAAATTAAAACACAGCTAGGGTTTTAGATCTGAATATATCGTACAGTACGAAAGACTTCGTACAGTACGATCTATTCACAGATTTGCCCACATATCTTGGATCGTACGGTACGAATTAAAATCGTACAGTACGATCTCCAGAGAAGAATTTTAGTTATATTTTGAAGTTAAAAAAGAACTCTCCCCCTGTGTGTGTGCATGGTTGCTCTTACTCTTACGCATTTTGTGGCCAGACTCAATAAAGTAAAAAATACAATAAATGGAAAATACAATGTTTGACTCATACTCCTAATCTACCCGGTCTTGAGTCTTCCTTTCTTCCTGAGTCACTTGTGATCTCCCTGAAATGTTAGTGCTCAAGGAAAATAACAAATAAAATAATAATCAATGAAAAGCAGTTCCAAAACACTCATTATTTGGCATCATCAAAATCTCAAACTCGGGGTCATGGGTTGCAACAATCTCCCCTTTTTTGATGATGTCAAATAATTTGTTGTAAGTAAGAAAAAAAAATATTTCTTTTGTTTTTTTTTTTTTTTTTTTTTAAAAAAAATTAAACACAAGAAGGGAAAAAAAATACTACAAGCAAGTACGAAACAAAAGATACTGCATTTAGATAAATAGGCATTACAACATTACAACAAACTTCTCCCCCTTTTGACAGCACAAAAAGGAGGAGCAACTAAAAGCACAAAAGCAGAAAAACAGAAAAAACTACAATGCAAACATAGACAATCTAGTCTGACGGGTCCTGATCAGGTGGTGGTGGAGGTGGATTTGGCTGAAAGTATTGAAATAGAGTGTCGAAGCGGTGATCAATTTCTGTAAAACGCTCTCCAAACCATTGCATATCAGCCTCGTGTTGCTGATGTTGTTCTTGAATATGCATGTCGAGGCGAGTCTACAGCTGGTCGAAGTGGGCGACTAAATCATCATTTGGGTGTGGTGGAGCTGGTGCTGGTGCAGGTGCTCGGGGTGCAGCATGGCGTCGTGGTCGAGCTGGAGCTGCGGCTGGTGCATCTTCTCCTTCTTCTTCATCAAAGACGGGTTCTTCAGGCTCATGTCCCCGATGAAAGAGGATACGGAAGGAAGCATCCGTATAGAAAATAGGAAGCATGTCGGGTTCACCAGGATAGGATAATTGATATTTATGGTAGAGGATATATCCTATGAGGTGAGCAAGAGCCAGATTTTGTTTCCGTCGAGTGGTGGGAAGACGAACAAAAGTCATGTGCCGAATATAGTTGCTAATCAAATCGACCTCATCAAACTTAATGTTGGACATAATCAGGTAGGTAGCGACTGACAGGGTAGGGGTCAGATTGATGCGGTCGCCACCTTTGGGTATGATAGAGGTTCGAAGAACATGTTGAATTATACGGGCATTGCGGGTTAAGGATTGGACTAGAGGCTGGTGTTGATGAAAAACAGTATTCCTAAGGACTCTATTTACATCGCTCCAATCAAAATCATCGGTAAGAAACGAGCGAACCATAGGTCCTTCAGTGGACAGCCCAATATGTTGGGCGATGTCGGCTCTAGTTATTTCAATGGGGCGGCCACAAACAAGGGAGTGAAAAGTGGTGTTATCGACGGTGTAGGTGAGGTTGGCGAGAAATTCAAAAAGGAGTTCAGAATTGTATGGAAACGCTAGGGTGAGTAGGATTTGAAAGGTGGTGGAGGCAAAAAGGCCCATTACCTCGAAATTTAGAGCGGCCTGATTAAGCAATTTTGAGGGAGAAATTTTGCAAGCCTTGTAGCGGTAGTAGGCTTCCTCATTTTCACTATTCAGAAAGCGATCGGGTTGACGACTGGAGGAGGACGAGCTTCCGGCAGTCATCCGACCTCGTTTAGACATTGCAGGAGGGCGCGAAAACGAAGTGAAGGCTGAGTGAGAAGAGGGTTGAGTGAATTGAACAGCCTAGGCAAGGGTTTTTATAGGATTTTCCGTAAATCGTACAGTACGAATCGGTGATCGTACAGTACGATATATAATTAATATTCTGACCACTCGTTTCGGGAAAAGGAAGTCAAATCGTACAGTACGATAGTTATCGTACAGTACGATCAGGCGAATATCGATCGTCCCGAGGCCCAAGGTACGACTTTTGACCAAAAGTTTCGTACTGTACGAATATGTGGATCGTACAGTACGATACATAATAAATATCGTACCGAACCGCTTTAACTCGAATTTGTCCTTTGTGCTGATGTGGATCGTATCGTACGAAGCGAATGAATCGTACAGTACGATACTCAATAATGTCGTACCAACCGGCTTTAATTCGTCCCAATCCGTTGCTGACGTGGATCGTATTGTACGAAGAGGAGGAATCGTACAGTACGGTAGGCAATTATGCGGGATGATTATCGTACAGTACGATGTGTATCGTATAGTACGATCAACAGAGCTGAAATCTGCCTATTGGTGGATGTTAGATTGTGATATGTCGTACAGTACGATATATATCGTACAGTACGATGAACATTCAATGTGAATGTTGGTGTGGTGAGTGTGTGGTGATCAGGAGCAGCCCTAAAGATATATTTTTTTTTATGCATTTATATCTATGACACCTAATCTGGTCCTCAAGGTGCTAAAGGTGTCAAAAGCTAATGGTTTTGTGAATATGTCTGCCAATTGATCTCCTGTAGCGATGTGATGTAATTCTATATCTCCCTTAGCGACGTGATCTCTAATGAAATGATGTCTAATGTCTATGTGTTTCGTTCGAGAGTGCTGAATTGGATTCTTAGAGATACAAATTGCAGTTGTGTTGTCACACATGATCGAGATGGTTCCAACAGGTAGTCCAAGATCAAGAATTTGTTGTTTTAACCATAGTACCTGTGCAACACAACTTCCTACTGCAATATATTCTGCCTCGGCTGTGGAAAGTGCTACTAAGTTTTGCTTCCTACTGGACCAAGAAACTAATGATTGTCCGATGAATTGGCAGGTACCAGAGGTGCTCTTTCTATCTATCCTACATCCTGCAAAGTCAGAATCTGAGATCCCAAGAATTTCAAAGGAAGTGCTGTGTCTGGGATACCAAATTCCTAAGTTTGGGGTGCCTAGTAGATATCTAAGAATTCTTTTGACAGCAGTTAAGTGAGACTCTTTAGGATCGGCTTGGAAATGGGCACAAAGGCACACACTAAACATTATGTCCGGTCTACTGGCAGTCAAGTAAAGAAGTGATCCAATCATTCCTCTATATTTTTTCTGATCTACTGATTTTCCACTAGGATCCTTATCTAATTGGATTGTCGAACTCATTGGGGTGTTCATGGGTTTTGCACTATCCATTTCATATTTCTTTAAAATATCCTTAATGTACTTTGATTGGCTAAGAAAGGTTCCATTATCCATTTGTTTTACACTAAAGCCAAGAAAGTAATTAAGCTCTCCCATCATGCTCATTTCAAACTCATTACTCATTGTTTTTGAAAATTCATCGCATAAGTTTTTATCCGAAGATCCAAACAAGATGTCATCTACATATATTTGAACAATGAGAATTTCTTCTTTGACTTTTTGTAAGAAGAGTGTAGTATCTACACTACCCTTTTGAAATCCTCTATCCAAAAGAAATGAGCTAAGTCTTTCATACCATGCTCTAGGTGCTTGCTTTAATCCATATAGTGCCTTTTTTAATTTGAATACATGGTTTGGAAATTGTGAGCTTTCAAATCCGTGGGGTTGCTCAACGTAGACATCTTCCTTAATTACCCCGTTCAAAAATGCACTCTTTACATCCATTTGATATAACTTAAAGTTCTTGAAGCAAGCAAAAGCTAAGAGCACTCTTATGGCTTCTAGTCTAGCAACCGGGGCAAAGGTTTCTTCAAAGTCTATTCCCTCAATCTGATTGTACCCCTTAGCTACTAGCCTTGCTTTATTCCTTATTATTGTTCATGAATCATTCACCTTATTCTTGAAGACCCATTTTGTTCCAACAACACTCTGCTCTTTAGGTCTCTTAACTAACTCCCAAACATCATTCCTGGTGAATTGGTTCAGCTCTTCTTGCATTGCTAGAATCCAAAATTCATCTCCTAAGGCTTGATCTATACTTGTAGGTTCTATCATAGAGATGAAAGCTGAGTGACTAACCTCCTTCCTAAGTCCATGCCTAGTTCTTACACCTTCTGAAGGGTCTCCTAAAATTAACTCTTTAGGATGACTAGAAGAATATCTCCATTCTCTAGGCAAATCTTCCTGAGATTCGACCCTTTCTCCTAAGGTCATAGTCTCTACTCCTTGAATTGCCTCTATTTCATCATCTTCAATTTTAGTTTCTGAGGGCATATCTGATTCATCAAATACCACATGGGTGGATTCTTCTACTACAAGGGTTCTCTTATTAAAAATTCTATAGGCCTTACCTACAGAAGAATAGCCTAAGAAGACACCCTCATCAGACTTGGGATCGAATTTTCCTAAGGGATGTTTACCATTATTTAAGATGAAGCACTTACACCCAAAGACATGTAAATGTGAAAGGTTTGGTGTCCTACCCTTAAGGAGTTCATATGGAGTTTTATTCAGCTTTGATCTAATGTTTACTCTGTTCAAAACATAACAGGCTGTGTTGACTGCTTCTGCCCAAAAATATCTAGGAAGGGTATACTCCGCTAACATTGCCCTAGCAGCTTCTACCAAGGTTCTATTTTTCCTTTCTGTTATGCCATTCTGTTGGGGTGTTCTAGGAGCTGAGAAATTGTGCTCTATTCCTATCTCTTGACAGAATGACTCAAATCTATCATTTTGGAACTCTCCACCATGATCGCTATGGATTGTTGATATTTCACAACCTAATTTTCGTTGAATCCATGTGGAGAAAACTTTAAATTCCTCAAAAGACTCATTCTTGTGTGCTAAGAATCTTACCCAAGTAAATCTAGTGAAGTCATCTACAATCACAAATCCATAATTCTTTCCACCTAGACTGGCTGTACTAACGGGTCCAAATAAGTCCATGTGTAGAATTTCTAGTGGCCTAGAGGTGATCACGTATCTAATTGAGTGAAAGGATGATTTGACTTGTTTTCCTTGTTGGCAAGCATCACATAAGTGATCCTTGGTGAATTCTAATTTAGGTACACCTCTAACTAGGTTTTTCTGAGTGATGTTTCTAAGAGTTTTCATACTAGCATGGCATAGTCTCCTATGCCATAGCCACGAGTCATCAACTATTGTTTTCAAGCAAAATGATTTTGAGTTATCTACACGATCAAGGTCTAACATGTAAACATTGTTCATTCGTTTTCCTTCTAAAATTACTTCATCAAATAAACTAATCAGGCATCTATTAGTAAAAAATTTAACATCAAAACCTTTGTCACACAGTTAACTAATGCTAAGCAAATTATGTTTCAAACCATCAACTAGTAAAATATTTTCAAATAAAAAGTTCTTAGCATTACCAACGATACCTGAGCCTATCATCTTCCTGGTAGTGTTGTCTCCCAACGTTACTTTGCCTCCAGTTTTGGTCTCCAATAGGATGAACTTCTTCATATCTCCAGTCATGTGTCGCGAGCAGCCACTATCCAGGTACCACATGCTCTCACTAGGTCTTTTGTGAGAGCATCCCTATAATTTCATTCAAAGATTAGATTTGGGAACCCAAGTGAGTTTGGGTTCCTCCTTATGCTTGCATGAATGAGATGTATGCATGTTATGCTGTGATGGATGCAGTTTAGGTCTCCATACTAAGTGTGTCCTACGGTGAATTGTGCATGTGCGGGCTATGTGACCTAACATGCCACAAGAGAAGCATCTAACACCAGGAAATGGGTTTACTAATCTATGAGTGTGGTGGTGCCTCTTCCTAAGGTTTTGTGATGCATGCTGTGTTGGGGGTTTTCTAGGATGGCCTACTGTGAGTGATGCAATTTCATTTTCTAGTTCTTTTATCTTTTCACTATAAGTTTTATTTTGAGCTGTCAATCCATCAACTTCTATCAATAGCAAGTGCTCACTATGATCTACTTCTAATGCAAGTGCAGTTAGTTTTTCAAACTCTACATCTAGTTCAATATGTGATGTTTTCAAGGATTCATGCGCTTCAATTAGTTCAATATGCTTCTTATTTAATGCATCATACTCATCAAGAAGTAACATGTGATCTTTATCTAAATCAGAATTTTCTTTAACTAAGTTAGCATTCTCAATTTGTAAGGAACTAAATTCAATATTAAGTTTAGCATGCATTTTCTTCAGTTTCCTATACGAGTCATGAATATTCTCATAAATAAGCAATAATTCATCATAAGAAAGTTGACATACCTCATCCTGATCCAACTGATCAAGGTTATCATTAGCCATAAGACACAAATTTGTTACCTCCTCCTCTGCTTCTTCTTCAGATGATTCTGAGGCAGAGTTGGCCCAAAAAGCTTTCTGTGTCTTTGTCTTTCCTCTCTTGTATTTACCTTTGTCATCTCCTTTCTCCTTTGCTGGTTGACTCTTCAGATTAGGGCAATCGGCTCGAAGGTGACCTGGCTTCCTGCACTCAAAGCAAATTGTATCAGATGAAACCTTATTGGACCTTGAGCTCTTACCTTTATTCCAGCTGTTCTGATGACGCTTCTGTTTTCTCTTCAGGAAATTTTTGAACTGTCGGGTCATCAGTGCTATTTCATCTTCTTCCTCCCCTGCAGAGCTTTCACTTTCTGAGTTGCTAGCTTTTAATGCCACCGTCCGCTCCTTTTTCTTTTCACCTGCATCACTTTGCCTTTGGCTCACTCCTTGCTCGTATGCAATGAGTGACCCGAGGAGGTTATCAATAGAATAAACATTAAGATCTTTGGACTCAGTGATAGCAGTTATCTTAGCATCATAGGAACTAGGCAGGCATCTAAGAATTTTATTTACTTTCTCAGAATTTGAAATTTCTCTACCTAATGCATGCAAGGATGTCACGATTTGGGTGAACCTAGTGTACATGTCAAAAATTGTTTCGCTAGGTTTCATACGGAATAATTCATAATCATGCAGTAGAATGTTAAGCCTAGACTGTTTTACTTCGTTTGTTCCTTCGTATGTAATGCACAGTCTATCCCAAATCTCCTTACCAGAAGCACAAGTAGATACTCTCATATAGTCCTCAGATTTCAATGCACAAAAAAAGCAGTTTAAGCACTTAGCATTCAGTTGGGCTAATTCCCTATCCTCATTGCTCCATTCAATAAACGGTACAGGAGTTTTCAAACCATTAACAGTTTTAAACGGTGCAACATACCCATCATTTACTAACATCCACATGCGGTAATCTATAGATTGCAAAAATGTAGACATTCTAATTTTCCAAAAATCAAACGGTATGTTATCAAAAAGTGGTGGACGAGTTATTGAATAACCCTCCGCAGTGTTACGATTACCAAAATTTGACATGATCGTTTTTTCAAGGTTTTCTAAAACACTATTTTTGAAAAACTAGCTCTGATACCAATTGAAATTACTAAACGACAAGAGGGGGGGTGAATTGTAAAAGTCTTTTTCTTAATAAAATTAACCCTAAACAAGAGTTCTAATTTTTTTGTTGTTTTTGAAATTTTAAAACAAAGATTTATGCAATTTTACTCTCACAAAATTTCACATGCAATAGATATGACAAATTTAAAGTGCAAGCAAAAAGTAAACAATGATAAAAAAAGAACACACCAAGAATTTTATAGTGGTTCGGTCAAAATTTGACCTACGTCCACTCCCAGAGTCCTCCACTCCGGGATTTTCACTATAAAAATAGTTCTCCTTTTGCCCCCCTCGGCAAGGCGGAGAAGCCTGTACAAACCTCCCTTTCACCAACCCGGCGTGGCGGAATACCAAACTCTGTTTTCGCCCTCCTGGCGACGGCAGAGAACCTTCTCGCTTTTCTCCCTCCTGGAGAAGGCAGAGAACCTCGAGGTAACGGATGTAGACGAGCCTTTCCCTTGGAGATCCTCCCTCAAATCCTTCTCGGGCCACATGAGGAGCAAGATGCAGCAAGCTTGGAGCAACCGTGTGATCTCCCTCACACCTCTTCTCCCTCACAACGCTCACCTCCTCCTTCCTCTCTCAACCCTCAAGAATTTCTCTAGAGTTTTCTCCCTTGGAATCCCTCTCTAACCACGTTCACCCCCTCTGTAAACCTTACCCAAAAAGAACTTGATTGATATCTAAAAAAGGCTCCAAAAACCTCTGAATTCAAAAGTAGCCGTTATTGTTCGTACAGTACGATCTGATATCGTACAGTACGATCTTCATAAACAGCCGTCGTCCTGGTACGAAGATGTACGAACAGTTCAAAAACAATTCGTACTGTACGATATAATATCGTACGGTACGATCCAACAAGATACTATTCGTACAGGACGATGGTCTGGACGATCGGATGTCGTCTCTGTTCATCGCATGGTACGATTACGATCGTACAGTACGATGTGACAAAACCAAGAGATCGTCCAGGACGATATCCGGGACGATCATACTTCGTCTCTGTTCATCGTATGGTACGATCTATTTCGTACAGTACGATGTTCAAATTTTGATTAGGCCTGGATTACATGCACTAATCACGGGTTAATTTAAGTAAGTATTAAAAACGGATCGTACAGTACGAACGGCGCAAAATCACTTGCTTAAATTAAAACACGGCTAGGGTTTTGGATCTGAATATATCGTACAGTACGAAAGACTTCGTACAGTACGATCTATTCACAGATTTGCCCACATATCTTGGATCGTACGGTACGAATTAAAATCGTACAGTACGATCTTCAGAGAAGAATTTTAGTTATATTTTGCAGTTAAAAAAGAACTCTCCCCCTGTGTGTGTGCATGGTTGCTCTTACTCTTACGCATTTTGTGGCCAGACTCAATAAAGTAAAAAATACAATAAATGGAAAATACAATGTTTGACTCATACTCCTAATCTACCCGGTCTTGAGTCTTCCTTTCTTCCTGAGTCACTTGTGATCTCCCTGAAATGTTAGTGCTCAAGGAAAATAACAAATAAAATAATAATCAATGAAAAGCAATTCCAAAACACTCATTGTTTGGCATCATCAAAATCTCAAACTCGGGGTCATGGGTTGCAACAATGAATTCTTCTAAAAATTTTAAAATTTTCAAAGAGAAATAAGCTTGTCTTTTGTGGGCTCATTTTATGCCTCTTGTAAATTTGAATGGCGCACTTTGTGCATCTTTTGAATTTTGATACACTTTGTATATATTTTTCAATTTGGCATCATTGCGCATCTTTTTATTTTGGCGTCATTGGCCCTTTTTTTTTGCAAGCTAGATCCCTTTTTAAGAATTCTTAAATATTTTTAGTTGTGAGTAGATCTTCTAGATATTAGAGAAGAAAAACTAACTCTCTAATATAAAGAAGAATAAACCACAAAACTGACTCATAATCATATGATGAATGCAATGACAAGTTTTCTGTTAACTTGAAAGATATATAAAAATTTGAAACATTATATGTATAAGATAGATTATTGTAGCAAGATAGAAAAGATTTTAATTTCAAAAACTAGCTGTTAATTTGAAATGGATTTTTATTTAAAAAAGAAAATTATATCACTAAAAGATATTAGAGGGAGGGAAACCATCAACGGTGTTCTCCCTTTAACTGATTTTGAGATGTTTAAACATTTGCTATAAATCTCCAAAAAATAAAAACTTGGAAAAAATATCATAAAACAAAAAGAAAATAGAATAAAAACAACTATAACAATAAACATGAAAAGCTAACACAAAAACTAAAGTAGACAAACACTCAACAGAGTAGTAAGTACGCAACTAAGAATTTTATTAAGCAGCAAGTTTAAGTAATTTATGAGCCGCTAGCTTCCGCTTGTCCAAGTATCATATGTTCTCACGAGGTCTTTCGTGAGAGCACACCTACAAAAATATCAAATGTCATATTTAGGAACCCAGCCAGGTTTGGGTCTCTTCTTTTGAATAAAAGAATGCAATGCATTTGTGTTATTTTATGAAGCATGCAATTTTAGTCTCCAAATCCAATGTGTTCTATGGTGAACAGTACAAGTATGTGAGATGTGTCCTAACATGGTACATGAAAAACATCTAACTTCATGAAAAGGATTTACTAATCTATTTTGGTTATAATGCCTCTTCCTAGGTTTTGGCTTTAGATCAAATATGGGTGTCGTCCAATTTTTCTCAAGTGCATTCAATTTTACTTTAAACCTCAAGTTAGCATTTTCTAAATCAACATCCAAATAGTGCTTTTTATGCTCTTATTTTTTAAGAGAAGCTTTAAAATCAGATTCAAGTGAGGTATAGGAAGCTTTCAAAGAATCATGCTCAATAATTAATTTAGAATGCTTTTTATTTAAACCATCAAATTCATCAAGTAGAGACATGTGATTGCTGTCATTTTGGAGGTGATCTTTAATCAAAATTTCATACTCTTTTTGTAAATTCAAGAACTCCAATTTCAAACTTGCATGAGATTTCCTAAGTTTTCCATATGATGCATGATTTTTTTCACAAATTTCAACTAATTAATCATAGGTTGGTTCACATACCTCCTCTTGATCAGATGAATCAAGATGATCACCCATTAAGCATAAATTTGTTATCTCCTCTTCAGCTTCAGTTTCAGATGAGTCAGATGCAGAATCCGTCCAGAAAGCTTTTTGGTATTGCTTCTTTTCCTTTTTGTATTGGGTTTCTCCTCACCCTTTTCCTTGCTTGGGTGCTCCTTGAGAGTAGGAAAATTAGCTTTAACATGTTCAGGCTTCCTTCATTCATAATAAACAAGATCAGAATAACTTTTATAATTTTTGCTACCCTTACTTTTATTCCCCTTATGATGGTTCTTAGCTTCTTCCTTAGAAAACTTTTGAATTGCCTTGTGATTAAAGCAATATCATCGCTTTTAGACATGAAAGATTCAGTGTCCGTGTTGTTGGCCTTTAGTGCCACATTTTTCTCCTTCTTTTTCTCACCTGCATCAAGGTTTCTTTGATTCACCCTTTGCTCATAAGCAATGAGTGAGTCAAGTAAGTTATCAATTGAATAAGTATTTAGATTTTTGGATTCAGATATTGCAGTGATTTTAGCATCAAAGGAGGAAGGCGAGCATCTCCAAATTTTATTCACCTTTTCATAGTTAGTGAGTTCTCTTCCTAAGGCATCTAAAGAAGTTACAATTTGTGTAAACCTTCTATACATTTCAGAAATTGATTCATGAGTTCTCATACAAAAAATTTCGTAGTCATGCAATAAAATATTCAAATGAGATTGATTAACTTCATTAGTTCCTTCATAAATAATACATAATTTATCCCAAATCTCTTTACCAATATTGCAAGTTGAAACACATGTAATCTTCAGATTTTAAAGCATAGAAAAATAGTTTAAACACTTTACATTAAGTTATTCTAGATCCCTATCATCACGAGTCCAATCAGTAAAAGGAAGAGGAATAGTAACATCATTAAGTTTACTAGTTGGAGGTTTATAACCATCCTTAACAAGCATCCACATCTGATAGTCAATGGATTTTCAAACTTTGTTTTTATGAATCCCACTCTGATACCATTTGACAGTTCGTTAGGGATGTTAGGCCCTTATGAACTAGTCCAAAGCTAACCAAGAGGGGAGTGAATTGGTATTTTAAAAAATTCTTTCAATCAAGAACAACAAACCAAAGTTCACCAAAAAAATAATCAAAGGGTGTGAAAATTAATGCGAAAAAATAGTAGTAAAAGAACACAAAGATTTATAGTGGTTTGGTCAACTCAACCAATGTCCACTCCCCGGAGGCGCCCTCCGAGTATTGCACTAAACTCAGTGACTCTCCTTTACAAAACTCCTTTTCCACCAAGACCGGTGAGGCAGAGAACCCAAATCCTTTTGCTTCCTTCTAAAATAGCCAGAGAACCTCGATCGATTGTTGAAGCTTACCTCTCTTAACCTTCCAAGGATAAAGGACGATGATCGAAGAAGATGACTTAGAACCTTGCTTGGAGCAATCCTTGTGAATCCTCTAATAAACTCTCCCTCATAAGTTCCTCTCTCTCTCTTTCCCTCTCTCTCCCTCTCCTCTAGGCTCTCTCAGGTCAAGATAGTAGCAAAAGAATTTCTTTAAGGTAGAGAAAGAAATCTTAAATTGAAGAGCTTCAGAATAGCTCTTATTTTATACAAATCGACTTTATCGTCCAGGATGATAGGGGTATCGGCCTCTCCAATCAATGTAAATTTTACTCAATCAGCTCGGTCGATTTCGGACGACTAGAGTAATTTTGGCCACATCGTCCAGGCCAATAGAATATTATCGTGGATGATTAGTTCAAATCCAAGGAAAATCATCCTGAACATCACCCTAAATAGAAGTAGGCTGATGTCAATCATCCACGACATCGTCTTGGCCGATCCTACGATCACACTGACCAATGTGATCTTGCAATCAGCCTTAATTAATTTCCATAATTATCATATTAATTTAAGAATAATTGTGATGTATTATCTAGGCTGATAGGATATTATCCTAGACGATGTCCTAAAGTAAAGAATAGCTAAATAGATCATGGTGGCTGATTCTTTTTAATTTGAGCCTATCATCCCGGCCAATATAATATCGTCCAAGATGACCAGCTTAAAGATGGCTACCTTAACCATGCTGCTCTGATTAGGGTTTCTATTTTTAAATCGATCGTCCAGGCCAACATAAATATTTGCCCTGCTGATGTTACTAAAAATAGTAAACTCTAAGAAACAATCAAAAAATCTCCCAAGGTGTGTGTGTGAAAGATTACTTAGCATTAGGAGCCATATCTTTTATAATAGACTCAAGAAAAGGAAAAGTGTACAAAGTGACTCGGACTTAGTCTACCCAATCTTGATTGGGTTTCAATTACCATTTGATCTTGTGGACCTGAAATGTTAGTAGGCAAGGCAATCATAGAGAAATAAGAGTGTTTGCTATTATCAAAATTATAATCCATGGATTCACAACATTCTACACATAATATGAACATTTTTAACCTAACTAATACATTCTGGTCTTATATCCTGCATGTAAAGAAAAGCCAGCTAACAACCTAATCATATAAAATCCATGATATCCATTCTTTATGAAAGATGGGTGGGTGACTGTATTTTTTAAAATTTATGTTGATATTTAGAGGGTTTTTAAGTGGCCTTATATTTATGAGTGGTAGTATGCTTTTAGGACTAATGGAATTAAATTTTAATACACTTAAGGAAAATTATGTTGCAAATCTAATTTCAGGAATTTAAATTTTGATGATAGCAAATATTTTTTATACTTTTTCTTCTCTACAACTGCCTTACCTACTAACATTTCAGGTCCATAAAGATCGAGTGCAACTCAAGCCAGCTCAAGATTGAGTAGACTAGGTCTGAGTTAGTTAGTAATCTTTACATTTTCTTGAGTCAAATGTAAAATAGTGTGGTTCATGATGCTAAGTAACCTTGCACACACACACTTAGGGGAAACATTTTTTGATTGTTTTTAGAGTTTACTATTTTTAGTCACATCGTCTGAGATGATCCATAAATCATTCTGGATGATCTGTTCAAAATTAAAAACCCTAATTAGGGCATCCTGGTTAAGGCAACCATTATTAAGCACATCGTCGTAGATGACATTCATATCGACCGGGATGATAGGCTCAAATCAAAAAGAATCAGCCATCAGATCTATTTAGGTATCTTTAATTTTTAATCATCATCTAGGATATCGGCCTGGATGATGTCCTTCAATTATGCCTAAATTAATCTGGTAATTAAGAAAAGTAATTAAGATTTGATTGCTTGATTATATCATCCTGGATGATATCAAGATCGGCCAGGATGATCAGTTCAAAACCTTAGTTGTTCCTTGATGATAAAATAATGGTCGGCTTTCTTTCAGGGTGAAACTCTGGATGATTTATGTGGAATTGAACTAATCATCTAGGATGACTGTAAGATCAACCTAGATGATCAAGTTATTTTGCATCATCCAGACACCCATTTATGGCAATGTTTTGGATTATATTCTTTAATTTGTACTAATCATACAGGATGATATTTTATTATCATGAACAATATGAACAAAAACCTTCTGATCATCCCTAACCGTGCGGGCTGATTGAGAAAATTTTGTGCTGATCATCTAGGAGGACATGGTTATCATCCTGGATGATAAAGTCGATTTGTTTAAATTAAGAGCTATTATAAAGCTCATTTATATAAGACCTTTTATCTACCTAAGAGATCATCTTTTGTTGCTGTCTTGACTTGAGATAGCCTAGAGGAGAGAAGAGAAATGGAGAGGAGAGAGGATCTTATAAGGGGGACTTTGTGAGGGGTTTCACAAAGGTTGCTCCAAGCAAGGATCCATGTCGCCTTCTCTGATCGTCATTCCTTATTCTTGGAGGTTTGAGAGAGGTCCACTTCAGCAATCAATTAAGGTTCTTTGCCTGCTTTAGGAGGAAGAAAAATGAGTTAGGTTCTCTGCCTCACCGGTGTCGGTGGAAATATGGTTTTGTAAAGGCTTCTCTGCCTTGTTGTGGGAGCAAAAGGAGAGTCACTGAGTTTAGTGCAATACTCATAGGGCGCCTCCGTTGAGTGTACGTAGGTCGCATTGACCGAACCACTATAAATTTTTGTGTTATTTACTACTGCTTTTTCTGTATTTAATTTTTGCTCTTTTAATTTCTTTATAGTGAATTTTGTTTGGCTTGAGTTTGCATTTTTTATTGATGGATTTTTAAAATACAAACCCCCCGCCCCCCCTCTTGGTTAGCTTGAGCTAATTCATAAGGGCTTAACATCCCTAACAAACTTTTAAATAGTATCCAAGCGAGATTCATAAAATTTGAGTTTTTGAAAACTTTTAAATTTCGATCCATGGCTATTTCTGATAATCGTAATACCATGGAAGGGGTATTCTATTACCCGGTCATCTTTGTTTGATAATATTCCTTTTAATTTTTGGATAACTTGCATGTCTAATTTTTTATAATCGATTGAGTGTCACATATGGATGTTTTTTAAAGATGGTTATACACCTCTAACTAGTAAACTTAATGGCATTACTATTCCATTTCCTTTCATTGAATGGACTCATGATGATAAGAATTTAGCACAACATAATGCGACATATTTGAACTGTTTTTTTTTTTTTTTTTTGCTTTAAAATATGAATATTATATGTGTGTTTCAACTTGTGCTACTGGTAAAGAAATTTGTGATAAATTATATATAACTTATGAAGAAACTAAAGAAGTCAAATAATCAATAATGAATATTTTATTGCATGATTATGAACTTTTTGTATGAAAACTAATGAATCATTTTTTGACATGTATATAGATTTACTCAAATTGTCACCTAACTGCATGCTTTAGGAAGAGAATTCACAAATTATGAAAAGGTTAATAAAATTTTGAGATATTTGTCCTCTTCCTTTGATGCTAAAATTACTTCAATTTATGAATCTGAAGATTTAAATATCTATTTGATTGATAACTTACTTGGATCACTCATTGCTTACGAGTAAGGGATGAATCAAAGAAACCTTGATACACGTGAGAAAAAGAAGGAGAAAATTGTGGTGCTAAAGGCCAGCGACACGAACACTGACTCTTTTGGGTTTGAAAGCAATGATGTTTCCTAAATAACGAAATTACAAGGCAATTCAAAAGCTTTTTAAAGAAGAAGTAAAAGAACCATCAGAAGTGGAATAAAGGTAAGGGAAGTAGAAATTTTAAGAATTCTAATGATATGATCTTCTTTGAATACAGGAAGCCAGGACATGTTCAAGTTTATTATCCTACACATAAAGCTCACTCAAGCATGGAGAATGGTGAGGAGAAACAAAAGTTTAAAAATGACTCTATGCAAATTCAGCATTGTACTCCTTTGAGACTAAAGCTGAAGGGGAGACTACAAACTTGTGCTTAATGACAGACAATCATCTTGGTCAGTCTGACTAAGAAGAGGTATGTGAACAAACCTACAAATAATTACTTTAAGTTTCCTAACAAATTCATACATCATATAGGAAACTTAAGAAATCACACGCTAGTTTGAAATTGGAGTTTTTAAATTTACAAAAAGGGCATTAAATTTTTCTTAAAGATCATTCTATAATCGATAGCAATCACATATCATTACTTGATGTGTTTGATGCATTAAACAAAAAACATACTGAATTATCTAATGCACAAGATTCCTTGAAGTCATCTCATGCTGAGTTAGAAAGACTTTAAGAAATTAGAAAATCTCAAATCTTTTGAAAATAACAAACCAACATTACATTCATTACATAACTTTAAAAGGAAGCATTACTATCCGAATAGATTAGTAAATCCTTTAACTCGTGTTAAATGTTTTTCATGTGGCATGTAAGGACACATTTCACACACTTGTACTATTCAGCATAGTATACATTGGATGTGGAGACCCAAATTACATGATTTACAACATAATATACATGCATTGCATTCCTCTTTCCATAAGAAGGGACTCAAACATCTTTGGATTCCTAAATCTGATGTTTGATGATTTTGTAGGCTTGCTCTCCCAAAAAGGCATCGTAAGAGCATGTGGTACCTAGATAGTGGATGCTCATGACACATGATTAGAGATGCTAACAAATTTTTTTTGCTAGAAACTAAGGCTGGAGGCAAGGTTACTCTTGGAGATAACACCACCAAGAAATTAATAGGCGCAGGTATAATTTAAAACTCCAAGAACCTTTTGATTGAAAATATTTTACTTGTAGATGGAGAGAAATATAACTTGCTTAGCATTAGTTAGCTTTGCGATAAAGGCTTCATCATAAAAATCTTGGTAAATTCTTGTATTATAAGCTTAAATAATAATACTATTTTGCAAGGAAAACAGATCAATAATATTTACATGCTCGATTTAAATAATATTGAATATGGTGCTTCTTTTTGCTTAAAAACTACTGTAGATGATTCATATTTGTGGCATAGGAGGCTATCGATGCCAATATGAAAACCCTCAGGAGAGTGACCCAAAAAGACCTAGTTAGAGGTGTCCCAAAACTTAAATTCTTTGAAGACCACCTTTATGATGCCTGCCAAATAGGGAAGTAAGTTTAATACTCTTTTCACTCCATTAAGGACATTAGCACCCCTAGACCTTTAGAAGTCCTTCACATCAATTTGTTTGGACCCATTAGCACTACCAGCTTAGGGAGAAAAGTTTATGAATTTGTGATTGTCAATGACTACTCAAGGTTCACTTAGATTAGATTTATGTCACATAAGAATGAGTCTTTTGATGAGTTTAGATCCTTCTTCACTTAAATTCAAAAAAATCTAGGTTGTGAGATTTTGACCAACCATAGTGATCATGGGAGAGAGTTTGAAAATGAGAGATTTGTAGACTTCTGTGAGGATAAGGGGATTAGTCACAACTTTTTAGCTCCATGGACCCCACAGTAGAACGGTGTAGCTGAAAGAAAGAACCAGACCTTAATTGAAGCTTCTAGAGCAATGCTCGCTGAGTATTCACTTCTGAAATACTTTTGGACTGAAGTGATAAACACAACTTGTTATGTGACGAATAGAGTAAATGTTAGAGAAAAACTTGATAAGATACCCTATGAGATTCTTAAGGTTAGAACACCCAATCTTTCCCACCTCAACATCTTTGGTTGTAAGGTTTTCATTCTTAATAATGAGAAGTCACACTTAGGAAAATTTGATCCAAAATTTGATGAAGGAGTGTTCTTAGGATATTCAAGTAATGGGAAATCCTTTAGGGTATTTAATAAGATGACTTTGGTGGTGGAGGAGACTATTCATGTAGTGTTTGATGAATCTGATCTTAAGAAGTGTAGAGTTGAGGATGAAGATGAAGTTGGAAAGATTACCACAAGAGTTAAAAATTTGGAGAAGAAAGTAGAACCCCAAAACACTAAAGGAGTAGGTGAGATTATCCAAGGAGTAGAAAATGCAAATTTGGAGGAAAGGGTTAAACCTTCACACACCTTGGCTAGAGATTAGAGATATTATTTGAGTCATCCTAAAGAATTGATCATAAGAGACCCTTCTGAAGGAGTTAGGACTGGGCATTGACTTAGGAAGGAAGTGAACTACTCTGTGTTTATCTCAATGACTGAACCACCAACATCATTCAAGTCCTTTCTGTTTAGTTTTGGATCTTAGACATGTAAGTGGAATTAAACCAATTTGTTAGGAATGATATTTGAGAGTTGGTAGAAAGACAAAGGGACAAAGTGTAGTTTGAACCAAATGGGTCTTTAAGAATAAAATGAATGATTCTGGTGTGGTGGTTAGGAATAAGGCAAGATTGGTGGCTAAGAGGTACAACCAAATAGAGGGGATTGATTTTTAAGAGTCCTTTACCCCTGTATCTAGATTGTAAGCCATTAGAGTGCTACTAGCCTTTTCCTATTATAAAAGATTTCAGATTTTCCAAATAGACATTAAGAGTGCCTTTTTAAATGGGGTAATAAAAGAGGATGTGTTTGTAGAGCAACCCCAGGTTTGGAGAGTTTCCAATTTCCAAAGAATATTTTCAAATTAAAAAAGGCCTTATATGGATTAAAGTAGACACCAGAGCTTGGTATGAGAGGCTTAGCACATCTTACTAGGAGGAGTTATTAAGGGGAGCCTAGACACCGTTCTTTTTCTAAGGAAAGTAGGAGATGAATTACTTATTATTCAAATCTATATTAATGATATCCTTTTTAGATTTTCTGATAAAAAGTTATGTGATGATTTTTCATTGGGAGAGTTATCCTACCTTTTAGGCATTAATATAAGACAACTAGATGATAGAACCTTTCTAAATCAATCAAAGTACATAAAGGACATCTTGAAGAAATATGAAATGGATAAAGCTAAGTATATTTGTACTTCAATGACCTCCAGTGTTTATTTGGAGAAGTACCCAGATGAAAAATCAGTTGATCAAAAGAATTATAGAGAGATGATTGGATCTTTACTTTACCTGACTGCTAGCTAGCCTGATATAATATTTAGTATTTATTTATGTGCTAGATTTCAAGCTAATCCTAAAGAATCCCACCTGACTATAGTTAAGAGAATTCTTAGATACCTCTTAGAGACTCAAAACATAGGAATATGGTATCATAGGCATAACACTTCTTTTGAGATTAATGGATATTATGATTCTGATTTTCAAAGATATAAGGTGGATAAAAAGAGCACTTTTGGGACTTTCCAATTTATAGGACAATCTTTAGTCTCCTGGTCTAGTAGGAAGCAAAACACTATTACACTTTCCACTACTAAAGCTGAGTACATTACTTTAAGAAGTTGTGTGGCCCAAGTCCTTTGTTTGAAGCAGCATGTTCTAGATTTAGGATTACCTATATGCACAATTTTAATTTTTTGTAATAACACTAGCGTCATCTATATTTTTAAGAATCCTATCCAATATTCAAGGACCAAGCACATAGACATAAGACATCACTTCATTAGAGACCATGTGATCAAGAGAGACATTGAGTTACACCATATGGCAACTGAAAATCAACTGGCTAACATCTTTGCTAAACCACTGGCCTTCAACACTTTCAGTACTTTAAGGACCAGATTGGGTGTGATTGACATAAATGTATGAACTTGATTCTTATTGATTTCTAATCTTTTATCTGTTATTTGTTGTTTTCTTTTTGTAGTATTTTCCTTGCTTCTTTTTATTTTCATCTATTTCATTTTTTATTTGATTTTCTTCATTATTTTATTTTTTTTATAATTACTACTAAATTGATATCTTATGCCATATTTTTTTCTTTTAAATATTTATAGTCAATGATTGACATCTCTAAATAAGTTAAACGGGAAAACACCGTTGATTGTTCCTTCTCTCTAATTTGTTTTAGTAGTATAATTTTCTTTTCTAAATAAAAATCTATCATATATTAACAACTAGACTTTGAAATTGAGATTTTTTCAATTTTGCTACAATAATCTATCTTATATATATAGTATTTCAAGTCTTTATTTTACCTTCAGATTTTTATAATCTTCTTGTTGAATTTATTATATGATTTTTTTATTCTATTTTGTGATTCATTCTTTCATATATTAGAGAGTCGGTTTTCTTCTCTAATATTTGAAAGATATAATCACAATTGAGAATATTTAAGAATTTTGAAAAAGGGATCTAGCTTGCAAAAAAAAATAAATGAAAAAAAAAGTGGCCAATGATGCCAAAATCAAAAGATGCGCAATGATGCCAAATTGAAAAAATGAAATATACATAAAGTGTATCAAAAATCAAAAGATCTGTAAAGAGTGGCAATCAAATTCATAAGAGCCATAAAATGATCCCACCAAACACAAGCTTCATCTCTTTCAAAATTTTTAAATCTTAGAAAAATTCATGTGTCACTTGATATCATTCAAATTCTTGATTTCAGAATTTCTATTCATAACTAATTACTTTGATATATTATTCTATAAAATATTTTTTTGAAACCAAGTCTTGAACGGATATCTTTTTCTTATAAAATTATTTTTTTGATTTAGATTCTTGTTTTCAAAAGACAGTTTCCCTTGGGAGAAGTTCAAGTTTGGGAAAAAAGGATCGGTTATTCTTTCGTATATTTCAAATTTTGATGATGATAACAAATTGAGAAAAAGAAATATATATAAAGTATATCAAAAATTAAAAGATGTGTAAAGAGTGCCAATAAAATTCATAAGAGCCATAAAATGAGCCCACCAAACGCAAGCTTCTTCTCTTTCAAAATTTTTAAATCTTAGAAGAATTCATGTGTCACTTGATATCTTTCAAATTCTTGATTTTAGAATTTCTAATCGTAACTAATTACTTTGATATATTATTCTATAAAATATTTTTTTTAAAACCAAGCCTTGAACGGATCTCTTTTTCTTATACAATTATTTTTTTTTATTTAGATTCTTATTTTCAAAAGACGGTTTCCCCTGGGAGAAGTTCGAGTTAGGAAAAATAGGATCGGTTATTCTTTTGTATATTTCGAATTTCGATGATGTTAATTCATTGATTCTTATAAATTTTTTAATTCAATCATATGGAGAATTTATCATATTCAAGCTTTAATTAAAAAAGAAAAATTTGTTTTACTTTTGTTCTTTTTTATGTTTGTATTTTTCATATTTTATTCTTTTTAAGTTGATTTTCATGTGTTTGAGCCTTTTCTGATCATCTCCATCCATTTTTTGTTTAGAAACTTTTTGTCACACACCCCTAATGATATTCATATTGTCCTCGATGATCCATTCAATTCACTCTTAAAATTCCATCTAGTAACTATTTTAACTCCTCTACTTCTTATCATCCTGAATTATTCATTATCATCCTGGATGATCTGATCATCTTCTATTTCAATTATTTGTAATCATCCTGGATGATCCTCTTTGTCCTAGAGGTTCTTTAAAAATTTTGCTCAATTATTGGTAATTATCTCGGACGATACACCTGTTTGTCCTAAATGATCCACATGGCAAATTTTAGCACTCAACTGTAATTTAGCCAGTACAATCAATTATTGTTTATCATCCTGGATGATCCACTTAATCATCCTAGATGATTTGCTTTTCAACGGTTGTCTAAAAGGACTCATCGGGATGATCACATATGTCTTATCATCCCAGATGATATCTGATCATCCTGGACGATATTATTGCCTTTTTGACCAATCATCCCATATGCAATTATTACTCTTGATCATCCTGGATGATTATGCAATTATCCTGGATGATTGATCTGATTCTTTTTAAATTGAGGCCCTCAAACATTTTTTCTCACACAATCCTTCTTAAATCCTCTTGTGCTCTATTTTCCTGATTATGGCCGACGGAAAGAGGTTTTGCATGCCTTTTAGAAGCTCTTTGAGGGCAAATCTAGATCCTCAATTCACTGAGGAGGATGATCAAGCTGCCTATCAAAGGTACAAGACAGTCAGAATCACTATTTCCCTGACTGTCAATCCTCATATTCTCTCCTATCATGTACTTGATATGTTTGTTCAAACTTATGCTTTCTCCTTACTCTTACTATTCCTTTTAACTTAGAGTTACTTTTTGAATTTTTCATGAGCCTTCACATCAATTCCTCTTTTACTGCTCTTGGGTCCTATGTGAATAGATGACCTGTCGAAATCACTTCTCAGGATTGTCAAGAGCTCCTAAGTTATCTACCACAGAGGACAAACTCCATACCCTATATTCTGATCTTGACTACGACTAGGCTCCGGCTAACCACTTTTTAAGGAACACTAATACTCAGTTTCACGTTGCAGAGTCTATCACCTTACTTAAAGATGCTAAGACAATCCAACATGTCCTTCGCATCTCTATTCTTCCAAAAAATGGAGACCGCGTTCATATTACTCCACTCCTTTCAATCACCACATTCAACATTTTGGCCCATCATGAATTTAATGTCATTGTTCTCATTTTGCATTACATTGAGCATCTGACTACTATTCGAGATCCAGGAAATAGGAGGAAGCCTAATCTTATCCTAGGACATATTATTTTCTATGTCCTAGAATCCAAATATAACCTCTAATATCTTATCTCACCAAATTATCAGCCTGCCTTCTCCTCGAATAACTTCTTTCATGTTCTTCATAGTACTCATCTCCACCCAAGGGATGAAGAAACTGAGTGAGTAAAGGAGGAGGAGGCTCTTGCACCTATTTTGCTCCGCTAGCACTCATAACTGGATCAGCCAGTAGAGCAGTTTGACTAGTACGAGACTCGCTTCGAGACCTACGTCGCTACATAGAAGCAGTAATATGTGGAGGATGTTGCTCGCTTCAACTCTTACGTGGCTCACCAGTAGCACCAACACGACCAAGGTATGGCCTATTTTGGAGAACAATTTGTGACTCTTTTCAGTCACTTTCAGCCACCACCTCCACCACCTCCTCCTTCGGATGACTAGGATCTATCCTTCTTTTAGTTTGTTTTTCTTGTGATGATTTTTTCTATGTTGTATATTGTCATTTCTAGTAGCTTTTATTTTTATTTGTGTTCTGATGTCAAAATGGGGAGTAATTAAACTGTTTTATGCAATGTGATAGTTGTACCATTTTTATGTACTGTGTTAGTTTTTTAGTACAATTTTAATTTCTTGATTCACTATTTTTTATCTTTGTGATACTTCAATTGATCTTGTGTTTTTGTTTTTACCATCATCAAAAAGGGGGAGATTATTGCAAATCAGATTTCAAGAATTTTAATTTTGATGATAACAAATATTTTTGATACTTCTACCTCTCTACGACTGCCTTGCCTATTAATATTTCAGGTCCACAAAGATCGAGAGCAATTCATGCCAGCTCAAGATTGGGTAGACAAGGTCTGAGTCAGTTTATAATCTTTTATATTTTCTTAAGTAAAATATAAAATAATATGTTTCCTGATACTAAGTAACCTTGCACACACACACTTGGATTTTATCGTCCTAGATGATATGAACAAAAACCTTCTGATCGTCCCAAACTGTTTGGGCTGATTGAGAAAAATTTGAGCTGATCGTCTAAGATGATAAGTATATCATCTTGGATGATAAAGTCGATTTATTTAAATTAAGAGATATTCTGAAGCTCTATATAAGACATCTTATTCTACCCAAGAGATCATCTTTTATTACTGTCTTGACCTGAGAGAGCGTAGAGGAGAGGGAGAGAAAGGGAGAGAGAGGATATTATGAGGGGGAGTTTGTGAGGGGTTTCATAAAGGTTGCTCTAAGTAAGGATCCAAGTCATCTTCTCTGATCATCGTCCCTTATTCTTAGAGGTTTGAGAGAGGTCCACTTCAGCAATCGATTAAGGTTCTCTGCCTGCTTTAGGAGGAAGCAAAAGGAGTTAAGTTCTCTGCCTCACCGGTGTTGGTGGAAAGAAGGTTTTGTAAAGGCTTCTTTGCCTTACTATTGGAGCAAAAGGAGAGTCACTGAGTTTAGTGCAATACTCGGAGGGTGCCTCCGGGGAGTGGACGTAGGCCAAGTTGAGTGAACCACTATAAATTTTTGTGTTCTTTACTACTACTTTTTCCGCATTTAATTTCCGTACTTTTAATTTCTATGTGGTGAATTTTGGTTTGGCTTCAGTTTGTTTTTATTATTAAAAGATTTTTAAAATAAAAATCCCTCCCCCCCTCTTAGTTAGCTTGGGCTTGTTCATAAGGGTTTAACATCCCTAACGAACTTTTAAATCACTCATTACCAATCGAATTTTTTAGCGGCTTTTTGATAATCAATTTTCTAATGGCTTTCGGCAGCATTCTGATGGATTTCTTGTGGCGTATTTTTTAAAGCATTTCGGGCGGCCTTTCCATATTTTTGGTGGTTTTTAAATAATTTAAATAAATTGATTAAAATTTTAAACATTTAAATGATTTAATAAAAAATGATTAAAAAATTATGAAATAATTTAAGTTAACTTTTTCATTAATATAAGTAAAAAAATTTAAACTTAAAATTATTATTTAAATTTTAAATTATTTTAAAATTTATATTCCATAATTTGTAATTTTAAAATTATTTTAATTAATTATTAAGTTAATAATTTATTTTAATTAAATTTTAATATTAATACTTTATTTTAATTCATTTTCATTTTAAAATTAATTAGTAATTATTAGTTTTTATGCTTAAATTAATTATTAATTTTTATTTTCATGATTAAATTAATTTGTAAATTTAATTTAAGTTTTTAATTATATATATTATATGGTATAAATATTAGAAATTGATAACTAAGATGTTTTGTTTTGTGTAGCAATGTTGTTGGGGGTTAGCAAAATTTCTTCCCAACCAAAGTTAGAATCTCATAGCATGCGGGTTGGCGGGCTACGCAGGAAGGCCTCCTAGTACCATAGTATGGCAGGTAGCAGTAGCGAGCAGGCATATAGGCAACAGGGCAAGCAGTGCGGGAGTCCCTATGGGCGAAGCAGGAAGGAGCTCCAAACAGTGCGGATAGGCTGGCAGATGCAGCGGGCGGACAAGCAACTGCAACGAGTAGGCAGGTAGGCAGTTGTAGCGGGCAGTCCCTCCAGGTAGTAGGGTGGATAAGGCATGCCTCCATCTCGAGAGACAGAGAAAAATATTTTTAAAAAAATTTTTGATGGCCTAATTCCATCGGATAGCCGTTGGATTTATTTACCATAGGAAAAAGCTACCAAAATTTTTTTTCCTATATGAGTTTTATTGACAAAAATTTTGTCGCCAGAAAACTCCCGATATGTTCTAAAATCGTCGGAAGATGATCAATTTCCATCGAAAAAATAACGTCGGTAATACGTGATTTTGCTATTGTGATTTTTATTACTTTCTAATACAATGCATGTTTATTAAATTCTTCAAATCAGAAAAGTATAAAATTTTAAAAAGGCTTACAAAATAATTTTTAAGAAGGCTAGACTTTTCCAGGTTCAGCACCTCATAATAAGTCAAATTATCTAAACTCTACCTACAGGAAGGGAGGCATCTAAACAAGGAAAGAGAAGGATGCAATAAGAAGCATGCAACCCCGGATGACCTCCAGCTTATTTCCTAGGCTGTTATCTTTTTATGTTATTTAATTCTTAAAATTTTAACTTTTAATTATGAGTAGAAAAGTTTTATCCCTAAAGAGCCTAGTAAAATAAGGCGCATACACATGCAAGAAAGAAACCAATAAAAAGTATGTCATTTCTATTATGCAAGCAAATTAAACACATCAATAAAATATCAACCATAGCGAAAAATTGTATCCAGAGCTCCATGGCATGAGCCATATATTATACAACCCAAGGTCTATAGAAAAGTAATGGTGGACAGGCTCCACCACCAACAACCTGAATTCTGTTCTTATAGAATGACATTAGTCTTAAAATGGAGCAATTTTAATATTGACCTTCATCTTCTAGTTCTTCTATGGATCACCTTCCTTTAGTCTTATTACAGTTCACTCTCAATAGGGTACCCAATTGAAAAGAATTCCCTATAAAAGGACTTTTTTTCTATTTAGATCCCTGATACTTTGTTAAAATGCCTCATTTTATAAACTTTCATAACTCTTTACTTCAAATATATTATATCATAATTATAAAAAGAAAAATCAAGACTCTCTTATAGAGTTATCCTAAGAAGTTAAAATAAAACATCCCAAGCAGTTATATATGAAAATAAAAATAATCAAGCTAGCCACACTTGGCCTTACTCTTATTTATTTGGAGGCTATATAATTGAAGCACCTATAGTAATTATAAATAATTTATTTATTTTTAGCTTCCTTTTTAGTATTGTATGAGCATGGCCACCTGTAGAAAATATCATAAGTATTAAAATCTCTCCTAACTTATGGGTATTCAATCGCCCATCACATCATAAAGATAATATAGTAACAATTACAGCAAGTATCATAGAAAACTAAAATAACCAGCACATGTACAACATGCAAAACATCACATCATAGAAACAGAAATAAAATACTAGCATAACCTAAAGCAAGAATACATATCCTAACAAACAGTTTTATGTGTGTGTAGTAGGATGTGTGGTCTTGGATATGTCCTATTTTAGGTAATTAGTTCAAGTTATTTATGACTTGATTTATTGGAGGTCAAAGGGAAATTTTTAATTTAAATTTAAATATTAGTGTTTTGAGGTCAATTTTAATTAATTTAGTAAGCTGTTCAATTTCAATGCTTAGGATAATATTTTCTAAAGTTTAAGTTGAGTAGGTGAATTTTAGAACACCTAGGGTCATCCTATCCGCTAAATCAAATGTGTCCAAAGTTGACTTTTAGAAACATAATATGTTTTAAAGTCCTAGCATTTTTATTAAATATTAAACCCATTAGAGAGTAATTAGACTTTGAGTTTGATAGATTTAAAATTTTCTAAACAAAGTTATAATTTTAATAAGTTTGGAACTTGTTATTGAACTACGTTTCACCTTTGTATTTAAGCTAATTTCTAGAAGGTTCATATTTTTAATAAACACTAGATTTTTATTGGAGTTGAATGCCTTTTTTTTACCTAATTTAATTTTTTTTAGAATTAGTTATGATTTTTTAAAATTTTAGGTATTTAGTGATTTATCAAAATTGCTTAATTTAGGGTATTTTAGAGATTTTACCTTAAATGAAGTCTAAACCTCTTGGGATCAGTTGGAAAGGTCAGGAATGACCTAAGAAAATATTTCCAAGTATTTGGAGAATTTTTGGATTTCTTAATAATTTTTCATTAATTAATTCAATTAAAGGGTGATTTTTAATTAAAATTAAATTAGTGCACAAATTGAAGTCTAATGAAAGGGATTTTAATTTTTTTGGATTAAGAATTCAATTCTAAAGATTTTTATATGTTATTAAATTTTTTTAAGTTTAATTTGGATTTATTAGAATTTGTTTAACTTTTTTAGGTTTAATTAAAGGGGTAAATTTGGGTTAATTATTAAGTGTCTTAAAGGGTCCTAAAATTTTCAATAAAATTCTTGGGGTTGTAAAATTTCACTAAGTTTAAATGGTTTAATTTTCATGTCATTTGAAAGTATATTCTAATCCCTAGAATTTCTCAAATTTCTCTAGACATTTCCTTAATTATTGTTCTAAAGGTGTGCTAGGTTAAATAGGTTCAAATCAAGTATCATGACTAACACTTGGGTAACATAGGTAAATGCAATACACAATTACAAGCCATGTTCTTAAAATTAGGAGAGCATAAGCTAAGTGCTCGTGCATCTTAAATATGAAAAAATTAAATAATAATTAAAAATATTAATGATTTGATTTATGCATAATTGAAAAATAACTATTCATTAATCCATCCCCATGAATTCTATTCGCATGTTCAATCTATGTTTAAATTTTCGAATGAATCTCTCAACACTTCATAATTCAAATATATATATGAATAATTTCAAAAATAAATTTTAAAATATATATATATATATATATATATATATATATATATATATATATATATATATATATATACAAATAAAAGTGTTAAAATAAAATAATTAAAATATTTTTAAATATTTTTTCGAGATCTAATTATTATTTTAAAATAATTTTAAAAAAAAAATTAAATACTTAAAATATTTAATATAATATTAATTTAAACATTATTTAAATATTAAAGTAATTAAAAAATAAAGAATGAAAAGGATAAATTAGGTTTTTAAAGTATGAACTTAATTTTAAGAAACATTACCTAACTTTTGAAAATTTTAAGGTTTTATATTAATTTTTAGGATTTAAATTGAATTTAATAAGAATTTTTAAAGTTTAACCTAATTAAATGTATATAAAATAATTCAAAAATAATTAATATTTTAAAAAATTATTAATTTTAGAAACATAAATCAAAAATAATTTTAAGAAACATTACCTAATTTTTGAAAATTTTAAGGTTTTATATTAATTTTTAGGATTTAAATTGAATTTAATATGAATTTTTAAAGATTAACCTAATTAAATGTATTTAAAATAATTCAAAAATGATTAATATTTTAAAAAATTATTAATTTAAATTAGAAAAGGTTTAAAATATTTAAAATAATTTTTACATGAATTTTTTAAATAATTTGAATTTAATTTAATTAAATATTAATTAAAGATTTAAATATATAATTAGTTAAAAGTAATTTAAATATATAAGATATATCTTAAATTAATTTAAATTTTAAATTAATATAATTTTGAAATAGTTATTTAATCATTTTAACTTTTTTGATATGAAACTTTTAATTTTTGTAAATATTTAATTAAATATTTAAAAATATAAGTTTTCAAAATAATTTAAAATTGATAATATATTTTAAAATAATTTTATTTTAAAATTAAAGGTCTTAAAATTCTAAAAATTTGATATATTATATGTGTTTTTTAGATTTAAAAAAATTATTATTATTCTTTAAGGAAATCTAAATTTTAAAAGGATTTACAAATAATTAAAACTTAATAAAAGCAACGACTGCAACAGTTAGACACACGGTGAGCTCCTATTTGCCCGTTCACTACATAATCATTTCTAATGATTACGATGGCACGAGAATCCGTGCCACAGCACTTAACCACATCAACACGGTTTCGTAGCTGTATGATCGCTCGCTATCTAAGATCAATAATTCTGATTGAGCCAAATGGCAGAGCTAACTATAGATCAACCCATATGGATGGAAAGGATCTCAAAATGGCAAGTTCTGAACCGTTGATCCAAGGATCAATGGCCTTGATTTTGCACAAATATGGCTTATGAAGACCAAACCCTAAAATGGGTTTTTTAAGATTTTCTCCCAATCGGGTCGACTAAATCTAATGAAATTTTAAGCCTAGATAGAGTTTGAGAACAAAATTATGTGGGGTGATTTTTACGGTCTAATAAGCACTTAATACAAAGCTAATTAACCCTAGGTGTCCTATGCTAGGGTTTAAGATTATGCCTAATCCAAACATTTGATTCAAGAGATCTTAGGCTTGTTGCACTTATAGATTGTCTATGCTCCTGTTTGTAAAAAATAATCATGATCTGAGATGCTCTAGATTGACGACAAATCCACTTTGATAGAACTAGGGATCGATTCCTCAGAAGCTTGCCACCAGCCGAGTTTGACTTGTGGATTTAACTTCGAAAGGTGGAGGGAGAAAAGTGGAACTCAGTGGAACCAATAATTGAGATTGAGGAGGCTTAGGGAAAATGTAATCAAGATCCAAAAAGAAGTCCATTCTAATGAAGCCTTATGCCACTATTTATAACTCTCAACCGTAGGGTGGACAGCCAAGATGGTTTTTAGGGTTGATGAAGGGAGTTCTAAGCTCCCTTGGCCATGTTTTTGGGTTAAGGGAAGACTTGAAGGAGTTTAAATGCCAAAGGTGTCATGTATTTCACCTAAATAAGTCAATTTTGACCAAATCAAGGTTGGGTTGACCAAGCCAAGTGTTGACTATATCAACATGGTTAATCAAACCCAAATGAATTTGGAATTGAGCTTAAGGGGATTTGAAATTGATTTAAATTCAAATGAAGGTGATTTGGGCTAGCTTGATCAACCTAGGTTGACTTTATTAACCAGGTTGACCTAGAACTTGGATCTGTGCTTAACAAACTTGGTTTGACTCTCTAAACCCAATAGAAGTGGTCTTAGGGTCTAGCTTGATCAATTTGACCAAGTCAACCCTCTAACCCTAGTTTAGTGAAAAGCAAGGTCAACACCCTCTTCTCATATGCAATAATAATCCATGGTGGTGAAAATCCTTGTAAGATAATTTTCACTATTTATGTAGTGTTTTGGGAACAAAAAAAGGTGGAGCTTTGCTTTGCTTTCATGACAAAAAACAGGTTGTTGTTAAGAGAAGGAAATTTTAAGAATTTTGGTAGAGTTCAAAAGTGTGAGGGTTTTGAAAGGGAAACTATTTTGATGAGCATGTCTTTTGAAAGGTAGATTGTATATATTTTAGAAATTAGAATGAAATGTGTTGGAAAGTGAGGTATGTGATTTTGAAAAGAAAAGTGTTTTTATTAGAATATATATTAAGAGGTGAAAGTCTATGTCGAAAAGGGTATTGTGTGAGGAAGGTGAAAAGTAATGTGTTTGGTTTGGTGAGGAAAAGTGACTTGCGTGTGTGTGTTGAATGTGGAAATTATATGTGTTTCCAAAGGCTGTGATGTGGAGTTTGTATGTATTTAGACTTGTGTGTCTTTTGGAAAGTGGTAATGTGTAGTTTGTATGATTTGAACTTAGTGTTTATTTTCAAAAGTGGTGATGTGGAATTTGTATGTGCATGAATTTACGTGTGTTTTGGAAACTGGGAATTTGAGATTGCTTGTTTTAAAGATGGAAGAGTATGTTGGAAAGGTATAATGTGAGAAAGGTGAAAAGTAAAGCTTTTTGAAAGTGATTTGTATGTTTTGAAAAGTGGAAAAGTGTGTGATTTTGTGAAAAGTGAAAGTGTTGACATTGAATGGAAAAGTGTTCTGAAAAGTGCTTGTATTAAAAGAGAAATGTTTTGAAAAGTGTTTGTGTGGGAAAATGAGATGTTTTTAAAGTGCTTAGGTTGAAAGACAAAGTGTACGAAAGAGTAAAAAGCAAAAATTAGATTGTTAAGAGCTGAAAAGTGTGGGTGTTGAAAAGTAAAGTGTGTGATTTGGGTGATTGTTAAAAAGTAAAAGCTCTTTTTCTCTCTCTACCTCTCTCTTTCTCCTCCTTTTTCCCCTTCCTTGTGCCTTGGGGTTAATTTTTGAAAAATACATGATATGGCTTCGAAAATGAAAGGTTCCAAAAAGACAAAGTCAAAAAACTAATGTGCAACCATGAAATAAGGAACATTTGGATTTAAATAATATTTTTTAAAATTATTTCAATTCTAATTATTAAATATGCTTATAATCCGTGCTTTATTTTCTTTGTATGCATGAACTATGAGGAATGACATCGATCAAGTGAAAAAAAGAAAATGGACTAAAGGTGTCAACTGCCTCTATCTAACTAGGTAGAGGTGTTACGACCGGATATCACCGGACATTCACTCCGGTGTATGTGAGTATTCGAAAAAATTATATTGCCTTATAACCCAAAACCCTTGTTGTGTTTTGCGATCGCCCAACCCTAAGGCCCTGTAGAAATCATAATTTTTATTATCATACTTTTTTATAATTCAATATGCAATTTACAGATTCCTTTTATTATGTTGCTTAGATTTTATTTTATTAGTTAGAAATCAAACTCAATCGATTGCATGTTTAGAAACTACGCTAGTAATTAGGAGCTCTAGAATTTGATTTGTTTACATGTAGTTTATTCTCCTATTAAAATAGTAGGTTTTAAAATGTTTAGGGCATGTTAAATTATAACCTAAAAATTCCAACCAACCTTAAGGTTTATACAAATTAAAATCATATAAATGATAAATAACATCTATTTATTTAATAAAATTAAATCAACCCTTAAATTGAAAATTTTAAAAAAAAAACATATGTGATTGAATAGTAAAATTACAGAAAGAATTAACAGGACCCAATATATATTAAAACCATAAAAGAATAAAAAGATGTGAGTATATAAATATTAAGATCATAATTAAAATAACAAATAAAAGGCATTTAGGAAAAATTTAATTTTTTTTATTTTTTTTATAAACAATAATGACATACAAAAAAAAAATTAACATAAAAATCAAACAAAAATATTAAAACCATAAATACATAATAATTAATACAGATGTCTAAATAAAATATTGAAAGATTGATAAAGATTTATAATAATCTAAATGTATAAATCTTAGGTAAAATTCAAAGAGGTTAAGTAATAAATTAAAATAAATTAAGAATTAAAATATTAATTTAAAAATTCAATAAATCATTTAAAATTAATACATCATTAAAACAATCCAATAAATTATTAAAAAAATTATAAATTATTAAATTAAATAATCTCAAGAATAAAAATTTTGTTAATTAAAATACCCTATATAATCATTCTTAGTAATCAAAATTAACAATTAAAATTTTACTTAAAATGAAATTCTAAAATATTAAAGACGCTAAAACTTAAAAATGGAATATAAAGTTCCCTTGACCGTTCAACAAATTAAACTCAACCAATTAGAAAATTTCACTAAAAATAAACCTAGGATATATCCACACCACACATCATACAACACACACTTTTATTTGTTTGTTAGGACAATCGACTCTAGCTTTAGGTTATGCCGATGTTTACTTTCTTACTGCTATGTGAGGGGCTTTCTCGTGATTTTCATTGCACGTTGGTTATAATGATTGATGTGTTTACTTATTTATTTACTCATTTAATATGAGAATTAATGTCATAGGCAATAGATTATACCTAGTATAGAAATGATTTGGATGCACAAAAAATTTTTTGCAAGTGCTCATGCTCATGTAAAGCTAAATTAAGGGGGCAAATTAAAGATTTGAATTGACATAATTTTTTGCAGATGCAAAATGCTAAGCCTCCTTTAAAATTAAAAGAGCATGTCCAAGAGTTGTTAGTGAAGTTAAATTAAATATAAATATAGAACTACTTTGGATGATTTTTATTATAATTGTTATGATTACCTAACAAGTGATCTTGATTTTCTTTTATATTGAGATGTAATGTAAATGTAATTGAAATAGTGATATATTAAAGGGATTTGAAATTGTGATATCACATCCAACTTGAAATCAAAAGACGAGAGAATATACTTTAGGGAAATGTTTTCTTCTATTTGGAAAGCAAGGTTAGGATGACTTTAATATCCAAAAGGAAATGAAAATATCCATTTGGGGATGAGTTAATTTTCAATTGGATATCTAGACCTAGCGAATTCAAGGAGCTCATAGAGGGAAAGAAGACGAAGGAGGAAAAATAAAGAAATAAAGAAAAGAATAGGTATCCCATTTCAAAATAACTTGTATCAGCCTTAAGATTGGAATTAAGATTATTATTTGTGATACCCGACTACTTTACTTTACAGCAAATTATGGGTTAAAAATAAAGTGGCACTTACTGCATAGACCTTAAACATTATATTTTGGATCATTTAATTTTATTTTTTACATTATTTGAGCAGTAGAAATTATTTATTTTTGTAGGTTTCATGCATGTCGTGTTTTATTTAAACCTACATACGATCGAAGTGTTGTGAGGGTACGATTAAAAATCTTAATACTTAAAATTTAAATAAAATTTTTAGGCTTATATAGAAACTTTAAAGATCTAAGAAGTAAGCTCAAGACCATCGAGAGTCGGTATTTATATATTTATTACTTTCTTGTCCTTATTAGGCACCCCCACCTACTGGTTCTATCAGGCCACCTGGCCTATTAGGATGCAGTTCTTTCTAGGGAATATTGTCCAATCTCTAGGAAAAAAATATATTATCTAAGATTGATTTTAAAACTACTTTATAAACATTTTATGTATTTGATTCAATTAGTATGCATTGTATTATATATAAATTAAAAGTGTCTAAAATTTTAATTACATTTTACTTTTAGGCACCATTTATCATATATAAGTTGAGGGGTAGATGTCAGCTTCTAATTCCTCAAAATGTAAATAATGTCCCTACCCATCATTCATAAAGAGACCAGACACATAGTTTTAAAACATCTAGGCCGTTAGCTAGCTTTCCAGTTTATGGTGAAGTAAGTTTAAAATTGCACTTCTTTAGATATTTTTAGGTGACAACTTTATACTACACAAATAAGACTTAGGATCCGAGGTAGAACTAAAATTATAAGTCCCCACCATTCGAGGATATAATCCTATATTTCAAATAAAATGTCAATCTAAACATAAAAAAATCTCTTATAAAATGTAAAGCCCAACATAAGATAGGCTAGGGTTGACTTTGAGCTTCTCAGAATCAGACAGCTCCTACTCTTTCTCCTTTGACTCACTAAGAACTGTTCAACATCGAGCTTTCTCCTTAAAAAAATTCCTAGTTCTTTTATTGTCTTATACTTTTTAATCAAAGGGTATGAAATTGCTAGATCTTAAAATAACTTCTTGCATTGGCTTACCTTCCTTATGGATTTCTGATGAGGAAATGAGGGCTTTAGTAGTTCCTTTTGAGTTTGCAATGGTTTGGAAATTTCCTGGTCGGCAGTCATCACTAGATGCCATCTAAAAGTTTTTATTTTAACTTAAGCTTTGTGGTGATTTTTTGGTCACTTGTTGATCTACAAGAATGTTTTGATAAAATTTTTTAATGATCTTGGTTATTATCGCATTTTCTCTCACTGTTCCTACTTTGTTTGTAATTGTTATATAAAATTAGTTAAATGGACACCTCTTTTAGACATTAACATTGATTCTCCTACTATACCCATTTGGGTGTCTTTTGCCAATCTTTGACCACACCTTTTTACTCCCCGTATTTTACCTGCGTTTGCTCCTTATTTGGCCAACCATTGCATACGAATAATGCTATGTTGAATGGTTTAAGACCCTCGATTGCTCGTGTGCTTGTGTAATTAGATGTCACTTAAAGGAATTCTCATAAAGTTTGGATTGGTTAGGAATCTATGGGATTCATTCAGCGTGTTGAATTGGAGGAATTTCCTGCCTATTGTGCTCACTTTAAGGTTTTTGTACACTCTAAAGTCGAATGCCAATTTTAAACCCTCTATTAGCTAATTGTCCTATGCCTAACATATTTGGTTTAGATTTGGATGGGGGTGATAAAAATGTTGCTAATGCGGTCCTTATTTTATCAGTTAAGAACCCCATATTTGAAGTTATTTTCCATGAGAAGGATTCTCCCAAGCAGTTGGAAGAGTTTGCTTCTTTTGTAGCTCATGTTAATATTGTCAGTGAATCCCCTTTAGTTGGAAATGATTCGTTGATTCTCGACTTGGTCGGGGCTGTGGCTGTTGAGGCTCCTACGTATGAATTTAATGCGTCTCATGGTGTTGTGGTTGTTGACCCTTCTTCGAATGACTTTAATGTGGCTCAAGGTGCTTTGTTGGTGAATAATGTGGTTAATGGTGTTCATGTTATTGAAGGTGTTGTTTCAAGTTTGTTAAATTTGAAAAGGATCATGGTGAGGTTGTTTTTAATAGTGATGTTGGTTTCATTACAGTTGTTACTTATTCTATGGTGGCTGGGAATAGGCATTTGAGTGACCTTGAAAAGTTAGAGGTTTGTGCTTTAGCTTTGGCTCATGCTGAGGTGGAGGAAGTTGGGGAAGACGAAGCTGTTGTGTCGGGTGCCTTGGTTGGTGGTGCTTCTGAGACGCTGGTTGAGGTGCATATAACTGTCATGTCCCCAAGAGGCTGACATGCTCAATTTGTATCAAATTTGGGGGTCACTTGTTCTAGTCAATCAGCTTGGCTTGATGAATATCCATCATCTTTGGGTGAGGGGGTGAGGATTTGGTTGTTGACCAGGTTGATTCCTTTCAGGAATTGTATGGTTTAGATGTTTGTAAGGATACTGAGAAAGCACTTTCTCATGGCAGCAAGTGTTGTAGAAGGAAATCATTTTTATTGTTTGTTTCATTTTTCGGGTGGCTTTATTGTTGTGCTTTGGTTTGATGGTGGGTGTTTGTTGTTGCTTGTGGGGTTGCGTTGCCCTCCTTCTTCCCTTTGGTTATGCTTGTCCTTGCAGGTATTATTTCCCTTTTGGGATTGATCTCGGGCAATCTAGTTGCTCTTTGTGGAGATCGTTCGTTGACATTTTGCTACTGCTGGGGGGTTCGTTTGTCCGTGGTTATAGGAGCTCTATGTGTGGTGTTGTGTTGCAGATGTAGCCTTTTGGATGGCTTCTTCATTTCTATTTGGATTTGCTCCGGTCGTCTGATTGCTCCTGCTACCCATTATTTTGGGTGATGATTTGAATGCTTGCTGACTTTGGTGCTTGTCTTTTGTGGTTTTGTGTTGTTTTTCTTATTTGCTTTGCCTTTATTTTCCGATAATTGATATGATCCTAAATTCTCAGGTTTTATTTCAAATGCTGTCTTTTTTTAGTGAGCTTTCGATTGTCTAATGATCGGTAATTTTTATCATCATTAACGCATAGGCCCCGTTGTGGGTTTTCTCAACAAAAAAAGAATCAAGAATTTTAATAAATTGATTAATTTATTAACTTCATTTATTGTGCATTTTCTCTCATAAATTAAAATTACATGATATAATAATTCTGAACTAAAAAATCATATAGGTTTCCCGTTTTTATAAATCAACCATGATAGGGAGCTCAAAAAATATAAATAAATAAGATAAAGTTCCGTTGATAGTTTAGAAGAGATCAACTGAGAACCAAATTTATAAGGCTTCGAGATAAGCAACCATTTCAAAGTTGCTTATAATTATAGTTTTTATTGCAAAATAAATAAAAAATATAAAAATAGTTTGCATGCGAACAAATAAATTTATAATAATTTATTATTTAAAATATACCCATAAGAAATTTAATTTTCAAAAAACGATTCTTACGAGGGCAACTGCGATGTCTTATATTTCTAGCCCCAATTAAAATGACGTGCAAATTTTGTTTCAATCTGCTTGTAAGTATGCAAAAAGGCTCGGAAATTTCCAAACCTGTGGCTCTCAACAAATTTTGTACTACTATCAACCTGTATATTTTTTTTTTTTTAATTTTTTTTTTAACAAAAGATAAAATATATATTAAAAAAACAAAACGAAACAGTACAGGAAAATACCCCGCCAATCAGAAACAACAAAAAACAAATGAAAAACAAACTAAGAACTAAAAGTTCCAAGCTAAAGGCGGGCTCAGTTCACCGTCGAAGCTTCCAGCGTCCAAGCCGTCCCGCACGGACCATCCAGCAAGCATTAAACACCCACGGTTGCCACCAGCAAAGAAGACTGGGACGCGAGCCCCAACCATCATTGCCCATAGCCACGCGAAGCAAGACATAGAAAATTCAGTCCAAAACATTCCAGCGGAAAATACCACGACGAATAGCAAAACAACACACGCTGAATCATCTTTTTCGACGACCTCGCCCCCAGAATTTCCCCCTAATGTCATAGGCAGAACTATCAAGGGTAAAATCAGTCTCCGACTCAATCGCTTCTGAAAAATCTTCCTCCTCAGACGAATCAATCAACCAATTATTTTGATTCCTAACCTCCTTGCCCGAAGCGTTACCCACACAATCAGCCATCACATGAGTATCAACCTGTTTAACAGGAATCTCAACAAAATTGTTGATACCCGAAATACCAACAGCATCCTTCCCACCTTTATCCATAGCAGCAGAGCCAAATCCATCGGCACAACCTTCCGCCGTCTCAAGCAAAGTACCATTTCCATTAGATGTCACCGCACTCTGAACAGGCAAAACATTAGAAATTTCAACATTCACAACACTATGATCTTCCACTAGCACCAAAGGAGTAACCGAAGAATCCAAATTCACTTCCTGCCGAACGCACCTATCCAGTAACTCAGGAACAAACGGTAATGCATTAGGAGATAATACAAAATCATCCGCAGCAACAATAGCATCTTTACAATTACTCACACCCACTGAATCAACTAAAGTACCAGGCGAAATTTCAACAACAGGAGGACAACCCATAGGATCTTTAGAGGGCAAAATCACCTCCACAGCCTCAATAGCCTCTTCAGTAACAGTAACCACATTTTCCTTAACATTATTATCGCCATTAACAACACCTAAAGAAGCAGAATTTTCAACAGCCACAACAGCAGTAGGAGAAACAGATAAAGCCACAGAATTACACTTCCCAGAAATATGTCCTAAACTTTTACAAACACCACAAAAATGAGAAAAATCATCAAGAATCACCTCTTGAACATACCCTAACAAATCCGAGCCCAGCCACACTTGCTTAGGGTAAGATTTAGTAATATCTAATTCAACTAAAACTCTAGCATTCGACGGACGAGAGCCAACCGACGTAGCTTCGTCAATTTTCAATGGTTTGCCGAATAACTCCCCCAGCCCAAACAAGATCCTCGGAGCAAAAAAATGGGGACGAAGGTTAGGAAACGAGATCCAGATAGGGATAATCGGCGACTCGACACCGATATCCAACAACGGTGTCCATTTCGTAAGTTTCATAAAACAGTTGAGAACCATGTAAGAACGGTGGCAAAAAATTCTACAATAATCTAAATCATTGGCCAATTTAATCAGAATGTGAGTAGAATCAAGAACAGTCACAGAAACCTCTCCAATCAACTTCAGATTAAAAAAAAAAATTTCGTATAGCTTCTAGCGGAGGACGCTTCGAAGGTAAAAAGCCAACTAACGAAAAACGAAAAGGTTCCGCTAAAGCCCTAATTTCTTCATCAGAAACCCACAGAGCAGGAAGGCCCCGGAAAGTAGACGACTTCAAATCAGGAAAGGAAGATGAAGAGCCAGCAAGAGCTTGAAGAAAAGACTTAGAATGAGAGATCCCCCCAAAAAAACCAGGATCTTTCAACTTAGACGGAGGCATACCGACACAAAAGGAAAAAAAAACGAAAGTAAAAACACTCACAACACTAAGCAAACCAGATAGAAGAACTTCCTTAACCAGAGGAGCGAAAACAACCCCCGCCCAACGGGGCGATGGAGGCGCCGCCGCCCCAAACCCTAACCGCGGACGAGAGCAGAGCGGAGGAAAAAAAACAGAGCGGAGGAATAAAAAAATATAAGTTGAGCTATTCAATACTATCAACCTGTATATAAATACATTTAAATATACTTTGAAGGCTGACTTGTAAAACTTTTAGATTCAAAGCCCTAGCTAAAAAATAATAAACAAGTTGGTTTTGTATTCCATGATTTCATATTGCCATATGCCAATTCCAAATTTTAATATTTTCTAAGGAATGATTAGAGAAAAAAAAATTATGTTCAGAGCAAAGAAGATTTTAATACTCATTCAAATTAATATTTATTGTTATCGGGTCTCACAATTTGGATTTTTTTCTTGGAAAATTGGCATTTATTGATTGTTGAAATTTCAAATAACAATAGAGTTTAGGATTACTGATCCCTGTGAAGACAAATGGACAAATTTAGGAGCATCAAAGACAATAAATTTATATGTAGTGTAAGAGACAAAAATTTTATTTAATTGGTGCTCCAATTGGGGCCTTAGAATGAAAAATTCTTATAATGTTGACCTGGGCTCAAAATATCGTAATGAGATTTCGAAGAATTTTTTGATTAGGTTGGAGCAAGTGTTCATTTATAGTTTTGAGGAAATTAGTAAGAAAATTACGCACAATAATTACAACAGCACAATTTCATGGTAATTGGCGAACATTACCAAGAAATTTAACTTACATCCAAGCCTTTAGGTTATCGTCGTTTGCCTAATTTGATTTATTTTAAAATATAAATTTAAATTATACTTTCTTTTTTAGGCCTGAAAAAGTCCTAGAAAAGCAATTATTGTATCCAAATGAAAATTATTTTTAGATTCATGTAATTTTAATTTTAATTGGCTAATCATATATTATATTCTATAGAAAATATAATAAAACTTATTTGACTGAAATATCTCGAGAGTCTAATAAAACACAATGTTACATATCGCCATTTGGGATCCATATTCTCCTTTACGAACAAATAGAAATTATCAAATTGACTCAGAAGACCTAATTACTGGGAAGAAATGGTCGCATAAGGACATTATGTTTGGCCCATTTGGTGTAAGAAAATCTGTCATAATACGGGAAGTGGCACCGAAAAAATGGAATTGTGATTTACAGCAGGCCAGATTGCTTTGAAATAAACTACTTGGAATATCTTATAGTTTATGTAAATTGGTTATGCTGTACACATTACGCAAAAGATTCAGAAATTGTTAAACGTTCGATTCACAATTTTTAAAATTCAAACAAAACGCCAAAGATAATAATCATGCAATTTAACTATTATCATTGTTCAAAATCTAAAACGGTTAAATATGGTTTAATACCTAACTTTGATAGGTGCCTAAGGTCTCATTTGTTAACTTTTGGTACTGTCTATTATAACTGTATAAATTCAATGCTATTATATCTGTTTAAATCCAATGCTACACTCTCTCCAAGTAGAACCATCTTGTTTGTAGCTTCATCATCAACCAAATTTATATCAACAGCCTCAATACTAATTTGTTCAACTTGTTGTCTCACTCTGGATGAACAAAATTTCATTGATATCACATTTCTAAAATTCATAATCGCTCCGTAAGCTTTTTCTCCGTATGTAGTTAGGAAGTATCATTGTAGCTATAGCAATAAGATTTTTCTTGAATTAGTAATTTGTCCTATCTCTCATAATTCTCAAATTTTCTTCCATAAACCAAATGCACATTCTCTTACAATTTGCAATGAGGAATGTCCCCTATTTAAAACTTCATAGAGACCGCAAACAAATTGACTAACTCAAACATTATCTGGTATATGATATCTCGTTTTTATGAAAGGCTTTTGATATCCTTGTTCTACAGGGTAAGCAATATTAAATAAGTAAAATTTTTCTGTTAACAATTAAGTTATTTTGTATATATGCTATAATGAAAAAAATATATGAATTAAATTAATTTCATAATTTTAAAAGTAACAAGTTGTGGAGCACGAAAATTGCACTAAAGATCCATCACAGCGCATGGAAAATAAGAGCTTCATGTGTTGAACCCTCTCATCCAAAGGCGGCAAATATGAAGCACATCTTAAAGTCACATATATCAAATGTTTGGAGGCCAATAGAAAATATATACTGATTATTTTTGTGGAGTGTTAGAATGACTTTGAGGTTGCTCTTATGAACTCATTGTGTCCAAAAAATGAATAAAAAAATGGCAAGAACTCAAATGTTAGGTCTATGTAATCCACATAACTCATGATATGATTTAAGAAAGCAAAGTAAGTCCATAAAAGTCACTTGAGATATTCTAAATACATCATGAAATCTAATAGAATGACCAGAAAATAACTCCCATATTCCTTTATCTCCGTATTGATCTAATGTCATACATGGCCTTTTGTTCAAATATAATAACTAGTAATCATGAAGTAAATAAGTTGAAGCTAATAATCCATTGTTAAATTGAATAATTATCATACAATCATAAATCAACCACTTTTCAGAGTTGAATTCTAGCTAACTTTTTTAATATGAAGGAAAATTTTATGGATGACCTTTTTTAATTTATGGCTTATCATCAACATATGTTTACGTCACTTAGAGTTATTACTAAAATGGTGTAGGGAATTTAACCGGATTCTACACTATAACCGGATTCTACACTTATAGAAGTGCCATTTTATGGTAGAAGAGGGAATTATTTTCGGACACAAAGTTTCATTAGCTGGCATTGAGATTGATAGAGCCATAGTATTAATGATTGAGAAGTTTCAACTCCAACATCAGTAAAGGGGATAAAGAGCTTTCTTGAGTTCAAAAGTTTCTACAAGAGATTTACCAAAGATTTTTCAAAGATCACAAAACCTCTGTATAATCTTCCAAGTTCATGCCAACTAAATTTTAAGGAGCTTATGGCAATGCTTATTCATCCTCAAAAAAATAATATTTCTAATTATAGCTGCCATTCAATTTGCAATGCAATGCTATCGATTATGCTGCTAACACTAGCATAGAAGAATGAATTGGTAGGCTATCTCTCTTCATTTATTATGCGAGTTTTACTTGATTACATTAAGTATATTTAACTATATTGCTCGTAATGTTCTACCTCTAAAGCAATCATTTCAACAATGCAAGAAGTCTCATTAATGGTATGAAAAATACTATATAAATTCTATTATGATGCAAAAGTCTAGAAACGTACACAATTATCTTGCATTCAATTACACAGGACATTTAGGTTCAGTCATGTTGTTGTGAATACTTTTTTGTTTGGCTTTTATTGTCCTATGATATTCCAAGTTACATACAATTTTATGGGGAGATGTGAGATGACAAAGGATGGGAAAAATCAATAGAAGAAATGAGATGCCACTAGATAACATCTTAAAGGTCAAGTTATTTATTGTGTGGGGAACCAACTTCATGATTCCAGTGTTTCAAATATTCGACCACCCTGTGCAATTTGGGTACTCCAGGTTGTAGTTTTGTATCTCTTGTAGTGGAGCTCTATGCACAAAAGTATTTAGGTGAAAGAAGTGTGACTAGCTCAGGAGGCTAGGGGAGCAGCATCTCTTATATTAAGTGATGGTCATTCTCCACCTGCGAGGAGAAGGACTTTTTGTTTTTACAGAGTGCAAAAGGAACATTTATTTGTAAAATATTTAAAAAGGAGGACTTTTTGGGAGTGAACATAATTCAGGTTCGACAAAACAATTATATAAATTATGATTTTTCATTCTTTTACTTTTTGGTATTTTACCTCCTACAAGCTTTATTTTCTAAGATTTATTATTTGATCATATTATGATGGTTCAAAAATTTATCTAAGCAAATCTTTCATAAGTCTTTTATTAGTCAAATCATTTTTTTTATTTACTTTTGAATTTAACTTTAGTATTTTACAGCTCTCAAAATAAAAAAATAAAAAAAAGTATGTATAATATTGTTGCGTCCAGGGGTATTCGCGGCGGTAGAGAAATATAAAATTTATCGTCTTAGCGTTGTACGAAAATCCAGGCTCAAAAGACCTAATTATTGGGAAGAAATGGTCGTATAAGGACATTATGTTTGGCCCATTTGGTGTAAGAAAATCTGTCATAATACGGGAATTGGCACCGAAAAAATGGAATTGTGGTTTACAGCAAGATTGCTTTAAAATATACTACTTGGAATATCTTATAGTTTATGTAAATTGGTTATGCTGTACAAATTACACAAAAGATTCAGAAATTGTTAAACGTTCGATTCACAATTTTTTAAAATCCAAACAAAACGCCAAAGATATAATCATGCAATTTAACTATTATCATTGTTCAAAATCTAAAACGGTCAAATATGATTTAACACCTAACTTTGATAGGTGCCTAATGTCTCATTTGTTAACTTTTTGTACTGTCTATTATAACTGTATAAATTCAATGCTATTATAACTGTATAAATCCAATGCTATACTCTCTCCAATTAGAAACATCTTGTTTGTAGCTTCATCATCAACCAAATTTACATCAACAGCCATAATACTAATTTGTTCAACTTGCTGTCTCAATCTAAACCAATGTGTCTCTGGATGAACAAAATTTCATTGATATCACATTTCTAAAATTCATAATCGCTCCGTAAGTTTTTTCTCCGTATGTAGTTAGGAAGTATCATTGTAGCTATAGCAATAAGATTTTTCTTGAATTAGTAATTTGTCCTATCTCTCATAATTCTCAAATTTTCTTCCATAAACCAAATGCACATTCTCTTACAATTTGCAATGAGGAATGTCCCCTATTTAAAACTTCATAGAGACCGCAAATAAATTGACTAACTCAAACATTATCTAGTATATGATATCTCGTTTTTATGAAAGTCTTTTGATATCCTTGTTGTACAGGGTAACCAATATTAAATAAGTAAAATTTTTCTGTTAAAAATTAAGTTATTTTGTATATATGCTATAATGAAAAAATTATATCAATTAAATTAATTTCATATTTTTAAAAGTAACACGTTGTGGTGCACGAAAATTGCACTAAAGATCCATCACAGCGCATGGAAAATAAGAGCTTCATGTGTTGAACCCTCTCATTTAAGGGCGGCAAATATGAAGCACATCTTAAAATCACATATAGCAAATGTTTGGAGGCCAATAGAATATATATACTGATTATTTTTGTGGAGTGTTAGAATGACTTTGAGGTTGCTCTTATTAACTCATTGTGTCCAAAAAATGAATAAAAAAATGACAAGAACTCAAATGTTAGGTCTATGTAATCCACAAAACTCATGATATGATTTAAGAAAGCAAAGTAAGTCCATAAAAGTCACTTGAGATATTCTAAATACATCATGAAATCTAATAGAATGACCAGAAAATAACTCTCATATTCATTCATCTCCGTATTGATCTGATATCATACATGGCCTTTTGTTCAAATATAATAACTAATAATCATGAAGTAAATAAGTTGAAGCTAATAGCCCATTGTTAAATTGAATAATTATCATACAATCATAAATCAACCACTTTTCAGAGATGAATGCTAGCAAACTTTTTTTAATATAAAGGAAAATTTTATCGATGACCTTTTTTAATTTATGGCTTATCATCAACATCTGTTTAAGTCAATTAGAGTTAGTACTTGGTACGCCATCAAAAAATTATTTTGATCGGGCACGAATCTCAAGGCAAAAATCAAGTTGGAAACTTCAAAAATTAATTCTCGGATCACCTAAACTCCGATTTCAGCAAACTTATAGTCAAACTGAGCGTCTCGGAAATACGAACCCAACGACACAAAATTCGGCTCGATCCGAGCCCAAATGAGTACAAATCAAGGACCTGAAGCAATGTTGGAAGGTTTGAACGACATTTTTTGTTATCAAACGGTCTCTGAATTTGACGAGATTATAATCTAATTGAGCGGCTCGACTAGACAAATCCAACGAGCCAAAGATCGCTAAATTCTGACATCATTAAGGCCTTCAAATATCTTACAAACGGTACAAGATCAAGGGATTCAATATCCGCCGTCCATCCAACCACTCCACATTTGCCCTTGATCTACCATCTATTTATGGGCCATGCCACTCTAGAAATCTATAAATAGACCCTTCATTTCTCTTGAGAGGGGGACCGGAGCAAGAAGAGAAGGAAGAGAAGAAAGAAGCTCCTCCTCGACCACGGCCAGAGTTTCGCCGTACCACCATCGGACCTTCGCCGAACCACCACTTGAGGCCCTCACCTCCGTCGGACCACACGCCTAACGCCGTTGCTCCGCCGGACCACCACTTAAGGCCCTCGCCATCATCAACCACCGCCGGACTTCCCCCAGACCACCACTGGACGCCCTCACCTTCGTCGGACTAATACTTGAGGCCCTCACCCCCGCCGGACCACCGCCTGACGCCGTTGCTCTGCCGAACCACCACTGGAGGCCCTCACCTCTGTCGGACCACCGCCTGACTCCGTTGCTCCGTCGGACCACCACTTGAGGCCCTCGCCTTCCTCAACTACCGCTGGACTTCCCCCAGACCACCACTTGAGGCCCTCACCTCCGTCGGACCACCGCTTAACGTTGTTGCTCCGTTGGACCACCACTTGAGACTCTCACCTCCGTCGGACCTCCACCTGACGCCATTGCTCCACCGGACCACCACCTGAGGCCCGGACTTCTTCCGGACCACCACTTAAGGCCTTGTGCTCCACCAGAACATCACCTGAGGCCCGGACTTCTGGCGGACCACTGCTTGAAGCCTTGAGCTCCACCAGGCCACCACTTGATGCTTAAAGTTCTCCCAGAATACTGCTGACCTCGATCACTAGACAAACGGTCTTTCTAACCCTGGTCTCCTACCGACTACGGTCCTTCGGATCTCCGTCACCTACTATGGTACATCCGACCTCCATCACTAGACAATGGTCTTTATGACCCTGGTCTCCTACCGATTACGGTCCTTCTGACCTCCGTCACCTAATATAGTCCATCAGACCTCCATCACTAGACAACGATCTTTCTTACACTGGTTTCCTGCCAACTACGATCTTTCCGACCTCTATCCTATCAATTACGATCCTGTCGACCAAATCGAACATGTCTATGCAACTCTCACCATGCATGTAATGCGCTCTATATAATATACATTTGAATCATCAAGCAAAGGCCTTCTCCCAAGGACCTCTGCCGGACCACTGCTTGAAGCCTTGAGCTCTACCAGGCCACCACTTGATGCTCAAAGTTCTCCCAAAAAACTGCCGACCTCCATCACTAGACAACGGTCTTTCTGACCCTAGACTCCTGCCAACTATGGTCCTTCTAACGTCCGTCACCTACTATGGTACATCCGACCTTCATCACTAGACAATGGTCTTTCTAACCCTAGTCTCTTACCGATTACAGTCCTTCTGACCTTCGTCACCTACTATGGTCCATCCGACCTCCATCACTAGACAACGGTCATTCTGACACTAGACTCCTGCGGACTACGATCCTTCTGACCTCTGTCACCTACTATGGTACATCCATTCTCCATCACTAGACAACGATCTTTTTAACCCTGGTCTCCTGCCGATTACGGTCCTTCTGACCTACCACTGGAGGTTCTCACCTCCGCCGGACCACCACCTAACGCCGTTGCTCCACTGGACCACCACCTGATGCCCGAACTTCTTCCGAACCACCACTTAAGGCCCTATGCTCCACTAGAACATCACCTGAGGCCCAGACTTCTGCCGGACCACTGCTTGAAGCCTTGAGCTCCACCAGGCCACCACTTAATGCTCAAAGTTCTCCCAGAATACTGCTGACCTCCATCACTAGACAAACGGTCTTTCTAACCCTGGTCTCCTACAGACTACGGTCCTTCTGATCTCCGTCACCTACTATGGTACATCCGACCTCCATCACTAGACAATGGTCTTTATGACCCTGGTCTCCTACCGATTACGGTCCTTCTGACCTCCGTCACCTAATATAGTCCATCCGACCTCCATCACTAAACAACGATCTTTCTGACTTTGGTTTCCTGCCAACTACGATCTTTCCGACCCCTATCCTATCAATTACGATCCTGTCGACCAAATCGAACATGTCTATGCAACTCTCACCATGTAATGCGCTCTATATAATATACATTTGTATCATCAAGCAAAGGCCTTCTCCCAAGGAAGGGCCTCATTTGTAATCGACTACAAATATTAGTGGATTCATTCAAACTGGGTCAGTCCCCATGGTTTTCTCCCCTTTTTAGGGTTTTCCACGTAAAAACTCTTGTGTCTCTTATGAATGCTATACTCTCTCTCTCTTATCTGCTTGTTTGCTGGATTTTCGTATAATGCTGAGACATTAAACTTCATATTTCTCTACCATCGTGAATACTCTAGGATGCAACAGTACTAAAAAGGTGTAGGGAATTTAACAGGTGTAGGGAATTTAACCAGATTCTACACTTATAGAAGTGCCATTTTATGGTAGAAGAGGGAATTATTTTTGGACACAAAGTTTCATTAGCTGGGATTGAGATTGATAGAGCCGTAGTATTAATGATTGAGAAGCTTCAACTCCAACATCAGTAAATGGGATAAAGAGCTTTCTTGAGTTCAAAAGTTTCTACAAGAGATTTACCAAAGATTTTTTCAAAGATCACAAAACCTCTGTATAATCTTCCAAGTTCAAACCAACTAAATTTTAAGGAGCTTATGGAAATGCTTATTCATCCTCAAAACAATAATATTTCTAATTATAGCTGCCATTCAATTTGCAAAGCAATGCTATCGATTATGCTGCTAGCACTAGCATAGAAGAATGAATTGGTAGGCTATCTCTCTTCATTTATTATGCGAGTTTTACTTGATTACATTAACTATATTTAACTATATTGCACGTAATGTTCTACCTCTAAAGCAATCATTTCAACAATGCAAGAAGTTTCTATAAGAGGTCAAGAATTATTAATGGTATGAAAAATACTATATAAATTCTATTATGATCAAACCCTTGACAAAAGTCTAGAAACGTACACAATTATCTTGCATTCAATTACGTAGGACATTTAGGTTCAATCACGCTGTTGTGAATACTTTTTTGTTTGGCTTTTATTGTCCTATGATATTCCAAGTTACATACGATTTTATGGGGAGATCAGAGATTACAAAGGATGGGAAAAATCAATAGAAGAAATGAGATGCCACTAAATAACATCCTAAAGGTCAAGTTATTTATTCTGTGGGGAACCAACATCATGATTCCAGTGTTTCAATTATTCGACCTCCCCGTGCAGTTTGGGTACTCCAAGTTGTAGTTTTGTATCTCTTAGAGTGGAGCTCTATGGAAAAAGTATTTAGGTGAAAGAATTGTGACTAGCTAAGGAGGTTAGGGGAGCAGCATCTCTTCCATTAAGTGATGGTCATTCTTCACCTGGGAGGAGAAGGGCTTCTCCGATTTACAGAGTGCAGAAAGAACATTTTTTTGTGAAATATTTAAAAAGGAGGACTTTTGGGAAGTGAATGTAATTCAAGTTCGACTGAACAATTATATAAATTATGATTTCTCATTCTTTTACTTTTTGGTATTTTACTTCCTACAAGCTTTATTTTCTAAAATTTATTATTTGATCATAAGCATTCAAAAATTTATCTAAGCAAATCTTGACTCCAACTATGATCTAGAAGATCCCTCTAATGCTTTCAATATCAAGATAATATTTCAGAAAATTCCAACAAAAGCAAGGATACTTTCAATCAATTATAAGCATATAGTCTCCAGTTCGACTTCTACTTTTTGGGCAATGTCTTGATCTCGACCTCATAAAGGCAGTAACGGTCTAAAAATAGACCCTTCTTTATCTTTGATTTGGGATACACGTGGCATTCGCCCCCACCCAATCAAGGAAATATCGATCCCAAGGGGATTCGATTCGATCTCTTCCATACAAGTTAACGTCATCGAGCAAAGGCTCTGACCTACAACCTCGGATAGCTCCTACATCCTTGGTGGATTCTCTCGACCTCTTCCATACATGTTAACGTCATCGAGCAAAGGCTCTGACATACAACCTTGGATAGGTCCTACATCCTTCGTGGATTCTTTAGACCTCTTCCACACAGGTTAACGTCATTAGGCAAAGGCTCTGACATACAACCTCAGATAGGTCCTACATCCTTGGTAGATTCTCTCGACCTCTTCCATACAGGTTAACATCATCAAGTAAAGGCTCTGACATACAATCTCGGATAGGTCTTACAACCTTGGTGGATTCTCTCGACATTTTTAATACAGGTTAGCATTATTGAGCAAAGGCTCTGACAAACAACCTCGAATATGTCTTACATCCTTGGTGGATTCTCTCGACCTCTTCCATATAGGTTAACGTCATTGAGCAAAGGCTCTAACATACAACCTCAGATAGGTTTTACATCCTTGGTGGATTTTCTCTACCTCTTCCATATAAGTTAACGTCATCGAGCAAAGGCTCTGACATACAACTTCGAATATATCTTACATCCATGGTGAATTCTCTCGATCTTTTCCATACAGGTTAGCGTTATTGAGCAAAGGCTCTGACAAATAACCTCGGATAGGTCTTACATTCTTGGTGGATTCTCTCGACCTTTTCCACACAAGTTAACGTCATCAAGTAAAGGCTCTGACATACAACCTCAGATAGGTCTTACATCATTGATGGATTCTCTCAATCTCTTCCATACAGGTTAAAGTTATCAAAAAAAAGCTCTAACATATAATCTCGGATAGGTCCTACATCCTTGATGGATTCACTCAACTTCTTCCATGTAGGTTAACGTCATCGAGCAGGGATCTGACATATAACCTCGGATTGGTCTTACATTTTTGGTGGAATCTCTCGACCTCTTATATATGGGCTAACATCAACGAGCTAAAGCTCTGACATATAACCTTAGATAGGTCGTATATCTTTGGCAGATTCTATTAACATATGCTTTATTGCTCGTCATCGAACTTCTGCACGTCGATGGTCTTTCGTAGGGCTTTTACCCGACGTTAAATTTCTACCCATCATCGTACTTCTCCCCGACGTCAGAATTCTATCGGATGTTGAATTTAGACATTTTCGTCGGACTTATGCCCTTTGACGGACTTTCGACGGACTTCTACCAGATGCCAAATTCTTACTCATCGCCAAACTTCATTGGAATTCTACCCATTGCCAGAATTTCACCCGGAACCTTACTAACATCGGTGTTATGCTCGAATGCCATCCTATGCTGGAGTTATGCCTGGTCGCCGACTGACGTCGGACTTCTACCCTACGCCGGACCTCCGCTCCTCATCAGACTTCTACCCGTAGATAGATTTTTGCCTGTCGTTAAATTTCTAACCATCGTTGGACATCTGTCCGTCGATGGACTTTTGTCGGTCCTCTACTCAACGCAGTACTTCTATCGAACGTCGGACTTCTGCCTGCCGTCGGACTACTACCCGTCATCGGACTTCTGCCCGTCGATGGACTTTCGTCAGTCTTCTACCTAAAGCTAAACTTCTACCCATTGTTGAACTTCTGCCCGTCGATGGACTTTCATTGGTCTTCTACCTGACACTATACTTTCACCCGACATCAGACTTTTGCCTGTCGTCGGACTACTACCCGTTATCGGACTTCTGCCCATCGATGGACTTTTGTCGGTCTTCTACCTGATGCTATACTTCTCTCTATCATCAAACTTCTGCCCGTCGATGGACCTTCATCAGTCTTCTACCCAACACTATACTTCTACCTGACGTCAGACTTATGCCTGCCGTCAGACTACTATTCGTCGTCGGATTTCTGCTTATCGATGGACTTTCGTCGGTCTTCTACCTGACGCTATACTTCTCTCTCTCATCATACTTCTGCCCATTGATGGACTTTTGTCAGTCTTCTACCCAACGCTATACTTCTATCCGTCGTCGAACTTCTGCTCGTCGATGGACTTTCGTTAGTCTTCTACCTGACGCTATACTTCTACCCGACGTCGGATTCTTCCTGTCGTCGGACTACTACCCGTCGTCAGACTTCTGCCCGTCGATGGACTTTCGTCGACATTCTACCTGACACTATACTTCTACTTATAGTCAAACTTCTGCCCGTCGATAAAATTTCGTCGGTCTTCTACCTGACGCTATACTTCTATCCGAAGTTGGACTTCTGCCTGCCGTCAGACTACTACCCGTCGTCGAACTTTTGGCCATAGATAAACTTTCATCGGTTTGCTGCACGATGCCTTACTTCTGTCGGACGTCAGACTCCTACCCGTCGCCAGACTCTCGTCGGATTTTTTACTCAACACCGAATTTCTACCCGACTTCAGACTTATGCTTGTCACCGAACTACTATCCTTCGTCGGACATTCGTCAGATTTCTACCCGACGCCAAATTTTACCCGTCAACAGTCTCTCCAACCTCCATCGCCAATCAACTACAGAAATGAACCCTTCTTGGTTGTAGAATCTCTCAAAAAAGAGGGGTCATCCGACATGCCTTATGTATAGGGAGGGGCCCTGCAATCTGATAAGGAAAGCCTCCCGTATAAGAAGAGGGCAGAAGGGCGGAAGGGAGGAATCTCTTTCTTGCATAGAGGGGCCCCGGGCTTGAGGAGGGAAAGCAAGAAGTAAGAGTAGAAGAAGAGAAGAAGAAAAGAAGGAAATGAGGGAAGAAACTCCTCCTCGACCACCGCCGGAGTTCTGCCTAGCGCTGAAATTCTGCCCAAGCGACGCCGGAATTCCGCCTGACGTCCAAGTGATGTCGGAATTCCGCCCGACCTCCAAGTGATAATGGAATTCTGCCCGAACACCAAGTGACGCCGAAGTTCTCCTCGGCTGCCAACTAACGTCAGACTTCTACCCGACTCTAGACAACACTTCTAGCCTCTGTCGCCTGCCGACAACGGTCCTTTTGACTAACGGCGCCCGCCGACTACAGTCCTTCCGACCTCCGTCGCCCGCCAACTACGATCCTTCTTGCCTCTGTCGCCCACCGACAACGGTCCGTCTGACTAACGTAGCCCGCCGACAATGGTCCTTCTGACTAACATCGCCCGCTGACTACAGTCTTTCTTGCCTCTGTCGCCTGCCGACAACAGTCCTTCTGACTAACGTCGCCCGCCGACTACAGTCCTTCCGACCTCCGTTGCCCGCCGAATTCGATCCTTCTTGCCTCTGTCACCCGCTGACAACGGTCCCTCTAACTAACGTCGCCCACAGACTACGGTCCGTCTTGCCTCTGTCGCCAGCCCACAACAGTCCTTCTGACTAACGTCGCCTGCCGACTACAATCCTTCCGTCCTCCGTCACCCTCCGATTACGGTCCATCTTGCCTCTCTCGCTCACCGACAACTGTCCTTCTGACTAACGTCGCCCGCCGACTACAGTCCTTCCGACCTCCGCCGCTCGCCGACTACGTTCTTTCCGACTTACTCGCCCCCTAACTACAGCCCTTCGGGCCAAACAAACATAACATCAGTGATTATCTGTATTCTTACAATGTAATGTACTCTATAAGATGTACTTCAAGTTAAGGCCTTCTACTAGAGAAGGGCCTCTTTTGTAATCAACTACAATACTAGTGGATTCATTCAAACTGGGTCAGGCCCTGTGGGTTTTCCCCCTTTTCAGGGATTTTCCACGTAAAAATCTCGGTGTCTTATAACTGTTACACATCCTCTCTCTTATCTGAATGCATGCCGAATTTTCGTACAAAGCTATGACGTTAAGCTTTATTTTTCTCTACCGCCGTGAATACTCCTCGACGCAACACTAGTTATTTTTGGATTCCAATAATTTTTTTTATTTTCATGTACATATCAATTATAAGATCATATTATGATTGAAATTTATTGCAACTCTCAAAGTGCTTAAAAAAATAAATTTGTCATATTATCATTGAAATATATATTATAATACTAATACAAAAAAAATTTCTCAGTAAATGAACAAAAGGAATCCCAAAGGGCCCAATCCCCATCTCTATATAAAGGAATCCAGCTAGATCATTTCCGTGGAGAAATTATCTGTGCGAAATTTGGATCGGAATAATCATTTAGAGAGTAAATGTATACATACCATATACTTAGTATATACTCATATCAGTTCTATGTATTTTTACACTTATATCTCTGAACGATTATTTCCATAGGGACTCAACAGATAATAATTTCTCCTCCCAATCAGACTGAGCAGCTCGTCTTCCTCAATTTCGCATCACGTGCGTAACAAGTGGGATACTCCTCTAGTGTCCGTCTGCTCACTCCGCATACAAGTTGTATGAGTAAACGTTAAATTGTCAGTACGAATTTGGAAGGTCCTGAAGTTTCAGAGCAATAACAGTCGTTAAATCGCTCCTCCCCATGCGGAATGCGGGACCCGTGTGACCCAAGCTAACCCTTTCACGTTTTCTCGGACGTGACATTTGTGGACCCCATCGTTGTGCTTTGTTTGAACCGGGAAAGCACACAACTTCATTTTGATCGGTTAAAGTTTATGTATCTATTATATATGTAAATTTATTTTTAATTAGTTAAAAGTCCCACACAAACAATGGGAAAAGCAAAACTGTACTGCTACTTTCCAAAAAAATAAAAATAAAAAACAAAACTGTACTTCTAAAGGGGGTGTATGTGAGTTGTGTCAATTCATAGGCAAATTATTGCATCCGGTCATCGGATCCGGAGAATAAGTTTGAACATCAAATAAAAACTTGTCACGTCACTTGCACTTTTGACTGCGCTTTTATCTTGCGCTTTAGGTGCGCTTTGACTGCGCTTTATCTGCGCGTTGCCTGCGCTTTTGACGCGCTTAATTTAAAATAATATTTTATTAATATCCGAACCTATTTTCACGTCCGGTGACCAGATACAATAAGTATTCCCAATTCATATGCCTGCTGGATTTTAATTTAACAAATAGGTCGAGATCTCAAAAGTTGAGTCAAGGGTGAGACAATTTAATTTATTTAGTTGCAAGCTGATTTATTTAATAAAAAATATTTTAAATTATACTTAAAATACAATAATACTAAAGAGTTTAATATAAAATGGTTAAAAATATATCTAAACATATTATATAAATTGATTTTTTTATTATTATTTTTGTAATTTATCATTCTTTTTTATATGTTATTAATGTTATTATTTGAACTGTAATCATTTTTCTTTTTCATATTTAATTGGCCAAATCATGGGCCAATTTAAAACCATAGAAATATAAACAAGCTCAAGTTCAAGCTTGATTAATTAATGAAGCTCAAGCTCTTAAATCAAGCTAAACACAACACATTTAAAGTGTTAACTGCAATAACGCATGCCCTAAAAATTTGAATTTTTTACACGTGACAAAATTTTATATTAAAAGTCTGCTTTATAAGGGAGACAAAAATGAAATTAAAATAAAAATTTAAGTTAAATTGTATTGTTTGATCAGTATCGTATGGTATGATTAGTTCAAATTTTACTTTAAAAAAATCTTAATTATTTTATCTCATGGCTAGGATTTACATATGGAAACAAATCATATAGTACTTTAGAATTTGTACAGTATAATTAATTCATTAAAATTAATGATTTAATTAGTCGTTAAACACAATTTTTCAGAAAACAAATCATACTATATGAATTTAATTGTACAATACGATTTGTTCAAAATTTTAATTTCAAAATTTTCACTCCCCCAATGTGTGTATGCACGGACACAACTTTGCCAAACACCCATATATGGCAAGTCCTAAGTAATAAAAATATAAGAAAATTAAAATTTCATGATCTTTTTTATTGAAAACTTATTCTACCCAAGCTTGGGTCCTGCAGCCTTAAGCAGAGTATATTTTTTTGGAAATTTTAGTGTGCATAGAAAAAAATTAATATCCAATATATATGATTGAAAAATTAAAAGAAACTCAAACAATAATGTTTGTTATCATCAAAATCATAAACTAGGGATTTTGATTTACAATAATTTTCACCTTTTTAATGATGTGAAACATTTTTTGTTCAATAGCAAACCTACATTTCATTTTCCTAATCTCATCCTCACTTGGTGATGGATTTTAAAAATAGGGGTTATTTTCATTTTTTTTAAATAAGCAATAAGATAAAAACAACAACAACAACAACATCAAGCCTTTATCCCACTACGTGGGGTCGGCTACATAAATCCTTTTTCTCCATTGTGTCTTATTAAAAGTCAAATTCTCATTTAAATCTAATAAAGAAAGGTCATTCCTAATATTTTCTAACAAAGTCTTTTTAGGTCTACCCCTACCTCTATTAACACAAGTCAAATCTAATACCTCTACTCTCCTAATCGAGTCATCGGAAGGCTGCCTTTTTATGTGACCAAACCATCTAAGGAGACTCTCTCTAATCTTATCTTCTACTGGAGCTACTCTAACCTTTTCACGTATATGCTCATTTCGTATCCTATCTCCAAGGGTAAAGCCACTCATCCACCTGAGCATCCTCATCTCTGCCACACTTAACTTAGTATTATGCTTCTCTTTTAATGGCCAACATTCAGCACCATAAAGCATTGCAGGCCTCACTACCATCTTATAGAATTTTCTCTTAAGTTTGAGGGGTACATTTCTATCACAGAACAAGGCCGAGGCATTCCTCCACTTCAACCATCCAACTTGAATTCTGCTAATAATATCCCCATCTATTTCACCATCACTCTGAACAATAGATCCAAGATATCTAAAACGTGTACTCTTATTAATGACTTGATCGCCCAGAGTCACAATCCCCTCACTAGGTCTATTACTACTAAAATTACACTCCATATATTCTGTTTTAGATCTACTCAAGCGAAAACCTATAGACTCTAAGGTTGACCTCCATAATTCAAGTTTAACTTCAACTCCCTCTCTAGTCTTATCAATAAGAAGAATATCATCAACAAAATGCATACATCAAGGTACATCCTCTTGCAAATGTCTAGTGAGAACATCCATGACTAAAGCAAAAAGATATGGGCTTAAGGCTGATCTTGATGTAACCCAAGTGAAATAGGGAAATACTTGTTCAAACCACCTTGTGTTTGAACACAAGTAATAGCTCCTGCATACATATCTTTAATGATTTGAATATAAGCATTATTGACTCCTTTCTTTTCAAGAACTTTCCATAGCACTTCTCTTGGAACTTTATCATATACTTTTTTTCTAAATCAATAAATATCATATGTAGATCCTCCTTATTTTCTCTATATTTCTCCATCAAACCTCTTAATAAATGTAAGGCTTCCATAGTCGATCTACCCGGCATGAATCCAAATTGAGTTTGAGAAACATTAGTATCATGCCGTAACCTATGCTCCATAACTCACTCCCATATTTTTAAAGTATGACACATTAACTTAATACCTTTATAATTCATATAATCTTGTGCATCACCTTTATTCTTAAAAATAGGAATTAACACACTCATTCACCACTTATCTGGCATCTTTTTAGTCTTCAAAATAGTATAAAAAAGTTTAGTAAGTCAAGAAATCCCTTCATCTCCTAAGCATTTCCAAACCTCTATTGGAATATCATCAGGTCCAACAGCTTTTCCACCCATCATTTTCTTTAAAGACTCCCTAACTTCAGTTTTACTAATACGCCAATAAAAATAGAAATCTTTATTTTAATTTAGGGTGCTAAGGTCACTATAGTCAATCTTATTTTCATAATCTTCATTAAAAAGTTTAGCAAAATATCTCATCCACCTTTGTAGAATATCATCTTCTAAGAAAATTATTTTTTGATCTTCATCCTTAATACACTTCACTTTAACTAAATCCTTACTACTCCTATCTCTTTGTTTGGTTAACTTATACATATATCTTTCTCCCTCCTTATTATTTAATCTATTATATAAATCACTAAAAGCTAATGTCTTTGCATCGCATATTGCTTTCTTAGAATCCTTACGAGCCACTTTATATATTTCTCAATTATCAAAATTTTTAAAATTTATAACAAATCTTCTTATTTTTAATCTTTTCTTGCACAATTGGATTCTACCACCAACTATTTTACAATTAGGAGCTTTTCCCTTTGATACTCCAAGCACATCTTTTGCATTATTATTAATATCGTTAGTCACTTTTTCCACATAACATTAACATCCTCATGCACAGAAAAAATCTTAAGATTTAAAATCTTACTCTCAAAAATATTTTTGTTAATATTCTTTAAATGCCCCCATCTAATCCTAGAAAAATATTTTACTTTATTTTTTATTTTATGCCCCTTTATCTTAAAGTCCAAAACTAATAATCGATATTGGGTACATAAATTTTCACTCGGAATAACTTTACAATCTTTGCAATCTAAACGATTTAATCTTCTAATAAGAAAATAATCAATCTGGGTTATACTATATCCATTTTTATAAGTGATGAGATGCTCATTCCTTTTCTTAAAAAGGTATTAGCAATTTAAAAATCATAAGCTAAACAAAAATCTAATATGGTCTTGCCACCTTCATTCGTCGTTCCAAATCCATGGCCACCATGAATGCTTTTAAAATCATCTACCACTTTACCTACATGTCCATTTAAATCTCCTCCAATAAAAACTCTTTTTTCAAGAGGTATCTTTTGTATTAATTCTTCTAAGTCATTCCAAAAATTTAATTTAGAACTCATATCCAAACATACTTGAGGAGCATAAGCACTTATAATATTAACAATCTTATCATCAACAACAATCTTTAAAGCTATAATTCTATCTCCAATCCTATTAATTTTAATAACATTATCCTTTAAACTCTTATCTATAATAACACCTACACCATTTCTAGTACGACTCCTACCCGAATACCAAAGTTTAAATCCAAAACTATCAATTTCCTAAGCCTTCTCCCCAACCCACTTAGTTTCCTGAATGCACAAAATATTTAACTTCCTATGAATCATAATATCTATTAATTCCATTGATTTTCCTGTGACGGAACCTATATTCCAAGTTTTTATCCTAGTTTTAGTTTCATGGACTAGCTTCTTTGCCCACATCCGTCCTTGATGTGGGAACACTTGCCTATTTAACATTGCACCTGGGCACCGGTGCAGCGATCCTTGCACACTTGTCACTGTATACAGGCCATACAACACGTCGCTTCTAGGGGACGCCCTAGCATTAACATAATAAGGTAAAAAACAAAAGAAATAAATAAAAGTACAGGCAAATTGGTTAGTATAAAAAGATCACTAAATAAAATGAGACATACAGACAACCAAAACATTTCCTCCCCCTTTTGACATCACCAAAAAGAGAAGAACGAAAGATAGGAAAGAAACTAAAAAATAAGAAAAACAAAAATACATCAAACAAAAAAAAACTAAAATTTGTAGGGATATTGATCAGGTGGTGGTGGTTGGAAATAATTATGGATTGACATAAATTGATCTTCAATTGCAGATAATTGCTCCCCAAACCACCCCATTTCTGACTTATAATGTTGTTGTTATTGCTGAATGTGGGAGTCTAGCCAAGTTTCTAATCATTCGAGCCTCTACATTATTTCTTCATGAGGGTAAACATTGTTGGATGGTGCAGGTAGTGGTACTAGTGTTGTTGCTGATTATGTTGCAGGTGTAAGTGCAGCTACAACTCCCCTTTCTTCATCAAAATCTTGTTCCTCGTGCTTTATGTCCCATGGATGGTGGAAAAGAGTATGAAAGGAAGCATCAGTGTAGAAGATAGGAAGATTGTTGGGAGGTGCAGGATAGGTATGTTCATACTTAATTTTCAAGGATATATCTAATCACTTGGCTAAGGGCGACATTTTGCTTTCTCTTAGTCTATGGAAGATGAATGGGAGTCAAAATTTTAAAATAGTCGATGAGCATTTGAGCATCATCAAATTAAAAATTAGACATTATAAAGTTGGTGACTAGGGAAAGAAGTGGAGTAATGTTGACACGATTGTTATCATTGGATAAAATTGAGGTTTGAAGAGCATGCTGGACAATTCGAGCATTTTGATTGAGAGAGTGAACTATGGAATGATGTCGGTTTTGAGCCACATTGTGAATGATAATATTTATAACACACCAATTAAATTCAGTTCTAAAAGATATGGATTTTGGATGGGATCCATCAGTAGAAAGGTAAATTTACTACCCTAAATCCTCTTAAGTTATTTCTACGTGGCAACGACACACATATAAAGACATGATGTTGGTCTTGGCATTAATCCTAAGGTTGGTTAGAAATTTGTAGAGAAGTTCAAAATTAAAGGGAAATGCTAGGGTGAGGTGAAACTGAAGAGTTACGAAAGCAAAGAGGTTCATCACCGCAAAGGTTAGGGCTAGCTGACTTAGCATTCTAGAAGGGGTGATGCAAGCCTCCTTGAACCTGTAATTAGTATATTCATCATAAATGCTTAGAAAATGATCATCAACTAGGCGACGAGAGGAAGAGCTTCCATGGGTCATCCAACCATGTTTGTTGCCTCTGGCCATTTGAGAATTTGGAGTTGATAGGGTAGTAATTTGATGGAAGAAGGAATTTAATGGAATGAAATCTTTGAAAAACCCTTTAATTTATAGTTGTGAGGTCAATCATGTTAAGATAGTTGCTATTTGCATGCTTTTCATTTTTGCAACTTATAAAGTTTTGATGATTTCAAACATTATTGTTCAAATGTGTAGTTATCTCCTAACAATTTTGGAAGAATTGTATTTGCTCTTGTGTGTACTGATATTTCAGGAAAAACGAACTCCAGACTACGAAGACTTCAAATTAAATTCAGCATGAGATACTTTGTAAAATTTGAAGCTTGCACTTTTCTTAGAAATCAAATTGAAAGGGAGTGATTGTATGTTGAGAAAATAAAAACATTCACACATAAGGAGAACATGTAGAATTTATACTGATCGTACAGGACGATCTTCAGTTTGTACTGGACGATCAGACAATTATCTCCTATAGAGCATATGGAACGAATAGGAACTTGCTTGAAATTTTTTCTAAGTCCTATTCGTCCAGGACGAAATAAATTATCGTCCAGGACGATTGGGTCTCTGGAAAATTTTCGTCCAGACGGAAATAAATTATCGTCCAGGACGATCAGTCCTCGGGAAATTTTTCGTCCAGACGAAATAATTTATCGTACAGGACGATCAGTCCTCTATAAAAATTTCGTCCAGACGAATCTATTTTCCTCCAAACGATTAACCGACTTAGGACAGTTTTCAACAGTTTCTAGAATCGACCTTGTAATAACCGTTCGTACTGGACGAACCTAGTTCGTACAGGACGATCAACTGTACGAAGACATTTCGTACACATATTCAAATAGGGTCGTTTCAGATCGTTTAAGTAAAATCGTCCAGGATGATCCACGATCGTATAGGACGATCCACTGCGTACAGAATTGAATACTTGCAGTTTTTGGGCAGTTTTTCTTGTCTTTTGTATAAATAGTTCAAATTAGACTGCCACCCAATCTTTTTGTCATTTGATCTTCGTGCCTATTGAGAGAATAGCCAAGGAGAGAGTTGAAGAGAGCATTCAAGGGAGGATTCCTACCACTGAAGCGAGAAGGCTTCACTTGGATTTCAAAGGTAAGAGTCTCTACTTGTGAATTGGGATTACTTCACTCTTTTCTTTCTTCCTTCTAGATTCTTGTGAGAAGATCTGTCAAGGAGATTCGGTTCTCTGCCGACACTTGGAGAGTGTGAATAACCGAAGGGTTCTCTGCCCACACTAGGAGAGTGTGAAAGGACGAAGGGTTCTCTGCCCACACTAGGAGAGTGTGAAAGGACGAAGGGTTCTCTGCCCACACTAGGAGAGTGTGAAAGGATGAAGGGTTCTCTGCCAACACTAGGAGAGTGTGAAAGGACGAAGGGTTCTCTGCCCACACTGGGGATAGTGTGAAAGGACGGACGGTTCTCTACCAACACTGGGTATTGTGTAAAAGGACGGACGGTTCTCTGCTGCACCGGGGAGTGGTGAAAAGAGTGTGTTGTAAAGGCTTCTCCGCCTTGCTGTGGGTGCAAAACGAGAGTCACTATTGGTATTAGTGCAATACTCAGAGGGTGCCTCTGGGGAGTGGATGTAGGTCTGGTTATAGACCGAACCACTATAAATCTGGTGTCATTTACTTTACTATTTTTACGTTTCCGCACTTTCTATTTCAGTTTTAAAAACTCTGTGGTTGAAAAACCTTTTTCTACAAAATTTAAAAGAGATTTTATTTTGGTTCAATAATATTTAAAAAGGGGGTCTTAAATTTTAACTTTGTTTTTTAAAACTACCAATTCACCCCCCTCTTGGTAACCGTGGGACATTCACTTAGGCTTAACAACCTAATTACTAGACTCAACAAGTGGTATCAGAGCTTTGTTTCAATATCATAAGTTTGAACTACTTTTTGATTAACGTAGATGGCTACTTTCAGAAACCAGAACACACCTGAGGGTTACTCTATTACTAGACCTCCACTGTTTGACAATATTCCTTTTGATTTTTGGAAATCACGCATGTCTACTTTCTTACAGTCACTTGATTATCGCATGTGGATATTAGTCCAGGATGGCTACACAAAACCAACTAGATTAGTTGATGGAGTAATGGTAGAAATACCTTTTACTGATTGGACTGTAGAAGAACGTGACTTAGCATAATTAAATGTCAAATGTTTAAACAGTTTCTTTTGTGCTTTAAAATCTGAAGACTACATGCGGGTTTCCACTTGCAAAAGCGGAAAGGACATATGGGATAGACTTTGTATAACTTATGAAGGGACAAATGAGGTTAAACAATCAAGGCTCAATATCTTGTTACATGACTATGAATTGTTTCGCATGAAACCTAATGAATCTATTTTCCATATGTACACAAGATTTACACAAATTGTCACTTCTTTGCATGCACTTGGTAGGGAATTAACTAATGCTGAAATGGTCAATAAGATTCTTCATTGTTTACCTACTGCTTATGATGCAAAAATTACTGCAATTACAGAGTCTAAAGATTTAAATATTTATTCTATTGACAATCTTCTTGGTTCACTCATTGCTTATGAGCAAGGAGTAAGTCAAAGGAAGATTGATGCAGGTGAACCACGAAAGGAGAAGAATATAGCACTAAAAGTGGAAGAGTCAGAGAGTGAACACTCACAACCTGAGGATGAAGATGATGTTGCACTAATGACTAGACAATTCAGAAGCTTTTTAAAGAGGAAGCAGAAGAAACGCCAGCTATGGAATAGAGGTAAGTTTAACAGAAATGACAAGGTTTCTAATGAAGTGATTTGTTATGAATGCAGGAAACCAGGTCATATCAAGACTGATTGCCCAAAACTCAAAGCCACTCCTGCTAAGGAGAAGGTGGAGGAGAAACCTATGGTAAAGAAGGGCAAGAAGAAGTTTCAAAGAGCTTTCTGGGCGGACTCAGCTTCAGACTCATCTGAGATAGAAAAAGAAGAAGAAGTCACTAATCTTTACTTGATGGCAGACAATGTGGATCACTCAGATCAAGAAGAGGTATGTGACTTATCCTATGATGAATTATTTGAAGTTTCTGAACACATGCATGATGCATATAGGAAAATGAAAAAGATGCACGCTAGTTTAAGTTTAGAATTTAAAGAGCTCAAGAAGGAAAATGAAATCCTTAGAAAAGACCATGCTTTAATAGATGACAACCACATGAAACTACTTGATGAATATGATGACTTGAATAAGAATTTTGAAAATCTAAAGTCATCCTATACTGATCTTGAAAAGGAATTTAAAAATTTTAAGGATGAATCTGAGAGCAAAGCATATATAATCAATTATACCAATCGAATCTTGGAAGATATGAATTCATTTTACAAACTAATAATAAGAGCTCTCGAGGATAATAGGAAACCCCCCAGACTTGAAGATTTTACAAATCCTAAATATTATCCTAAATTCATGAAATCCCTTAGAAGAAAATCACATGGAAGAAAACTTAGAAATATTTTTCCTAATGTTAAATGTAATAATTGTGGATTTTTGAGACATATAGCTCACACCTATACCTTGATGATGAAATCTAATTTGGTGTGGAGACCTAAGATGCATAAACCTAGATATATCATACATGCATCTGATTATAAATTGCTAAAAGGTGAACCCAGACTTATTTGGGTTCCCAGGTCTAACATTTGATATTTTTGCAGGATTGCTCTCACATAAGATCTCGTGGGAGCATATGGTACCTGGATAGCGGATGTTCAAAGCATATGACTGGAGACACTACACAATTCATATCGCTAGAAGCCAGGAATGGAGGCAATGTTACACTTGGAGATAATACGAAAGAAAGTGGTTGGATCAGGTATGATTGGTAATTTCAAAAACTTTTTTATAGACAATGTGCTATTGGTTGAAGGCTTAAAGCATAATTTGTTAAGTGTAAGTCAGCTATGTGACAAGGGTTATAATGTGAAATTTTTACCTACTAGCTGCATATTAAGCCTAAATGGGAAAGAAGTTTTAACTGGAAAAAGGGTAAACAATATTTACATACTAGATTTGAATTCATTTCATACTCCTATTGCTTTCTGTTTGAAAACTGTTTCTGATGAATCTTCGCTTTGGCATAGGAGACTTTGTCATTCTAGTATGAAAAATCTTAGGAGAATTACCCAAAAGAATTTAGTAAGAGGTATACCAAAACTAGACTTTACTAAGGACCATCTTTGTGATGCATGTCAATTAGGAAAACAAGTGAAGTCCTCTTTTAAGTCCAATAATGATCTTAGAACTAGTAAACCATTGGAAATTCTTCACATGGATCTTTTTGGACCAGTAGGAACTGTAAGTCTAGGAGGGAAGGTATACAGATTTGTTATTGTGGATGATTTCTCTAAATTCACTTGGGTTAGATTTCTTTTTCATAAAAGTGAATCATTTGAGGAATTCAGAAATTTTTCAACTTGGATTCAGAGAAAATTAGGATGTGAAATAATGTCTATACAAAGTGATCATGGAGGAGAATTTTAAAATGATAGATTTGAAAATTTTTGTAAAGAAAAAGGGATTGATCACAACTTTTCTGCTCCTAGAACCCCTCAACAAAATGGGGTAGTTGAAAGGAAAAACAGAACATTAATAGAAGCCGCCAGAGCAATGTTGGCAGAATACTCTCTTCCTAAATATTTTTGGGCTGAGGCGGTTAGCACTGCATGTTATGTTCTGAATAGGGTGAATGTGAGATCAAATTTAAATAAAACACCCTATGAGTTACTAAAAGGTAGAACACCAAATTTGTCTCATTTGCATATTTTTGGTTGCAAGGTGTTCATTCATAACAATGGAAAATCTGCCTTAGAAAAATTTGATCCAAAATCAGATGAAGGAATTTTTGTTAGATATTCAAGTGTTGGAAAATCTTATATGGTATTCAACAAAAGAACTTTAGTTATTGAAGAAACCACACATGTTGTATTTGATGAATCTGGAAATTTAGAAGAGCCAAATATTGTTGAAGAAGAAATTGAGGAAAACTCCCAAAAGATTGATAGATTAAATTTGGAAGAAAATGTGGAAGAAAACTTTGAAAGAGAAAACTCTTTGCCTAGAAATTTGAGATTTTCTAAAAACCACCCAAGAGAATTGATTATAGGAGAACCTAGTGAGGGTGTTAGAACTAGGCGTGGATTAAATAAGGAAGTCAATCATTCAGCCTTTATTTCAACCATAGAACCCACTAATATTGATCAGGCACTTTCTGATGAATTTTGGATATTGGCCATGCAAGAAGAGTTAAATCAATTTGTAAGAAATAAAGTTTGGGAATTAACTACAAGGCCAAAAGATCAAAGTGTTGTTGGAACAAAGTGGGTGTTCAAAAATAAAATGAATGACTCAGGAGTAGTCATTAAAAATAAGGCTAGATTAGTTGCTAAGGGGTATAATCAAATTGAAGGAATTAATTTTGAGGAGACTTTTGCCCCTGTAGCAAGACTTGAAGCAATTAGAGTTTTACTTGCCTTTGCCTGTTTTAAAAGTTTTAAATTATTTCAAATGGATGTCAAAAGTGCCTTTTTGAATGGTGTTATTGAAGAAGATGTTTATGTAGAACAACCTCCAGGATTTGAAAATTCAAAATACCCAAATCATGTTTTTAAGTTAAAAAAGGCATTATATGGATTGAAACAGGCACCTAGGGCTTGGTATGAGAGATTGAGCACTTTCCTACTTGAAAGATCTTTTGAAAAAGGAAGTGTGGATACAACTCTCTTCTTAAAGAAATTTGGAAAGGAAATACTCATTGTTCAAATTTATGTGGATGATATCATCTTTGGATCTTCAAATAAAAATCTTTGTGATGATTTTTCTAATACAATGAGTAGTGAATTTGAAATGAGTCTAATGGGAGATTTAAATTACTTTCTAGATTTTAGCATCAAGCAACTTGAGGAAGGGATATTTCTTAGTCAAACCAAATATATTAAGGACATCCTCAAGAAATATGAAATGGACAATGCTAAACCTGTTAGTACACCAATGAGTTCCTCAGTTCAGTTAGATAAGGACCTTAAGGGAAAATCTGTTGATCAAAAGAAATATAGAGGGATCATTGGATATTTTCTTTACTTGACTGCTAGCCGACCAGATATTATGTTCAGTATTTGCTTATGTGCTAGATTTCAATCAGATCTAAAAGAATCACATTTGACAGCAGTGAAAAGGATTTTAAGATACTTACTAGGAACTCAAAACTTAGGAATTTGGTATCCTAAGTTTAGCTCTTCATTTGAAATTATTGGTTATTCAGATTCTGACTTTGCAGGCTGTAGAGTGGATAGGAAAAGCACTTCTGGAACATGTCAATTCATTGGAAATTCATTAGTTTTTTGGTCCAGTAGAAAATAAAATTCAGTAGCCCTATCTACTGCAGAAGCAGAATACATTGCATTAGGAAGTTGTGTGGCACAAATACTTTGGTTAAAACAACAGTTGATTGATTTAGGATTATCTGTAGGCACTATTCCAATTTATTATGATAATATTAGTGCTATTTGCATTTCCAAAAATCCTATTCAACATTCTAGAACCAAACACATAGATATAAGACATCATTTCATAAGGGATCATGTATCCAAAGGAGAAATTGAACTCACACATGTTTCAACTGAAAATCAACTTGCAGACATTTTTACAAAACCTTTAGCCCTTGATACCTTCAGTACTTTAAGAACAAGGATAGGTGTTATTGATTTTAATGCCTAAACAAAATGTCTTTGCAACATTGATGTTTATGTTTTTGTTTTGTTTTTGATTATATGAATTTTTGTGTGTTTTGAATGAATTTGTTTTTGAGTGTAAGTTTTTTTTATTGTATGTTTTCTGTGTTTTTTTTTTAAGTTTGGTTTGATTTTTTTAAATTAAAATTCAAAAATTCAAAAATTGGAGGAAATCGTCCGGGACGACTTTTGGTTTGTACTGGACGATGTGAGAAAAATTGGTTTGCGTGCATTTTAACCGTTTTGGTTTTGAGAGCAGTTTTTAATTAAATCGTCTGTACGATCTGAATATCGTCCAGGACGAACTTTTTCCTTTTCTCAAACGTCGGGACGATTGAATGCAGCGGTTGAGTGGATAAGACAGTTTTTAATATGGATTTCGTGTGTACGAAATTTTGGTTCGTCCAGACGAACATATGTCGTTTCAGTGTAGGGGACGGTTTTCAAAAGACATTTAAACGAGTTATTTCTAGATCGTCTGTACGAACTTTTGTTCGTATGTACGATCGGTCAAGTCAAAGGTCTGTACGAAGGGACGCATCGTAAGTTGTGTTGATTACGAAAAGCCGTTACATTTTGGACGAATTTGATCGTATGTACGAAATAATTTTTGTCCAGGCGAACGATGATTTTCGTCCAGGAAGAACCTTTTTCGTCCAGGGTGAACGTATCGTTTTCTTTAAATATGAAGGCTTTCTAACTCAACAATCACAATTTCAAACTTCTCTTTCAATCCCTTTCTACTTCAAATTGTCAATGGCCTCCTCAAGCAAAAGACAAAAGGTGTTAGCGAAGAAGCCGAATAGGAATGCCTCGGAAAACTTCCTTTCTAAGGCAAATGAGGAATCATTTCCTCATTTTGCTTCCGCAAAAATAACTCCATCTCGCATCTTAATCCAAAGTGAGATAAATTTTAAGGTAATACACCTTTTTGCCTCAACCCAATTCCATTTCATACTTTCTCTCGTCCATTTCTACAACAAGCAAACATTTCTCTACTTTCTAGCCAACATGAGTTTTAACTCCGACCACTCTTCCATTAGTTCCTTTGTATTCAAGCAAAAAGTAGAAATCACCAAGCATAACATTGGTGCATTTCTAAACCTAAGGACTGAAGGATATAGAGCTCACACCCTTATGACCGAAAACACAATCAGATGGGAAGATGTCAATATGGTAATTAGAAAAAGTGGCGTAACCTATCATATTGCTAGAGTATCTGGGATGACCCAAAATGCCCGTATCATCCAGCATATCCTTAGATCTTCAATCATTTCTAAAGCTGGTGATAGGATAAACATTACTCCTCTCCTTTCTGTTCTAACCTTTTTGATTATGGATCGTCGCCCTATCGACGATGCCCAACTTATCATAGATCATCTCTATAGGCTTTCAGAAATAGGACATGCTGAACAGAAGAGGAAAAAGAATATTTCTTTGGGACATTTAATTACCTACATTTTGGAGAAGAAATATAATTTGGTGCATCCTGATGAAGAATATGAAGAGCCAGTTTACTATAATGATGCATCCTTCAGATTGCTCTTCAGGGAGGAAAAAGAAAAAGAAAAAGCGCATGCCAGTGCTTCAGAAGAAGAAGAAGAAGAAGGAGCGTAAACCTCTGCACCTCAGTCAGATTATCAGAATCTGATTGAGAGATTTGATAGATTAGAGACTCATATTGATCAAAGGTTTGATCAATTTGATGCTCAACTTGTGCAGCAACAACATGTCATTGGTATAATTAGAAATGAAGTACATGATATCAATACCAATGTAATGTTGATGGCCTCCTACTTTAACCTTTTCGGTGGCATTCCTCCTCCTCCTCCTCCAGAACAGTAGAGATGAATTTCTGTGTCTTTGTTGTACTCGTGTTGTAGTTTTTTATGTCTTGTTGTGTTAGTGTTTATGTTAAGTGTTTGTTTGTCTTTTCTTTTAAGTTGTGTTTAGATATTGTGAAATGTGTAATCCTTTCATAAATATCAATGCATTTCGTACTTGTTTCAATGTTCATTTGTTATTGAAATGTGGTTAATTTTTATGAATTTCATTAGTATTATTTAATCTTCATAGTGCTTAAATTAGATTGTAATTTGAGATTATCTACATTAGAAAATCTAGTCTTTCTAAATTTAAAAGTTGTTTATAACTTGTTGTAATTAGAACTTTTAAATTCATGTCTATTCATTTAGACTACATAAAAGTTAATATTATTATTGCAATTTAGATGTTGTCTTATTTTGTATTTCCTAGCTCAATTAATATTTATGCACTTAGAAAAATTTGAGATTCTAGATTATTGTCTTTGGAAAGAATTCAATTACTCTTGAAAATTGTACAAATGTAAAAAATCAAAAGGAATGCGCAACAAAGTTGCAAATGTGAAAAAGAGGCACAAAATAAGCCCAATAAAAAAAATGCACAAAAATGTGCCACTTATATGAAAAAGATGCGTAAAGCGCCACTTGTGGTAATTCTCTTCTTTCCAAATTATTTCAGTCTCTTAATTCAAATTGATCTTATGTTCATTTATATTCTTTTGAACTTTGAAATATCGAATTTTTCTTCATCTCTCTAGTAATGATTTTCTATATTGGAATGTCTAAATTGAATCATGTCTTTGCTAAATTCTTCTTACTTACAATGTTATATCACTTTTTAAATTTCATGAATTTCTATGATTGACCTAATGTTTTTAGTTTAAATTTGCATACCTTGTATCAATCACCATTTAGATTAAATGTTCAAATGAATTTCATACAATTACTTACATTTCTTATCTATTTCTTCTTCACTTTTTATTGTTGTCAAAAAGGGGGAGAAATCATTGTGTTTGTATGTTTTGTTTGTTCATATGTTTTATGTTTTGTTTGTTTGTATGTTTGGGTTTCTAGTTTATTTTTTTTGAAAAATAAATTTTTTTTTTATGCTTCAAATTGCCTCTTTATTTTCATGTATTCATCAATTCAGGGGGAGTTTAGGAGATAGAAAGATTTGTTTAAATTGAAATCATACAAACAATAATTGTTTTGCCATCATCAAAAAGGGGGAGATTGTTAAGATAGTTGCTATTTGCATGCTTTTCATTTTTGCAACTTATAAAGTTTTGATGATTTCAAACATTATTGTTCAAATGTGTAGTTATCTCCTAACAATTTTGGAAGAATTGTATTTGCTCTTGTGTGTACTGACATTTCAGGAAAAACGAACTCTAGACTACGAAGACTTCAAATTAAATTCAGCATGAGATACTTTGTAAAATTTGAAGCTTGCACTTTTCTTAGAAATCAAATTGAAAGGGAGTGATTGTATGTTGAGAAAATAAAAACATTCACACATAAGGAGATCATGTAGAATTTATACTGATCGTACAGGACAATCTTCAGTTTGTACTAGACGATCAGACAGTTATCTCCTATAGAGCATATGGAACGAATAGGAACTTGCTTGAAATTTTTTCTAAGTCCTATTCATCCAGGAAGAAATAAATTATCGTCCAGGACGATTGGGTCTCTGGAAAATTTTCGTCCAGACGGAAATAAATTATCGTCCAGGACGATCAGTCCTCGGGAAATTTTTCGTCCAGACGAAATAATTTATCGTACAGGATGATAAGTCCTCTGTAAAAATTTCGTCCAGACGAATATATTTTCGTCCAAACGATTAACCGACTTAGGACAGTTTTCAGCAGTTTCTAGAATCGACCTTGTAATAACCGTTCGTACTGGACAAACCTAGTTCGTACAGGACGATCAGCTGTACGAAGACATTTCATACACATATTCAAATAGAGTCATTTCAGATCGTTTAAGTAAAATTGTCCAGGATGATCCACGATCGTACAGGACGATCCACTGCGTACAGAATTGAATACTTGCAGTTTTTGGGCGGTTTTTCTTGTCTTTTGTATAAATAGTTCAAATTAGACTGCCACCCAATCTTTTTATCATTTGATCTTCGTGCCTATTGAGAGAATAGCCAAGGAGAGAGTTGAAGAGAGCATTCAAGGGAGGATTCCTACCACTGAAGCGAGAAGGCTTCACTTGGATTTCAAAGGTAAGAGTCTCTACTTGTGAATTGGGATTACTTTACTCTTTTCTTTCTTCCTTCTAGATTCTTGTGAGAAGATCTGTCAAGGAGATCCGGTTCTCTGCCGACACTTGGAGAGTGTGAACAGCCGAAGGGTTCTCTGCCCACACTAGGAGAGTGTGAAAGGACGAAGGGTTCTCTGCCCACACTAGGAGAGTGTGAAAGGACGAAGGGTTCTCTGCCCACACTAGGAGAGTGTGAAAGGACGAAGGGTTCTCTGCCCACACTGGGGATAGTGTGAAAGGACGGACGGTTCTCTGGCAACACTGGGTATTGTGTAAAAGGACGGACGGTTCTCTGCTGCACCGGGGAGTGGTGAAAAGAGTGTGTTGTAAAGGCTTCTCCGCCTTGCTGTGGGTGCAAAAGGAGAGTCACTATTGGTATTAGTGCAATACTCAGAGGGAGCCTCTGGGGAGTGGATGTAGGTCTGGTTATAGACTGAACCACTATAAATCTGGTGTCATTTACTTTACTGTTTTTACGTTTCCGCACTTTCTATTTTAGTTTTAAAAACTCTGTGGTTGAAAAATCTTTTTCTGCAAAATTTAAAAGAGATTTTATTTCGGTTCAATAATATTTAAAAAGGGGGTCTTAAATTTTAACTTTGTTTTTTAAATCTACCAATTCACCCCCCTCTTGGTAGCCGTGGGACATTCACTTAGGCTTAACAACCTAATTACTAGACTCAACAAATCACACATTAAGATCATGAAGTGTACCATACAATCAGATGAATGTAAATTGTCTTGATGACTTATCAAGAAAAGGAAGTCAAATCATATAATACGATAAGTATTGTACTAGACGATATGAATTATTCCATTCATCCTGAGGAGTCATCATCATGATTTTGACTAAATTGATTATACATTACAAATATGTGTTTGTACAGTACAAAGTAAAATTATTATTGCACCAATCGAATTGAAATCATCCAATGGCTTGTGACACATGTATTCTATATTATGAAAGAAAATCCGTATAGTAAGATCATAAATAGTTGGAATCATGTTGAGCGTTGATTAATATATGGGTTTAGATTTATGTATAGGTGTGTAGATCATATAGAATGATATGAACATTTTTTTTTATTTTAATTTTAAATTTTGAATCTTTTAAATCATTTTTTATTGAAGAGTGTGTGATGATCACGGAACATCTACTCAACAAAAATACAAAATAAAACAACATACATAAATAAACACAAAATTTAAAAATTATAAGAATTTGAAAAACACAAAAAGATTGGTTGATTTCAAATGATAGAAATATTTAGATTCATCCTGAATCAAGCATGAATTTCTATAACAACTAGCTAGTCCTGAAAGTGCTATAGGTCTCATAGGCAGATGTTTATTAAAGAGACAATTGGCCTCTACTAGCTATATAATACAGTTTTATATCCTCCTTAGCTACATGATCTCTTATAAAGTGATGCGAAATACCTATATTCTTTATGCGAGAGTGTTCAATTGGATTTGAAAATGGCTTTAGTATTATCATACATGATAGAAATGATACCTACTAGTAGTCCAAGATCAAGGATTTGTTGCTTTAGTCATAGGACTTGAGCAATACAACTTCAAAAATCAATGTATTCTACCTCTACGGTGGATTGGACTATCAAATTTTATTTTACACTAGACTTGGAGACTAAAGATTATCCTATGAATTGACAAGTCCAAAAGTACTTTTCCTATCAACTATACAACCTACAAAGTCAGAGTCTTAATGTTCTTTGATTTCAAAGGATGAGTTATGACTAGGGTACAATATATCTAAGTTTTAGGTGTCTAATAGGTATCTAAGGATTTTCTTAATAGAAATCATATGAGATTCTTTTGTATAATCCTAAAATCTAGCACAGGGATATACACTAAACATGATACTTTGTCTACTGACAGTCAAACAAATAAGTGATCTAAATATCTCTCTAAATGTTTTCTTATAAAATGACTTTCCATTTGGGTCCTTATCTAACTAAATTATAGAGCTCATGGGAGTATTTATTACCTTATCGTTATCCATCTCATACTTAATTACCCTTATATATTTTAATTTGTTAAAGAAGTTTCCATCATCCATCTAGTTTACACTGAATCCAAGAAAATAGTTCATCTCTCCCATCATGCTCATCTCAAACTCTTTACTCATTACTTTTAAAAATTCATCACATATATTTTTTATTTATGGATCCAAAAAATATATCATTGACATAAATTTAAATAATGAGTAGATTTTCTCCTATTCTTTTAAGAAATATAGTGGTATTTACACTACCTAAACAAAGGTTCTATGTAGAGAAAATGTACTTAGCCATTCATATGAAGCTTTAGGTGCTTATTTTAATCCATATAATGCATATTTTATCTTAAACACATGATTAGATAATTAAGAATTTTCAAAACTTGGGGGTTACTCATCATATATAGCTTCTTTAATTATCCCATTTAGGAAGACACTCTTAATGTTTATTTGATACAACTTAAATCCTCTAAAGCAGATAAAGGCTTGTAGCACCTAGTGACCTCTAGTCTAGCTATAGGAGCAAAGGTTTACTCAAAATTTATTCCTTTAATTTGATTATATCATATATATATTAATTTGGCCTTATTCCTCACCAATATTCTAAATTCATTCATTTTATTTTTGATAACCCACTTTGTTCCAACAATACTTTAGTCCTTAGGTCTTTAAACTAGTTCCCATACATCATTTCTAACAAATTAATTTAGGTTTTCTTACATTTTTAGGATCCAGAATTCATCAACTAGGGCTTTAATTATGTTAGTGTGTTTTATCATGAAAATAAATACCGAATGACTGACCACCTGCCTAAGTCCATACCTAATTCTAACACCTTCAGATAGGTCTCATAAAATAAGTTTTTTAGGATTACTAGATGACTATCTCCATTCTCTAGGAAGTGGTTCATGTGGTTATACTCTATCTCTTTGTTTAATGGATTCCAACCCCTTGAATTACATTTACTTCTTCTTCTTCTAGTTTAGATTCAGAGGTCCTATAGGATTCATCAAACACAACATGGGTAGACTCTTTCACTACCAAGGTACTCTAATTTAATATTCTATAGGTCTTACTTACAAATATTTATCCTAATTAAGAAGACTCCTTCATTAGACTTGGGATGAAACTTTCCTAAGGGCAATTTTTTATTGATTGGGAAAAAACATGTATACCCAATAAGATATAATTTAGAAAGTTTGGGTTTCCTACCCTTAAGGAGTTCATAGGACATCTTATTTAATATGGATCTAACAGTCACCCTATTTAAAAAATAGCAATAACTATTCACAGCTTCTACCCAAAAGTATCTCTAGCATGGCCCTAGCAGCTTCTACTAGAATTCTATTTTTCCCTTAAACTTTTCCAATATACTAAGGGCTCTTAGGAGCAGAAATATTATGTTCTATCCCTATCTATAGATAGAAGGATTCAAATATATCATTCTCAAATTTTGCAGCATGATCACTACGAATGATTGAAATTCACACTCTAATTTTCTTAGTATCAAGGTGGTAAAAGTTTTAAATTTCTAAAATGATTCACTCTTTTGTGCCAGGAATCTAACGCAAGTCAATCTAGAGTAATTATCAATAATTAGAAATCCATACGTCTTCCCTCTTAGGCTGGCTATATTACCTAGTCAAAAAAGGTCCATATGAAGAATTTATAGTGGTCTAAAGGCGTTGAAGTTCTTAATTGAATGAAATAAAGTTTTAACTTTCTTTTATGGTTGGTAGGCATCACTTAGGTGGCCTTTAAAGAAGTATAACTTAATTATGCCTCTAAGTAGGTATTTTTAAGTAATATTCCTAAGAGTTTTCATACTTGTATGACATAGTATCCTTTGTCATAGCTAGCATTTATTGATTATGGTTTTCAAGAATGGGGAATTTTAATATTTAATGCAATTTAAGTCAAGCATATAAATATTCTTTATTCTTTTCACTTTTAAGAGTAGTTAACCATTTAAGCTAAACATGCATTTTGTAGATAAGAATTTTATATCAAAAGTCTTGTCACATAATTAGCTAATACTAAGTAAATTATACTTCACACCATCAACTGATAAGACATTTTCAATTATTAATTTTTTAGAATTTTCAATTATACCTGAGCCAACCACTTTTATAGTGGTGTTGTCCCTTAGTGTTACCTTGCCTCCTAACCTGGCCTCTACTGGATGAACTGCTTCAAATAATGAGTCGAGTGATATGATGTTTTGAATAAATAGTACATGATGATTCATAAATCATCCTGGACAATCAGTTATTTTTTCATCATCCAAAATATCGCCCTGATTACAAGTTTGAATGATGAAAAAATAACTGATTGTCTATGAAAATTTATGGATCATCATGCATGATTAGTTCAAAATATCAAGTATCATCCAAAACATCATCCTGGTCATCCAGGAAGATACTAAGATTTGTTTAACTGATCATCCCCGCCGATCCTGCGATCGTCCATGATGATATAATTGAGCAATCAAACCTTAATTGTTTTTCTTAATTATAAGACTAATTTAGGCATAATTATAGTGCATTATCCAGGATGATATCGTAGACAATATTCCAAAAATAAAATATGCCTAAAAGAGTTTGCGGATGAATCTTTCTAATATGAGCCTATAGTCCAGGACGATGCTAATATCGTCTAGGACAATTAGCTTAATTTTGGCTACTTTAACCAGGATGCCCTAATTACTATTTCTATTTTTAAATGATCATCCATTATGATTTTGGATCATCCCAGATGATTTGAAAAAATAGAGAACTCTAAAAAATGACAAATTTTTTCCATGAGTGTATCTATGTAAGGTTACTTAGCATCAGGACCTACTTTGTTACATTTGACTCAAGAAAAGAAAAAGACCCTTGACGTGCACTTACATACTGAATCAATCCTAATCTTAAATTAATTTGATCTGGTGAACCTGAAACATTAGTAGGCAAGACAATCGTAGAAAAATAGAATTGTTAGAAATATTTGCTATCATAAAAAATATAATTCCTGAATCCATATTCGAAATAATTTCCCCTTTTTGATAATGAAAAATATTTGGTTGAAAAATCAATTTAAGCAGTTTAATTGAAACATTACAAGGAAAAATAATGTGAATTAAGAAGTTCAAATTTTACTAAATATAAATAGATGTTACAAACACTAAACAGAAAATAGCATAAAACACTACCACTACTTCCCCTTTTCACATCACAAAAAGGAGGAGGGAATTATAAAATAAAAAATAGAATAAAAACTTCAAAAAAGAAACAAAATATATCACAGAAAATGACTCAAGGAAAATAAACTATAAGTACGTCAGATCCTGATAATGACTATGCTCCGTCTAATCACCTTTTACAAAACACTTTTGTCTCCTATTATGATGGGTTGTCCAGCACCTTAGTCAAGGATGCTAGGATAATCCAACATGTCATTCATACCTCTATTATTCCCAAGGATGGTGATCGTTTCCATATCACTTTTCTTCTTTCGATCACCACCTTCTACATCATAACCTAAAGAGAATTCAATATAGCTGATCTCCTTTTTTATTATACAGAGCATATCACTAGAATTAGGGATCCAGGGCACCGAAGGAAGCCCAATATGGCCTTAGGACACATCATAACTTATATCCTGGAAACTAAGTACAACCTTCAATAGCTTGCTCCTCCTAATTTCTAGCCTTCCTTCATACTAACAGCTTTTTCCATGTTCTTCATAGTACTCATCTCCACCTGAAGAATGAGGAAACTAAGGGAGATGAGGAGGAAGCAGCTACTACACCTATTCCTTCACCTGCTCCACTCCACCATCACTCACAGCTGGATCAGTTGGTGAAGTGGTTTGATTAGTGGGAGGCTCGATTTGACTCCTACATTGTTGCACAAAAGCAACAACATAAGGAGGATATTGCTCGATTTGATATTTATGTGGCTCACCAATAACAGTAGCATGACCAGAACATGGCATGGTTTGCAGAGCTGTTCTCTACTCTTTCTATCTTCTTTTAGCCACCACCACCACCTCCTTTTGATGATCAGGGCCCGTCGTAAATATAGTTTGTTTCTTTTTGATAGTTTCTATTATACTTTTTTTTATAGCTACCTCCTCATTTTTGTGATGTTAAAATGGGGAGTAGAGGTAGTGTTTTATATTATTTTGTTATACTATTTTTTATTTAGTGTTTATACCATATGATTTAGGGAAAAATTATATCTATTTTTAGAGTTCACTATTTTGTTCATATCGTTCGGGATGATAAAAAATTGTCCTAGACGATCAGTTAAAAATAAAAACCCTAATTAAGGCATCCTAGTTAAGGAATCCAAAATTAAGCCAATCGTCCTAGGCAATATTAACATCATCCTAGATGATAGGCTCAAATCAGAAAGAATCAGCTGCTAACTCTTTTGGGCATATTTTATTTTTGGACATCATCCTAGATGATACACTATAATTATGCCTAAATTAGTGAGATAATTAAGAAAAGCAATTAAGTTTGATTTTGATCATATCATCATGGATGATCATAGAATCATCCAGAATGATAAATTTAATAAACCTTAAGTTCTTCTTGGACGACTAAGGCGATGTTCTGAATGATACTTAATATTTTGAACTAATCATACAAGATTATCCATAAATCATCCTGGATGATCAATTATTTTTTCATTATCCAATCATATAATCAGGGAAATGTTCTAGACGATATCTGACATTTTGAATTAATAGGCCAGGATGATCATGAAATCATCCTAGACAATTAGTTTATTTTTCCATCATCCAAGCGAGGTAAAGTTTGGCTGAACAGAGCAATTATCTGGATGATATTTGATGCCTTGAACTAATCATACAAGATGATGTCCTATCATCTTGGATGATCAAAATAAAGAAACCTTCTAATCATCAAGACTCTCCTAGATCATCCTAGTTGATTGAGTTGAATTTGTACTGATCATACAGGACGATCCGTCGATCATCCAAGATGATATTTGTTGATTTATTGAAATTTAGGGAAAATTTGAAGCCCTTCTTTATAAGACGTCTTGTTTACTCAAGAGAGCATCTTATGCTACTGCCCTGACTTGAGAGAGCCAAGAGGAGAGGGAGAGCAAGGGAGAGAGAGAGAGAGAGGAACTTGTGAGGGGGAGTTTATGAGGGGTTAAATAAAGGTTGCTCCAACTAAGGATCCAAGTTGTATTCTCTGGTTATCATCCCTTATTCCTTGGAGGTTCTAGAGAGGTTTACTTCAGCAATTGATCGAGATTCTTTTCCTGCTTAAGGAGGAAGCGAAAGGAGTCAGGTTCTCTTCCTACTTCAGGAGGAAGCGAAAGGAGTTGGGTTCTTTGCCTCACCGGGGTCGATGGAAAGGCGTTTTTGTATGAACTTCTTGGCCTTGCTGTGGGGGAAAAAGGAGAGACACTGAGTTTTGTGCAATACTAGGAGGAGAGGCTCCAAGGAGTGGACGTAGGTCAAGTTGACCGAGTCACTATAAAATTTGGTGTGTTTTTTCTTATTGAATTTTCTGCATTTATTTTCCACACTTTTATTTTGTGGTGATTCTTTAGTTGAGTTTGTGTTTTTGTTTATGTATTTTTTTAAAACACAAATTCTCCTCCCCCCCCTCTTGGTTAGCATCAGGTTAGTTCATGAGGGCTTAACATCCCTAACAAACTTTTACTAATGTTATTTCTCTTTTTGTTTAAAGTTCTTTCATTGATGTCTCTATCTAAATCTAAATTCAAATCAAGTTCATACCTTCTTCCATTATCAACACTTTAGTGCATTTGAACAAGGGTCCTTTTTCAATGTTCTTCTAAAATTTAAATTTCAATCAAGTTTCAATCATCTTCTTTCAAATTTAAAGTCATTTAGATTATATTACTACCTATTAATTTAAACTAATTCTCAAATATAAACATCTCTCTAGTCTATATTCATATAGGTTAGGTCCATTTAACATTAAAAATCTCTAATCAGCCTCGATTTAATAATGCTTTAGGGATTTTGTAAACTATACTAAGCATATCTTCAGGCTTATATCTTATTTAAAAGTAAGTAAATTTTAAAAACTAATACATAAATATGGTTAGTTACATAAATAATATCTTGAAAGTTGATCTTTTCTTTCTCCAACGATGTGAACATTTCTGTCAATCAGTGTCCATCTGTAAAAGCAATAGTGATCTAGTTTGGATTGTGAACAATGTCTAATTCAGCTTCATTGAACCACAATATAAAGTGGTCATGGTTCAATATGTTCTTGTTCCACCTGATAATGATGCACATGAGGGGCGTAATAAATTATCTTTGTAACAGCTCGAATCGTACTATTCTCCCAATAGACGTTCCTAAGGTTGTTTGCTAGCCTTAAGAGAAAATCTTTTATTAATCATGGATTTCTACATATAAGAAAATTTGAGATTGGGTCATCCTCCTCCACTGAGGAGATGACTAAGTCTTAGAGAATAAATAAGAATGTCACCTGAGGCAAAGGGTTGAGAAAGCTAAAATGTTGGAAGAGAATAATCTATTTAAATGCTATAGTTCAAGTAATAAAGGTGAAGACATCGAAATAGATAGTTCAAGAATCTGAACTTCTACATAAATCACCTGTGGCAAGTCTGAATCTCTTTTATTTGTTGTATGATATCACTGGAGAAGAGAATCTAGCTTAGATAACAAATTTTCCACCTACTCCTTACTACTCAAATCTAATTATACTTTTTTATCTGAATAAAAAAGATGTTCATGTGAGAAAATGTTTTCTTCTTAAATTTAAAAATGCTTTTTAGTTCCCGCATGATTTGCTTTATTTATATTTGAATGTTTTCTTTTAATTAAATATGCATAGTTAGACATTATACCACCTCGAAGGGTAGATTAATATCCTTCTATGAAATTGAAAGAGAGAAAACTACAATTTATTTTCTTAATTAGATGAATAATATGGAATGTATAAATCATCCTAAAGAAAGATAAACACATTCTCCTATCATTCCAATTAGGAGAATAAATTATGAATTTATTTTCATAATCAAATATAAAGGATATTTGATCTGCCTATAAGAACAAATCAACTATCCACCTATCCTTTGATTTTAAAAATAAATTTTAAAATATAGATAAAGCAAAGTCTACATTCAAAGATCTTTCCCATACCTTAGAAAGGAAACTAAGATAGGGTTTAGATTATTCTGGGATCTATAATCCCTATAGGGGCAAGCCCCTATAGTTAATTACATCTCCTAAGAGAATACTCTCGATTTAAATGAAGACTAATTAATTTTAAAATTTATATACAAATTTAACTAAATATTTGAGTTAATTTAAATTTTAATTATCATGCTTTAGATTATAGACTTTAAACATTGAATTTAGAAGTTTAGATTTTGAATTAGAAAAAAGAATGTGCAAAGAGAAGAGTGTATACAATTTGGACTTACCACCTACCTAGAGTGGGCTACAAGCTAATAATACTAATCACAATAATCATCGATGAATGCAAGATTTAAAATAGCTCTATCCTATGAATCAAGGAATGGTTAAAGAACTTGAATCAAATGCACTTACAATCAAATGCAATAAGTTATTTTTACAAAAACTGAAAATTTACTCGTATGCTAATGATACATGAATCATAAATTCATATAAAAGAGCTGATTTTATTAATATAAACTTTTGTAGGTTACATCCCAGTGTCTACAGTAAAGTAAAGGTTGTCAGGCCCCACCGAAAATAAACATGCATTCTAACAAATATTACTGCTTATGGTCTTCAGGCTCCAAGTCTTCTTTGGAATTCCAAAAAAGAACATCCTCTTAAGGGAGTTTATTACTTTTTTGATCCCCATATATATATATATATATATATATATATATAAGCAGCTATCTTTGATCATTTTACAACTCAAGACACTTTACAACTCAATCTATATACAAGAGATATAAGAAATTAAACTTTAAATTTCTCTTTATAAGTACATCATCACCTAGGAACATATTACTTTTGCAGGAAAGTTAAAGAAAGTAAATAAAAGTAGTTATGTAATTATGAGTATGTTGTGAGCTGTTATAAATACAAGAAAGTAAAGATAAAAAAGTAAAGTATATGACCCTCACTTATTCACTCTTCACTCTGGTGTACTGATAGAAAATAAATATGCACGCTACAATTTAAAGAAAAGTAAGCAGACAAACATAGGTGCCCTATGGGCAAGACACCTATAATAAAACCACAACAAACCATCGGCCTAGCCTAGGCTAAAGTTGGTTATCCTACTAAGCATCTAAGTGTGTGAAAAAGGTCATGTGACTTAGATAGGTCCTATAGGAATTTATGTTTGAATTGCATGTATTATTAAGGTTTATCATTAAAGGCCAAATGGAGATTTAGTTGAAATTTAAGTAGTGTATATTTGACTTTTAAAATTATTTCAATTTTAAATGTTAAAGTTATATTATTTAGTTTTAAAGAACTTATAGATTGATAACCTCCTAAGAGCAGGAAGTTATTAATTTATAAATTCTAGGACATTCAAAATGAACACCCATCTTATAAAGAAGATAAGTGTACATTTGGGAGTCCCCAAAATTTTATTAGAGAAGGAGAAAATGGAACTTATAAATGCAATGTGACAAAAAGAATCAAGTATGCCACATAAGGTTGGTGTATTATTAAGGGTTTGAAGATCTCTAAATCAAAATGTATTAGTTCCATCATAAAAGGAGTCATACACAACACGTAGGAGATCCTTTTTGTTATTTAAGTGTATTAAAAGGTCTTTAAAAATCAAAATGCCTAAAGCCCTCCAAACTAAATCAAGCTTAAGGCATAAAGACCTTAACTCACTTAAATTAAATTAATTCTCAAATTTAATTAATCAAACATAAATTTTGATCAATCAAATTATAAAATTAATTTAGCTTAGATGAATTAGAATTTAATTTAAAAATTTATGAATTTTATTATAATATTTAGAATTTTAAATCATTTATTCAATGTTTTTAATGAATTTAATTAAAGATAAAATATTTAGTTAATAAATTAAAATGGAAAATTATTTTAAAATTTTATTTAAATTAAAGAGAATAAAGTTTAAATTTTATTTGAATTAAATTAATTTTTTAATCATTTTTTGGAATTTATTTATTATATTTAATTAATTATTAAAAGAAAATGGATTATTTAATGAATTATTAATGAATTAATATTTAAAATTTATTTGAATTTTTTATTTTAATTCAAGATATTATTCTCTAAATATATTTGAATTTTTAATGAATTTTGAAATTTATCTATTGTATTTAATTAACTATTAATGAAATTATTTAATTAGTGAATTATTAATTGAATTTTAATTAGAAAATTTTTTATAGTTCAATTTGTTATGTTTCTAATTTTTATTTAATTTCAACGAAATTTCTTTTATATTCTTGATTTTTAAGGTAATTATTTAATTAATGTTTAATTAAGTGTAATCATGAATTTAATTAGAGTTCAAATGGGCTTTAAATTTAAATTTAAATTTTGAATGATTATGTATTTAATTTAGGTTTTAATGAAATTAATTTGAGCTTTTAAAGAGTTTTATTTAAATTATTATGGTTTTTTAATTAAAACTTAATTAAAAGTGATTAAGAGTTAATTAAAGATTTAATAAAATTTGAAGTTTGATTTTTGTTTTGAATGATTGTAAGTTTGATTTATAGTTGATTGGAATTAATTAAGATTGATTATAGATTTTTAGGAAAAATTATTTGACTTGTTTGGATTTAATAAAAATTTGGGTCCTTAGTGAAGGGTCACCTAAATCTAATAGTTATTTGAAGGTTGATTAATGTCAAATCAATGAGAATTTGATCAAAGGTGTATGACACTAGTTTTTTATGTTTTGATCTCATCTAATAAGAGATATGTGTAATTCATCCTAAATTGACTAGGTTAGCTAAGACCCAAGTCCTTAATTGTTGTCCTTAATGTCACAAGATAATAAGATAGCAATTAAGTTCTTATAACCCTTTGAACATACACATTGCAATCACACAAATCATGAACAAGTGTGCTAAATCTAAGAGAAAATGAATGCAATGAATTTTTAAATATTATATCTAAAACATGCTTTGATTATGTTTGAAGATTTATTCAATTAAGCAATCATATCTTTGGTTTAACTTAATGACCTTATGATGAAAGTAAAATACAATATATCACATTAAGGTTTCTTTGAAATCATAACCGTTAAACATTTAGAGAAAGGACAAAATACAAAGGGTTGTAATAATTGTTCTCTAGATACTCAGTGAGTATGAATTATTATTGAATATGACTGCTTAATGACACCTTAAAGTATTTATATATACTTATTATGCTATCATTTAATTAGTAATGAATTTCTTTCAAGATATTAGGTTAGAAAATAATCTATTACTTTTAAAAGATGATTCAATTTATACTAAATGAGAATCATAATAGTTTCATACAAACACCCAAAATGCATGAAAATTTCTTCACCATGCCATATAAAACTTTTGATTTAACTAGATATTTAATTAAAATATAATTAAAAGAAATTAGGAAAAAATTATGGTTTAAAATGTAATTTTTAAAATAAGAAAAATTAGGCTATGATTTTATTTTTATAAAATAGAAAATTTAATTCCTAGAAAAATGAGTGGTTGTACCAAAAAACGGCTTAGTATTTGATTTTCTATGATTTTTATAAGTTTTGATATTGAATCTAACTAAAATAAAGCCTTAATCCAGGATTTACACACGACGATGAGTGATTTGACCATGTAGAAGGCGACAGTCAAGTAGGCCAACTCACTTAAATGAGTCTACGAGATCCCCGGACCGTCCGATTTTGCAGTTCTAAACCGACGAATGTGATTGAATCTTATGGTTTGATCTCAATTAAGAGATCAGACGGTTATAATGGTCACTGCGGTTTGCAATAGATGAACTATATCAAGTAGGATGAAATGCCATCTGTCTAGCATCTAGATCTGACCAAATCAAATAAGCAGGAAACAAAATCATGGCTGTTAATATCAAATAGAACATATGAACAGTCTTGATTTTGTCTCTAAGCTCAGCAAGCTGAAAACCATAGATTCAAAAACCATTTTAAACTCTATTTATAGAAGATTAAATGGCATGATCACTGAGATCTAGATGACAATCACTAAGATAAAGAATCGGGAGTGATTTTTATTATTTGAAATGACTTATGTTGATGCCTATTTATAAACCTAGATAAGAGCCTATGAGTTAGGATTTACCTCAAATGATGGTTTGATGAGTTTAAGGTATGACTGAATTTATAGATTGTCCTCATATTATTCTCTTAAAGACCTCGAGCTCATAGGAGGCTTCTAACGGGAGTTGGGATGACTAGGAAGAATGCTCTTTTGGTTTGCCTTGATCTCGTCACTGGTAAGCTCCAAATGCCAGGAAAAGGTCAGGAGAATGTGTGGTGATCTTTGGATTTTCAAAACAAAATGCAAGAGTACTTTAGGAATCAGCAGAATGGGAGTAAGCTTAGAATGAATAATCCCACCATTATCACCCTATTTAGCACTTGGAGCCAAAAGGAGCGGCTGGGATCCATCAGGGAGGTTTCTAGGATGCTCTACATGTGGGAAAAAAATGGTTAGAGGGCTAGGAGGCACGTTGGCTCATTTGAAAATGACCCTATGTCATTTTTATGCCTAGGGGGGTCCACTCGATTAGTAGGTTCAAGCCTATGGCACACCAGTAGTTGGGGGAGGTTGGGATAGCATCAAGGAAGGTTCTAGAGTGGAATAGATGAGCTGACCAGGCTTGGATTAGGCTAGGTAGGTCGGGTAGGTTAGGTTGACCATATAAGCTCAATTTAGCTTCCATTGACCATTTGACCGATCAATAATGGTTAAGGGAGCTTAGGTGGCATCCTGACCAAGCTTAGAGTATATTCAAATGGGTGGATGGATTGGTTTCAAACAAAGAGGTTGAATGGAGGAGTTTGATCATGTTTGACCCATTCCAAACCTTGGCAGTCCACTTGCCATGTGGACTGGTGATGTGGCATAGAGGAATGCCTTGAGTGCTGAGATGATAGATTGGAGGGGATTTAATGGTTACAGAATGGGATTTGAATGTATATATGCATGAAAGGAGGTTTAACCAAACCATAGTGAGTTGACTTGGTCAAACCAACTATGGCTTGACTCAAGATAGGTTTAGGGGTAATCAAGGTATCAAATGGAACATGTTTAATAATTTTAAGACATTGATTTGATTATATTTAATGATTTTAGCCAAATAGGTAAAGTTTGACCAGACTTTGGTTTAATTGACCAAGTCAACTATTGACTGGGTTAAGATGACTGGTCAAGTCGAAATCACTAGGAGAATTGCTTGAAGAGGTTTAGTGAGGTCCAGAGATCAGTTGGAATTGAATTAGGGATCAATATTGTATATGATCACTTGAGCTAGCTTAATTAATTCTTATTGCTCAAACATTGGTTCAAGGACTTGAAAAATGATGGATTTGTTACAGGAGACTCTTAGTAAAGAGATTTGGACCTTGACCGAGGTCAAAGGTGGCCAGTGCAATGTGTTAGAAAGTGCACTAAGCTGAGTGATTGTAGTGTGATGCTATAACTATGACTAAATGAGACTAGATTAAATATTGAATGTTTGAAGATTGAATGCTAGGATTAAAGGTTGATTTGAATTTTGATTGATCATTGATTGAATGTAGGCTATTAGGTTGAATGGAATTCGATTGAGATCATTGAAGATCGAATGAGTATGTATAGATTGAACTACATGATTGAGTGATTGATGATTACAAGCCAAAGATTGAGTTGTAAAAACTTGATTGAATGTTGGTTGTAGAATTAGATTGATTGATTGTTAGATTATTGACAAGTGGCATGATATCAATCGTTAAACATAGAATCATGAGGTTGGGGTAGTACCTAATGACTTCATACAAAAATGAGGTCAACAAATGGACCCCCACTAGGTGTGATGAACTCGAAGAGTAAATAACACATGTTGGTGCTGATCGAAGTAGATCAATGATGTTTAAAAACTGGAAACTTGATTGAAATATCAATTTTCATCAAGTAAAAACTGGACCTAACAGAGAAATCGGTCCTTAGAGAGGTAAATTTAAACTTTAAATGGGTGATCAACTCCCAAATAAAATTAGGTATTCATACGGGAGATCAATTCTCGATTGAAACAATTTAGAACCCGACCGATAGATCGATTATCAGAAAGGTGAAATTTAAATTTTTATTGGAAGATCAATTTCTAGACAAAGTGGATACCCATATGGGAGATCGATTCTTGAATGAGTGGATTTAGAACCTGATCGATAGTTTGATTACCAAAAAAGTGAAATTCAAACTTTGATTGGAGATCGATTTCTAGACAAAGATAAATTTTTAGATGGAAGATCGATTCCTGAATAAGTGGATTTAAAAAACTTTACCAATAGATCAATTATAAGAAAGGTGAAATTCAAACTTTAACTGGAAGGTCGATTTCCAGATAAAGATGAATACTCAAACTGGAGATCGATTCCCAAATGAGTGGATTTAAAACCTGGCCGATAGATAAATTATCAAAAAGGTGAAATTTAAACTTTGACTGGAAGATCGATTTCTATACAAAGATGAATACTCAAATGGGAGATTGATTCCGGAATGAGTTAGATTTAGAACATGACCGATAGATTGATTATTAGAAAGGTGAGATTTGAACCTTTGACTTGAAGATCGATTTCCAAACAAAGTGGATACCCAGATGGGAGATTGATTCCCAAATGAGTGGATTTAGAACATGACCAATAGATCGACTATTTGAAAGGTGAAATTTAAACTTTAATTGGAAGATCGATTAAACAAAGTAGATACCCAGATGGAAGATTGATATCTGAATGAGTGGATTTAGAACTTGACCAATAGATTGATTACCAGAATGGTAAAGTTTAAACTTTGACTGGAAGATCGATTTCTAAAAAATGCAGATGCCTAGATGGGAGATTGATTATTAAATGAGTAGATTTAGAACATGACCGATATATTTATTATTAAAAAGGTAAAATTTAAACTTTGATTGGAAGAATAATTTCCAGACAAAGCCGATACCAAGATGGGAGATCGATTCTTGAATGAGTGGAATTAGAACCTGACCGATAGATCGATTATCAGAAAGGTGAAATTTAAACTTTGACTGGAAGATTGATTTCAAGACAAAGCGGATACCCAGACGGGAGATCGATTCTCGAATGAGTGAATTTAGAATTAGAATATTTGAACTCCAGTGGGGGTGAATTTGTTTATTCTATTATTTGTCCAAAGCCTGGATCTTTTTATCTTTATTTAACTCGAGGTTTGATTGAGCCTACATATGTTTTTCTTTCAAACCTTCGAGCTCTTCTAACTATAATTTAAATTCTATTTTGAGGTAAGCTTGTAGTGTACTTTGAGTAAGAGTGAAAGTAGTTGTACTTCCAAAAGGATAGAAGCCTTTGCACCAGTTACTAAAGCAAATAACATAGATTAAGTTAGAGTTCTATATGTGGTTCTATGTACCCACAAAGCTTCAACCAACTTCTTGTGTTATTGACACTTATTGTCATTTGAGGTCTTCTTAAACTCTATAGAAGGATTCATTGAAGGACTCCATAAATCCATTTGCCCGAGGGTAATAAACGATTGAGTATCTCCAATTAATGTTGTGACATATAGAAAAGTCATATATTTTAGATCTTCTGAATGAAGGACCATTATTCGGGATAATCCAGAAAGGAAAACTGAATGAGTACACAACAACATCTTTGAAAAGTTTTTAGAACTTGATGAACATCAACTTTTCTCAAAGGAAGCATTCATCTTTAGCCCATATTAGTAAGTAACACACAATCCAACATATACTTCTTTCATAATCTTCTGTACTTCTGCTTTATTTAGACACTTCAACCCTATCTAATCGAGTGATCTTTTGTATAGAGTGTAATTTATTGGATTATAAGATAAAAGTCTTCTTTGATCTGATATGGACTTGTTTTCTCCTATGGGAGCTTGTTTTCTCACAAGTATTTGATGAGCAATTTTCTCTAATCTATCAATTCATCGTGAATTGCTAAAACAATTTTCAGCTCAGCTAGGGGTTTTTTACTTACATATCCAAAATCTACGAGAGACAGAACTTGACATCCTTGCACTTCTATTAGAATTAAATATTCCTCAGAATATTCTAGAGCTTTAGTTTTCTTAGCAAGAGCATCCATCGTAGATCTCTTCATGGGAAATTCTATATAACGTCACCTTTGAAATTTGTTCCGACAAATGATAGTATGCTGTTGATAAGGAATCATGATATATTTCTATACTTTATAAATTCTAGCTGCCTGATTAATCATAAGCCATTAATCTCAAAAGATTTTGTTATATATTCGATCTAATTTAGAATTATCAAATATAAACCAGTAATCATAGCTTCATACTCAGCTTCATTGCCAATACATGGCTTTGATATATGGTATAAGTAATACATCACACCTTGATCAGATGTGACCAATATTATACCAATTATGGTTTATCCTAGGAAGACATCATGAGATTATTCTTATCAACTAGATGGATCAACATTAAAAAATAAAATTCTCGGATGAATATCTCATTTGATTTGAGTTTCATGAATTATACATCTAGTAGTTTGTCATTTATCAGGCAATCATTTGGCACTAGAAAAGATCATTATAGTTTTAACTTACTAAATGTAAAGCCATCCAACAATAGAATTTCCCATAAACTCTAATTTTCAATTGATATATCATATATTGTTTTATTATAGATATTCATCATATATCAGGAAATTATCTTACTTAGTGAGGTTTGCTAGAAAATCTATTACGACTGTATCATTTATCACTACTTGCAAAGATAAAAATTGATGTCTAATTGATATGGAATATCACCAATGATACAGACCCCAAATAAAGCTATCTGGAAGCAAAACTAGAATCTTCCTTAAGTTTTAAATTAAAACTATTTCAAATGATCAAATTAAGAAAAATAAAATCAATCTATCAGTATCTTGCTTTATCTTTTTATTAATCATAATCAATTCATAAAGATATTTTTATATGTAATTTAAAAAAACTTAATATCAATAAATATACATAAGATTCCATTTAAAACATACAACTCAACATCAAATTCCCTATACAAAACAAAACAAAAAACATCCACCAAACATCAAAAAAATAATTCACAAATTAATCAAAACCAACAACATACATAAATTTATATAACTCATAATACAAATCATCAAACCAAAAATACCAATAACTACAATCATTCAACCCCCCCCAACAATAACCATAATCATAACAAACCCCAAAACTCCAAACAAACAAAAACAAAAAAAACCCACCAAATAACCACACCAAACACACACCCCCCCCCAACCCACCCACCAAAACCAACACAACCCCCCACCCCCCCCCCACCAAACCACACCACCCCCACACACCCCCCCCACCCCCCCCCCCCACAACACCCCCCCCCCCCACCACCACAACCCCCACACCAAAACCACCCCCCCCCCCACACCCAACCACCACCCAACACCCCCCCCCCCACCCACAACTCACCATCCACCCCCCCACACAACACCCCCCCAAACCCACACAAACCACACACCCCCCACCAACCCCCCCACACACCCACCCCCCCAACCCAACCCCCCACCCAACACCAACCACCCCCACCCCCCACACCCCCCACCCACCCACCCCCACCACCCAAACCCCCCCAAACCCAACCCCACCCCAACAACCCCCAAACCCCCACCACCCACCCCTCCACCAAACCCCACCAACAACACACCCACCACCCCCACCACCCACACAACCACAACACCCCCCATCACCACCACCCCCCCAAAAACCACACCACCAACAAACCACCACACCCACAACACCAACCCAACACCAAAATCAACCACACTCTCTCCTCATCCCACCATACAATAAACCACCCACATCCAAATGTGAAACCCCCACCCCCTCACTCACCCCAAATAATTACTCTATACATCAAAAAACCAAAACAAAACAAAATCTCTATTATACCTCCACACCATTTAGATAGATAGATATAACTACAATCCAACCCAATCAGAGTAAACTAAAAAAAAATATATTATAATTATGTCACAAATAACAACCTATTTAGTATATACTGCGGTATCAACTCTTCAAATACACCATACACCCAATTCCAACTAACCACAATATACCACTCCCCACTCCACCCCCACCCCACACCCCACAATATCAAAGAAACTTATTATACCGACTCTCTCTCTCTCACACCTTTAGTAATTTTATCTCATTAAAATATCCTATTTAAACATGATTAACTATGATTTAATATCGACTCACACTCGCCCTTAGATCTAAAAGTCTCTATAATTTCAACCATATCTCCTCACTACCTTCCCCTGATAAACACACCTCCTCACCCCCCCTCCCCCATCACCCCCCTCCTAGTGTCCCCCCAATTTATATATCCACACACTCCAATTCCTTATCTGTTGATCACTCCATACTCACCACCACCCTATACTTGTGTCAAGTGTTTGTGACATCTGAAACCATCACATCTATATGTGTCTCTTTCTACTATATGTTAATACTTACTCTGCAGTGTCCGTTATAGAACTAGTGACGTCTCGCTTTAAACATTATGCTCTTTATTGTGTGTGATATTTTTACATATGTCATTGTTATTATTGAGTAACTGTGATCTGTTCCATTGATTCTGACATAGTGTGTTAGTATAGTAATTACTCACAATGTCTAGTAGCTTACTGTTGGTCGAGATCGATTAGTGATGTGTAATGTCGATGAATTACTACCTATTTAAATAACTTATTACATTGTGTGTTTCTTTCACACCTCGCTGAGATGTTGAATCTGTCATTTTAACTTCGTATATCTTCTTTCGCTTGTTTGACAGTGTGTTGTACCTTTACACTCAGCATGTTATTTTGGTGTTGTGTAGAAGTCGCTAGAATATGGATATAAGAAGCTCTTCTCATATTTCGATTTGGAGCTATTTAGTATGTGTGTATGCCCCTGTGTTGTGTATATCTCTCCAGAAATGCAGTGTTGTCTGTCCACGTGTCCACAATACCTAGTGTTCAAAAGCAATTCTAGTTTGTCTATAGTATGTCACCTGTGTAGTGTCTATTTTTAATAAAGATGTACTCTCCCTAATACCACTTGTAACTGTGTGATATTGTTATGCGCGCGATACTGTGGGATGTCGGATGATAAGTTGTGGGGTTGGGGAGATTAGGTGCCCTCGAGAATGAGTGTACAGACGAGGATGCAACACCTCTTGTTCTAAGTAGTCTTGATGAGGGAGGTTGGATGTGTTGCTCGAGGAACGAAACCAATTTTAGTGTTAGATTGCGCTTGTAGATTTCTAATTCTCGCATTAGATTTTGTTTTTAGTTTTCGCATTTTATTTTTAATTTTAAGAACTTTGTGGTTGAAAAACATTTTCTAGAAAAACTCAAAAGAAAAATTTTCATTTCGGTTCAACTTAAATTCAAAGAGGGTTTAAATATTTTTATATACCAATTCCCCCCTCTTAGTGCCTTGGATACTAGATAAATCAGACTAAGCTAATCAACCTTTAACTATATATACTAGACTCAAATGGTGCACTTAGCGCATCTTTTATTTGGCGCATTTGTATGCATCTTTTTCATCTTGGCGCACATTGTACATCTTATATATATAAAAGGAGCTTCCTTTTAAAACCCTAAGATAAATCTCAGTTGTAAGATTATCTTCCAAACACAAGAGCTGAAAACTCATTCTCTGATATGAGGAAGAATGATCTACAAAGAAAACTCATATTTTCTTGATAGAGATGATAACTTGATAAGAGAAATTCTATAATTTATTTATAATTATGCTAATAATACTTATAAGATAAAAAATCAAAGGAAATTTGAGAAGATTTTTTTCTAAGCAAAATTTTACTTTTGATACAGGTTTAGATTTAAAATAGTCATCAACCCTTATACGAGAGGTGGTAGGGAGGGATCATACTTTTCTTTATAGCTTTGATCATTCATAAGGTCATATTCCTCTGAACATTTAATATAGTCAAGCATAACTTCCTTCTTTGAAATTCAAAACAAAGGATACATTGTCTTTAAGAAAGACGAAATAGATAATTTCTAATAAAATCTAAACTCAGGTTCTCTCTATTTATAGAGATTGTGAAGCATTAACCATGTTAAAACTATCAAACATCTCTCTATCCATTTCTTCATCTTCTACAGTTTCTTATTGGTCAATTTGGTGGATACTATTTTTTAGATGATCCACTATCTCTTCTATTGTTTTCACTTCCATACGCTGTGTATTTACTAGAGTACACTATCTGAAAGAAGATATTCCTATTACAGACTTCAAACTTCCTTGGTGTTTCTCCCTCTATGTTATTCCTCTGATTTATCAGTGTAGTTGGAGTGGAAACCATCATGGGTTGCCAAATCCTCTCCTAGTTAGATAAAGAGTTTGACTAATTTGTAAATTTCTGTCTCCTCTTATCCGAACTAGAGGATGACTCACTACCCTATGAATGGTCAATCAAATCATAAGGAGTGGTTTGAAGGATGATCAGAAGTTCATGTTGGAGGATTTTTGGACTGATGTGAAGATGGAGGAGATATAGGATTATACCCTTGACGGGCTAATACTCCATACCCTAAAGATTTGATAGGAGTTTGTTGATTATATTGTTGATTTGAACTCTAATAATGATTTTGGTGTAGGAATTTCTTTGATTTCCCACGAGGATTTACAATAGCTACTGGTTAGCTTGGACCCGGTTCTTGAAATTCACTTCTTCTCTTCATAGGAGGAGATTCTCCTCAACTTCTACTTGAATGTGGATACATTTTAGTGGAGATCCCATCCTTGATACTCTTCAAAAGTTCTATCTTCGACTGCCCATAATAAGTGGTGCAGTCCTAAATTAAACCATTGAACAAAGATTTGAACTTTATTTTCTTTCAAATAATGGAGGAAGGAAAAGTTCTCCATGAAATGGAGTAGGCAGAGAGTTCGATATATGCAATACATTCTCTTCCTCAGGAACATCGGACAGTGGGTGATATTTACCCTCAACCAATTGTGAAGATTTAATATATGCTTTATGAGTTTCAGGGTTCATCTTCTCTACTCCTTCAGTTGTAACAGCAATCAAAGCATCTTCCTCTGAGATCTCTTCTCTTTATGCTTCACTCATATAGTGAATCATGTTGCGAAGTTGAGATTTAGTCATCTCCTAGATTCTAGAAGACAATCCCATCTCAAAGTTTCTAACTGCAGGAGTTTCAACAATGACTGGGAACTTTCCCTTACCCAAAGCAGCTGACTAGGGATAAGTCAAATAGGTGAAGACTGAGAGTTTATCAACTATAGGGGAAGCTATAGACCCTCCCTCGATGTTGACTTTTCTAGCGGTTGATCTGATGGATTGAACATGAGGTGCAACCACTTCAGGTTATGGCGCACCAAAGGTGACTTGGAGGTTTTCAAACCCAGATCCAAATTTAATGTGGCTTCCCTTAGCATATTAGGCTGCGACGATGTTGATGTTGAAGACTAACTATCCAAACATTTTCACACAAACTGTAATTCAATGGGATTCAAATTAAAAACTGATCTTTTTTAGTCCATACATTGAATCTGAATGCTGAAAGTTGTGTTGATTTGAATATAATTGGAGTTTAAGATGCGAATAGATTGAAGATTTGAAAGATGAAATTGTCTGATTAAGGACCCATACCAAAGGAAACAAAATCACAGAGAATAGATTTAGAATGTTGATTAATTGAGGATTGAAATGGAATTAGAATTACATGGATAGGAGATTAAATAAGGACCCTCATCCTTAAGGATTTCAAGTATAAAAGTAAACACAAGTAGAAGAATTTTAGGAGGGGAAGATAAACTAAGAATCTATAATCTAAAGCTGATTTCAATGCATTGACTCAAAAACCAAGTATGAAACAAAATAGAAGAGTTTAAGACATGAAAATGACACACAAATGACATGTAAATGTCAGTCGACAAATGGGCAGAACCCCTACCAAACCTAGGACCAATTAGGTATTTCGGTTAGACATCTACCTAGCTTTTAGGAGGAAGCCAAGTAACCCAAGGCTATGATCTCTCACATGAGCATGATCATGCAAATAATGGACTCAAAGAAAACATACAAATCATAAACTTGGTTGACTCGCTTTAAGGAAATCTATAATTATACAAAATAAATAACAAGACAATCAAATCAATGTAATAATAAATGAAATGTAGCACATCAAAATTCATAATAAAAATCAAAGAAAATAATCAAACATATGAAATTCAAAAATTTGAGGATTTCAAATAAATTCTAAAAGAATTCTAAGTTACTAATCACACAAATGACATGCAAATATTAGACGACAAATGGGCAAAACCCTTACTAGACCAAGGACCAATTCGGTATTTCGGTTGGACATCTACCTAGCTTTTAGTATAAATCCAAGTAACCCTAGGTTATGCTCACCCACGTGAGCATGATCATGCAAATAGTAGACTTAAATTAAACATGCAAATGTCATACAAATGACAAACAGGCTTGGTTGACTCAATTTAAATTGTTCTAGAATTATACAAAATAAATAACAAGATAATTAAATCAATATAAGTCATAAATCAAATATAATGCATTGAAATCCAAAGAGAAAATCATAGAAAATACTCAAACATAAGAACTAAGCACAGGAATAAACAAAGCATCAAAATATTGAGCAGGAATTTGAACAGACTAAAATTAACATGAAAATTTAATAGCACAAATATTTAATTAAACTTATATATAATTTTGAAAGAGTTTAGCCTTCAATTAGTATGGAGAGAGAAGTCTATCCCCAGCGGAGTGGCTAGAAAAATCTGTGAGAAAATTTTTTCTCCTTAAATTTAAAAATACCTTTTAATTCCCACATGATTTGCTTTATTTATACTTGAATGTTTTCTTTCAATTTAATCTATATAGTTAGACATTATACCACCCTGAAGGACAGACTAATATCCTTCAATCGATTTGAAAGAGAGAAAATTGAAATTTATTTTCCTAATCAGATGCAACATAGGAAATATATAAATCATCCTAATTGATGATAAACACATTCTCCTATCATTTCAACTAAGAGAATAAGTTATGAATTTATTTTCATAATTAAATATAGAGGATATTTGATCCACCTATAAGAGAAAATAAACTATCCACCTAGCCTTTGATTATGAAAATAAATTTTAAAATATAGATAAAGCAAAGTTTATATTCACAGATCTTTCCCCTACCTTAGAAAGGAAACTAAGATAGGGTTTAGATTATTCTGGGATCTAGACTCCCTATAGGGGCAAGCCCCTATAGTTAATTATATCTCCTAAAGAATGATACTCTCAATTTAAATGAATACAAATTAATTTCAAAATTTATATACAAATTTAACTAAATATTTGGGCTATAAAAATTTTCTTTATCAGGATTTAGATTATAGACTTCAAACATTGATATTTGGAAGTTTAGATTTTAAATTAGAAGGAAGAATGTGTAAACAGAAGAGTGTATACAATCTAGACTTACCATCTGCTTAGAGTGGGCTACCAGCTAACAATCATAATCTCAACAATCGTCAATGAATGCAATTTTTAAGATAGCTCTATTTTTGAAATCAAAGAATGGTTATAGTACCTGAATCAAATGATATGCTTACAAAAACTGAAAATCTACTTATATGCTAACGATGCATGAATCAAAAATTAATATAAAAGAGTTGATTTTATTAATAAAATTTTGTAGGTTACATCCAGGGTCTGCAGTAAAGTAAGGGAGGCCAAGCCACACTAACAATAAACCTGTATTCTAAGCCAATAAGAAAATTGAATCAAATATAACTGCTTATGGTCTTCAGGCTCCAAGTCTTTATGGAATTCCAAAAGGATATCCTCTTGAGGGAGGATTACTTTTCGGAGCCCTTTCATTTTATATATATATATTTTTATATATATATTTATATAATATAATATATATATATATATATATATATATATATATTTATATATATATATATATATATATATATATATATATATATATATATATATATATATATATATATAAGCAGCTATCTTTGATCCTATTACAACTAAATACACTTTACAACTCAATCTATATACAAGAGATCTAAAAAATTAAACTTTACATTTCTCTTTACAAGTATATCATCACCTCGGAACATTCTACTTTTTAGGAAAGTAAAAGTAAGTAAATAAAAACAGTTATGTAATTATGAGTGTGGTTTGAGCATTTATAAATGCAACAAAGTGTCAAAAAAGTAAAGTACACGGCCCTCACTTATTCACTCCGCACTCTGGTGCACTGACAGAAAATAAATATGCATGCTATGGTTTATAGGGAAATAAGAAGACAAACATAGGTGCCCTCTAGGAAAGACACCCACAATCAAAACCCAACAAACCATCAGCCTATCCTAGGCAAAACTTGATTGTCCTAGAAAGCATCTAAGTGTGTGAAAAGGTCGCGTGGCTTAGATAGGTCCTATAGGAATTTATGTTTGAATTACGTGTATTATTAAGGTTTATCATTAAAGGATAAATGGGTAGTGTGTATTTTACTTTTAAAATTATTCCAATTTTAAATGTTAAAGTTATATGATTTAGTTTTAAAGAACTTATAGATTGATAACCTCCTAAGTATAGGAAGTTATCAATATATAAATCTATGACTTTCAAAATGAACACCCATCTTATAAAGAAGATAATTGTATATTTGAGAGTCCCCAAAAATTTATTAGAGAAGGAGAAAAGGGACCTTATAAATGCAATGTAACATACCTTCTAAAAAGAGTCGAGTAGGCCATATAAGGTTAGTGTATTATTTAGGGTTTGAAGATCCCAATCAAAATGATTAGCTTCATTAAAAGGAGTCATGCACAACACGTAGGGATCCTTTTTGTTATTTAAGTGTATTAAAAGGACTTTAAAAATCAAAATGCCTAAAACCCTCCAAAAGGAATTAAGCTTAAGACATAAAGACCTTAACTCATTTAAATTAAATTAATTCTCAAATTTAATTGATCAAACATAAATTTTAATCAATCAAAGTATCAAAATAATTTAGTTAGATGAATTAGAATTTAATTTAAATTTTTATGAATTTTATTTTAATATTTAGAATTTTAAAACATTTATTAAAATTTAATGAATTTAATTAAAGATAAATGATTTAATAATGAAATTAAAATGGAAATTATTCTAAAATTTTATTTAAATTAGGGAGATTAATGTTTGATTTTATTTGAATTAAATTGAATTTTTATTAATTTTGGAATTTATTTATTATATTTAATTAATTATTAAATGAAAATTGATTATTTAATGAATTATTAATGAATTAATATTAAAAATTTATTTAAAAATTTTATTTTAATTAAAGTTATTATTCTATGATTTTATTTGATTTTATTTTAATTTTTAATGAATTTTGAAATTTATTATATAAAATATTACTAAAGAATTGTTTAATTAAAGAAATATTAATTGAATGTTTAATTAGAAAATTATTTAAAGTTCAATTTGTTATGTTTCTGATTTTTATTTAATTTTAAATGAATTTATTTTATATTCTTGATATTTATTTGAAATTTTTTTAAATTTTTAGTTATTTATTTAATTAATGTTTAATAAAGGGTATTTAAGAATTTAATTAGAGTCTAAATGGGCTTTAAATTTAAATTTTATTTTTGATTGATTATGTATTTAATTTAGGTTTTATTGAAATTAATTTGAATTTTTAAATATTTTTTTAATTATTCTGATTCATATAATTCAAATTTAATTAAAAGTGAATAAGAGCTAATTAAAGATTTAATGAAATTTGAACCTTGACTTTTATTTTTAATGATTGTAAGTTATATTTAGAGTTGATTGGAATTAATTAAGATTTATTATAGATTTCTAGGAAAAATTATTTGACTTGTTTGGATTTATCCAAAATTAGGGTCCTTAATGAAGGGTCACCTAAATCTAATAGTTATTTGAAGGTTGATCAATGTCAAATCAAGCTGAATTTGATCAAAGGAGTATGACACTAGTTTTCTATAATTGAATCTCATCCCATAAGAGATATGTGTAGTTCATCCTAAATTAACTAGATTAGCTAAAACCCAAGTCCTTAATTGTTGTCCTTAATGTCACTAGATAATAAGATAGCAATCAAGTTCTTCTAACCCTTTGAACATACACATTGCAAACACACCAATCATGAACAAGTGTGCTAAATCTAAGAGAAAATGAATGTAATGATTTTTTGAAGAAACATGCTTTGATTATGTTTGAATATTTATTCAATTAAGCAATCATATCTTTGGTTTAACTTAATGACCTTATGACTAAAGTAAAATACAATATAACATATTAAGGTTCCTTTGAAATCATAACCGTTAAGTATTAAGAGAAAGGACAAAATACAAAGGGTTGTAATAATTGTTCTCTAAATACTCAATGATTATGAATTACTCTTGAATTTGATTGCTTAATGACACCTTAAAGTATTTATATATACTTATTCTGATATCATTTAATTAAAAATGAATTTCTTTCAAAATATTAGGTTAGATAATAACCTATTACTTTTAAAATATGATTTATTTTAAACTAAATGAGAATCATAATAGTTTCATACAAATACCAAGATGCATTAAAATTTCTTCACCATGCCATTTAAAACTAGATCATGCCATTTAAAACTTTTGATTTAACTAGATATTTAATTAAAATATAATTAAATGAAATTAGGAAAAATTTAGGGTTTAAAATGTAATTTTTAAAATAAGAAAATTAGGCTCTAATTTTATTTTTATAAAATAAAAAATTTAATTCCGAGAAAAATGAGTGGTTGTACCAAAAACATGGCATAGTGTTTTATTTTCTATGATTTTTAAAACTTTTGATATTGAATCTAACTAAAATAAAGCCTTAATTTAGGATTTACACACGGCGACATGTGATTGGAGCACGCGGAAGGCAGCAGTCAAGTGGGCCAACTCACTTAAATGAGTCTGTAAGAAACCAAACCATCTAATTCCGTAGTTCTAAACTGACAAACGGGATTGAATCCTATGTTTTAATCTCTGTTAAGAGATCAGATGGTCACAAGAGTCCCACATGGAGGGAGGCATGCTTGCTTAAGTGAAAACGACTCTGTCATTTTCATGCATAGGGGGACCATTAGGTTAGTAGGTTCAAGCTTATGGCATACCAGCAGCTGGGGGAGGTCGGGATTACTTTAGGGAAGGTTCCTGAGTTGAATAGAAGAGCTGAACAGGCTTGGATTGGGCTGGGTAGGTCAGGTAGGTTAGGTTGACCATAGAAGCTCACTTTAGCTCACATTGGCTGTTTGACTGATCAATAATCATCAAGGGAGCAGAGGTAGCATCTTGATAGAGCTTTGACTATATTCAAATGGTAGGATGGGTTTGGTTTCAAACAAAGAGGTTGAGTGGAGGAGTTTGACCTTGTTTGACCCATTCAAACCTTAGTTTGACTGGTTTGACTAGTCCACTTGCCATGTGGACTGGTGATGTGGCATAGATGAATGCCTTGAGTGTTGGGATGATAATTGGAGGGAGTTTAATGGTTAGGGATGGGATTTGAATTGATATATACATGAAAGGTGGTTTGACCAAGCCATAGTGAGTTGACTTGGTCAAACCAAATATGGCTTGACTCTAGATAGGTTTAGGGGTAATCAAGGTATCAAATGGAATAGGTTTAATAGTTTTAAGAAATTGATTTGATTATATATAATAATTTGAGCCAAATAGGTCAAGTTTGACCAGACTTGGGTTGAGTTGACCAAGTCAACTATTGACTGGGTTAAGATGACTGGTAAAGTCCAAATCACTAGGAGAATTGCTTGATGGGGTTTAGTGGGGTTCAGAGATAAATTTGAATTGAATTAGGGATCAATATTGTATATGATCACTTGAGCTAGCTTAATTTGATCATATTAATCAAACATTGGTTCAAGGATTTGAAAAATGATGGATTTATTACAGGAGACTCCAAGTGAAGAGATTTTGACCTTGATCGAGGTCAAAAGTGCCCAGTGTACTATGCTAGAAGGTACATTAAGCTGAGTGTTTATTGTATGATGCTACAACTATGAGTAAATGAGACTTGATTAAATATTGAATGTTTGAAGATTGAATGCTAGGATTGAAGGTTGATTTGAATTTTAATTGATTATTGATTGAATGCAGGCTATTAGGTTTAATGAAGTTTAATTGAGATCATTAAAGTTTGAATGAATGAGAATATATAGATTGAATTATATGATTGAGTGATTGATGATTACAAGTTATAGATTGAGTGATAAGAACTTGATTGAATGTTGGTTGTATAATTAGATTTATTGATTGTTAGATGATTGACAAGTGGCCTGATATCAATCATTAAACATAGAATCAGGAGTTTGGGTTTGTAGTTGATGACCTCATACAAAAATGAGGTCAACAGTTCATGTCTTTGCTAAATGGATTAATCCATGACTGTGCCACTAGTTATGGGTAGTCAAAGTTTGAATTCTTAAAAAGTTGAAATATGTTATATACATTTGATTACAAACACAGTCCAAGAGAGGTTGAGAAGTGTCTCCCCCTGTCAAGAGAAGGATACATTTTCAAGAATAAGGTCTTAGTCAACCACTAACTACTTTAAAATGTTTGCTGGAATCTAGAACATGTTCATAAGTTAAACATCGTACAGTACCTTAAAATGGTCAATGTCAGTTTACTCGAATAAAATTATTTGGGTATGTAGTGTTATCCCTTCGAGGATAGAATCCCATTTTCCCTCCATCTATTCAGTCCAAAAACTTGTGATCTAGAATATTTGGTCAATCTTTTGGTCAGCATCCATTAAGAATTTATCAACATCAGTTGCAAGTTTAATATTCATCTCCTCATCATGATAGAAGGAGACTGAAATTAACAAGCCAACAATTTTTATTATCTAATGGCAATAAAGTCTAGCATCCTAAAGTTGTTGCCACATTAACTGCATTAGTTTCTCATAAAATTCATACGGCAGAAGAGAAAGAAAAGAAAGGAAAAAATATAGATGAAGTATCCGTTGTTACATAATACACTTTTGTAGATATACAAAATGTAGCAAGGAAATCCATAGAAGAGATGATGGATCACATAAAGAAAATTATTCAACAAATAGATGGGCAAGAAGTTGCAGAGAATGTAGAAGTAAATTTAAAAGATAAAGAAATGGCTAAAATTATATTCATGGTGCATATATAATCGTCTACCAAAAAGGTAAATTAAAGATGAAGATAAATCTAGTAGATTTAGAAAATATGGAGGTAGAATATGATGATAAAGAATATGTCCCTAATCTAACTAGCAGTCTTTTAGATCAGCTAAGTAAAAAAGAAGAACATATAGCTTAGATAGAAAATATGATGGAAGAGACAATGGATTTTATAGCAGCCCTCCAAAGCAAAGTGTTCTCTTCACTTAAGGCTCAAATAGATTACATTCTAGTTGAATCCATAAAGATGTACTAAATATATAGAAGTAACAAAAAAGAACAAAACCAAAGATCTTAAATAATAAAAATAGTGCAAGCCATAGATATTCAATAGAAGATTGAGAAACAAGTCAAGGATGCTTTATCATAGTCTAAGCATACCTTATCTAATATGAAGGGTAGACCCTACCCAAAAGAATACATCTTTATTCCTTATCCAAAAGGTTTTCTTTCACAATCACCCAAAAATTTTGATGGAACAAGTAGTTTGAAAAAAACATCTAGTGCATTTCAGGGCCAACTATTATATCATAGGAGGTGGTAAAGTTCTACTATTTAGGCAGTTTGTAAGCAAACTATCAGGAATTGCATTTGAATGATATACTTAGATACCTAATGGGACAATACATATATTTGAAATATTAAAATAGATGTTCACTAAAAGGTTTGTCAGGGCATGTCACCATTTTACAATAGGAGATCTAGTAATAAAAAAATAGAAACATGATGAAAGTCTAGTAGATTGTATCTTAAGGTGGATGAATATTAGTGCAAAGTGTGTGCCTCAACTCCAAGTACAACATGCTATAGAAATTCTTTTAATGAATATTCATGGTGCAATATCCTTCTTATAGAAAGGATTTATAATTTAAACTTTTGAGAAGTTATTAAATAAAGCCCCTAATCTTTGAAAGGAAATATCTCAATTTTCTTTCTTAAAAGATCAATCTCCAATATAAATAAGAAAACTAAAATCTCATAAGGTGTTGGAAAGAAGTTTGGTTTGGTATCTATAGTTAATAAGGGTAAACAATAGATATAAATTTAGATAGAAATAAATGGTCATCTATCACAATATTGGCAGTATAATAGACCTCCTAATCCCTATTTTAAATCTCATTTCAATCTTACCTCTAAAGACGAAGGAGAGAGATTTGAAAAGCTAAAGAATAAGGCTTGTTCATATAATAGAGAGATTATTAAGAAGATCTTTAAGATTCATGTAAAGAACTCAAAATTTAAAATTTCTAAATCTAAGAAGCCAGAAGATGTGGGCAAATGGGGCAACCTAAATATTGCCTATATCACCAAATGATCATTCATGAGTTAGAAGTTTGTATAACTTTCAAGGTATGGCTTGAAAGAAGAATCAAAGATGGGTTAATTTTGATACCCAAGGAGTATTTAGTTGATTCTTATTAAGGATCTACTAAATGCATGATTGATGAGCCCCATAGCTATTTTAAGCTCGAAACCTTATGATAACAAGGATATAGACTTATCTATATCTTCTAAGAAATTGTAAATGAACTTCATTAATCATCTTCTCATGTATCTTAAGGAATGTAGAGTTCCTCCAGGTTGATCTACAAGCCCAGAGAAAGTCCTGAATAAAGTTCATGTTAAAGAACCTAAAAGAAGATATCAACTAGCCATTTTCAGCAGTTCAAAAAGAGAAACTCAAGAATAAAAATAATAGTGTAAGCAATAAAGTTGTAATTTCTTCCAATGGCAAAACCAAGAATCTTGTACTACTTACATTATATTATTTATATTTTATCTCGTCATGGGTTAAGAAAGCAATAAAGAAAACTTTAGTGTATTTTCTCAATATCGTGTGATGATCAAGTGAATGGTGCTACAAAAATTAACTATACATAACATAAAATAAATTAACTATAAAGAATTGACTATCTCTGCTAGTCCAAGTAAATTTGCATAGTGGTATGGTATTACCACCATTAACATACATAACTAACAATAAAAGAAACTGGCTAATAATCCAAAAACTTTAGAACCAATTCAAATAAATCCAAATATGTATGATTTAAATATTTCTAATGTGGATTATAATGTTTTAGCACATCTTCAAAAACTGCTTGTGAAACTGAGTATCTACAATACTTTGGTTCTTTCCAAAGAGATGAGAGAGGCTTGAATCCAAGCTTTGCTTGATCAAGTTATCTATATGGCTCAGTTAGCATCAACGTAGTGTGAAGAAATAATAGGTTCCAAAGAGATTCTAGAAGTTACATTTTTAGATGAATATTTACTATGGGAACTATGGATCATAATCGACCTTTATATATATATATATATATATATATATATATATATATATATATATATATATATATATATATATATATATATATATATATATATAATTTTAGATAATCTCATATCCTTGTTGATCCAGATGAATTGGTCAACATTATAACTCTTATAACTCTCATATATCTGAAGGTGGATACTAACAAACTCAGTTCTGGTAAATGAAGTTATGTAGGTTGAAAAATAGGTAAGAGAACTTTGGGTTCAATCACTTTGTTGATAGAAATAAAGAACTAAAATACCGAAGCCAAATTTTATAGAATAGAATCTAAAGCTTCTTTTATTGTTCTTTTGGGTATAACTTAGCTACATGAATATAGAATGGTAACTTGCACCCTTCATTAGTGTATCAAATACTCTTATGATGGAGAAAAAACACTTTATTAAAGGTGGCTTGCAGCTATTTTCAATTCATGAAGTTGGTATATATGAAAGATAAATCATACTATAAGCCAAAAAATTAGACTATTTTATCAAATAATCTAAAATTGGCTGAAAAAGAAGTAAAAGAAAAGAAAAAAAGGTAAATTTAATGCTTCTAATCTCAAACATGATGTTCGTTAGTCACCTGTCCCTCCCTCATAGAAAGGTGGCAGAATGGCTTAACGATTTAGAGGAAGAGTTCCAGGATGGAAAATAAACTGATTAATGAAAATGAAAAGTAGTATGTGCAAATAAAGGTGACGACAATATATTTTGGTTTTGAATCTAACCTAGAGGAGGAATCATATGTAATTGATAAAATGCCCCAGGATGTAAACTATTTCAATAATGCTAAGCAGCCAAAGTTTGATATATCAATTGAAGCTGATAAAGAAGAGTATAGGTCCAAGTTAACAATGAAGCTGAATGAAATCTATATACTATAGGGAGATTTAAGAAGTATGTGAAAAATATTACCTCTCCACTCTAGCAAATTGATGCAAAAAGATTAGAGGTGAAAGCCTCTCTTTCTTTAAACCCATACACCAATGTCAACATCTTCATACCTTCTACAACTAAAACCCTTAAAGCTAACGTAACCTTCAGTGATTCATTTATGTTTGAAATAATGGAACTCCCTTTTGACTGGTACTCTAATTATGTAAGCAAGATTTAACACCATCAAATTTGACAAAAGATTATGCTATGTATTTTGAACATTTGTTGAATAAAAGAAATAACAAATATATGTCTAGATGAGACATTGGTTTCTTTACTCTCTATTCATTCAATGAAAATGAATACTGCTTATTTATATTAAATAATATAGAGTTTGATATATTCCTTTTATCAAATATTAAAATTCTAAATAAACTTTGTTTAGAAACTACACATGATTTCTATGACTCTCAAGTTAGGGATGCAGCTCGAGGACTTGAAAAGGTAATTAAATAAACATTAACAAATTAAAGAAAAAAACATAGATACTATAGAAAATCCTTGTCCAATTTTTATAATGTCTTTATTGAATGAGGACAAGGCAAACAAAATGATCAAATTACTCTAGGAATTCAAGTACTATTTGGTTTGATGTTATAAGGAAATGCCCATATTATCTCCAAATATACAAGTTCACAACATAGAAATTCAACTAGGAATGGTTCCACTCAAAGAAGCACCTTTATGGATATGACTTGATGTTCAACAATAAGTCATACCTAAATTTAAAAAGTTGATCAAAGTTGGTTATATTAGGGAAGTGAAATATCAAATCTAGTTAGATGGCATTAATTCAATCAAGAAAATAAATGATCAAATTCAAGTTTGTATCGACCTTAGAGATATGAATAAGGTATGTCCTAAAGTTTAGTTTTCACTTCCAATCTCATAACTCATGGTTAATCTTACTTATTTGCATGTAATATTTTCCTTTATGAATGGCTTGACAAGATATAATAAAATTAAGATGATCTTGAAGATGAAAAATATACATCATTCAACAAGTTAATCTTGTATTTATCTATGGAGGTGATACATCTCACTAGATTTTAAAAAGGCATATGGTCACCATGTGTATTAAATAAATAATGGAATAGTATTGAAAATATCACTTATAATTTCGAGAACAAGATTCTACATTAGTACTTAACATGCACTTTATATCATCAGTAAAAAATAAGAGAATTAGTCAGACATAGAGTTAATGATAAACAAACTAATTTTCATTAAACTCACGGAAGAATGAAAATACAAAAGTGTGATAACACCTAAAATGGTCAAAGTATCTCCTCTACAAAACTTCTACTTTAACTTATAAAGTTGCTTCATGAAATACATGCTTACACTCTAAATGATTATATCTTAAACTTCCCTACCCTAACTTAAATTTTACTCTAAGAGAAAATGAGAGAAGTACTATAAAAAGAAGTACTAAAATTATAGAAGTGACATAACTTCTTTAAAAACATAAAATCACAAATATTTATAGGACAACATGAAAATAAATTTGGTACTATAGTGCCTGAAAGAATAACGCTGCAATGCCCTTGAAGTAAATTAGTGTTTTGACATTAAAGCTTTTACAACACCGCGGTGCTTGATGACACAAATTAGTTACTTAGTGAACATTCATATATTTTTACTGAGAGAATGTGTCCCTCAGAAGTTATAATTGTATTGCCATGGCGGTGCTGATATTTGATCACGATAGTGCTCAAGTGGCAAAAATGGCACTAAACCATAAGAAATTATGGTGCCACGACACTTAAAATAGAAAATTTGGTGCTGCCAAGCTATCTTTCTGATGCCATGATGCTGGTAATGCTACGATGCAAGTTGTGTTTCCACTGCAGTGCTGTTAAACATAGAACATGGCACCATAATGTCATAAATGGGGCTCCTCCATGATATTGATGGCTACACTAATGCGGTGTTTTGTCGGACACCGCGGTGTTGTTAGCTCCTTAAAATTTCTACCATTTTTAAGTTTTGCTTGCAAAAAATTACTATAATAATATATTTTTCACTAAAAATAAAACACATAAAATGGTAAATAATTTATACTTATGAAATACTTCCCCAGCTTGAACTTTTACTTATCCTAAAGTAAATAAAGAAATATGTGATTCTTATTAATTAAATAAACAAAGTAAAATTTAATAATTTAAAATTACTAAAATATAGGATAATATATCACAATATGCAAGTAGTGGAAATGAACAAAATTATAATTATAGTTTGAAAAAATACTAATAATTATCCAAATCAGTCACCCTTATTATTTCTTTATTTGAATTTACATATCAGGAATGTGATAATTGACTTTTGAATTTTTAATAAAAAAAGGTAGCATAAAAATTACATGTGTTTGTAGCTAAAATTTAAATTTCATTAGTTCACCATCATTTGTACTAGTTCTTTTATCTTATCTTTTGTAAATTTAAGTATAAGATTACAGTTAGAGTTTACATTTTTATTTGATACTAACTTTTGAATGTACTCTTCTTCATTTCACATTTCTTTTTTTTTTCTTTTAATTTTTTGTAAAGTATATAGTTAATGATTTTGAATATTATTTTTTCTTAAAATCTTCTCACAATCTACATGAGTTTAATATAAGGATCTAATAAGATTACAAATTCCAAATTTATCTTACTTTTATTTTTAGTTTTAATCTACCCATATTTATTTTTTATCATTAATTATTCATCTTCAATAAAATGGTCAATGTATAAATTTATAACTTGTAAATTTAAGTTAAGACAATAATTCAAATTATCTAAGCTAGTTAATTATTAGTTTTTTCAATCTATGAATTATAAAGTAGTGTTCATTTCTATTATGATTTAGAGTTTTTTATTATCTATATTTTATATAAATTTCAATTATTATTTTTATTATAGTTCATTAAATAATAAGAATATAGAGATATTAATGGAAGACAATGTAAAACTATAAGGATAATGTAAATAAAAATACAATTAAATATTAGTAAATAAAAAGTTCATTCATATGAATAATAAAAAAGTATAAAACATATGATATATATAAAATTAAAACACATGGTACAAGATAACTAATGCTTATGGCACCACCTTAACCTTCACAATAAGACTACTATAGGAACGAGTGGGTTTACTCCCATAAGCGCTATGTTTATAATCTTCAACCAGGCTATACAAATTTTTTTGTTTTAGAATGAACCAAACCAATTCAATTATACTTCGTAATCGATCAATGTCTCCACCTAAATAAGGTTACAATTTGCATCCATTAACTTTAAAAATGTGTAAGATTTTCTTATCTCGAATTTCCATAATTCCATAGAGAAATATTCTTATGGTAGTGAATCGTCCTGGCTATCTAGACTTTAATTTACCTTGGAATAGTTTAATTCTAGAATTAAAAAGTAAAACATCCTGTCTAGGAGTAAATTCTTTTATTACAAAAATAACTTTATCCATCACTGATTAAAACTCATAGCCTTTCAAATCTAGAGAAATTATTTTTCTTTAAAAACTTGATCACAAATTGAGCATCAGATTTAAAGGTTGCCACCCATTCAATCCACTTTGAAGCATAGTCCATAATAATAAGAATATATTGATTACCAAAAGGATGACACAAAAGGTCCAATAAAATCCAAACCCCAAATATTAAATATTTCTTTTTCCAAAACATAATTTAAAGCCATTTCATTTCTTTTTGAAATATTTCCTACCCTTTGGCATTGCTCTCATTTCTTAATGTATTCATTTACATAATTAAATAGAGCAGGCAAAAAAAATCCATATGGAAGGATTTTAGAAGTAGCTCTAAAATCTTCAAAATGTCCCCCATAATGAGAATCATGAGACTCCCTAATGATTGATCTTATTTCTTCTTTAAGAACACACCTTCTCATACTTTGATTGTTAAAAGATTTAAATAAGTACAACTCATCCCAAAAATAAAACTTGTCATAATGCAAAGATGTCATCTTTCGAGTTTGTGATAAATCATGTGGAAGTATATCACTTACAATAAAATTAATAATGTATGTATACCAAAGTGATTTAGTACAAATGTAGAGCAAATAATTATTCATCAAAAAAATGTTTATTTATCTCACCCTCATTTGATGCACGTTTTTTAATGGAAAGTATAGAAAGATGATTAGTAATTTGATTTTAAGTATCATTTCTGCCAAAAATTTCTATATCAAATTTATGTAATAGATGAATCCACCTGTTTACCAATCTATGTTTAGTATCTTCCTTTATCATAAGATATTTGAGAGCAGAATGATTTGTGAAAATTACTTTGGAAAAAATCAAGTATGATCTAATTTTTTTTAAAAGCAAAAAATTATGTCTTGCAATTCTTTTTCAAAAGTTGTATAACTAGACTATGCAAAATTTAAAGTTTTGCTAGCATGATAATGACATGAAATTTATTGTAGCATTAATGTCACAAAATCGCATTCATAGTAATATCACTATAATTACACATCACTATAAAGGGTAAAGAACAATCATAAAAAATAATAATTTGAGTAGTAATCAAATATTATTTTAAAGTATTAAATTCTTCAAGAAAGGCATAATTAATTATTAAAGGAACATCCTTCTCCAATAATTGACGTATGGTTTAGAAATTTTAGAAAAGTCCATAATAAATCTCCTATAAAATTCTACATGACCTAAGAAACCTATTATGCCTTTAACATAATTAGGAGGAGGTAATTTTTCTACCACCTAAAATTTTTCAATATCTGCCTATAATCCTTTCTTACCCCAAGGCAATACCTTTAGTTACCATGAATTGAAATTTCTCCCAATTTAACACAAAATTTATTTTTACACATCTTCTAAAAATAGAGATTAAATGCACAAGGCAAGAATCAAATATAATGCCAAATATTGAGAAGTCATCCATAAAAATTTCAATACCTTACGCAATTAAGTTTAAAAAGATTGATAGTATACATCTTTGAAAAGTAATTAGAATATTACAAAAACTAAAAGTAATTCTCCTAAAAACAAAAGTTCCATAAGGACTAGTGAAAGTAGTCTTCCCTTGATCCTCACATGGAAAAAATATTTGATGAAATTCAGATTATTCATCTAGAAAATAATAAAATGGGTACCCTCCCAACCTATCTAGAAATTGATGAAGAAAAGGCAACGAAAATGATCTTTTTTATTTGCTTTATTTAATTTCCAGTAATCTATGAAGATCGTCCATCTGCTGATAGTTCTTATTGGTGTAAGTTCATTATGTTCATTTGTTATGATTGTCAATCCTCCTTTTTTTAGGAAAAAAATAAATTGGACTAACCAAACAACTGCAAAAAATATGATAAATAACCCATCATCAATCAATTTTAGAATCGCTTTCTCAACAACATTTTTCCTGAAAGGGTTTTGTCTTCTCAAAGGGTTAGTTTTTGTGATTGAATTAGATTCTATTAAAATTCTATACATGCAAATTGATGGACTAATCCCCTTAATATCAATAATTGTCCACCCAAAAAGTCTTTTAAAATCACTTATAACTCTAATAAATTCATACCCTGATGTGGTTCAAAATTTTCCTAAAAGAGCATACATTAGAAGACAACGTAAAGCTTTAAGCTCTAATTTAGGGGCTTATTTAATAGGTGATTTTAATGTTTTCTCAAATGAGGAAGTTCTAACAATTAAAAAAATTCATTGATCAAATTTTCTTTCCCTTCATTTGCTACAATTGATTTCCCTAACATCTCTTGATCTTTTTCATCTTCTTTCTCTTCCAATAATACTTCTTCCAAGAATTCTTTCTTTGGACTCTTGTCTATAACATCTTCCAAATACACCCTAAAGCAATCTTTATTTTTTTCTCAAAGAAATTTTTCTAGATTTAAGCACATCAATTGCAACCTCTTGATCTTGAACTCTCATAGTCAATTAACCCTTTTGCACACTGATCATGGCTTTTTTAGTAGCTAAAAATAGTATTTCTAAAATGAGAGGTATTTTTTTATCTTCTTCCATATCTAGAATTACAAAATTAAAAGAAAAAATAAATTTATGAACTTTAATCAATGCATCCTCTACACCACTCTATGGTAAATGAAAGATTTATCAGTAAACTAAAGAGTAACATAAGTAGGTTGAGCCTCTCCAATATTTTTTGTTTAAAGATAGAAAGTGGCATACAGTTTATAGTAGACCACTAAATCACATATGGCTCTCCCACATAATTTTTCACCAATAGTTAAAGGAATGGTAAAACTCCCCGGATCTTTATGGTTTTTCAAGAAGTGTCTTTTGGATTATAACACTATACTTTTTAGTTAATATGATAATTTCAAATTGCCCTAGCTTCCATTTTTTATTTAAAATATCCTTCATAAACTTTGCCTAAGTGGGTATCCATTCTAAAGCTTTAAAGAAGGATATATTAATAGTTAATTTTTAAAGTACTTCTAAGAATTTTGGAATTATTTGTCAAGATTTTGTTTGATTAACCTCTAAGGAAACGGTGGTTGTGTCATCTCTACAACATTCCTAATTAATTTTTCAAGTTCTTTGATAGAGTTAGGTTGTCCAGTTGAAGAATTATTTTCTACTTATTCTTCTTCTCCATCATTCTTTTATGGTAGATCTTTATCTTTGTAAGGGTCTCCCAAATCTCTTACACTTCTAAGTTAGATATTATAATAATGTTCCTCCAATTTTTGATAATTAATCAACCTAGTAGGATACCCTATTTAATCCTTATTTTTTCTAAGAGCTGTAAAATAATTAAGCAATTAATTCTTAATTATTTAACAATATTTTTCAAGGGTTTCATCGAATTCTCGTAATGTTGGAGTTACTCAAAATATGTGTGATAAAGCGATGGCACTACTTAATGTGGCATTTTTGCACTTAAAATATTATAATCTCTTTTGACATTATCATACCCAAATATCTTGGTTTTAACTTCTAAGTTATCTAATTTCTTAGAAATTACTGCAACTTATGCAGTCACAATTGCTAAAGAATCATACTCATAAATTCTTTATATTCTCTTAGGATTAAACATATGAATATGCCACTTAAAATTATTAGTAATGATTTCCTCTGTTAAATCATATTCTTCCTCAAATGGATTACAAATAAATTGTTATACAAATGCAGAGTCTATGATTACTCTAATAGTTTTGACTAATCCATTATAAAATGTTTAAATAACCAAACAATTAGATAAGGCGTGGTGAGGGCATTTTTAAGTATTTTCTTAAATCTTTATCAACTCTCATAAATTGATTTCCTTTAAACTGAGTAAACAAAGTGATATTAATTTTAAGTTTGGTAGTCTTCGAATGTGTGAAATATTTAGCAAGAAACTTATGAGTTAACTCGTTCTAAGTGGTTATAGAGCCTAGGGGTAAAAAATTTAACCACATCTTATCTTGACATTTTAGAGAAAATGAACATAATCTAAATCTAATAATAATATCACGGACACCATTATTATTAAATATTGCCCATTTTTTAAGAAACTGACTATGTGTAAACGTGGATCATGAATAGGTATTTCTGTCAAACTAAGAATTTTGAACCATTTGAATTATGACTGGTTTTAATTCAAAATTACTAACTTGGATCATAGGTTAATTAATTCTTTTATGAATTTAATCTATTAAAGGGTTATCATAATCCCTAAGAGGTCTAGAATGATCTTAATCTAATATAGATTCATCAATATTCATTATCTTTTTGGGGTTTTTAAATAATTAAAAGGAATCTTTCTATTTCATATTCAAACAATAAAGATTCCTTTTTTATGTCTATAAAGCTTGCAACCATAAATATGCAATAATCAAACAAAATAAAAGATATAATTAGATCTAACTTTGTAATTAGTTCAACAATATAGTCAAAAATGTAAAAACCAAAATACTTTTTTGGCAGTGGTGCCAAAAAATTGATGGGGGACTATGGAGTAAAATTTTAAATTGAATAAAAATTTAGCACTCTATAACCCAAAAAATATGCTTAGGTTTTATTTGATATAAAAAACAATAAAATCTTACTTAATATGTGTAAGTATACATGATGATATGAGTAATAAAGTGATAAAGAAGAGTGTCAAACCTACAAGAAACTATGCTTACTTACAGTAAACTACTTCTATTTACTCTAATTGTAATAATTATAATACTAAAATAAAAATGATACTTTTTAATATTATATTACTAAATAAAAAAGTAAAAATATTTGATTCAATATTTAATAAAAGTATTTAGAATTGATGAGGCTAAATTGTATATCTTTCTTAATGAAACTCTTAATTATAGATGTTATTCAGAGCATAGGTCTACCTATATTTATGTCGAGCTTGTGTGGGTGAAAAAAGATATCTTCTGACCTCCTATAATTACAGTATCTCCTAAAAGCCTTGAATACTTACATCGTGTCTAGGTATGCAAATATTCTATCTCAATATTGCTAGTTGTTTTTGTGAAGTTCCCTTAGGCCTATATATCACTCTATATTTTAACTACACATATGACCACTATATATATTAAATAAAGAATGAGATAATATTAGATATATTATTTATCATTTAAAAAATAAAAGACTTCATAAGTGTTTAATATATATACTTTACATTAAAAAATAAGAGAATTAGCAAGAAAGAATAAATGACAAGCAAACTCTTTTTCATTAAACTCATAGAAGAATAAAATATAAGAGAGTTATATCAACAGAAATGATTAAATTATCACCTCTATATTCCCTCACCCTTAGCTTGTAGAGTTGCTTCATGAAATATATGCTAACACTCCAAATGATTGTATCTTAAACTTCTCTAGCCTCTATTAGATTTTACTTTAAGAGGGTATTAGAGAAGTACTAAAAAAGAAGTATCAAAATTACACATATGGTTCAACTCTCTTATAAATATTAAATCATAACTATTTATAGGATAACACAAAAAGATATATGGCATTGTGGTGCTTGAAAGAGTGGTATTATGGGGCCCTTAAAGTGGCTAAGTTCCTTATCATTAAACCTTTTACCATCAAAGTGCTTGCTGATTTAGACCGATTATTTTGTGAACAGCCGCTTCTTTTTACTAAAAGAATATGACCCTTGGAAGTTACAACTACAACGTTAAGACGCTAATGATATTTGAGCACTATGGTACCTGAGTGACAAAAATGATGCTAAGGCATGAGAAATTATGGCACCTTGACATTTGAAAATAGAAAATCTGGCACTGCCAAGTTGACTTTTTGATGCCATAGTGCTGGTAATGCTACATCGCTGGTTGTGTTGTCTCAATATCCCTTGCAAATAGAGAACTCAGTGTTGTAATGTCGAAATTGGGGCACTTCAATGATATTGAAGGCAACACAATAATGTTATTTTGTTAGATTCCATAGTGCTATAAGCTCCTTAGAATTTTTTAACACAAAAAATGCTACATAATTTACACTTATTACTAATTGTGATCCCTAGAAAAGGAATTCTTTTCAAGTTGAACTCATAATTAGAGAACTTAGCATATGGCTAATAATGCCTCAATATCTTCGAAATATCCCATAAATGCATATCATAAGCTTCCATAGAAGCAGAATAAATAAGAATATCATCTATAAAGACGATTACAAATTGATCCATATATATTCTAAATACCCACTTCATTAAATCTTACAAAATTACCAGAGCATTAGTCACCTCATGGTGAATGACGAAGAACTTATAGTTTATGTATCAAGTACTGATAGTACTACTCGCCACATCTAATTCTCTCACCTTCACTTGATAATTTTACGATCTTAGATTAATCTTAGAGAACAATAAGCATCCTAGGAGTAGATCAAAAAATTTTCTATCTTCGACAAAGGATACTTATTTTTATTGAAGACCTTGTTTAATTCCTTATAATAATACACATACACATTATACCATCCTTTTTTTCATAAATTAAATATGCACTCCCCACATATAAACACTTGGATAGAAAAATCACATGTCAACTAAGTGTCGAAGCTATACTTTTATTCCTGAAGCTACTTAGGTGCCATTTTATAATGAGCCTTAGATATCAAAATTGTACCTAGAAATAATGAAGTGCAGAGCTCTATGCCTATACTTGAGGTAAACTCACTAACTCCATGGTAAAGATATCAATGAACTCCCAAACTATCTGAACATTAGAAAGATAACAAGATTCTACACTACTATCCTAAACAAATATCTAAATTACAACACAACCTTTCTTTCACAACTTATCTACTTGCACAATAAAGATCATACAAGAAAAAAATACTACTAATGAAAGTGATACCACTCACTACCTAGAAATAGATTAACTATTTTTTTTAAATAATCAATCTAATCCTCACACTAGATCAACTAATCCATATCCAAAATAACATCAAAATTAAATATAAGCAAAAGAATTATACTATACCTCTACTTCCTATCAGAGTTTTCTATGTCACAAAATCATATCATACTGGCCATTATACCATCTCAAGTTGGCAAAGTAATGGACAAAGAAAAAGGTAGTAATACAAAAGTACATTAAATCAAAATAGTGTTAAAAAATAAAGTAGGTAATTTGTATGAAAAATTATAGCTAGGCTATTTATATCTTTTCATGATCACATAAGATATGATAATAACAAATTAATTATTGCTATAAAATAACTAAGTAATTAAAATGATAAGAAATCCATCAAAATAATAACTCAATCTTATGTTTAAAGTTAGACTCATTTGCTAGTTTATATGCTGACTTAAGATTCTAAAATACAAATGCATCCTAATCAATATAAAAAGTTAGATGATTTAGTGAAGAGGGAACTCCAATATTCATTCAACTAACAATGAAATTTATATAATGAGACAATGTAGCAAGGTTGCTTAAAGTATTTGGAGGAAACAAAACACTTAAAAAATACAATTGAATATATAAAGTTTTATTAAGAAATAATAGCTTGCTAAAGTAATGGTTTCTTAGTTGATATGGGTCCACTATTGAGAAATGAGGATTATCCAACAAGATATGTGTACTAAAATAAGAAAGGCACTCAAATGGGATTTGGTTCATTTATAGTGTGAAGGAATGATCCTAAGCAAAGTATGGTATACATGAGAAGAGATGGAGTATACAAGTAGATATGGCCCACTCAAATAAACAACTAAGTGAGCATAAGAATGTCTAAGGAGAATGAAAATCTAGATAAAAATGATTCATCTTGATATGAGAATTTGATTTTCAGACACATAAGTTTATTCACAAGGAATGTCTATGTACTTCATAAATGTGCTTATCTAGGAAGGACAAAGATGATCCTAAGGGAGGTTGTCCCTCCAAACAAGACATGACATTAGTAAAAGCATTTTTACTTGAACATTAGTGTGCCCAAGAAATTTTGATATGACTTAATCCCCTAGTCATAATGAAAAGAAGAATTTCTAAGCAATGGGTTGTTCCTGCCAGTGGTAGAATGATGATATGAGAGTAGTCAATAATGACCATATGATGTATTAAAGAAAATATGAAAGCCAATGTCATGATAGAAACTCTAAGCTTCTATAAGGCTTATATGAGACTTACATTATACATATGAATGTCTTGGTTTATCCTATAAGACATGAGCTATGATGAGAATGCTCTAGTGTCATATATAAGACTTATTTTAAGGAGATTAAGTCATTACTGGTTTCCTTAGAGAAGTTGAATAGACTTAGTGAAGTTTAAGTCATGATCCTAATACTCAAGTATGTTGATATAGGGGTGTCAATTCGGGTCAACCCGTCGGGTTCGGGTCGAACCCGACCCGATTCGGATCTAAACGGGTCAACCCGAACCCGACCCGTTTTTGCAAACGGGTCAGACATTTCAACCCGGACCCGACCCGGCCGGGTTGGCGGGTTGACCCGACCCGACCCGCGAGCGAGGCGCCGAGGCGGAGCGGGTTCGCGTCTTCGCGAGCGAGGCGGAGTGGGTTCGCGTCTTCGCAAGCGAGGCGGAGCGGGTTCGCCGTTCGCTTCTTCGCGAGCACCGAGCGACGGACGGACGGAGCCGCGGAGGGCGAGCCAGCGAGACGGGATCGCGAATCCGAATCGCGATCAAGGGCTGAGCGGCGGAGCCGCGGAGCGCGAGCGGGTTCGCGTCTTTGCGATCGACTGAGCGAGGGCAGGATCGCGAATCCGAATCGCGATCGAGGGCGGAGGGCGACCCGCGACTGGGCGAGTAGGGCAAAAACCGGGTTAAACGGGTTGACCCGCGGGTTGTCGGGTCAACCCGGACCCGACCCGTTTTTCAAACGGGTCAAAATTTTGAACCCGAACCCGACCCGTTTAACAAACGGGTTGACCCGAACCCGGATTTTTCGGGTCGGGTTCGGGTCGGGTTTTCGGGTCGGGTCAGAAATTGACACCCCTATGTTGATATACAAAGTTTGCATTAATAAAATGACCATCACAAAGTTATATCAAGCATAATGTATACTTAGTTTTTCATTAAATTGATTCAAAAGCTAGCTTGAGTTCATTTAGTGAATATTAAAGTTGTTTGGGTTTTAGTACTTTAAATACACATAATGGATGTTAATTCAATTAGATGAAAAGTATGCTAGTTTAATCAAATGGTCTTAGCCTTGGGCAAATGTCTAATAATATACAAGGAGATCAAATAATGCATAACAAAGATATCCACCAGGTCCTATGTCTATGTATAAAAAAAGTTTCAGACCATTCAATCAAATATTAAATGACTCAAATTTCATGTGTAGCCGAGGATAATTATTGACCTATGACAAGAAGTTTCCATAGGAAACACCTAAGGAATGGGTGAAAAAGTAAAAACAAGTCCTGTGCAAGTGTGTGCAATATTTTATTACATAAAAAAGGATTTGAAAAGAATATAAATCATACATTGGTTAGGGCTAATACTAGATGTATCGAGTACAAAATGTGTGTTGTACATTTTATGAGTAAAGGGTCTTACTTGAAGTTGGGAAGAATGATGTGATCATGTCTCGTAGATGTATAAGTTCTTTTGCAAATAATGCATAAAGAGAGCAAGCATTAGTATTATGATATAAGCAAAGTTCCAAATAACATAAACATTGATGTGGTACTCAATACATAGATGCCCATCAAATTTGCAAAGTAATCATCAAGAAAATTAATGCATGAAAAGCATTCAATCCAACATATATGATGTAGAATTTTAAAAGAAATCATTCTAGAAAATCCATCATGCAAATTGAGATGTTTAAACTAACACGCTTGAAACCATAAATCAACATGTGATGATTTTGATTCTCAAAATCCGTATGCTAACACACTTATAAATAATTTCTTTAAAGTCTATAATCATAATAGCGACTTCATAATTTGGATGTAATAAAACAATCAAAAATATGAATTTAATCACAGTAGTATAACACATATGAACTCTAGCCTGACATAAAATAAAACATTAAATTTAGAAAGTGGATATATATTAGATGATGTAAAAGAAGATATGTTTTGAACGAAAGAAGATATATTAGGCTTGCCTGTATTGGTTGTACAAAACAGGGTTGGAATGCTCCAACAAAAATTAGAGATTAAACGCCTTCTCTTCTTTTATTTTATTTTTTTATTCAATGAAAATAACTTCAATGTACTATATTTGAAAATCTATTAGAAATTGTTATAGCCTCTGCCATAATATTTTGACTCACATGACTTTGATCAAATATAGAGCCATGTACATATACTTCACTAGATTTTCATATAAACAATTTATTGAATAAAATAGGTTTGGCCAAGGCCTTAGATTTAAACTTAGGCTTCGTTTCTAATGGCTTTCATATTATTTCTTAAAATAATTTTATAGTACAAAAATTTAAAAAATATGTATTGAAAAGCTGTTTTTAAAATCAGTAAAATATCATTCCAAATGAAACCTTAATTTAAAACTAATTCATGGCTTAAATCTTGGATACAAAAACGAGCTTTTACCGGTTACAAATTTTTAAGAGCATTGCCTAAGACCATTGCTTCTTTATACCATTATTTTTTTCCTATTTTTCAGAAATTTTTATACAAAAAAATTAGCTTTCCAAAGCACCTAAAAAGCCATCTAAAAAGAGGCCAAAAAAATATTACATTTGTTGCGTGTTAGAAAATAGGCGGCGGTAGAGTTTGTAAATTTGCGTCCGAGCGTTGCACGTAAGTTTAACACACAAACTGAAAGAAAGAGTGAACACCAAGAGTTTTTACGTGGAAAACCCAAAAATGGGAAAAACCACGGGGCCTCGCCCAGTTGCAAATTTCCACTAGTGTTTTCGTAGATTACAAATGGCGGATTTCTTCCCACAAGTCGGGATAATCCAAATACAACTTGTCTCTTCCACGAAATTCACAAGATCCTGCGAATTCCCTGTGTTTTCTGAAAATCCGGCAGAGTTCCGGCGTCTTCAGGCGGCAGGAAAAACTCCGGCGGCGGTGGTCGAGGAGGTGAGGAATCTCCTATTCCCCTTTCTCCTTCTCCTTCTCTTCTTCTTCTCTCTCTTCCCTTGAGCCCCCTTGGTGTTGAATGAGGGCTCTATTTATAGTTTTTCTGGAGTGGCATAGCCCGTAAATAGGCGCGAGATCAAGGGCAAACAGAGAGTGGTTTGAATGGACGGCCGATATCGAATCCTTTGATCATGCACCGTTCGTTGGACATTTGATGGCCTTAATGATGTCGGAATTCGATGATCTTGGGCTCGTTGGATTCGTCTCGTCGAGCCCTTCGATTCGAGTATAAGCTCGTCAAAATCGGAGACCGTTTGGTAACTCAAATTGCGGTTCGAACCTTCCAAAAGCGCTTTGAACCCTTGATTCGGACTCATTTGGGCTCGGATTGGGTTGATCTTGGTTTCGTTGGGTTCGTATTTCCGAGACGCTCAGTTTGACTGTAAGCTCGCTGAAATCGGAGTTCATATGCTCTTGAAATTAATTTTTGAAGTTTCCGAACTGATTTTGTCTCGAGATTCGTGCCCAATCAAGATAATTTTGAGATGATGTATCAACATTCAATCATATGCAAACTATCAATTTAATCGAAGTGATACACAAAAGATTTTAGAGCTCGTATATATAAAAAATAAATTAAAATATTAGTTAGAAAAAATTATCGTATTCCATTTGTTTTAAGGAGAATGATCAGACATAAAGGAATAAATTTAATGTTACTGTATTTTTCCGCCAGCGATAGGAACAACCCTTTTCTTATAAATTATTCTTTTCCATTAATTATAAGAGAAGAAGGCAATGACGGCAAGCGGGAGACCGGTGAATAGATCTGGGAACGATCATGGGTGAATATTTAGCTAGCTCATGGATGGTGTAGATGGGGGAAAATTATTACGTCCGATGTCCGCATTCATTCGGACACAAATTAAGATGCGCCGGGCATAGTAATTCGCCGTAGATGTGACAATGCTTTGAAGAAAAGAAGGGAGGTCACCCCCTACTCCCAGGAGACGAAGGCTCATGCAAGGATGACGACACCCTTGGTTCAGATGTGGTTAGGGTGGCAGTAGGCATCGCAGAAGTCAGCTTTTAGGGCATCTCCAACCGAAAAATTCATTTTTCACTCCAGTAAACAGCAATATATAAAAATGCAGTAACTTGTCTAGCTCCAACCGAATTCCATTTTCTAAAAGAAAAAAAATATTCCTAGTATATTCTTCCTCATACTTCATTTTATATAATTTTTAAATTAAAAATCTGACGTTAATATTGACGTCGCATTGTTCACTTGCGATGAAATAGCATCAAAATTCCGACTCGATTGGATCTACAAAAGAACGGTAAATAATTGTTTGGGATTCTATTAAAGATGCCCTTAGTCGGATGCAGACATTTTAAGCGAGAGGCGAAAGAGGAAGATCTATGGGTGGCGGTGAACAGATTTATTATTGGGGTCCGACATGAGCCGATTGCATGGAGGATATGTGAGCTGGGGAGACGGAGGGGCCGCGACGATGGTGTCTAGGCATGTCTGTGCGTGAAAAATGGAGGTGAACTCCTCGGCTGTCGTGGAAAAAAGGCTGTCGTTTTATGTTCAGTCGCATCACTGGACAAAAATCTTTTTTTTTTTTGGGAAAATAAAAAAAATCTACTTTCAAGTTTCAATACCCAAAAAAATAAGTGAGATTTCTTGGAGAATTAGCCAAAAGCATTAATAGATTTTCTCTTTAGCTAATTACTATTAGCTGGTTAAGAAAGAGAAATAAGTGAAAGCTGCAACTATTTATTTTCTTAGACGTGATTTGATCAGCTTTAATTTAGATAAGATAATAGATATAAACATAAGTTTTAACTAATTGGCGGGGAAGGCATTAGTGTTGACCTCATTATTTGAGGTCAATTTCCCCAAATCCAACTCTAACACCTAGGTCTTCGTAGCCTAGTGTAGACGTCGCCCATAGGATTTCCCATAGGTGGACGCCCACTGACGTAGCATCGACTCGAGCCTATCACTCAATTTGAATCAGAATCGATTCAATCAAATTTTAATTCAACTCCAAACGAACTCAAATCAAATCCAATTTATGATTCATCAATGTCAATCGTCCCATTTAATTTGATCTAATTTATTTTCGATCAAATTGATACATTATTGGGCTCAAATCAATTCACCAATTGAATCAAAATCAAATCAAATTAACTCAAAATTGGATTCGATTTCAATGTCTCCGATTAACCCGTTTTGATTCGTCACAAGTATATATATAATAATAATTGATACGTCGTCACAAATTATCTTAATCAAGCACGAATCTCGATGCAAAATCAAGTTTGGAAACTTCAAAAATTAATTCGGAGACCATCCGAACTCCGATTTCAGCAAATTTATAGTCGAACCGAGCGTCTCAGGAATACAAACCCGACGACACCAAGATCAACCCAATCCGAGCCCAAATGAGTCCAAATCAAGGGCTCTAAGCGCTGTCTGAAGGTTCAAACCGCAAATTGAGTTACCAAACGGTCTCCGATTTTAACGAGCTTATACTCGAATCGAACGGCTCGACGAGACGAATCCAATGAGCCCAAGATCACCAAATTCCGAAATCATTAAGGCCTTCAAATGTCCAAGGAACGGTTCACGGTCAAAGAGTTCAGCAACTACCCAGCCCCACACGATCCCTCTCACTCTCTCATTTTTGGAAAACCGAACCCAAAACTCCCACTACCTCTCATTTTTGCATGTACAGAAAACCTCTCATATAGAATCGTCCCCTTTGCAGTTCATATAACCTCTCCATTTTCACGTGAAATACTTCCTGCTCATTGCTTCTACTGCAATTCGCACGAGTCCTCTCCTCCTCAGCAGTTCGCAAAACCCCCAAGTCCTGGTTACTCTCTGCAGTTCGCATAATCTCTTCCTCCCGCTTGGTCTTTATCTCCATTTTCGCGTGAGAAACCCCCAAGTCGTCGCTCGTCTCCTTCCAGTTCACACAACACAAATCTCACAGAAAATCCAATCTCCCAATCCCTTCTCTCTCTCTCGCGTGAGAAACCCAGGCGGACGAACCCCATTCGCACAGACCGAACTCCTCCACTCTGACGTCGCTGCAGTTCACGAAATTCAGTTTCCTCTCTATTTCTCTCAGCTCGTCTCCTCACAGCCCCGTCGCCTCCCTCTCTACAGTTCTGAAATCCCATTTGTTCTGCTCTAAGGAAACAGATTCGAGCATTCTTTCCTCAAGTAAGTTCAAGTATATTACTCCTTAGTTCTTCCTCCTTAATCTATTCTATCTTTTTCTAATTTATTGTTTAATTCTATGATACGAGTCAAGAGAAAACTTTGTTTGAAGAAGATTTTTGTTTCTTGAAATCATATTCATTTATTTCTTTCTCATAGAGTTTAAAAGAAATTTGAGTGTGAATTTTGTTAGAGAATATAAATGATGAGTTTTGCTTTCTAAGTTGTGAATATGCTAGATTTGTCTTGGAAAGTCAAGGGCCGAAACTCATTCCTTTGTAAAAATGGTGTATGCATAATATGGGACGCTATCCACATTTATTACTTAAATGAAGTTTTGATTTTTTTTTTTTTTTTTTCATTATTTATTAAAGTTCTGTTTGAACTTGTTTTCTTAATATCATCATATGAAATCCATTTGTGATACAAGGATAAACAAAAATCCATAGACACACACACACACACACATGTATAGGCATTATATCAAAATCACATAAATTAATCCCAACAACTACACGTGTCATATGCAATTCATAACCCTTACATTTATTGATGGTTTTATTAATTTAGTTTCTTAATAATGTGTAGATTTAATTCTAATTGTAAGTCTCTTGTAAAGTATTTTGGAAAAATGAGTTAGAAAGTATTCATAGATTTTATGCGAGGTTGTGTTATGTTTAATTTTGAAAGATGAAATGTATGTATTTTGGAGAAGTTAAGAAAATGTGGAAAAGTATAATATGATATTTTTAAGAGGATGAAGTGGATGAATCTTGTAGTGTGTATTTGTGTTGAAAAGTATATAAAGTGTATATTGAAAAGAAAGTGTATGGAGTTTGGAAGATGGAAAGTATTTGTTTTGAAATATGGAGTATGTGAATTTGTAATAGTGAAATGTATAAAAGTGTTTTGGAAAGGAAAAGTTTAGTGTGTGCTCTTTGAATGGTAAAATGAAACTTGATCGTTGGAGAATGAAAAATGTTCATTTTGAAAAGGTAAAATGTGTAAGTGTGAGAGTGCTTAAATATGGAAATGTGGTTGAATTTGTGTATGTTTTGAGAGAGGAAATTGTGGAGATTTGAAGGGTAAACTGTGTTGGTTTTGAAAAGTAAATTTTGAGTTTTTGGAGAATGAAAGATATATGTTTAAAAGATAAAATGTGAGAAATGAAAAATAAATGTTAGATTGTAAGAAATAAAATGTGTATATTTCAAATTGTATTTTAAAGTATGTGTTTGTTAAAGGTTGAATTGTCATAAGAAATGAGGTGTAAGTGTGTTGAATGGTGTTTTAAATGTGTAGTTATTGAAAGTTGAAGTATTTTAAGAGGTGAAAGGTGTGAGTGTTCGAAAGTGAGTTAGTTGGATTTTAACTAGAAAATGAAAGTAAAAATGTTAGAAATTAAGTCTTCTTTCTCTCTCTACCCCTCTTCTATCTCCTTTTTTTTTTTATTCCCATTCTCTTATGCCTCGAGATAAATTTAAAAAAAAAAAGTATAAAGTATGCTTTCAAAAAGGAAAGTTCAAAAGACAAGCAACAAGATCGGTGTTCAAGCCCGAAGAAAGGTACGTCTTTATTTTCAATAAATTTCAATTATTTTATTGTTTATTATTAAACATGCTCTAATTCCCTATTTTTCCTGTTTATTTGCATAAACTGCGAGGAATGGTACCGGTCGAGGGAACAAATGTACAAGGAACCAATGACGTCAGTCACCTCTATCCAGCCGGGTAAAGGTGCTACGGGCGGAACCACCGGGTCGTAGCCCCCGGTGACTGTGAGTATTTCTAAACTTAGAAAACCTTTAGGGACCCCTTGATGTGGTTTGCGTAAATCCTTCCCTTTTAGGTTCCTGTAGTAACTTCAATTTTATTAGGTTTATTTTTATTTGCTTTTAGATCCCTAAACCCCTTTACATGTACGAAATGTCCTAAGGTTAGTAATAACAAATATTTTTATCCCATATAACAGTAGTGACACTTAAGGACAAAAATTAAGGACCGGTCTTAGAAAACTTAGATTTAGGATGCATGTACACTTTAGGGTAGAAACATATAACATAGAAAACTTAGTGACATTTATTATTATTATTATTATTTTATTTTATTTTTATTTATTTATTTAACAAATTAAATTTAATTAACTAAAAATTTTTCTTTTAAATAATAATTGATTTAGGACATATCAAAACCACATAACCTATTGCACACACTTAGATTTGTTTGCTAGGACAACCAATCCTAGTTTTAGGTTAAGCCGGTGTTTATTTCCTTACTGCACTGTGACGGGCTTTTTCTCGAGTTTTATTGCATGCTGGTTGTAAAGTGTCGGTGTGTTTGTTTACTTTTACTGCATTCTGCGATGTGATTCGATTGACGATTAGATTACCCATAGGTTAGGAGCGATCTGATTGTTAACAGAATTTTCTGCAGGTGGTCACACTCATGTAGGGCAGTAAAGGGGGCTAACTAATTAATAATTATATATATGTGCTACAGGTGCTTCAGCTGCTTAGCCCCCAAATAAGAAAGAGTGTGGCCAAGTGTGACTGAGTGATTTAATTTAAATGCTTATATATAATTGCTTGGGATGATTTTTACTTAGGATAACCCTGCAGGTGCTCTAGATTTTCTTTTTCTTTCTGTGATGTAAATGTGAATGTAAATGTAATATATTAAAAGTCAAGATATGTGAAAGTGATTTTGAAAGTGGGATATCACATCCAATTTGGAATCCAAAGAAAAGAGAATATACCTTAAAAGATTATTCTCTTTTATTTGGAAAGCCAAATTAGAATGATTTTAATATCCAAATAGAAAAGAAAATACCCCTTATAGGGATGAGTTTCTTTTCATTTGGATATCCAGAACCCGACGTATCTAAGAAGTTCGTGGAAGAAGAAAAGACATAACGAGAAGATTGAAGAAAGAAGATGAAGAAATGAAGATTCAAAGAACAGTATATCCCATTTCAAAAATCACTTGCGTCATTCTAAGGATTAGAATCCGGGTTTGTTGTCAGTGGTGCCCGGCCACTTTACTTTTCTGCAAATTCTGGGTGTAATATGGACATTGGACATTGGACATTATATTTGGATTATTAAAATTGATTGTTGTTGACCTCATTTTTGTATGAGGTCACTAAAACCCTTCCAGAATCCAGATCCAATCCTAGATCCTAGGATCCACTCTAGACTTTAAGATCCTTTCCTAGAGTCAGACCTTAGGATCCACTCTAGACTTTAGGATCCTTCCTAAAGCCAGCCCTTAGGGCCTATTCTAGACCTTAGGATCCTTCCTAAAGCCAGACCTTAGGGCCTATTCTAGACCTTAGGATCCTTCTAGAGCCAAAACCTTAGGGCCTACTCTAGAGCTTAGGATTCTTCCATATCCAAATCCTAGAACTCCTCTAGATCCTAGGATCAATCCAGACTTCAAATCAATCCCATCCCTTTGATCCATTCTAACCTCAAATTAATCCCATACCTTTGATCAACTTTAACATCAAATCAATTCCTACTTTTGATCAATTCAAATCTCAAACTTCATTCAATCCAAATTCTAATTAATCTAAGCTTCAACCACATCCAAACCTTGATCCAATCTACTTGACAATTCAAACTTCAACTTTGACTTTGAGCCTACCCTTGATCTAACTTTGACCCTATCCATTCATTAACAATCACCACATGATTGTTAATGATTTGAATACTTCAATATTAATCTTTCAAACTTAAAATCCATTCCAAATCCAGAAATCCAAACCCAAATCCTAAGCCTTAAGGCCCTGTCCTAAAGACCTTTTTCATTGAATTTTCAAATACTTTGAAACCCAGTTTAATGACCTCTGATTCAGAGTCTACCACTTGCAAAGTGATAGGACATGTCTCTAGAGGTTACCCCTCAAATTTGAGCCCATTCTGAGGTCTCTAACCTCATAATCTAAATCAAAATCCATAGGCTGTAAAACCTTCAAATATTTACAGCCTATGCCACTGGACCTTTGGCCTTGAAGATTCTGACCCTAGAACCTTCACCAAAGCCTCTAATCAATTCCAGACCATTAATCTGGACATGTTGATTAATAAACTGAAACTTTCTGGACTCATTTCAGCCCCTAGTGGTCATGAGCCCAAAATGACCAAAATACCCCCGTGGGGCTCAAGTATTGATTTCCAACCAAATGAGCTCCAAATTGAATCCAACCACCTCCAGCAAGTTTCAATTATTATTTCAAATTTATTGAACCCATTCCCGGCTCCTAGGTCAACCTAGTTAACCAAGTCAACATGGTTGACCTAAGAGGACCCTTAAGGGTTCAAATAGGGGTTTTGACCCAATTGACCTCTCTAGACTTGGAGACCACCTCCAATGACTTCCAAACATCATCTCAAATTTATCCAGCCCAAGCTCACCCATTGGGTCAACTTAGTTGACCTAGTCAACATGGTTTGACCCAATGAACCCTTAAGAGTTCAAATGAACCATTTTGACTCATTTAACTATATCAACATCTTCGAACCCTTGAAATCATTCCATTCAATACCTTGAATATTTCTAAACCTATTTAGAGTCCAACCTAACTTGAGTTGACCAAGTCAACCCTCAATTCTTGGTCAAATCTTGATGGCATTTGCCCCTATTTCTCCTAGCTTTGACTTTTGACTTTTTACCCTTAACCAAATCATCCCAAATAACCCTTTACCTCCCCAAGTGCCACATCATCAATTTCTACTTGGTTGACTGGTCAAACCAAGTCAATAGAGCCTTAAACCCTTCTTTTAAATGGTCAAACCTTCCTTTTTAATCTCAAACTCATTTTCCCTAAGCTTGGAAGCTCTCCCATTGGCTGCTACTGCTCTCTCCATGCCACATCAGCAGTCATTGACCAGTTGACTGGTCGAGACAGTCAAAACCCTTTAAAAAAAAATCTCTTTTCATGGTCAAAGCCATACTAAACCCCTTTCCCTTCCTATATCACACGCCTAACCTCATCTTTTTAGCTTTATTCCTTTAATTAACCCCTGCTTAAGCTGCTCTAACTGCCTGGTTTAGCCATAAGAAGCAATGTCCCCCTCCACTCATCCCAAGTCCACCCAATGGGAATGAGGCGTGTCCAGCCTTTGGGACAGCCTTCCAGCTTTCCCAGGGACAGGTGGCATCATCTGGAGAGCCTAGGAGTCGATCCCAGCCATCCAATCCAGCCCAGGCCGTTTGAATAGGGGAAAAGGTGACTTTTGAGAGTATTGGATCAAGGCACTCTCTCTCACTAACCCTAGCCTCCCAGATCGAACTCTCAGTTCGTTTTGAATCTCCAGAGCTTCCTCTACCTCCCCACTACAAAATCCAAGTGGTTGCACGTCACCGGCGGCGAGTTCTCCGGCGAACCCACCACCTAGACCGTTCCAAGCCTATAGCAGCCGATCCAGACGCGTTCGAGCTTGGATTTTCGCTGGGAATCTTCACTTGGACAATCTACAAGCTCATCAATCCAGAAATTTTGAAGATCTAACGGTATAGCTCCCTAAAACCCTAGATCTAGTTCACATTAGTTAGATCTAAATAGCCTTATGTTTTTAGGGTTTTAGTTAAAACTAACTATTCCCCATGATTTCTGTTCATGTCTTGAATCTACATTTAAAATTTCAAGTGAAATGATCGATCCGATCGAGAGAACGTAGCGGAATACGTTTTCTAGGGCGTCACTCACGGTCTCCGGCGAGTGTACGTTTTCTGGACCGTTGATCGTTCGATCAACGGTCCAGATCGAGCCCTTCCGCGGTCTGATCCGACCGCGCATTCGATCCGTCGTTCGATCAGCCGTCCGGCGAGATCAGGGCCGTCCATTCGGAACAGCGGGATCGAATCTCCGCCGTTTGATCCTCTCCTGCTGAGATCAAACCGCGGGATCTGATCTCAGCCGTTGGATCGAACCCGCGGTTAATCCAACGGCTACTACGAGCCGCTGACGTGGTTAAGTGAAAACCGCGTGAAGCGGCCCGCAGCCGACGCGTGTCCCCGCCGCCGCGCGGTTTCGATCCCACGAATCCGAGCGTGCCGCGTGTCTGACCGCCGCCATTTGATTAAGGAAAATGAGTTTTAATTAGTTTTAATTACTGAAACTTGAACAAATCATAGTAAATTACATACAGAACCAAAAAATGAGTATAATATATCAAACTTTTCAGAATTTCATCTAGTTTATTTTAAAAATAAAATCAGTTTATTTTGACTATTATTTTATTAGTAATTTAAGAAATACAGAAAATCTTTTTTATTTTTAATTAAATATATATAAAATATTTTTTTTTGAAATTTAGTATGAATATTCAGGGATATATGGCTGACTTCCAGAAAAATTTTCAAAGCCATCTAAGTAAGTTTTGACATTAATTTGAATTGTATGACAATTTTAATAATTTATTAATATTGAATTAAATATTATAATAATTATTTTATATTTTAAAGAGAAATTGATCTCATATAATTTTAGGGTCAGTGGGGTCTCTCAATCCTTAAACCTTTTTTTTTTTTAGTATTTTCAATCATTCCATCTTAAAATATATATATTTATATGTATATGTATTTATATATTTATGTACATATTTTAAAATTTACTTAAAAAAATTATATATTGCATATATTTAGATCATCAAGAGTTTGAGAGATCTCCTTTGGAATTTTGAATATAGGTTGAATATATGAATGGAATATATGGGGGAGATGATTAATGGATGATTATATTCTAATTATTCATTAATCATAATCTAATTATATTAATGAGATAAAATTGATCTTTGCATGCTTAGGTTGTGCACACACCACTTAGCCTAGGCTCTCCTAGTTTTGAGGACTTGATTGTGTCATTTCATGTGCTTATTCATGCTTTGTTTAAGGGTTAGACAATACATTGATTTGAGCCCATTAAACTTAGTGTCATTAAGGACAATAATTAAGAATTTCTATAGAAAACCTAGAAAAATTTCCATAATTAGGGTTCACTTTCCCTTGAGTTGAAACTTTGAACATTTGAACTTAGTGACACCCTCAACCCCTAGGGAAATTTTCACTGATTTTTGAGATCATTAGGTCCCCTAATTAATTTTCTAAGTCTTAAACCCTTAATTAAGCCTTTAAAACTTCTAAAAAATGTAATAAATCCATTTTAACTCCAAAAATTACATATAAACACTTAAACTGACCAGAATTCAGTCCTTAATCTGTGATAATTGGAAGCCCTTTGATTTGACAGTAGTTTATACCCTAATTTAACTTTAAGTGAAAACCAATATTTAATTAAGATAATTAATTAATAATAATATAAAAATCCAAAAATCTCCCAAACACTTGGGGATCCCTCCTTAGGTTATTTCTGACCTTTGGAGGTGTTTTCAAGAAGTTGGGAACTTGTTTGAAGCAAAATCACAAAAGAGGCCTTCTAATTAAGAATTCCCAAAACTCATTAAAATGCCCAAACTTCAATAATCCATAACTAATTCTAGAAAAATCCAAATTGACCAAACTCACTTGCATTCAACTCATATTGATGTCTAGTATTTATTAAAAATATTAAATTCCAGAAATTTGCAATATTTTAAAAAGTCAACAAATCGGTCAACTTTAAGTCAAAACTAGTTCAAAACTTCAAACCTTTGTAATAAAATGTAGAAAAATCTGATTTCAACGTACTTACCTTCTAACTGATCGTAGTAAGGTCTAGTATTTTAATAAAATACAAACATTCCAGAAGTTGGTCGTAATCAAAATTTCAACTTTTAACCCCTTGACTAAATCATTAAAATATTCAAAAATTCATAAAACTCGTAATCACTCTAAAATTCAGAAAATATTGGTTTAATGTCCAAAACACTTAACAAATCCTTTAAAACGCAACAACCACCCTAAAGTTGAAGTTTATTGGCTGGACTACTCCGGGCTGCGGGGCTAAGTGTCCTAAGGAGGCTGGTTCCTCGAGCCTGGTGGCACAACGCCACGAATGGATTCTAAAGGGTGTCAAACCTTAAAATGGATTAATTTTTTTTAATTATTTAACATTTTAAAAATCTCTAATTCAATTACATTAATTTGGTTTATCGGCTGGACTACTCCGGGCTGCGGGCTAAGTGTCCTAAGGAGGCTGGTTCCTCGAGCCTGGTGGCACAACGCCACGAATCAATTAATGGCGAACTTAAATTAATCAATTTTAAAAATCAGTAATTAACTTATTTTTGTATTAATCCACTTTTTTTAATTCCAACCAATTTAAATAACTTAATCAACCCCGATTGCTACTGGGTAACCCAGGCCTACGAGGCTATTAGCTTAGCCCCAAGGAAGGTGAAATAAACTTCACGGCCTCGGTGTGAAACAAAGGTAGTAATCAATTAACTTTTAAAACACGTTTAATTAAAATTCTTAATTCATTAATACTTAAATTTTAATTTAAATTCCCTTTTAAGCCTTAACAAATCCAGACCTTTAGACAACTTCAATTAATAACCCACTTTAGGATCCACCCCAGCCACACGATCTTTCTCACACACTTTAGATGATGTGCTAGGACAACCAACTCTAGATCTAGGTTAGGCCGGTGTTTACTTTACTGCTGTGTGCCGGATTTTTCGTAGTTTTCACTGCATGTTGTGGATGAAATTGCTTTGCTGTGTCTGTTTACTTTTTTTTTTTTTTTGTACTCTGTGGATGGATTGATGTGTTTGGCGACTAGATTACCCTTAGGTTAGGTACGATCTGGATGTTGACATAGTTTTCTGCAGGTGGCCACGCTCATGCAGGGCAATATAAAAAAGGGGCAAATCAAAAATGCATAAATATTATAAACTCTTTGCACAGGTGCTTCAGCTGCTAAAGCCCCCAAATCATAAAAAGAGCGTGGCCAGTGTGTTTACTTTCTTTTCTGCTCATATATAACTGCTTGGGAATAACTGCTTTATTTATATTAATTGCTTAGGATAACTTTGCAGGTGAGTCTAGATTTTTATTTTGATATCAATGTAATTTGTGTAAGTGTCAAGTGTTGTGAAAGTTCACTTTGAGTTGGGATACATAGACCCAAAGCTTGGATTCCAAAGAGGAAAGGAAACCCCTTTGGGGAACACTCCTTTTCCATTTGGAAATCCAAATTTGGATCATACCTTTTCCTTACCCAAAGAGGAAAGAGTGGCCTTCTCTCTTAAAGGGAAGTGCCCTCTTATCCATTTGGGTAATCTACTACGAAGATTCCAAGAAGCTTGAAGAAAAGGAGTCCAAAGAAGAATGAAATTGAAGATTTGAAGATTTGAAGATTGAGAGTATCCCACTCAAAATAACTTGCGTCGTTACTAGGTTTAGAATCCGGGTTGTTGTCAGTGGTGCCCGGCCACTTTACTTTCTGTAATATTCTGGTTTGTAATAAGCAAGGCAACTTTGCCTATGGACATTTATTAATTAATTTATATTTGATGTGATGATTCGATTGCCTCTAGGATTACTTGTTTTTACTAGTTTTTTGGCGATTGCATGCCGCTCTTTGTTTTCGCCTGGACACGTGAGGCTCGTGAGGGTGTGAAACTTTTCTACTCATAATTTTAAAAGTCTAAAATTTTAGTGAGTCTAAACAACATAGAAAGATAACGAATCTAGGGAATTAGCCGGGGATCGACCCCCGGGGTCGCATGCATATTTTTGCATCACTCTTTCCTTGCTTTAGACCCTTCCCCGCCTGCGGGTAGAGTCCGGATAGTCTGACCTATGAGGACGAGGTGCCGGACCTGGGGAAGTCCAGTCTTCTAAAAAACTATTTTATAAGCCTGTTTTTAAAATTTCAAGCATACTTGATTGAAAGTTGTTAACCAGCATGCATTGCATTAGATACAAATTGAGAGTGTCAAAAATTTTAATTGCATCAGTTTAGCATTTTAGCACCCAACATAAGTTAAAGGGGCCAATTAGGAAAATCTCTAGATGTCGGCCCCGACTCTCCAAAACTTTAATTACAACGTCCCTACCATTCTTTCATAAAAAGACCGGACTCATCTCTTTTAAATCGACTAGGTGGTTAGCTGGCTCCCCAATCCAGGCCGGGGTAAGTCCAGACCTTGCACTGCATTAGTTAGGATCGGACGACTGTGGTCCAATGTCCAAAATAGATTTAGGATCCGGGGCAGATCTTTGATTATAAGACCCCAAATTTCGGGAATATAGTCCCAAATTTCTAATAAAATACTTAACTCTAATTAAAGCTTCATTTCAATCCTAAAACATAAAGCCCAACACTTAGATTAAGTTGGGACACTTCCGGATGGTTCTGGAATCTCAAAGTGTCCCCTACCTCTCATCCTTTGACTCCGTTAATAACTGCTCAATCTTGATCCATTCCATTTTGATTTTCCAATAATTCTATTCACACTTTGATATCACTCCTAGAAATTCTAACAAAATTTTGCCATTATTTTAATCGAGAGTTTTCGTAGGAGACTTTGTCTCCCTACGATGTAATTAACTACGAGGGCTTGCGCTCGTAGGAGATTTGGAACCCCACACACCTGATTTTAAAATTGATTTTAAAATTTCACTAGATTTCTTTGGGAAAAGTTAAAGAATGATCGTCGTCGTTGCATTAGAAGAATTATCGTAGAATGGTGTCATTTCCCTTTGGGGAGATACATCCTTCTTCGATAAGGCTTTGGATGTGAATGCGACGATCATACTTCTTGGATATTGTAATTGGGTACTTAGTTGAACTTTATTTTGTTCCCTCGGGGCCATATGAAGTTCTCTTTAGAACCCGATCATAATATTCAAGATGTGTTTACATAATTCTAAGCCTGAACACCGTTATGAAAGTTTATCTTCGTCCCCCGGGGTGATATATTCTTTCTAACGAGTTGATTCGACCTTAGAATTAGAACTCATCCTTAATCTTAAAATCCCCAAAGAAAACTAATATTTTTCAAAACCTGTTTTCAAAATTCCACCAACAATTGTTTACATTGCTTGTGCAGTAGAATTTTTTTTAGGACTCTTGCATGTCGTATTTTGTTTTAGCCTGGATTCGAATCGGAGAGATTTTTTTTTGTAAGGGTACGCTTAAAATTCTTCTACTTATAATTTTAAATAAAAATTTTTAGGCTCATATAGTAACTCTAACGATCTAAGAAGTAAGCTCGGGACCGCCGAGAGTCAGCATAAACATATTAATACTTTCTCTTCCTTGTTAGGCACCTCCCCGCCTGCGGGTTCTGGCAGACCACTTGACCTATGAGGGTGCAGTTCTGTCAAGGGGAAGTTGTGCAATCTCTAGGAAAAAACCTATTTTCTAAGCCTAATTTTTAAAAACTGCTTCATATTCATTTTATGCATTCGAGTCAATTAGCATGCATTGCATTAGATACAAATTAAAAAAGAGTCTAAAATGTTAATTGCGTTATTTCTAGGCATAACTCACCCTACATAAGTTAAGGGGCCAATTAGGAATTGTCTTAGATGTCGGCCCCTAAATCCTTAAAACTTAAGCAACATCCCTACCCATCTTTCATAAGAGACTTGACACATTGTTTTAAAGCGCCTAGGTGGTTAGCTGGCTCCCCAATCCAGGCCGGGGTAAGTCCAGATTTGCACTTCATTAGTTAGGTTCGGGTCACTATTTTATAGTACCCAAATTAGATTTAGGTTCTGAGGCAGATTTTTTTTAGATCTTAAGTCCTCACCCTCCGGGAATATAATCCCAAATTTCTAATAAAATGTCAACTTAAACATAAAATTTTCTCTTAAAATGTAAAGCCCAACATAGGATAAACTGAGGTTGCCTCTGAGCTTCTCAGAATCTGGCTCCTCCTACTTTTTCTCCTTTGACTCGCTAATAAATGTTCAACATTGAGCTTTCTCCTTGAAAAATCCTTACTTCTGTTCCTTGTCTTCTACTTTGTAATCAAAAGGGTATGTAATCACTGCTTTAATCGAGAGTTTTCTTAGGAGCATTCCTCCTAAGATGTAATTAACTATAGGAGCTTGCTTTTATAGGGATTTGAGAACCCCAGACTAAAATAAACCTTGTTTTATTCGTATAAAACAAGGGAAGAATCTTTGGGAACGTAGATATTTTTAAAACCTCATTTCTAATTTTGAATAGACTTGTAGAATGTTATTATTATCTTTTCAGATAATATGATATTATACTTGTTATATTCAATTTTAAAAATGATGAATTTTATAAAACTCATTCTCGCTTTTGGATATCTTAAAGAATGTTATGTTCATCTTTTAAGATGATATAATATTCTTCTTGCCATATCTAAATAAAAGAATGAATAAACTTTTTCAAAAAAAAAAAACGTCTTTCTATTTTTAAACATATTCTATAGGATTTCATATTCATCTTTTAAGATGATATGTTATTCTTTGAACTATGTTTGATTATAGAAATATCAATTTTCAAAACCCTATTTTGATATTGAATCCATTGTAGAATACTGTATCAATCTCTCGAGACTGTACTTTATTCTCAATGCAGTATTCGATTACAAAATAGGAGAAACAAAAATCTGCATGGTGAGACACAATTTTTCCCACCAAGGTTTTTCTGGCGACTCCGCTGGGGATCAGTCCTCTCTCCATCTTTAGCAGTATTTTATACCCTTTAATCGGTAGTATACTTATGCTTAGCATAGGTTGTAACTATCATTCTTCCGCCGGTTCTTTTATTCATTTCATTCTTGGATAATCTGGCCGGTATCTAAATAAATTTTAGAGGTCTTATTTTGGACCCCGTTAGAAAACTAACGGGAAGATCCTTTGTACGACCTTTTTGTAAAGAAATTTCCTGTGCTAATTCGAATGTTGCAGTTACATTTTTTTTTTGTAGCTTGATGTTTGACTTAGCACTGGGTCCAAAATCCCTTTGCCCAATCTTTAATAATATGTATAGTTACTTCTTTTAGTAACTTAATGTATTATTTGGATTGGGTCCAAAAACTTTTAAGTCTTCAAAAATTTTAAACTTCTCCGTGTCCTAGCCAATATGTTGCAGTTATATATTTTTGTAACTCAATATGTAGCTGGACAAATCTTAAGAAAATTTGAGCTTTTAAATCAAAGTTTTCTCCTTATCTAAACCAGCATATTACAGTTATATATTTTTATAGCTTAATATGTTTGGTAGGATAGGGTCCAAAAGCTCAAACCTTCAAATCAAAATTTTCTGCCTTTCCTAATTACATATTGTAGTTACATATCTTTTGTAGCTTGATATGTTTGCTAGGACAGGGTCCAGAATTTGATATATGCAAGATTTTCAAGATTAAATTCGATTTAAATTGAGAAAAGTTTGAAAGTTCAAATACAAGTCAAACTTATAAAAATCATTTTTGTTAGAGAAAATGACAGGTTGATTTCTCTTAAAAGAAATTTACCTCTACTTTTATTAAATTGTAATAAAAATTTCGTTGTGGTTGACTCCTCTAAACACTTAAAGAATAAGACCTATGATTATCAATGCTAAAATGAAAAGTGTGTTCCCTCCCTCCCTCCACTTGGGTGGATTAACGCTTTATATGAAGATATATCTAATCTCATTCCCTTTTGTAACCTCAAAGCACAAAAATTCAGCTAGTTTTGCTAGGTTTCTAGTAATCATCTGAATTAAATTCAAATATATTTTTAAATCTCATATTCAACCATATTATGATTTTTCTAATCTTAGGAATGAATAATTATTGGTTGATATATTGAAGTTTGAAAATATTTTGAATTCCCTCATCTTTGAGCCTTTTTGTAGGTTAGAATTTAAGATGCTTTTAAATCCTATTTCTTAAGGGTACTACATGGATACGACGATTTGTCCTCTACTATGTGGTTTAACTCTGATAGAAAATGGATCTTAAGGCATGCGATAAAGATAAATGACCTAATCAATTATATAAATGCCTTCGTTTATCGACTGAAGTTTTCTCTTATGGTAATATTTTTAAATTAAATTTTAGCTAAGTTTACTCTTGGCTTTATTACTCCATTTGCGAAAACTCATGAGCAGTTCTTATTAAAGATTGGTCATCTTAAATTTTTGTTTGGTCAAAAAAACTTAGGACGATTCAAGGTTCTTTATTATGGTTAATCCATGATATGGTTAATATTCCCTCTATCATGTGATTTTCCATCAAAATAAATTGACATTTCTTGAATTGATACTAAGTTAGTCGACTTCATAACATCTTTAATGGTTTCCTTCTTCAGTAGTAATAAAAAAAAATTATCATATTTGGGTTCACCCATTATGATATCCATAAATAACTTCTTTTAAATTAAGATTTATGTCAAATTGAAATTGGAGGAGGTGGAAGTTTTATTCATCTTTTTATCGTTATACATCTCATAAGCATTTTGCGAGTTGATGAACTTATTTTATAATTATCTCAATTAAGTTGTCTATTCATACTATAGGATCGGGTCCAATTTGTAAATCAATCTTCCTTGTATAAGAGTGTTAATTTTTTTTTACTCTTATACTTGGAAGATGATTTTACAACTGAAATAATAATTACAAGATTTAAGTAAAGGAAGCCTCTTTAAAAAAAAAAAAAAAAAAAAAAAAAAAAAAAAAAAAAAGTGAAGAAGGAAAAGAAAAGAAAAGAAAAAAGAGGCACATTCATTAAATGTGTAGCCAAAAAAAAAAAAAAGTGGCTTCCCTTTCTAAATCTTAAATATCATAGGACCTATTCATCCTTTAGTATTTTTAACATTTGACTTTGAGAATTCAAAATTTTCGTTCATCATCAAGCATTGATGTTCTATTAGATGTAAAATACATATACCATCTGAAAGATTGAATTTCCACCTCCAATTTAATTTCTTTATATCTTAGTTTAAAAAGAAGAAAAAGATGAAGAAGGAAACCCCAGTTTTGCTTGTAGGGAGCTTTGATCTGGGTTAACAAAATCTAAGTCCCGAGACCTCTCTAGTTAGCAAACTTAAGCAGGTCAGTTCAGATTTTCAAATCATTATCAAGAAAAATTACATAGATGGTCAATCTAACTAGAATTATAATGGTGTTGGTTGTGCATTATTGGGTTTCATGTATCTAACCTAATTGAGATGCATAAACAAACCATTATCCAAATATCTTCAACTCTCTTTCGAGTATCTTCCAATTTGAATGAGATTCTAGATAGAGTCCTGATGCTAGATGATCTACAGTGATATTTATAAATATAAATATCACTTTCTTTGGATTCAAATTTTTGAAACTAAACTAAGGGACATCCCTTAGTTAGTTCTGAGATAATTGTCTAATGTTCTCATTCACTATTGAGTAGATATCATACAAATATAAATCTATTATTGACTGAACTAGGATGTTAGAACATGAGGGGTTCTATCCTTAGTGATGTCGATGATACCTTTGTTTGAATCTGTGTCAAACTTCAAGACAAAATCAAGCTACAATTTGACTAAGTCTATAATTGACTAATCTTGGATGTTAGAATTGTAGGGATTCTATTCCCAATAAAGTATATGATGGCTTTGTTAAATAGATATAAAATTCAATTCAATGTATATCTTCAACTTATTATAAACTAGAATGGAATGTTAGAGTCTAAACAACTCTATCCCTATTCAAGAATCTTTCCATAGCATTGAAATTCAAAATATTTAAAACTACAATTTTCTTTAAAGAAAGTTGTTAAGTTTTGATTATTTGATTAAAACTCAATTTGGTTATATTCAAATTATAATTTAGCAGGAGTCAACCCATCTTTCATTGAGTTTTTGAATCTTTTCCCATGCCTTTTTCATTGGGTTAAGATGATTAAAACTTAAGCGATCACTTTTAAATATTATAAGAAAATTATCAAATGAAATATAAAGCTTTCACTTTTTGATGAAAATCAAACTTTTCTCAATAATTATGAGTATTTGATATTCCTTAGTGTTTTCACTATAAAGGATGCTCAAATATACTCATTGTTCTATAACAACTCATGCAAAAGTTAAAATTTTTTTTTAAGGAAAATTTTATCATGTTGCTTTTAGTTCTCTTAGAACATGCAAATGAGAACTCTAGAAAATTCATATGATTTTTTTGAGTTATTCTAGACAAATTCAATCATAGAATCAATCTTTAATCAAAATCTTGCATTTCTCCTTTGGTGGTCGAGATGCTTTGATAAGTCTTTACTTATCAAAGATGATCAAACTACTCCCCTTTTGTTTTCCTCATATATAATGATCTGATATAAAAACATATTCCCTAGTGGAATATTTGTAAGTTATAAAGATCATTTGTAGTGGAGGAGAAAATAAATTTTCAATTCAAAGATTTTCAAGTCTTTCAATCTTCAAAATGTTTTTCTTTCCCTTCTAGAAAATGATATGTATAAAAGCCTATGATCTCTGGTAGAACATTTGCAAGTTGTCAATGTCATTTGTGATGAAAGGGAAATGCTCCATGGCTATAAAAAATCAACTTTACTTTAAAATTCATAATCCAGTTTAAATCAGTCTTTAGGTCTAAGTCCGCTTTTACGGCATCCTATTGGCTTTCTGGCTTAAGTCCGCTTTTACGGCAGCCAATCCAGTTTAAATCAGTCTTTAGGTCTAAGTCCACTTTTACGGCATCCTACTGGCTTTCTGGCTTAAGTCCGCTCTTACGGCAGCCAATCCTGATTAAATCAGTCTTTAGGTCTAAGTCCGCTTTTACGGCATCCTACTGGCTTTCTGGCTTAAGTCCGCTCTTACGGCAGCCAATCCAGTTTAAATCAGTCTTTAGGTCTAAGTCCGCTTTTACGGCATCCTATTGGCTTTCTGGCTTAAGTCCGCTTTTACGGCAGCCAATCCAGTTTAAATCAGTCTTTAGGTCTAAGTCCGCTTTTACGGCATCCTATTGGCTTTCTGGCTTAAGTCCGCTCTTACGGCAGCCAATCCAGTTTAAATCAGTCTTTAGGTCTAAGTCCGCTTTTACGGCATCCTATTGGCTTTCTGGCTTAAGTCCGCTTTTACGGCAGCCAATCCAGTTTAAATCAGTCTTTAGGTCTAAGTCCGCTTTTACGGCATCCTATTGGCTTTCTGGCTTAAGTCCGCTCTTACGGCAGCCAATCCTGATTAAATCAGTCATTAGGTCTAAGTCCGCTTTTACGGCATCCTATTGGCTTTCTGGCTTAAGTCCGCTCTTACGGCAGCCAATCCTGATTAAATCAGTCTTTAGGTCTAAGTCCGCTTTTACGGCATCCTACTGGCTTTCTGGCTTAAGTCCGCTCTTACGGCAGCCAATCCTGATTAAATCAGTCTTTAGGTCTAAGTCCGCTTTTACGGCATCCTATTGGCTTTCTGGCTTAAGTCCGCTTTTACGGCAGCCAATCCAGTTTAAATCAGTCTTTAGGTCTAAGTCCGCTTTTACGGCATCCTATTGGCTTTCTGGCTTAAGTCCGTTTTTACGGCAGCCAATCCAGTTTAAATCAGTCTTTAGGTCTAAGTCCACTTTTACGGCATCCTACTGGCTTTCTGGCTTAAGTCCGCTCTTACGGCAGCCAATCCTGATTAAATCAGTCTTTAGGTCTAAGTCCGCTTTTACGGCATCCTACTGGCTTTCTGGCTTAAGTCCGCTTTTACGGCAGCCAATCCAGTTTAAATCAGTCTTTAGGTCTAAGTCTGCTTTTACGGCATCCTATTGGCTTTCTGGCTTAAGTCCGCTTTTACGGCAGCCAATCCAGTTTAAATCAGTCTTTAGGTCTAAGTCCGCTTTTACGGCATCCTATTGGCTTTCTGGCTTAAGTCCGCTCTTACGGCAGCCAATCCTGTTTGAATCCGTCTTTAGGTCTAAGTCCACTTTTACGGCATCCTATCGACTTTCTGGCTTAAGTCCGCTCTTACGGCAGCCAATCCTGATTAAATCCGTCTCTAGGTATAAGTCCTCCTACGGCATCCTATTGACATTTTTGAAGTTAGGTATAAGCATCCCTAGTGGCATCCTAATCTTCGTCCCGAGGAGAAGTATAAGCATCCCTAGCGGCATCTTCTCTTCGTTAAATGTTAAATCTTAAATCCATCTTTAGGTCTAAGCCCGCTCTTACGGCATCCTATTGATTTCTGACTTTTATCAAAATCAAAATCAAAATCTCTATTCATGCCAAATTACATTCAAATCACTACATTTAACTTTTTCATATCTTAGCTTTACCAAATGATACTAATATCTTTAGTTATTATTTGCTAAAGCATCTATACCGACTCAACTTCAAAATCACTGAATCGACTCGAAACTCTATCAACCTTTATCCTAATTTTCTATCAAACCTCAAAATCTTTTCAAATTGTATACTCAAATCTTCAACTTCAATTCTAGATCTAGTTAATCGTTTCGGTCAACACCAATACGCACGATAAACTTTGGCAAGTTTATCATGCCTATTGGGGGTCCATTTGTTGACCTCATTATTTGAGGTCAATTTCCCCAAATCCAACTCTAACACCTAGGTCTTCGTAGCCTAGTGTAGACGTCGCCCATAGGATTTCCCATAGGTGGACGCCCACTGACGTAGCATCGACTCGAGCCTATCACTCAATTTGAATCAGAATCGATTCAATCAAATTTTAATTCAACTCCAAACGAACTCAAATCAAATCCAATTTATGATTCATCAATGTCAATCGTCCCATTTAATTTGATCTAATTTATTTTCGATCAAATTGATACATTATTGGGCTCAAATCAATTCACCAATTGAATCAAAATCAAATCAAATTAACTCAAAATTGGATTCGATTTCAATGTCTCCGATTAACCCGTTTTGATTCGTCACAAGTATATATATAATAATAATTGATACGTCGTCACAAATTATCTTAATCAAGCACGAATCTCGATGCAAAATCAAGTTTGGAAACTTCAAAAATTAATTCGGAGACCATCCGAACTCCGATTTCAGCAAATTTATAGTCGAACCGAGCGTCTCAGGAATACAAACCCGACGACACCAAGATCAACCCAATCCGAGCCCAAATGAGTCCAAATCAAGGGCTCTAAGCGCTGTCTGAAGGTTCAAACCGCAAATTGAGTTACCAAACGGTCTCCGATTTTAACGAGCTTATACTCGAATCGAACGGCTCGACGAGACGAATCCAATGAGCCCAAGATCACCAAATTCCGAAATCATTAAGGCCTTCAAATGTCCAAGGAACGGTTCACGGTCAAAGAGTTCAGCAACTACCCAGCCCCACACGATCCCTCTCACTCTCTCATTTTTGGAAAACCGAACCCAAAACTCCCACTACCTCTCATTTTTGCATGTACAGAAAACCTCTCATATAGAATCGTCCCCTTTGCAGTTCATATAACCTCTCCATTTTCACGTGAAATACTTCCTGCTCATTGCTTCTACTGCAATTCGCACGAGTCCTCTCCTCCTCAGCAGTTCGCAAAACCCCCAAGTCCTGGTTACTCTCTGCAGTTCGCATAATCTCTTCCTCCCGCTTGGTCTTTATCTCCATTTTCGCGTGAGAAACCCCCAAGTCGTCGCTCGTCTCCTTCCAGTTCACACAACACAAATCTCACAGAAAATCCAATCTCCCAATCCCTTCTCTCTCTCTCGCGTGAGAAACCCAGGCGGACGAACCCCATTCGCACAGACCGAACTCCTCCACTCTGACGTCGCTGCAGTTCACGAAATTCAGTTTCCTCTCTATTTCTCTCAGCTCGTCTCCTCACAGCCCCGTCGCCTCCCTCTCTACAGTTCTGAAATCCCATTTGTTCTGCTCTAAGGAAACAGATTCGAGCATTCTTTCCTCAAGTAAGTTCAAGTATATTACTCCTTAGTTCTTCCTCCTTAATCTATTCTATCTTTTTCTAATTTATTGTTTAATTCTATGATACGAGTCAAGAGAAAACTTTGTTTGAAGAAGATTTTTGTTTCTTGAAATCATATTCATTTATTTCTTTCTCATAGAGTTTAAAAGAAATTTGAGTGTGAATTTTGTTAGAGAATATAAATGATGAGTTTTGCTTTCTAAGTTGTGAATATGCTAGATTTGTCTTGGAAAGTCAAGGGCCGAAACTCATTCCTTTGTAAAAATGGTGTATGCATAATATGGGACGCTATCCACATTTATTACTTAAATGAAGTTTTGATTTTTTTTTTTTTTTTTTCATTATTTATTAAAGTTCTGTTTGAACTTGTTTTCTTAATATCATCATATGAAATCCATTTGTGATACAAGGATAAACAAAAATCCATAGACACACACACACACACACATGTATAGGCATTATATCAAAATCACATAAATTAATCCCAACAACTACACGTGTCATATGCAATTCATAACCCTTACATTTATTGATGGTTTTATTAATTTAGTTTCTTAATAATGTGTAGATTTAATTCTAATTGTAAGTCTCTTGTAAAGTATTTTGGAAAAATGAGTTAGAAAGTATTCATAGATTTTATGCGAGGTTGTGTTATGTTTAATTTTGAAAGATGAAATGTATGTATTTTGGAGAAGTTAAGAAAATGTGGAAAAGTATAATATGATATTTTTAAGAGGATGAAGTGGATGAATCTTGTAGTGTGTATTTGTGTTGAAAAGTATATAAAGTGTATATTGAAAAGAAAGTGTATGGAGTTTGGAAGATGGAAAGTATTTGTTTTGAAATATGGAGTATGTGAATTTGTAATAGTGAAATGTATAAAAGTGTTTTGGAAAGGAAAAGTTTAGTGTGTGCTCTTTGAATGGTAAAATGAAACTTGATCGTTGGAGAATGAAAAATGTTCATTTTGAAAAGGTAAAATGTGTAAGTGTGAGAGTGCTTAAATATGGAAATGTGGTTGAATTTGTGTATGTTTTGAGAGAGGAAATTGTGGAGATTTGAAGGGTAAACTGTGTTGGTTTTGAAAAGTAAATTTTGAGTTTTTGGAGAATGAAAGATATATGTTTAAAAGATAAAATGTGAGAAATGAAAAATAAATGTTAGATTGTAAGAAATAAAATGTGTATATTTCAAATTGTATTTTAAAGTATGTGTTTGTTAAAGGTTGAATTGTCATAAGAAATGAGGTGTAAGTGTGTTGAATGGTGTTTTAAATGTGTAGTTATTGAAAGTTGAAGTATTTTAAGAGGTGAAAGGTGTGAGTGTTCGAAAGTGAGTTAGTTGGATTTTAACTAGAAAATGAAAGTAAAAATGTTAGAAATTAAGTCTTCTTTCTCTCTCTACCCCTCTTCTATCTCCTTTTTTTTTATTCCCATTCTCTTATGCCTCGAGATAAATTTAAAAAAAAAAGTATAAAGTATGCTTTCAAAAAGGAAAGTTCAAAAGACAAGCAACAAGATCGGTGTTCAAGCCCGAAGAAAGGTACGTCTTTATTTTCAATAAATTTCAATTATTTTATTGTTTATTATTAAACATGCTCTAATTCCCTATTTTTCCTGTTTATTTGCATAAACTGCGAGGAATGGTACCGGTCGAGGGAACAAATGTACAAGGAACCAATGACGTCAGTCACCTCTATCCAGCCGGGTAAAGGTGCTACGGGCGGAACCACCGGGTCGTAGCCCCCGGTGACTGTGAGTATTTCTAAACTTAGAAAACCTTTAGGGACCCCTTGATGTGGTTTGCGTAAATCCTTCCCTTTTAGGTTCCTGTAGTAACTTCAATTTTATTAGGTTTATTTTTATTTGCTTTTAGATCCCTAAACCCCTTTACATGTACGAAATGTCCTAAGGGTTAGTAATAACAAATATTTTTATCCCATATAACAGTAGTGACACTTAAGGACAAAAATTAAGGACCGGGTCTTAGAAAACTTAGATTTAGGATGCATGTACACTTTAGGGTAGAAACATATAACATAGAAAACTTAGTGACATTTATTATTATTATTATTATTTTATTTTATTTTTATTTATTTATTTAACAAATTAAATTTAATTAACTAAAAATTTTTCTTTTAAATAATAATTGATTTAGGACATATCAAAACCACATAACCTATTGCACACACTTAGATTTGTTTGCTAGGACAACCAATCCTAGTTTTAGGTTAAGCCGGTGTTTATTTCCTTACTGCACTGTGACGGGCTTTTTCTCGAGTTTTATTGCATGCTGGTTGTAAAGTGTTGGTGTGTTTGTTTACTTTTACTGCATTCTGCGATGTGATTCGATTGACGATTAGATTACCCATAGGTTAGGAGCGATCTGATTGTTAACAGAATTTTCTGCAGGTGGTCACACTCATGCAGGGCAGTAAAGGGGGCTAACTAATTAATAATTATATATATGTGCTACAGGTGCTTCAGCTGCTTAGCCCCCAAATAAGAAAGAGTGTGGCCAAGTGTGACTGAGTGATTTAATTTAAATGCTTATATATAATTGCTTGGGATGATTTTTACTTAGGATAACCCTGCAGGTGCTCTAGATTTTCTTTTTCTTTCTGTGATGTAAATGTGAATGTAAATGTAATATATTAAAAGTCAAGATATGTGAAAGTGATTTTGAAAGTGGGATATCACATCCAATTTGGAATCCAAAGAAAAGAGAATATACCTTAAAAGATTATTCTCTTTTATTTGGAAAGCCAAATTAGAATGATTTTAATATCTAAATAGAAAAGAAAATACCCCTTATAGGGATGAGTTTCTTTTCATTTGGATATCCAGAACCCGACGTATCTAAGAAGTTCGTGGAAGAAGAAAAGACATAACGAGAAGATTGAAGAAAGAAGATGAAGAAATGAAGATTCAAAGAACAGTATATCCCATTTCAAAAATCACTTGCGTCATTCTAAGGATTAGAATCCGGGTTTGTTGTCAGTGGTGCCCGGCCACTTTACTTTTCTGCAAATTCTGGGTGTAATATGGACATTGGACATTGGACATTATATTTGGATTATTAAAATTGATTGTTTACATTGCTTGTGCAGTAGAATTTTTTTTAGGACTCTTGCATGTCGTATTTTGTTTTAGCCTGGATTCGAATCGGAGAGATTTTTTTTTTGTAAGGGTACGCTTAAAATTCTTCTACTTATAATTTTAAATAAAAATTTTTAGGCTCATATAGTAACTCTAACGATCTAAGAAGTAAGCTCGGGACCGCCGAGAGTCAGCATAAACATATTAATACTTTCTCTTCCTTGTTAGGCACCTCCCCGCCTGCGGGTTCTGGCAGACCACTTGACCTATGAGGGTGCAGTTCTGTCAAGGGGAAGTTGTGCAATCTCTAGGAAAAAACCTATTTTCTAAGCCTAATTTTTAAAAACTGCTTCATATTCATTTTATGCATTCGAGTCAATTAGCATGCATTGCATTAGATACAAATTAAAAAAGAGTCTAAAATGTTAATTGCGTTATTTCTAGGCATAACTCACCCTACATAAGTTAAGGGGCCAATTAGGAATTGTCTTAGATGTCGGCCCCTAATTCCTTAAAACTTAAGCAACATCCCTACCCATCTTTCATAAGAGACTTGACACATTGTTTTAAAGCGCCTAGGTGGTTAGCTGGCTCCCCAATCCAGGCCGGGGTAAGTCCAGATTTGCACTTCATTAGTTAGGTTCGGGTCACTATTTTATAGTACCCAAATTAGATTTAGGTTCTGAGGCAGATTTTTTTTAGATCTTAAGTCCTCACCCTCCGGGAATATAATCCCAAATTTCTAATAAAATGTCAACTTAAACATAAAATTTTCTCTTAAAATGTAAAGCCCAACATAGGATAGACTGAGGTTGCCTCTGAGCTTCTCAGAATCTGGCTCCTCCTACTTTTTCTCCTTTGACTCGCTAATAAATGTTCAACATTGAGCTTTCTCCTTGAAAAATCCTTACTTCTGTTCCTTGTCTTCTACTTTGTAATCAAAAGGGTATGTAATCACTGCTTTAATCGAGAGTTTTCTTAGGAGCATTCCTCCTAAGATGTAATTAACTATAGGAGCTTGCTTTTATAGGGATTTGAGAACCCCAGACTAAAATAAACCTTGTTTTATTCGTATAAAACAAGGGAAGAATCTTTGGGAACGTAGATATTTTTAAAACCTCATTTCTAATTTTGAATAGACTTGTAGAATGTTATTATTATCTTTTCAGATAATATGATATTATACTTGTTATATTCAATTTTAAAAATGATGAATTTTATAAAACTCATTCTCGCTTTTGGATATCTTAAAGAATGTTATGTTCATCTTTTAAGATGATATAATATTCTTCTTGCCATATCTAAATAAAAGAATGAATAAACTTTTTCAAAAAAAAAAACGTCTTTCTATTTTTAAACATATTCTATAGGATTTCATATTCATCTTTTAAGATGATATGTTATTCTTTGAACTATGTTTGATTATAGAAATATCAATTTTCAAAACCCTATTTTGATATTGAATCCATTGTAGAATACTGTATCAATCTCTCGAGACTGTACTTTATTCTCAATGCAGTATTCGATTACAAAATAGGAGAAACAAAAATCTGCATGGTGAGACACAATTTTTCCCACCAATTAGTTTTAAAAATATATATTGTATGATAAAAATTTGCATATGGATACACATAAATTGTCAAATAAATATATGTATATAAATGCATACATAAAATGATAAATTTATTTAAAAGAGAAATCTAATTATATATGATCCCACCACGCATGTCAAATGTAATTTGATTCAGATGTATACAAGCTTGATCAAGCCTTTTCAATGATCTAAATGTGATGATGTTTTCTGTTTCAACAAATGATGTCTCAATCAAAATAACTTACTTAACTAAAAATTTAATGTATGAGATTGGGTTGTAGCTGGACAGTCGACAGTGACAAAAACAATTCCTCCCCTGTAATCGGCACAAAATTCCAGCAGACATATGCATAGGTTACGAAACTTATCAGGTTTCCTTATCAGACTCCCTAAAGGAAATAATAGATGGATGTATTGTTATCTTTTCAAGCAATTGGGAATATCGACTACCATTGTTAGCCTTTGAGAAAAAAGATTTGCCGATTGATCTTGTGTGGAAATATGATGAACCAAAATATGTTGTGACATGATGTTGTCCTGAATGAAATGAAAGTCAATTTCTATGTGCTTTATTCTAACATGGAATATTGGATTATTGTCTAAGGCAAGTGCACAGATATTATCGCAGTAAAGCTTAGTAGGATCAGGTAAGGGGATCATAAATTCAATCAATATTGATTAGAGCCAGATAATTTCACACGAAGCAGTAGATAGAGCTCTATACTCGACTTCAGTAGAGGATCTAGCAACTGAAGTTTTTTCTTAACTATCCAAGAGATGGGAGTGGTGCCAAGGAAGGCATAATAGCCTGTGATAAATCGACGATCAGTCTGATCTATTCCCAATCCTCCAAGAGATGGTAGGAGTTAGCACGGGCTTATGGTCAGACATGGCTGCTTTATGCAAGATTTCAGCTGCATATGTAGATTGACAAAGATGAGGACCAGCTTGTGGATAAGATTATTGCAATCCAAGGAAGTGGTGGAGGCAGCCTAGATTTCTCATACAAAATTAGATTTCAATGCAGCTATAAGCTTGTCGATCTCTGATGTAGAGTTGCCAGTGAGCAAGATGTCATCAACATAGACTAAATTGTAAAGTTAAATTGAATCCTAATGAAATATCAGAAGAGAGGGGTCTACAGTGCTTGATTGGAAGCCATAGTGAAGAACATAGGAAGAGAAGGTTGCAAAGCACAGACAAGGAGCCTATTTAAGCCCATAGATGGGATTCTTTAATAAATAGAGGTGATGTGGAAATTATAGATAAATGAATCCAGGAGACTGTTTCATGAAGAGGTCCATGTAAAAAGGCATTAGACACATCTAATTGAAATATAGTCTATTGGTGAGTTAAAACCACTATCAAGAGAATACAAATTGTAGGAAATTTGGATATATGACTAAAAGTTTCAGAGTAGTCTAAGCCATGTTCTTGCTTAAAGTCTTGAGAAACAAAGAGAGCCTTGTATATAGCAAGCTATGAACCCATCTAAATTATATTTTGTTTTGAATAACCATTTATAACCCAGCGTGTTGTGAATAGATTTGGGTGGAACTAAGACACATGTTCCTTATTTTTGTAATGCTTCAACTTCGTTGCTCATGGCTTCTCTCCAAGCCGAGTATTGGATAGCTTGATGAATGCTAGTAGGACCAGTTGGAGTTACTGTATGTTGCAGGTCAAGAATTTTTCTCGATTTTAGTTTGCCTATTTTTGGTCTTGTGATCATGGAATGCCTAGGAGGGTTGGATGAAGGAGTGGTTGTTGAGGGGGAGATTGAGTTGTAGAAAAAGTGGAATTTGGATGGTCTACTTTAGGATTAGAGCTGGTGTAGGTATGTGGATCGATAAAAGTAGTGGAAGGTTGATTAGTGGAGAAGGATGAAACTGGGATTAAGGTGGATCATATGAGATGAGGTGGTGTTAATTATGATTATAAATGCTGTGTAACTCACAAAACACAAATTTAAGTATTTGTGTCAAGCACTTAATATTTCCATTCTCACTCCTTTGTTACCCACATTTAGTGTTAAAAATTTAAATTTCTATTAAATACCTTTAACCAAATCCTTAATATTAATATTAAAAATACATTTATATATGATTGTATGGTATGATTTTAATCATGCATTATGATTAATTTATCATGTCTAATCAGCCCTTATTTCCAACAACTAAATTAAATTAATAATTATTTATAAAAATAATTTTAGATTTGTAGTTTTCTAACATTTTCACGGTAGTAGAGAAATATAAAGTTTAACATCTTAGCATTGTACGAAGATCCAACATGTAATAGGATAAGAGAGAGAGTGTAGCATCCAGAAGAGACACCAAATTGTTTTAAGAGGAAAACCCTTTAAAGGGTAAAAACTATGGGGCCTAGCCTAGTTTGAATGAATCCACTATTTTTTGCAGTCGATTAAAAATGATGCCCTTCCTTGGAGAGAAGACCTTGGCTTGATGTAAAAATTATGCACCACATAAAGTGCATTACATGATGAAACTTGAAAGAATCTCTATTGATATATTTATTTGGTCGGCAGAACCATAGTCGGTAGGCAAAGAAGGTCAAAAAGATCTAAGTCGTGTGATGGTAGTTTAAGGGGCTGCAATTTGCGGGCAACAATGGTCAGAATAGATTATTGTATGGTGATAGATGTCGGATGCTCAGTGTCGTGTAGAAATCTCACTACAGAAAAAATGTCCAATACCGGCGGTTCTAACCGGAGGTTTATAAACCGCTTGTATTACCGGCGGCATAGCCAGTGGTCTGGCCATCGGCTTTTAACGACAGCCGCACCGTTGATTTTGGTAGGTTAAGCCGCCGGTAATAGCTGCGGTCCCTAAACCGACGGTAAACTGCTGGACCTCAACAATAACCGGCGGTTTACCGGCGGTTTAGACCGCCGTTGATAAGTGACTTTTTACCGGCGGTCTAAACCGCCGGAAAACCGCCGGTAGAAGCCCTAATACGACCAGCCCCGCGCCTGGCATTTCATTTTAACTCTTTCCTTCACTCTCTCGGTCGCTCGCTCTCCCGTTGCTCGCTCTTTCCTAGGCTCGCGTCCGCTCGTCTGACCGCCGCCGACGAATCTCCTCCGACCGCCGCCCCCAATCTGACCGCCGCCCCCAATCCGACCGCCGCCGGCGAAGTTTGTCCGCCCCAAATCCGACCGCCGCCCCCAATCCGAATCGCCTCCACTCGTCCGACCTCAAACCGTCCGATTTCTATTTTAAGGTTATTTTTTATGGTTTTTCTTTGATTATTTGATCTTACTACACATTTGCAAGTAATAGAAATATTTTGGATGATTTAGGTAGTAAGCAAAGATGTAATGTTGTAATCGTTGTGTTAGATCTAAATTTTTTTTTTATTAAGTGTTATTTTAGTTTAGGTGGAATCTATTTTGTTGATTGTTACTTTTAGTTAGAGCAAAATAGGAAGAGAGAGATTGAGGGAGAGAAAAGAGAGGGAGAGGACACCAACATTCAAGTGAGGTATTATATGTTTATCTATTAAAATGTGTTAACATTTAGTTAAATGCATAATAAGCAAATTATTGAAAATTTAGATCGATGGATGTGACCTTTTGAGCTGTGTTGGCTTGTACTTATTCTGCATTTTGTTTCATGTTCAGGGAAAGGAAAAGAGCCCATTAAGTAACTGCATATTTAGGATATGATATATTTGATCTGTTTGAGTCTATAGAGTTTTTTTTTTTTTTTTTGTAACAACATTCAAGTATCTCATCAGAAGTTTCTTCATGTTATTGAACCTTGGAGGTTGTAGACTTAATAGGCAGTTGGGTTTCTTTAGGCATGGCTGCTTGTTCCTTCTTTTCCTTGGCCTTGCCCTTGGCTCTTCTAGTCACCACATTCCAAGAGACAGTAGCATGTTCCTCCTTAAGACTATCATGGTGCTGCTCCATGCTGGCGCTAACCACCGGTAGGGAGGGCTTACTATTAGAGGGATGGTGACGGGCAGAATGGCCTTCAGCCGACTTGGGAGGCACAGGAGAAGCCAAAGAGTTGGTGGGTGACGGGACCTTCAAGGTGGCTGACTTGGTGGAGCAATTGCTACTATTGTGGCCAATGAATCCACAAGAAAAGCAAAAGTTTTATAGACCCTCATATTCCACTTTTTGGAAGAATTGACCATGCAAGCCATTAATCATGCCCCAGTCATTAGTTTTTTTGATATGTCAATCCTTAGATGGAGAGATATAATATAACAACTTTCTGGGGTTAATGCCCTTTGCCTAAATTATAACACGTTTGCACATGCATGTATTCTAATAAATGTTTTCATAACTATGTAGGGTGACGTTTGCTTCAATATCCAAATGACTATCCAAGAAGAGAGATATTGGATGTATATCAGATTGTTGCCGGGTCGAAAAGGATTGACAGTTGAATTTATAGAGGGAGTTGAAACTTTCATTCAAGTTGCATCTCAACTGCCTTCCTTTCAGTTTGATAAAATGTTTAGATGTCCATGTTCGAAGCATAAAAATCTAGCATTCCTCAAACCCGATGATGTGAAGCTTGATTTATATCGTAGGGGATTTCTTCCAAACTATTGGATTTGGACATCACATGGCGAGTACGAGCCACATAGAGATGCTCATGCCGGTTCATCTACAGCTTATGAAACATTTGATGAAGATCAAATGAGTAGACCCTATGAAGACCTTATTTTTGATGTAGCAGGTCATAATTTAAGGTCAAATGTGGAAGAGCCACCAAATACAGAGACACAAAAATTCATTGAGTTATTACATTCAGCTCAAAAGCCAATTTGGGAAGGTTGTAGTACACATTCGGAATTATCCATTACAGTGAGGATGCTAAGTATTAAAACTGAGTATAATATTCCCCGTGAGTGTTTTAATGACGTTATTGGTCTTATGAAAGAAATTAATCTAGCTGGCAATTTAATTTCCTCAGACTTGTACCGAACAAAGAAATTAGTATCCAAGCTGGGTCTCACTGCTACAAAGATTGATTGTTGAATCAATGGATGTATGTTATACTATAAGGATGATGCGGCAGAAGTTGTTTGTCACACCTGCAATGCTCCTCGGTTTAAGCAAAACTCGGGAAAATAACGTCGTCCAAAGAAAGATGTTCTATATTCCCGTTTGTTTTATTTACCAATCATTCCAAGACTTCAGTGGATCTATGCATCAATTAGTTCAGCAGGCCATATGAGATGGCATAAGGAGAAAATAGTAAAAAGTGATATTCTTTTTCATCCATCAGATGCTGAAGCGTGGAAACATTTTGATCGAGTGCATCCTTCATTTGCTGCTGAACCCCGCAACATAAGATTGGGATTATGTACTGATAGTTTTACTTCCTATAGTCAAACAGCTACACCGTATTCTTGTTGGCCAGTTATATTAACATCATACAACCTTCCACCAGATATGTGTATGACAACTCCGTTCATGTTCTTAACTCTGATTATACCTGGACCATATAATCCGAAAGCAAAGATTGATATCTTTTTGCAACCATTAATTGATGACCTCAAATTATTATGGGAAGAAGGAGTGCTCACATATGACATATCAACAAAACAAAATTTTATCCTTCGAGCTGCTTTGCTGTGGACTATCGGTGATTTTCCAGCTTATGGTATGTTGTCTGGTTGGAGCATATCAGGGAAATTAGCATGTCCTTACTGCATGGAGAACAGTAAAGCTTTCACATTAAAACATGGAGGGAAAAATACTTAGTTTGATTGTCATCGTATGTTTCTAAATGCTAATCATCAGTTCCGAAGAAATAAAGAAAGCATTTGTTAAAAACAGAATTGAGCGATCACCTCCTCCACCCAGATTAACTGGTGATGATATACTACAGAGACTTTCTGACATTCCAACAATTATTGATTATCCAATGCTATCCGAATCTAAATTTTCGGGTTATGGTGTTCAACATAATTGGATAAAAAAAAGTATTTTTTGGACATTACCTTATTGGAGAACTAATTTGATAAGACATAACTTGGATGTTATGCACATTAAGAAGAACTTTCTGGATATTATTTTTAATACAATTATGGACGTTAAAGGCAAGAGTAAAGATAATGTCAAAGCAAGGATGAACATTAAAGAGTTTTGTCGGCGAAAAAATCTGGAGTTAGTAACAACAACTGACGGTAAACTAATGAAGCCCAAAGCTCCTTACTCTTTCACGTTAGAGCAAAAAGAATGATATGTCAGTGGTTTAAAGGTTTAAAGATGCCTGATGGCTATGGATCAAATATAAGCCGATGTGTTGACTTGAAATCAGTAAGATTATTTGGACTCAAAAGTCATGATTGTCACATAATTATGGAGGTTCTTCTTCCGATCATAGTCTGTATGTTTCTCGATTATATATCAAATCCGTTGATTGAGCTTAGCATTTTCTTCAAAGATTTATGTTCATCTAAACTAAGTGAAAATGCTTTACGGAGGTACGAGGATAACATACCAATCATCCTATGCAAGTTAGAGAAGATATTTCCTCTGGGTTTTTTTGATTCTATGGAACATCTTCCAGTCCATCTACCTTACGAAGCTAGAGTTGGTGGACCTGTACAATATCGTTGGATGTATCATTTCGAAAGGTAAATATGTTAAGATTTTTATTAATTCTTCAATATTTTTGAATCAGTAGAGATAACATATTTTTATTAACTTCTCGATGATTGTAATTGATTAATAGATATCTGAACAAGTTAAAGAAATATGTTAAGAATAAAGCACGACCAGAAGGATCGATATGTGAAGCATATTTGTCTCAAGAAACAACTCACTTTTGCTCCTACTATTTCGAGCCACATGTAAGGAGTACAAGAACAAAAATTGGTCGTAACATGGACTTCGATGTAGAAGAATAATCACATGCTACACTATCAGTATTTAGAAGGCAAGGAAAGCCTAGTGGCAAATGTGTTGAAAGATATCTCAATAATTTAGAAATAAACACAGCAAATTTGTATGTACTACTGAACTGTGAAGAAGTTGAGTCAATCTTAGAGTAAGTTCTAACATAATGTTAATAATTAATTAGTAATATTTATTTAAAATACTAAAGTATTATTTGTCACCAGGTATTTCGTAAGCAATTTGCCTTTGACAGATTCAAGGGATATTGAGAAAGCTGTTGCAAATGAATTTCTAACTTGGTTTAGATCATATGTGAGCACATTTTTTTTATAAATTTAAATCTTATTTATTATCAAAAATACTAAAATTTGAAAATGTTTTTAGGTACAAAACCCTAATAACAAATGTTTCGATAAAGGTTTGCAAGCATTAGCATGGGGTCCAATGCGAAAAGTTAAAACTTGGCCAATATATATAGTGAATGAGTTCAGATTTCATACCAAATCGTGGAGTGAAGGAAGAAAAACTGAAAATTATGGAGTATGTGTTAGAGGGAACACTCATGAAGAAGATGAGTGTGATTATTATGGTATTCTGAATGAAGTCCTTGACTTGGAGTACCCAGGCGAAGATGAGAACTTTGTATGCTTATTTAACTGTCAATGGTATGATCCAGTACAGAATAGAGGCACAAGGGTACATCCTGCATATGGTTTCGTAGATGTTAAACATAGTAGAAGATACGGAAAGTTTGATCCATTTGTGTTAGCAAGTCAGGCTATTCAAGTTTATTTCAGCAAATATCCCAGTGGTCGTAGAGACAAACAAGATTGACTAGCTTTCATTAAAATAAAAGCACGGGGAATAATTGATCAACAATACATTGTAACAACTGCACATCAAGAGGATGAGATGTCAAGTTGTATGCCTGTTGAAATTGAGGAGATGACAACTACAACCTCTACTATTAAAATGGAGTTAGAAGATGTGAATAGTTCAACTAGTTCAGGCGAAGAAGAGAACGAGGATGAAAATGAAGATACCCTTGAGAGTGATGAAAATAGTTTTGATGATTCTGATTAGTTTTTGTAATTTAGAATTGTAGAATTTTAATGTTTTGTAATATTTTAACTGCTTAGAAATGAAATTATTATTTGCCAGCTTTTTATTAACTGCTTTTTGTAATTCATTAACTGCTTCTCGTAATACATTACCTACTTCATTAACTGCTTTATTAACTAATTTATTAACTGCTTTATTAATTGCTTTTCAATGCTTTAGTAATTAATTTTTTTTTAATATTGTAGATGGCTTCAGGCGACGATCCTCCTCGTAAATCATTTGCCTCAAAGTTCCGCAGGAAGAAGATTACTGCTAGCAGACCCACACAGACTGAGGTAGGTGAGGGGCCTTCAGTTCCACCAAATCTACCTACACCACCACCGCCACCACCTGCTAGGAGCCAGTAGCATTCACCAGAGCAGGGTCAGGGACATTTAGATCCACCTCCTATTGTACCTCCATACTTCCCTGGCCACTTCCCTCCCAGCTCGACTAGTCCTCGCTTCCCCTCTCCAGATCAGACACATGCTTCTCCATTCTATCCATATTACCCCCCACCATCATCACAGGCAGCTGGTCCATCCACTGGTCCTCACCCTCCTTACCCTTACCCATATTACTACCCCTATTCGGTGCAGCATGAATAGGGTGGACCATCAAGACCACCAGAGGTTGGCGCTAGCGATCATACAGCAACAACAGATAAGTGTCAATACATCGAGCCTGACGGCGATAAGTAAGTTTAATTTAAGTTATTAAGTTATTTTTATTTTGATATATTATATGTTATTGATAAATAAAATCACTTGCAGCTTCAAATCCTTCAAGGCCACCTATACATATGATCCGGGATATAATAAAGAATAAGTATGATGCTCCTTACTTATCCTGAAAAAAGATTCCAAAGCCAGTTAGAGATATGTGATTTGGAGAATTTCAGGTATATTTTTTTGGTATGATTTCAAATATATGATTTAATTTGTACTAATCTTTTTGATATTGCCTAAATTTTTACATAAGGAATTTAGGTGGTTGCCTGAGTACAGCACGAGGATCAGATCAAATTTTGAGAGGAGAGGAGAGACCCATCTCAGAGACATGTTCACGGACATTAGAAAGTCCGGGCAGCATCCTAATTGGATTGGAGAGGGTGTTTGGGCTGATTTTAGTAGTGCTTGGGCTACCCCGGAGTTTATAAAAATGAGAGAGCAGAATAAACAGAACAGAGCCTCTGACTGCGACGGTTTAGGAAGCTCTCTTCATTCTTGTGGATCTGTACCTCATACGGAACATAGGCGGCGACTGGTAAGTGTTTTGAATTGGTTTATTACATATATTTATGTTAGTATAACTAAACATCAATTTTTCAGAAAGAGCACCTTGGTCGGGAGCCAACACCATTGGAGTTGCATACAAGAACTCATCAACATCAAGCTGACCATCAGTGGGTTGATGAGAAGTCTAAGAAGGCTCATGTGAGTAAAATTTATTGGAGTTTTAGAATAAAAATTTATTTTAATAATACTAATTATAACTCGCAGGATGATTCCGTACGAGCTAGAGAAAGTTGGCAGTCCACTGGCGAGGGATCATCTTCTGGATTGGCCCATATTTCTGAGTATCAGACATGGTCAGAAGTGGTTGGTGGAAGACAGAGGGGGAGGGTATATGGCATGGGTTCACAGGCTTTTGCTATTGAGGGCAGTTCATACACCTCTGCATTTCATGATCCAAGTGGAGCTGAAGAATCTGTAAGCGAGAGGGTTGCAGCGCTTACTAGAGAGATTGAAGAGATGAAAAGGGTTCAATCTAGAGAGATTGAAGAAATGAGAAAGGTTCAGAATGAAATGCAAGCAGAGTTGCAATCCTACAGAGCTGAAAAACAAAGGAAGAAGGACCAACAGGAGCAGCCATCTGCAGACAGTGAGGATACAGATGATGATTAGATATTTTTTATGTTTGATGATTGTATTAATTAGAACTTGTGAACTTCTAAACTTCTGAACTTGTGATTGTAACATTATCATGAACTTGTGATTGTAAACTTACTTGTGAACTTGTGATTGTAATCTTATGATGAGCTTGTGATTGTATTTTTAACTTATGGTTCTGATAAATATAGCGGCGTGTTGCCCAACATATCTTGCTTTTTCTGCAGGTTTAGACTTTAGGGTGAACCTCCCTCAAATAGAGGGGATGCTGTCAATTTTTTTTTGCAGGTGCTACAGGTTTTCGGCGGCTAACCGGCGGTTTGGCCGCCGGAAACGACGATACCGGACGGCCAATGAGAAGCCACCGGTAATGTTATTACACCGTCGGTTTATTACCGGCAGTTACCGACGGCCACCGGCGGTTCTACGGTGAACATCCAGCGGTTTTCATCGTCGGTAGTACCGACGGCTAGACCGTCGGCTAGCACCGGTGAAGGAACCGGTGGTCTATCAGTGATTTCCGGCGGTTTTAAAAACAAACCACGACCGACTAAACCGCTGGAGGACCGTCGGTAAAGGGACCGCCGGTAAGCCGTCGGTCAAATAACCGGCGGTGTGACGGCCAGAAAACCACCGGTCCAAAATCCGGCTGTAACTGGTGGTCTAAGCCGCCGGAAAACCGCTGGCAACATAAACCGCCGGTACAAAACCGCCGGTGAAAGTTTCCTACGCGATTTTTTCCGGCGGCTAAAAAATAGCCGTAAAGCCGCCGATAGTCCAAAAACCGCCTGTTAATATAGCCTAACCGCCGGAAAAAATCGCCGGATTTCGGTGTTTTTCCTGTAGTGTCTGGCAATGGGCTGAAGTCCGATATTGGGTATAAGTCCGATGAAAGTCTGACATCGGGTAGAAGTCTGACAAATAGTGTAAGTCTGACGTCGAGTAAAAATATGATGAAATAAAGAAGTCCAGTGTCATGTAAAAGTTTGATGAAAGTCCGGCGATAGGGAGAAGTCTGTGATGGGTGGATGTCCAGTGTAGGGTAGAAATTCTGTGATGGGCGAAAGTCTGGCGTCGAGTAGAAGTCTAATGACTAGTCGAATTCCGACTTCAGGTAGAAGTTTAATGAAAGTCTAGTGACAAAATGGAGTTCGGTAACATGTATAAGTTGGACGGTTGGTAAAAATATGGTGATAGGTGGAATTCTGGCATTAGGTAAAAATACTGAGATGGTAAGAAGTCCAGCGTCGGGTAGAAGTCCGATGATGGGCAGAAGTATGAAATTGAGTAAAAGTTTGGCGATGAGCAACAGTGCAAATCAGGTAAAAATTCGGAGACAGGCAAAAGCCCGACATTAACTAAAAGTCCATTGAATGTATGGTGTCTAGCAAACCTCCGAAGATTGGAGGAACTCTAGCATTATATAGAAGTTTGATGACAGAAGGAAATTCATCGATGGAAAGAAGTCCAATGACATTTGAAAGTTTAGCATCAAGTTGAAGTCCAATGAAAGTTCGATAATGGATTGAAGTCTGATGAATGTCCAGTTACAGACTAAAGTCCAAAGATGGGTGGAAATTTGACAACTGGTAGAAATTCAGAGACCAGCAGAAGTTTGAGAAAGGGAGGATATCCAACATTCGGTAGAAATTCCTCAATGGGTAGAAGTCCGACATCGAGTAGAAATTCGACTACGAGTAGAAGTATGATGTTTGGTAGAAATATGGCGACGGGCGGATGTCTGACATAAGGTAGAAGTCTGACGAAAGTTCAACGATGGGAACAAGTCTAATGACTGGAGGAAGTCTGACATCGGGTAAAAATCTGACGCTGGGAAGAAGTTTAATGTCGTTCGGTGGCTAGGTGGTAGTTAAGGAGGAATATGTGGCAAGAGATCTATTTCTTCTTTTCCTTCTCTTTCCTCTCTTCTTCCTTGGCCCCCTTTTCTCCTTCCCCTTCCACGACGAGTTAGGGGGTTATTTATAGTTTTCTGAGAGTGGCATGCCTAGTAAATAAGAGGGAGATCAATGGGAATTTGGAGTAGTTTGCATGTACGACCGATGTTGATTCCCTTATCCATGGTCTGTTCGTTGGGCATTTGAATGTCTTTATGATATAAAAATTTGGTGATCTTAATCTCGTTGAGCTGCTCAATTTGACTATAAGCATGTCACATTTGGAAACGATTTGCTAATCCAGATTATGGTTTGAACCTTCCAAAGATGCTTTTTGTCTTCAATTTGAACCCATTTCTACTTGGATTGAGTCGAATTTGGTGTGGTTCGGTTCGTACTTCTGAGACATTCAATTAACTATATTTTTATTAAAGTCAGAGATTAGATGGTCTCCGACTTAATTTTAAAAGTTTCCAACTTGATTTTGCCTCAAGATTTGTAACCAATCAAGATAAGTTTTTGATAATAAATTAGTTGCCTCCTATTTTCGGATGTCGAAATTTCAGAAGTTTGAAAATATATATCACTCTTAAAAAGAAAGTAGAGCTTTTGAAGTTGTAGGAGATGTAGGAGAATAGAAAAATTCACTTTTTATAAGTAAATATCTTGGAAAACCAAACTTGAAACATAATTTATCTTTAATTTGGAATAGACTTATAATATCTTATTTATTGAAATAACCTCAAAAGCACCAGCCGTCTTACAAGTCTGCTTGGCAAAAATTTATCTGTGTAGTAAAATATCTTTTAAGACGACGAGTCCTATTTTTCTTTAAATGTCTACGATTTCAGTAATTTTTTTTTAAATCGCCCAAATTTTTTATTTTTTAGATAGCCACGTGAGGCGATTCTAACTGCCTAGCGGCCAATTTTTTTATTTTTGCAAGGGACTTGAGTCTTTCAATTTTTTCAAAGAATTTGAATATTCTCAAAACTTTTTTATTTTTGGATTCCTCGTAAAATATTTTTAGAATATTCTTATTCTCACTAAATATTTATCCTTCCATTTTCTCCTATAAAAAGCCCCTCTAAGAGAGGTGAAAATTGATCTGCTCCTCATTATCCCTTCTTCCTCTAACATTCTTACAATTGAGACTATTCATTATTTTTGGTAGGTGGCAACCCCTACCCAAATCTAGTGCCCCTCACTTGTGTAGATGTTAGAATTTTTTTTTTCTTCCTTTTTCTTCTCTTCTGATCTTTTTCTTATATTAGAAGCATTCCATTGTCTTAGATAGATGTCTTCTCTTATCAAACATTAGTGTCCTTCTTTTATGTAGAAATAGTCACAATGAGAGTTTCTCCTTTCAATAGACTGACCTTGACAGATGAGGATCAATCAAATCTTACATGTGAGGGTAATTTGATAAGATGTGTTGATAATAATACCAAGGAGGAGAGTTTATGATTGTGAGGAGACGGGCATATTTTTGACGATGTTAGAACAAAAATTCTGCAATGATCAGAAGCCATATGAAAGTATGTTGTAGATTAATGCTCGGGAGAAAATATTCTAGCGATCGATGGCTAGTTGGAGAGCTGAAGGAGATAGTTGTAGAGTATGATGCTAATAGTAGTCGAGCGAGAAGCTAATGACGACTGATATAAAGTAAAAGATCGATGACGTACATCAAGTAAATGGATGATAATGGAGGTGACCATGTTATATTCTACTAAGGTAATATGCATCCATACTAATGTGTGTGGACATCAAATATCCCTAATTAAAGGGGTCAAATTAATGTGCCATTTTAGTAGCTTGGTGACACACTAATAATGTCAATTGAGTAGAGGCTTAATAATGATCATGTTATAATCTTTTTTTGAAGAAAAAAATATAGGAGATACTTTAGTGTGCAATAGAGAAGGGGGTTAATAAAATCCACCAAGGATATTTGATCTTTCTTTGAAGTTGTTTATTATTTGATGACATTAACTTGTACATATAATGCTGATGTACTTTAATTTCAACTTCTTGTGAAAATTAATGTACACTTGAATCTGATGTTTAATATATGTATCTCTAATGATATTGTATATGGAGTTGAGATTAGTATATGCGCTCAATGCTTATTTTTCATTTGAAATGAATTTGTCACCTAGAGGAAGCTAAATTATTTATGTATATTTGAGACATACTTTGATATATTGTCCCTAATATTTTTTGAGGCTTTTTTTAGACTGCTAAGGTCTTTATATTAGTGATGATTTTATCAACTACTTGATTTCATGAAATCTTTCTAGAGAGATTGTTGTCCACTCAGAGCATTGCTCGATGGCTTTAACATATATGGTAGAGGTTGAGAGAATTCACCAAAGATGTATGACCTATCCAAGGTTATATATCAAAGCACTACTCGATAATGTTAACCTATATAGTATAGGTTAAGAGAATCCACCAAGGATGTATCACCTATCTAAGATTATATGTCATAGTACTACTTGATGATGTTAACATATATGGAACAGGTCAGGAGAATCCACCAAGGATGCATGACCTATTCGAGGTTGTATGTCAGAGCACTACTCAATGAAATTAACCTATATAGGGGAGGTCGATAGATTCCACCAATTATATATAATCTATCTGATATTGTATGTTAAAGCATTGCTTGATAAAGTTAACCTATATAGAAGAGATTGAATCGAATCCCTCTGTGATCGACTTTGCCTTGATTGGGATGGGTTTTATGCTCATTTTTTTCTTATGAAGCAATGTATAATATGTTATCTAAAGGCCCATGGTATGTGAATGGACATATAGTAGGGATAGATAAATGGACTCCTAAATTTTCAACCACTTCTTTGAAGGGATTGACATCTCTTGTATGGGTGAGGATGCCATATTTGCATCTTCAGTGTTGGGATGAGGTAAATATATCAAGAATTGCTTCTATGGTTGTTTACCTCTATTGTTAGAAGGTAACATGATTCATTGGGGGAGAAGAGAGTACAAAAGGGTTTGTGTATGGGTTGAAATAAGAAGCTTTCTTTGGGTGTTTGGGTGGAAGGAAATGATGGAAGGTTTTTTCAAAAGATGGAGTATGAGAAGGTTTCCACATTTTGTTTTAAATGTGAGAAAATTAGACATTTGATTAATGATTGTGAGGTGAAAACAAAATCTGATCCTATTGAAGAGGTCGGAACTTCAATTGTTATGTGCAGTATTGAAGACAAGGTAGAGAATATTGTTGGTAGAAATGATGCTTCTTATGGTCCATGGATACATGTGAACTATGGAAGAAGGAGAAATGATGCAAGTAATCATAGAAGAATTCAGAAAAGAAGTTTTTACAATATACAAGCCTCTGTGTATGACAAGAAAAAACTGCATGAAGATGTTATTGAAGCTGATTCTAAGATGAAGGACAAAGGTGGAAACATGAGGTTAATTTACCGTGGTTATTGAAGATGATCAGAGAGGTGTTGTTCAAGATAAGGGCGAGGTGATGCATGTTTTGATGGGAGGCATTATAAATAAACAAAAGGAGAAAAATGTTAATCAATCTGGTGTTGGTAAGGGAGCTTTACTAGCGGACGTCAACATGTTTCAACTATTGGAAATAGAAATTGTGGAAGAAGATGTGAATCAGTTGGTGGATCTTGGCGATTCTTCTAGTGTTGATTGAGAGGAGGGGGAGATATGTGATAAAGTAGGTGGAAATTTCAATTCACTTGAGAAGGGTGTGGAAAAAAATTTAGATGTGATAAAGTTCAAACTTCAAAAAGAGCTAAAATATCTAGGCAATTGTAACTTAGTTTATAGAAATAGAAAAGGTGATTTGGTGAATAAAAAGGTTACTGTGGCTAATCCGACTTTAAACTTTAAATGACATCCATCATTTTTTGGAACTATAGGGGGGCTATAAAGAGAGAAGCCTCTCGGTATTTGAAGGAAATTGTTAGTGAGTATGATTATTTTTTTGTTGGCTTGGTTGAAACAAAGACTTCATCAATGGATATTTTGAATTCAAGAAGTTTATTCGTGACAATTGGGGTTTTTTTCTCGTTCCTTCTGAAGTCCTTTCTAGTGGAATAATGATTTGCTGGAAATAAGATGTTAATTCTTTTTCTGTTGTAGAAGCATCTTCTCAAATTATAGTGGGTGAACTAAATATAGTGAATAAAGGTGAGTGGTTAGTTGCTACAGTTTATGGGAGTAGGGATTGCTACAATAGAAGAAGCTTATGGAACAGTTTGCAGGCGCTTTTAGAGGGCAATTCCGTTCAATTGTGGGAGGGACAAAAAAGGGAGGTAAGAAGTTTGTTCTTTCTCAAGGACCTCAAGATATGCTTTCTTTTATGAGAAATTGTGATTTTCATGAGGTTGATATAGTTGATCCTAGATACACTTAGTGTAATAATAAAAGTGGTGGTGCAAGATTTTTTGGAAGGTTGGACCGGTGTCTCATTAATTCTGATGCTTTAAAGTATTTAAACTTGGCAGTTATTAAACATTTGGCAAGAGTGGCTTCGGACCATTTACCTATCATATTGAAGATTTTTTCTTCTACTTTTCGAAGGAGAAGAACTTTGAGGTATTAAGATGTGTGATCAACTTACCCTGCTTCTTATTTTATTATTGCTCAATCTTGGAAAAAATCTATGAATGGTGGTGAGGTGGAGGTGTTGAATAAAAAGTTTAGCCGAGCTTTAAAAGTTTTATTCTTTTGGAGTAAAGCTAAGCATAAGAACTTATACGAATTGAAGAACAAGTTTATAGAGGAAATTCGAAAGTTGTTGAAGAAGAAGCTAGCTATGGGGGAATCTCGGAGCAAAATCTGTTTTTGTTGGAAGCTAAAGTTAGTGAACTTAACTCAACTCCTAGACGGCTGAGTACATGGCAGAAGCAGAGATCTAAAGTCTAATGGATGAAGACTGGTGATGCCAATTCTATGTTTTTTCATTCATTTGCGACGGCTAGGAAAAATTGTAACTTGATTAATCAAGTGAGGGATAGTAATGGGACTTTGATTGAAGACAAAGTGAAGATGGAAGAAGTTTTCTATAACTTCTTTAAAGACAAGTGGAGGGAATATCATTGTTGCTTGGATGGATGGCCTTCTACTTCTTTAAAGATTACGGAGAATGAAAAATTGTTGCTTTGAAAGGACTTTTCTAAGGAAGAATTGGAGGTGGTTGCAAACAATTGGAGGCTAATAAGTCAGTAGGTAATGATGGAATTACCTACTATTTCATTAAAAATTATTGTTCTTTTATCAATAATGATGTGTGGAAGGCTATTAATTATTTTTTCATTCATGGGAATATGTGTTCTATTTGGAAAGAATTGAGTGTGGTATTGATCCTAAAGGTCAAAAATCCTTTGACGCCTTCTAGTTATCATCCTATTAGTCTTTGCAATTCCATTTATAAAATAGTGGCAGGGATTTTGTTGGATAGGATGAATTGTTGACTTCCAAAGATCATTTTTGAAGTTCAATATGTTCTAGTAAAAGGTCGTTCTATGTCTGATCAGATTTTGCTTGCATAAGAGATTTTTAATAAATTGAGATATTCTAAGTCGAAGAAGGGGTTTATGCCAATCAAAATTTATATGGAACAAGCCTATGATAGAATGGGTTGGGCTACTCTTAATCTTGTGCTTGACAAAGTTGGATTTCGAATATTCTCAAATCTCATTATGGAACGTGTAGTAAGCCCGAAGTTCTCTATTATAGTCAATGGGGTTAATACAGGATGGATTGAGGCAAAAAGTGGATTCAGACAAGGGTGTCCATTATCCTCTTATCTTTTTATTATGTGCTCTCAACTGTTAACAAATTCATTTGTTGAAAGAGGAAGGAGTGTTCGTATTAAGTTGGCTCCAAGTGCTCTGTTGATTTCTCATTTGATGTATGATGATGACATCTTTATGTTTTCTAAAGCTAAGTATAGGAGTATGAAGAAAGTGAAATAAGATTCTCAATGATTATTGTAAGTGGACTGGATAAAATATTAATTTACTTAAATCTTCTATCATATTTGGGAGATTGATAAAGAAAAGAATGTGTAGGAAGTTATCCAAGAAGATGGGTTTCAAAATGGTAAGTGAAATGGAGTATCTAGGGGTGAAAACTGTGTTGAGAAGGCAAGTGTATTTATATTTCCAAAATTTGATTGAAAATGCTTCAAATAGATTGAATATTTGGGGGAATAAATTCATCTCTCTAGCCGGGAAATTAATTCTACTTAAATCTTCTTATCATTTTCTTCCTTTATTTTTTTCAGCTCATTCATTAGTCCCTATATGTATTTTGAGTGATTTTGATAAAATGTGTAGGAGTTATTTATTTTCTACAGCTCTTCTATATTTTTTTCATGAATATTTTCTATAATTTGATAAATGAGATTCATTATTTTTTATAAATCATGCTATTTTTTCCAATTAGAAATGCTGGGCTTGCTTTGTAGTGTAAGATACTCCTCTCTTCTATTTGGAAGATAATCTTTACAACTTTGATTCTTACAGATTTAGAAAGGAAGTAATTTAAAAAAATTTAAAAGAGGCACAAAATGATCTCAAAATCAAAAGATGCTTAATGACATAAAAAATAAAAAGACGCACTAAGTGTATCAAAAATAAAAGATGCGTAATGTACGCCAAAAGCCGATAAAAGAGGTACAAAATGATCCCAAGTTAAATTAGCTTCTCTTTCTAGTAAATCTTTAAATCTTATAAAATTTCTATATTTTCGAATATGGTTTATACTTGATCTTGGAAAATTTTGGTACTTCATTATCACTTTATAGTAATATTCTATTCGATATATTTCATGCTAGTAGTATGAAAAGTTTAAGTTTCCCTATCAAATTGTAATTCTTAAATTAGATTTTTATTTAAGAAAATGATTTTAGCTTGTGAAGATGTTACGCTGGCTATGCAAACTCTAGAATTTAAATCCTCTAGTTGTAATAAAGTCAAAACTTATAAAATTTATCTTTTTTGTTTGTAGAGTAAGTTTATTATATTTTAAAAGTGCCTACGAGAGTTCTCATGTATGTGATATTTTCTTTACCTTGAGTTGTTTGTCATTTTGAGTCTGTTTGTTTTATACATTTTTTGTTTCTAATTTTTATTCTTCTGCTTTCTATTTACCTTCTTTTTGTGATGTCAAAAGGGGGAGTAGTATTTTATTATTTATTATTGTTATTGGAGTTATATTTTTTTGTTTGTTATTGTTAGTATTGTCTGTAAAAATAATAATAAAAAAAGTTTTTATACTCTCTTTTCTTATAGCTGGTTATCATCTAAAGGGGAGTTCAAAGGAGAGCAATTCTTTTAAAAATCTAAAATTAATAATGCTTTCCATCATGCAAAAGGGGGAGATTATTGCAAACCATATTCAAGCACTGCAATTTTGATGATAATAAATATTATTGTGTCTGTTATTTATTTTTCTTATTTTTATGATATGATTTTTTTTGTATGTAAATACTAATGTTTCAAGAAATTAGTCCACCGTTCACTTGCAATTCTGATCAACTCAAGACTAGGTAGACTAGTCTTATATTTGGATTTTATTTTATTATGTATTTTCTCTTTTCTTGAGTCTTATCATGTAATTGGGTTGATAACTTTGCTGAGTTACCTAGCGCACACATTGGGGGAGAGATGAAAATGTCCTTAAGAGAGTTAATTTTTTTTTGTAATTCGTACTGTACGAAACTGGTTTTGTACTGTATAAAGTATTATGTAGTATATGATTTAACTCGTAATGTACAAACTGTCGTGCTCTGTCAAAACTATAGCTGCCAAAGGTTAAGAAAGATACTAACTTTGTACTAATCATATAGTATGATTAGGATTGTATTGTATGCCTTAATTAAAATCATTCTTAAATTAATTCCGTGATATCAAGCAATTAATTCATAGATAATTATTATAATTTTTCATACTTTATAAAATAGTTTGTACGGTATGATTACACATGTATGAAATTGGCTATTCCTTGGATCATAACAAATAAAATCAATGATTTTTGTACTAATCATACTATGCAATATATATAGTGCTGGATGATCACCCATGTATGAACCTGGCCATCCCAAGGATCAACCCAAATGAACAGAAAGAATTTCTACATATCGTACTGTATGATGTTTGATTGTATTGTACGATTTTTTATAAAAGATTAAATAGTTCACCTTAATAATCTTGCTGGACAACTCTGAATTGAACTGATCGTACAATATAATACATGTATCATACTGTACGAACATAAGTTGGACGGCTTAAAATTTAGGTTTTTTTTACTCCCGCTATTTAAGGGTTTCAGATATTCTTTTGAGATATCTTTTACAATTTAGTCTTCTTGAGGGAGAGCTTGAGGAAGAGAAGAAGGAGAGTTTGGTGAGAGAAGAAAGAGAGATTTTGTGTGGTAGAAGTTGTGAGGTGATTCATACGATTGCTTCAAGCAAGAATTCTGCCTAGTACCTACAAGCCTTTGCCTACAATCTCTATGGTTATAGTGAATAATTTCTTCAACAATGATCATGATTCTTTGACCATCACCTCAAGGGTGAAAATAGAGTTATAGTTCTCTAACCATCACCAGAAGGGTGAAAATAGAGCTGAGGTTCTCTGCATGTAAAAGAGTAGTTGTTCTCTACCGCATCGAGGAAGTGAAATACCGTCTAACAGGCTTCTCTACCTTGTTGTGGGAGCAAAAGGAGTGTCACTTCAGTGTAGTGCAATACTTGCAGAGGGAATCTCTAAGGAGTAGATGTAGGTCAGGTTGACCGAACCACTATAATGTTTGGTGTGTTCTTCCTATTTCTTTTTCCACATTTTAATTTTTGCGAATTTTTTGTGATTTTATTTGTGGTTGAAAATCTTGTTTTTTTATTTTAAAATTAGTTCTACTTCTGCATCAAGGGGTTTTAACTTTTTGTTTGTTAAATAAATTTTAAAATAACTAATTCACCCCCTCTTGGTTTGCCTCAGGACTAGTTCTTTAGGAATTCACATCCCTCACGAACATTCAGAGAGGGAGTTGAAAGAAAATTTGAATTATGGATGTCAAAGTTGTAGTCTATTTGAGTAGCTCTAAAATTGAATACATGAAGTTTAGCTTTAGTAGTAATAGATTTAGTGGGGAGATTGTGATTTTGGGTGATTATAACATTAAAAAGAGTACTCATTTTAGATATCTTAAGTAAATTATTCAAAGTGGTGGTGAAATAGATGGGAATAATATCAATATAATTTAAGCCAGATGGTTGTAGTTGACGAATTCATCATGCTTATAAGTTATAAAGTATTCGTCAAACATAAGGGAAAATTCTATAAGATGGTGGTGAGACCTGTAATGCATTATGGTGCGTATGTTGGCCATTAAAAGAGAAGCATAAAGTTATGTTAGTGTTATATAGATGAGGATTCTCAAGTGGATGGGTGGCTTTATTCTTAGGGACTGAATGTGAAATGAATATATATTTGAAAAGGTTTGAGTAGCTCTAGTGGCATATAAGATAAGAGAGAGTTTCCTTAGATGGTTTAGTCATATAGAATGTCGACTTTTTGATGACCCGGTTAAGAGTTTAGATGCATTAGAATTGGCTTATGTTAACAAATGTATCGGTAGACCTAATAAGACTTTGTTATAAAGTATTATTAGATGCCTATGAGAACTTGATTAGTAATTAAATACAATGGTGAAAAAGAGATTCACGTAATCGACTCCACTTAGTGGCATAAAGGCTTTATTTTGTTGTTGTTGTTGTTTTACCATAGGCTGAGGTCCATTTTGAAATGATCGATAATGCAAGAGCATTTAAGTTGTTTGTATAGCTTTTTTTTTTTTTGAAAAATTGTAACTTGCAATAGATAGAAAACTACTTACTAGTAATAAAAGGGTCAAAATCCTTCTTTAACAAAGAAGAAGGAATGTTGCAAAAAGAAATCAACTAACAACAAAAAAATTGTCTTCTAAAGCCAAAGTAGCACATAAATTTTCTAATTTTTTACAATCTCTATGAACATGATGAAATATCACTTTATTGAAATCATTTAGAAAGAATAATGCCTTGGCCACCCAATTTTCCACTTGGCACTGTGATTTATTCAATGATTCTTGATTGAAGGTGATAATGTTGAGATTTTCACCTTCAATTATTACTCCTTTGCTATCCATCATCCAACATTAAATGAACTCCCTTATTGCCAAGACCACCTCCAACTCGAGTTGTGCCACATCCCAATAAATTATTTTCTTTCCAAAAGAAAGTAGAAGTCTTCCTTTATGATGTCTAAACACTCCTTCAAACCCAACTAGATTAGATCTAAAAATCGAAGCATCCATGTTTATTTTAATCCAATCTAGCGGTGGAGGGTGCCAAACATTATGAAACTCCCTAAAGAGATTAACACCCCAGTTATCTAGCATTAAAATTGATTGTATCATAGTTGTATACAACACATTGAATGCAACTATAGAACTTGAAATTGCAGACTTACCATTTTTAACCACATTTCTGTTTTTCCAATATAAAAATACTGTTGTACAATACACCTTCACTATGTTAGAATGCCGAAATGAAAAACTACTAAGTTCCTCCAAACAGTTTTCCAATGAATGAAAAATTGGAATACTGAAATCCCAATCTCTTAGCTTTAAAATAATCTCAATCAGAAATTTGCAGTTAACAACAATTTGATAATAAGTTTCCACTTCTTGACAGCCTCTAGCACATAACTCATCAAAACAGAGTTTTCTATGTTTAAGAAAATGATTTGTTAGAATAGCATTCTTACTCAATCTACACCAAAACAATTCCACTCTCGAATTGAGGTTCTACTAGTCATCTATAGTATAGCTTGTAGTTAAATATTTGTACTAAAAGGCTTAGTTTATACTAGTCTTCTATAGTTTTTTAATGATTTGTAGTAAATATTGTATCTCAACAAACACTTCTACTTGTGAGCGTGACCTAATAAATGATGCAATGAGAGAGCCCTTTCATTTGTTGTTCTCCAACCCCATCATCAAAATATCTCATTTTTGGGTTTTAGAAGCCCTCTCATAGGATCAGCATGTTCTTCTCGATGGTATTGAAAATATTCCCAATGAATTCGTGTCAAGTTTCCTTAACCCAGTTCATTTGCTTGATAACCAAATTGCTTTGATTAATGGGAGACATTCTTTTTTGTGTGAGATAGTGCTTCTGACAGTTTCATGATTTTGTGGCGTTAGCAACGTCGTTACAACTTTGTGGGACACTAAATTTATCCAAAATCGAGTTTATTTGAAGTTTTCAACTTACTGAATAGGACTCATACTTGCACAATAACCTGATTAGCTAAACTTAAAAATTATAATTGCACAAATTCTTTCTCTGCCAAACAAAATAGCACCAATGCCTATTTTTCGTTTATTGTATATTATCTCCCTGGTGGCGGCTCTGGATATTAATTTATTTTATAGTAATCGTAGAGATAGAGCAGCCCTGTAGTTCACGACCCACTAATGTTTAAGATATTCAATAGTCAGCCACCTCGATCAAGTAGTCTTCTGTCACCTTCAATCATGTCAGGATAAATTTTTAGCAATCAATAAAGAGCATTGGCATTTTCCAACGCATAATCCAAATGCAGAAAGCATCTTGTGCTCAGAATATATAACTGAGGTATCGACAAATTGACTAAATCCATTCAGCTTTATTTCTTGCATTCTTCAAATACTAACTCAGAAAAAAATTATTATGGGATAATGGCAACACTAAAAAAACAAAACTCAACTAATCTTATTAGATCATTGACGATGGGTGAATCTAATTCCAAGGCCAAACTAAATGTTGTTCAAAATAGGTTTTTATATGTTCTCAGTTCAAAGCACGATTTTGATTTTATTTATATTTCCAGAACTTAGGTTTTAATGTATTCATTTTTTATATCTCATCTTTTTTCTATATGAATTTTTGTGGCTATAAATATTTTTTTAATAAATTTATCTAATTTGAATAGACAAGCTTTATTGTATCCAAATTTTTTTTTATGAATGATACCTGACATTCTGACAACATTAACAATTGAACTCTATGAGGGGTTACCTAGAACTTGTGCGAGATTGGAGAGAAAGTAGTATGCTAGAGAGAAATTTTATGAAAACACTGTGGGGCTAAGAATCACACATAACAAGATGATGCAAGAAGAACTAATGATGTAAAAAAGGTCAACATTGCTCTTTATCACCACTTATTTAAAGGAATTCTTGGGATAAAGTAAATGTTAATAAAAAAGAATATAATGCATTGACATAAAAGTACATTAGTAAAGACTACCTTAGACACATGTCACTCCATAATTCGATGGCGAGGTTGGCACTAAATTTCTTTAATGATCTTCATTAGGGGTGATATTATTAGTGTCGAGTAACCTGTCTTAGCATTCTTTGACAAGTACATTGACAAGCGCTGAGGTGAGGGAACCTGTGACTGTAGTTGTTAAACTCATTTTGTGTGAGGTTAAATCTAGGGGTTTCAATATTTGATCCGACCCGAAACACGATCCGAACCCAACCAAAAAAAAAAAAATATTGGTTCGGGTTTACTCGTTAGCTTGATGGGTGGGGCTTAGGTTTTATTTTTTGAATCATTCATAAATTCATGTCGGGTTCGGGTTGACTCGAAACCCCAAAAGTAAACTAGGTTGATCAAAAAACATCGCATGCACTACAAAGCGATCCCACGCTCGCCTCAACTCTAGACTCTGCAAACCCGCACCCATACCAGCAAAACACTCACCTCATGTCCAGACTCCTAGTATGTGATCCCGTGCTTGCCTCACCTACATAATGCGATCCCACACTTACCTCGCATCTGAACTCTGCACTTCACAGCTAGACGGATAGATTCCCATAACACTCTCATAGTGTTTGGACTAAAAAATCTTGTGCTCAACTCACCTGTATAGCATGATCCCATGCTTTCATGCATGTAAACTGCAATCATGTAACATGTTGGGTCAAGTTCAGGTCAAATAGTTTGACTGAAACCCAATAACCCATTTTGATGCCCTTAGTTAAATCCCCAAATTTTAAAAAATTAATCTCTACACATATATCACTAAACCTCATTCAAAAATTTAAATCTAATCCCTCATTAATGTGCTTCGGCATAGTTGTCAGATCACTGACTTAAACTCCATCATGTAATAGTCACCTTGATTGCCATATGATCATTTGATAAATCAACTTATAGTCACCAAATAATTACCAGTGATATGATAATTTCGTAATATAAAGTTTCCTTAATCATTTACATTTTCAATCTACTCAAAACTCATAGAAAAATCAAGCTTCAAATCCATCCGTTAAAAGTGGTGAATTTTTATCACCTGATAATTTGTTCAATCATTAACACTCACAAAATGATTATCAAAGGCATGCACATGTCAAATATAAAAATCCTTCTAATCTATTGATCAAAACTAATGAAAAATCCAATATTCTAATTCAAACAAAAATCCCTAATCACTTAACCTATTTCCGGACAATTTTACATCACAACAACCAAATAGTCTTAGATTCATAATTAGTCAGCTCCATATTGATTAAACATGTCTCCTGGTCAACCACATCAATTTAGAGGCATTCCAAGCCCTCTAACTTAATAAATTCAAAGCATATTCAGTGTTTATAAAACATTAAAATATTTATACCCTATGACACTAGAAATAGCATACTCTTTTTTTTTTTGACCTAGGAAGCCTCTTAAAACCTGTTGGGGATGATCATTGTTATTAATATAATGTGTTGAAGCAACATGAACCCTTGGTGGACCATAGTAGTTCACAAAACCTAAAACCCCTAAAACACAAAAATCCATTAAAAATTAAATTTCCCTTAAACATCAATATAGCTCAATAAGAAAAAAACCTAAAACCTCTTCCAACATAGATTGAATGTGATTTGGAGTACAATGAAACCAACCCTAAGCGGTTAAGTGGATTGGTGCAACTATTCTATACGTTAGGCATGCTACATACACTAATTATCCTAGATCTTGATGATTAATGAATCTTATTTGAATTGAGTTTTTAAAGTATTGGATCATGGTTTGACCCAAAACTTCACAAATTTATAACTCTCAATCTATATATAATTATGGCCTTATTTTTGTGGAATGTTTAGGTTTATCTAATACTTTAAATACTCTTAATTTCACCTAAATCCAATTAGTAAATTATCTGAATTAAATTATTAAAGGAATATAGACACTTATCTTTGATGATTGATTGTAACACCTAGGAAGGCATTTATGAATCCAAAATTAGTAGGTTTGAAGAACATGTTTAGATGAACTTAAGTTTAAATTTTTACTACATTTGGAGTTCATTTGGTCTTTCGATTAGTGAACCCAAGATTGATACATGTAATTTATATACAACTTTCATTAATTCATAATTAATTAAAAATAAATAAAAAATGTACATTCTAAATGTCAGATTGCTTAGAATTAAAATTTTAGTAGAGGAAAATTAAAAACCCCTTTAAATTTTGTGAAAATCAAAAGTAATTTAAAAATCAAGAAAAGACATTAATTAATTAAATTAAATAATAAAAAATAACAAAATTTCAAATAATTTTAAACACTTTTACTAATCTTGAGGAGTCATCAATGATAATTGGGGATGATTAAAAGAGGTTTCAAATTGATTTGGTACAAAAATAAGAAACCACCTTAATTAGATATTTAATTTAATTTGTAAAAAAAAACATAGCTAATTATAGATAAATCCAATTGACATAAACTCAAAGGCATTGAACTCATATTTGGGTCTACTATTTATAAAAAATATATGAATTCAAGAATTTTCTGTAAATTAGAAAGACATAATTTGGTCAAATTTAATTCATTCAAAATTATTGAACTTATAAAATTCATAACTAATTATAAAAAAATTCAATGGACATAAACCCAAAAATTAAACACATAATGGATCATTATATTTATGAAAATAAAAAATTCAAGAATTCAATGTAAATCAAAAAGTTAATATTTGATCAAATTTAATTCTTTAAGATATGTTGCTCTTTTAACAATCATGACTAACTACAGAAAAATTCAATTGATACAAGCTAAAAGGTATTGAAATCATAATTGGATCTAGTGATTATGAAAGATAAAAAATAATATAATTCATTATAAACCAAAAAGTTAATAATTATGTAACCCTAATTTATTAATTAATTCTATAAGTACAAGAAAATCAACAAAACATTAAAATTCACTAAACTATTAATATAATAAATTAAATCATACGTGCAATAATTGTTGTGAATCTGGATTCAGGAATTATAATTTTGATGATAGCAAACATTTCTAACACTTTCATTTTTCTACGACTGCCTTGCCTACTAACATTTTAGGTCCACAAAGCTAAATTACAAATCAAACCAGCTCAAGATCGGGTAAATTAGGTCTGAGTCTATATGTAAACTATAGTTAAGTTGACTTTAACCTTTTCTTAAGTCAATTGTAAACAAAGTGGGTCCTGATACTAAGCAACCATGCACACACACACACTCAAGGAAAAATTTTGTCTGATTTTGGAGTTTTCTTTGTTTTATCACATCATCCGAGAAGATCACAAATCATCTTGGATGATCAGTTAAAAATAGAAACCCTAATTAGGGCATCCTGGTTAAGGTAGCTATAATTAAGCAAATAGTCCTAGACAATATTAGCATCAATAATAGGCTCAAATCAGAATTAATCAGCCGCCAGATCTATTTAGGCATGTTTTATTTTTGGACATTATCCAATTATGCTAAAATAAGTGTGGTAATTAAGAAAAGCAATTAAGGTTTGATTGAACGATCATATCGTCCGAGATGATCAGTAAAATAAACCTTTATTTCTTCCTGGATGACCAGAATGATGTTTTGGATGATGTGTATTATTTTTGCACTAATCGTCTGGGATGATCACAGATTGTCCTGGATGATCAGTTATTTTTCCATTGTCCAAGCATGCAATCTGGGTGATATGCTGGACGATATTTGTTATTTTAAACTAATCATCTGGGATGATTGTGAAATCATTTGTGATGATCAATTTACTTTTCCATCGTCAATGCATGCTTTTAGGGAGATGTTTTGGATGATACTCAACAATTTGAACTAATCGTACGGATCATCCTAGACAATTATGTCAATTTGTTTTAATTAAGAGCAAATTTGGAGCTCTTCTATATATGACCTCTTATTTACCCAAGATTTTATCATTTGCTACTGTTTTGACCTAAGAGAGCCAAGAGGAGAAGGAAAGGTTGAGAGAGAGAGAGAGAGAGGATCTTATGATGGGGAGTTTGTGAGGGGTTTCACAAAGGTTGCTCCAAGTAAGGATCTGAGTCATCTTCTCTAGTCATCATCCCCAGTTTCTTGGAGGTTCGAGAGAGGTCTACTTCAGCAACTGATCAAGGTTCTCTACCTGCTTCAGGAGGAAAAAAAAGAAGTTAAGTTCTCTACCTGCTTTAGGAGGAAGCAAAAGGAGTTGGGTTCTCTGCCTCACCGGTGTTGGTGGAAAGGAGGTTTGTATAGGCTTCTCCACCTTGCTGTGTGAGCAAAAGGAGAGTCACTAAGTTTAGTGCAATACTCGGAGGAGAGGCTCTGGGGAGTGGACATAGGTAAAGTTGACCAAACCACTATAAATTTCTATGTGTTCTTTCGTACTTCTTTTCTGCATTTAATTTTTGGACTTCGATTTTCTTGTGGTGAATTTTGGTTTGGTTTAAGATTGTGTTTTTGAATGAGAAATCTTGAAAGTACCAATTCATCCCCCCTCATGGTTAGCTTTGGGCTAGTTCACAAGGGCTTAACATCCCTAACGAACTTTCAATAATCACACTTCATACTCTGTCAAATTAGTTTTCAAGGAGGGAATTCCTCGAGCTATTTGGCTACATGTCTTAAGGAAGCATTAGTCCTCGTGCTACTTGTGACATTGTAATAAATGAATTAACATAATTAAAGTATTAAAATATAACAACTATAAATAAAAAATTAAAAAACAAATTTATAAAAATTCAACAACCAACAATCAAAATTAAATAAATAGGTAATTATGGAGTAACATAGGCTTACGAGGCTATTAAACTTAGCTTCAATGAGGGTAAAATAAATCTTGTAGCCCTACATTATCAAATGCAATATTTATTCAACTTAAATGAATATTAAAATTAATAATAAAGCATTTAAACATTTAAACTTTCATGACCATGTGCTTGACTACTTTTACGAACGTAAAGGTGTGTTGGACTGGAAAGCATATGAACAAAAGCACTTAGTTAAAATATAAGGACATTAAATAACCTATATATCAAAATTTGTAATGATTGGTAGCGTTACAAATGTGAGCCTAGGACTTGCTAATCAACAACTTCAAGCACCTAGAAGTTTTTAAGCACTATATTCTTTAAAATAAAAATGTAAATAAATTTAACAATAAAAAAATCCTTAAAAATAAATCTAAAGCTTATAAAATATAAAAACATGAATTAAAATTAACTTTCAATTATCTAAAAAAAGTAAATCAGTTAAAGATTTTTTTAAACAAATAAATTTTTTGACCTATCCAACCCATACATCCTTATACGCACTCTTTAGATGGGTTGCAATGATCACAAACTCTAGTTTAGGCTAGGCCGATGATCTGGAGTAGTTTTCTTAGAGTGCCTTTCTTAGAGGGTACTCGTGTTTGGAGTATTTATTTTTATACTCCAGATATTATGTTAATATATTTGTTGCTGCGCATTTGGAGTAGGTTATTAAGCCAATTTATATTTATTAATATTTTCCCACACACCTTCATACCTGTGCATTTTTATATTATAATCTTTTTATTTTTGCAAAAGAAGAATATATCAAGTTAACGATGTAAATCTAAAGGCAATGATGTAAATGTAAATATTTTAAAATCATGTATAGTTAGATTGATTTGTATAGTGTCAATAGTTGTAAAAGTTTTGAAACTGATTGTTTATGCATACACTTGTAGATTCCAAATGGAAATGATTATTATTCCTTTAAATATTATTATCATTTAGATTTCTATAGAAGATTTAGAATCAAGAAGATTAAAAATCAAAATAAATACTCATTTTGAAATCTATATTATATAGAAATAGAAATCTAGGATTATTATTGGTGGAGCCACACCAACTTTACTTTATAGTTGATCATAGGTTATACTCTAAAAAAATATTAATGAATAAAACTTTTTACATACATTATTATTAATGCATTATTTTTTTATGCAAACTTGTGCATTTTATAAAGTTATTGATTATAATCCTCTAAATTACAACTCATTGATTATTTGGATAAAGCCATCTAATCTTACATTCATATGACGATTGATTATGCTTAGGATTGTAAATTGACAACTTACTCTAGGTAAGTGTCAGTTTAGATTTTATATACCCCTTAGCCCGTGCACATTCTTTTCCAATTCTCTCATTCCAAAATTTAGTATGAAGTCTTGATGTGAATTACAAATACAAGTCAATGATTTACAATCTAAAGCTTGTATAAAATAAAATTCTTTTGTATTCACTTTAATCAGGAGTATCTCTTCATAAATATAATAAACTATATGGGCTTTCCCTTATAGGATGTTTAGAACATAGTAATAAATTCAATCCTTCCCTACTTATATTCTAAGAAAGAGGAAATATATGAGGACACAAACCTATCCTTAAGCATTATTTTAGTTACATATTCAAAATAGTATGTGAATATTTTCTTTATCCTTCAAGATGAATTAAATATTCCTTATGATATTTGATTCTGAAAATAAATACATTAATTTTGTTTCATAATTGAAATGATAAGTGAATATTGTATTTGATCCTTCTAGATGAAATAAATAATCTCTATGCCACATTTGATTATAATGATAAATTTAGTTTGACTTTTCAAATCAATAGTAATTCTATAATTTGGGATAGTTTAATGTTAATCAATGCAAATTTGATAAAAAATGTACTTTTAAAGAAAATCATTTGGCGAACATAAATTTATTGATAGTAGACTGGTTGAGGTTGTCAATGAATTATATTGAAGGCCTAATATTTCTTGGGAAGAGAGGAGGTGAGTGAGTCATAGTTGCAAAAAAGGAGAGATGTAGGCTAGGTGGTTACACTAATATGAGTTGAGGGCCCCATGAGTATTCACTTTTTAATAATTGAGCTTTGTATGTATTAGTTAGAATGCCCACTCTAGGAGGGAATGAGTCATTATGGAAGTTATTTTCTCATATGGAGGGTGATAGTTTCTTGATAAGTATAAAAATTGAACTACTTACAACATTTTGTGGTAGGCACATGTTGGTCATTTTGGTGAGTTCTCTTATGCATCCCAGATGGGTATCTCTCCAAGACTATCAAGTAAATCTTCTTAAAGCGCTACTTAGGAAAACTTTATGCATCATGATTCGAAAATTACCTATTAAGCACAAGTGAAGATATATTCAATTATATAACTAGTTCTTTAAATCATCTAACCCTTTAATAATAGCGTGATAAATATGTTAAGTGAATGAGAAATAATTAATAACCAAGTAAATGCAAATTTATTTATGTATTTAGTGCATCTTTGATATGAGTGTTGATAAATTGGTTGCCACCTTCTTCTTAGCCTCTATAAATAACATGTTTATGTTGGAGGCTTTTTATGTTTTGAAACCCATAAAAGTTGTTTAACATCTAAGAGCCATATTATTTAACATTTCCAGTATTACTAAAAATTAAACAAGTCTACTTAGCATGAGTAAGTGTTAACTGATGGATTAAGTACTTAGGCAAGGTTAAGGAACTTGAGGCAACACCAATTAAAACCATAATGATAAACAAAGCTATAGATTATAAATAGACTGTGCAAGGGTCCTCTAATAGTGCAATCACTCCTCCAAAAGTAATTGATGAATAATAAGCCTAGGTTGGAAAAAAATGACCATAGTCCAGCCTATGGTGATTCTGGCAACTAGTTAATATGTTGATTTTAGAGATAGTGAGAGATATGCTAAGAGTGTAAACCTTTCATCTAATTCAGATTGAGTTCCACTGAATTTGTGGTTTCCATCGCGACATCCTCTACATTTTCCAAAAAAGAGGCTTATTGAAGAGTAGTCCTCCATTGAGGTTCAAAAGACTACCCAAAGAATCACAAGTCCTTTAGGTAAAATTTTATGCTGGTAATTTTTCCATGTCAGTCATAGATGAACTACTTTGGAAGGAATTTAAAGGTATCAAGCCTTTAGCAGTAGTGGAGAAGATTAGGGATAAAAAACATAGACTGAGTAGCAATTAAGCAGTCCATAATGAATGTTATTGGCACATCAATATTTATGTCATGCTTCTTCTTTATAAAAACACCTAGTACTACCTACAAGAACGTGTATAAAATAAAACTTTCATTTCTACTTCAAAACTCCCTAGAGTGTAAAAACTATAAATATATTCTAAGCTATGTTCATGTTACACAAATATGTCAAAGCTTTTTAGGATTATGCCACCATAGAGTCCATTTTTGTTTCATATAGACATACCAACCTTATTTGTTTTGCCTACTACTTTGCCAACACTAACAAATTTGTATGACTATCTGATGATGATGAGCAAAAAAATTTATTCAATATGGAGGAGATCTATATCCTTTATAATCTCTTCTAGTTAAGACCTCGCTATAATTCAATGCCAAGAGTTAATTAAAATCTTAAATTTTTTTTCATTTATACCTCTCAATCCAATTGAACTTTCTGGTGAATGTATTATCACTTATTTTTATCCTCCTGATGGTGGGATTATGGTAAGCTAATAAGAGACTCACTGAGTTTTAAATATACTTATATTTCTTTGATATAAAATAAGAAACACCTCACCGAATTACATAAGTATATAAGTCGAATTAAGTAATAAAGTGAAATAGTAGAGTGTCCAACCAACAAAGAAGTATTCTAATAAATTACAACTTAACTAGTACTTGTTATTTTAAATTATTAACCTATACTACTAAAAATAAAAATTATATTCAGAGTTTTGACCATAAAATAAAATAAAGACATGGAAAATAGATTTTTGATACATTCTAGAAAATAATATTTTGGTCTAATGAATGTATATAACATAGTTTTCATAATGAAACTCTTAATTATGTATGTGGATCTAAGCATATGCATCCCAAGATCTCTGTAGAACAAAGAATTTTCAAACATCCTATTTCTAGAAATGCTAATATTCCATTTCAATTTTCCTAATTATTGTATTCTTTGTCTAAGGTTATCTATAAAACTATATTTTATCTACACGTACGACCATTATATGGATTAAAAAAAATTTGGGAGAAATTGAAAAATCAATACCTTAATTAAAGCATAAGATTATACAAGAGTACTTGCTATGCTTTCTACATCATCACCCAAAAACTAGAGAATTAGTCAGACAAGGAGGAAATAACAAGAAAACTCACCTTTATTTTATTCATTGAAAGAAAAGATACAAGGGAAGGAATAAGCAGCTGTTAGTTGAAAGTACAAAATCATCTACTCTATAGTCCTTCCACCATTCACGAAGTTGCTTCAACAAATAGGCTAATATCTCCACAAGGTTGGTATCTTGAACTTCTCTAGCATATCACAGGCATTATTATAACGCGGAACTAAAGAAACATAACAAAAATTACAAGAATTCACTCAACTAATAGAACTATCCAAATAACAAAGTTCAAAACCTATTTATAGTTAGTACAAGGTTGGGTTCAAGCACTACGGAGCTCGATAAGGTGGCAATGTGATGCTGAAAAATGAACTAGCACCTTCACACTATAAAGTCTTTAATGTTAGCTTATGTGGCATGGAACCATCATGGTTCTTGTAGAAAGGGAATACTAGCACTGCAATATATGAAATGATGCCTTACCTTGATTGAACTCAACACTATGATATTATAAAACACAGCACGATGTTGGTACTTAACACTTGTAATTTTTTTTCCATTTTCAAATATTTCTACACAAACACAACATAAACAACACATTTTCATTAAAATTTAAATATAATAAATATTGCATAATTTACACATAATAAATTTCTCCAACTTAAACTCTTTCTTATCCTCAAGCAATAATAACATTCACCCATTAATCACTTAATTGCCGAAGTAAAATTGATAATTTAAAATTACTAAAATACAAGATAATACAATACAATTTAGAAGTCATTTGGTTTGAGTAGAGTTATAATTTCAATTTGAAAAAGTCATAATAGTTATCCTAATTAGTCGTCCTTATTGTTACCAATTTTGAATATCTTCACTTTGTTTGTAAATATATAAATTGAATCCAAAATTTAGAAATTAATAATATAGCACAGAGATGTTGAAAATTTTAATTTAATGTGTATATGTTGCACATTATTAACTTTAAATTTTTATTTGGGTTTTTTTAATCAAATCTGCATAAATTTGCATTATACCATCAGTAAGAATAGACTAATGTCTTACTATCATTTTTAGAATAGAAACTTTCTATTTATGATTGGACATTGCATAAAAAATATTAAATTAGCCATGAGGATAAAAAAACATTCACTTATCATTTTAATTATGAACTTAATCCAATGCTTAAAGTTAGGTTTGCATTCCAAAAATCTTTTGCTTACCATAGTGAGAAATTATGAAATGACAACTTTTATTCTGGTTGTAAACTCCCTAATAGGACAAGCCCTTATAGTTAGTTACATCTCCTAAGAGAATACTCTCGATTAAAGTGAAGAGTAAAGATTTTTAACGATATATGAGTTTCAAGAAATATTTAGCCTAATAAGATTTAAAGTATAACCTTTAGATTATTAATTCTCCACTTATCCTATAAATTTAGATTTTAAATATTAATATTTAAAAGAATTGATTTTGAATGTTCAATGATTAAAGAGGTGTTTATAATCTGGGCTTATACTTTCTTAGTTTGAGTATCCACCTAGCATTCCTAATGTATAATCAATATCCTAAGAATTAATGCATGATAAGCTGAGTTCTATCTTTAGAGATAAAAGGATGAATTATACTCTAAAATTTATTACGCTATATGATGAATTTTAACTTCATTTCTAATGACACTAGTAAAAATAATAATAAATAAATCTAAATATTTTGTTGATTAACTTACCTAACTATATTTTCTAACTTTGAAAATTTAATTGAAATTTTTGCAACCTAACAATCCCATCGTAAGGAAAAGTTTAGCATTGATCGAGCGCAATGGGACTGCAGTACCTTTCCTATGGTGGGCATGAAAGTCTTCTGCTCTAGTGAACAAATGCCAAAATTTAAAATGCTTTCATGTATGTATGATTGGGTAAATGGGTTATATATATGTTACCTTATACCATAATATCCAAGAACAAGTATATATATATGTTCCTATAATGACTAAAACATATACAAAGAAAGAAAGCCAAGAAAACTTCTTCCTTGTAAAGTTAATGTCAGCTACCACCCATTTTATGTAATGCATGACAAAATATATGAAATGGAAATAATTAAATATAAATACTATTTCATTTATTTATTAATAAGTTGTCCAACTGATAAGGGAGTTATTCTTCAACCAAGCCTAAGAGAGAGAAAATTTTAATGAATGGTTAAGATCTTGCCACCTAAGTCATGTCCAATAGACATTTCAAAATTTTTTTTTTTTTGAGAATTTGCAGATCGTATTAAAGCATGAAAAAGAAACAAATATGTTGACCCTAAGTGATAGCTAATCTATCACAATCTTTCCTTATACAGCAACAAACACTTGACAGAAGTTTATCCCGAAGGAAATCATCCCAAAGAAAATCACCCAAAAGAGCATAGTGGGCACATTCATCCGCCACACTATTTCTTTCCCTAGAAACAAAATTAAAACTACTTTTTTAAATACATCCACTATAGCAAGCATTGGAGCTATTGTTAGAGCCTCTAAAGGTAGACTGCTCCTTGCTTTTAATAAAAATAAGTTGCATTGGGATATCAATCAATTTGAGTTGGATGCTATTTCTACTTTGAAAGAATTCTTAAAAGATTGGATGTTCGAGAGCAAAGGTGTAATAATAGAAGGTGATAACTACAATGTGATCAAATTCCTTCAAGATTCTAAGATGAAATCAACATATGCAGCTAAAAATATGATTTAAGAGAAGAAGTCACTTCTCAATGACTTCAACAAGGTATTTCTTCATCATACTTCTAGAGACTATAATAAAGTAGTTGATTTGTGTGCTACCTTAGCTTTGGATAATATTTTTGCTTTGATTCTACTTCTTTTTTTGATATTCCTTCTTTTTTGTATAGTATTTTGAAGAAGTTATTTGATAGTTGCATTGTTGATTAGTTTGTAATAGTTTTGATTTTTCCTTAATGCATTTTTTGCAATTCTCAAAAAAAAAAAAAAAAAAAAGGATAAATTCATATTATAAAGCTTGAAATTTTGCCCATTCCACATAACCGATTTGTGCAAGAGCAAGATCATATAAATATTGTCACTTTCAATGACAATTCCCTTATTGTCTATCTTATAATCTTTTATTGTTTCTTTGAAGTTGAAAATGGAAATTAACTCTAACAATTAAATATCCCAATGCACGATCTTCTTTCCATAGGCCATTAAAAATATGCCTTTGTGATCACTAAGAACACCTGTAATGCTAGCAAGATAGTTTTGTAAAAAAGATGCATCCATATTTAGCTTGATCCAAATTGTAGGTGCGGGAAACCAATTTTTAGACAACATTTGCAAGTTAGTTACCTAGTTCTTGCAAATTGGTAAAATACTTAGATACATAGACTTTGCTAATGTTCGAGAAATAATAAATACAAGTCTTCATTCATTATTTCCATGAGCAAAATGATTCCTAGCTTTCCAGCTATTGTACACTGTTGATATATACAATTTAACCAAACCATGTTTATTTATTGATAACATCTCCAAATTATTCAAACAATGAATAAAACTATTAAATTTGGGCAAGAAAAATCCCCACTTATTTAGCTCATGAAAGATATCAATTAGCTTTGTACAGTGAATGATAATGTGATCTCTGTCTTCTACCTCTAAACAACCCCTCGGACATCTCCATGTATCACAAAGTCTTCTATAATTCTGTCAGCTTTTAGTTGGTATGAAATTGTCACACAATCTCCACCAAAATAATAACTCCTTAGGTGATAATCTTAGCTTCTTCATCAAGGAAATATTACTGCTCATATGCACTTGATTCTCCATTGATTGATATGCCAACGCTGTAATGGATTTCCCAGGATTATTAATAATTAGCTCCACCGAACCAACATTAACATCATTATCAAGAGGGATTTCCACAATAATTTTCACAAGATCTTCAAAAAACATATTACTTAAAAGTAACTTGTTCTACATACCTCCTTCATCTATTAAGAAAGACAATTTCTTATGTTTTAATGCTTAAATGTCACAAAATGCTGGTCATCTGTTAAAACTTCTGTCAAGCAACCAAATATTACTTAAGATATCAATTTCCTATCCATTTGATACCTTCCATCTACTGAAAGGCTTTAAAAAGCAAGCTCCATCCATGATTATACGCCAAGCTGGAGAAGAATGTCTTATCACCTTACATTTTCATATATCCTTGCCATATTTGTTCGCCAAGATAATATTAAGAAGGGTCTTCTTATTATTGACAAAATTCTAAGCTATAGGTGCTCTTACTGGCCCTTATCTTTTAGATGCTCCTTGAAAGCCAAGACTACCATGACTCATCAAAGTGCACATCACTTCCCAAGAGATATACTGCAAACCTTTTCCCCATTTTTTTATGCCATATGAGGCTCGTGCAATATTAATATAAATCTTTGAGAATGGTTCTTGAAACCAATGAGTGAGCCATACTATATAGTGGAATAAATGAAAAAAATAGAGTTGATGAAAACTAATATCCTAGTGAATGAAATATTTAGAGATCCCCAAGAGTTCAATTTATCCATTGTTTTATCCAAAATGTAATTAAAATATTCAACTTTGAGCCTCCTTAATGCCGTCTTCACCCCAAGGTAGTTGAATTCAACCTCTATTCTATAGATATTTATTCAACTTTCTTCTTCTATGACGGGTCACATATTTGCTGAACATAATTGAAAATTTCGTATTGTTAATGCATTATCCAGACCAACTACAAGTCTCCAAGGATAGATGCAATAATCTTTTCATTTCATTTCAAAGTTTTAGCCACAATAAAAACATCATCAGCAAATAACAAATGTGATATCTTTGGAGTATTAGGAGCCAATTTTATGCCAAGTTTACTGCCTCTCTCCATCATAGCTTTTGAAAGAAGTTCATAAGAAATAAAAAAAAATATTAGGGGATAATTGACACATTGGTCTGAAACCACACTCTGCCCTAATCCATCTGCTCCTCTTTCCATTAATAATAATGGAAAATTTCAGGTTGCTAACACACTATAAAATAAGCTTGATGAACATTTGAGGAAAACACATTTCAACCATATTTTTATAACGTGTCTCCCAACACATGCTATCGTATGCTTGCTCCATATCAAGCTTAAGTAACATGAATCAGGGTTTTGACTTCAAAAATTTGAGCTTAATCTTCATCCGTACCGACAACAATTTCTGCTTCTCAAAGCTAGCAGCTAGGTGAATTCACTGATCATCACTTAAAATTACATCAGATGAGAAAACTAGCCATTCGGATGTAGAAAAATCCCTTTTCCTCCATTTTTTAATAAAAAAGTTTTCAAACAGATCACGTATTTCATCTTGATCGGCTACAATATAACCTTCTAAATCTTTTACTTGATTTATCATATTGCCATTCCTCCTTGCCAAAGCATAAGCATGAAAAAAATGTGAATTTTGATCTCCCTCTTCCAACCAATGAGTTTTGGAACGTTGCCTCCACCATGTAGCAAGTCTAGCAATAGTGGTATTGAGTTCACTGATCTTATTTCTCATCTCAAGCAATTTCAATGCATCAAGGCCACCCAAGATTTCCTCTTCTTGTAAAGAACTGGAGTCTTTTGGTAATTCATTCTTAGACACATTCAATTCTTTAAACTTCTTTCTATTCCAAAAAAATAAACTTTTAGGAGACCTTTTTAATTTTCTATTAAGCATATCTGCTACATTACAAAATCATTCCTCCTCCAAGCATTCATCACCACTCCATTTGAGGCTTCAAAAGAACACCATACATTCTCAAATTTCATAGATTTATGTTTGTAAGCAATCGAGTTGAAGAGTTCAACTAGTAGAGGACAATGGTCAGATGCCACTCTAGGCAAGTGTTTAATAACTACAAATGGAATGTTACATAAAGCTTTTGAGTTGAGACAAATTCTAGCAAGCCATTCCCAAATCTGAGCAAGTCCACCCTTGTTTTACCCCACATAAATTTGGGACCAATAGTTCCAATATCATGATTGTCATTTTTTAAAAGAAACTCTTTTATTTCATGAGGACCTTGACTGAAAATAAATCTCTTTCCTCCCATCTTCTCCCATTTAGTAAGGACACAATTAAAGTCCCCACCAATGATACAAGGAATATCATTGATCATATAAGCTTCAATTGACTCCTATAACTTCCTCCTTTCATACTTGTCCTTGTTGCCATGTATAATGAACACCTTCCAAATGGTGCTATTTGGAGCTTTTAAATAACCAATAATACATTGGGATGAAGAGAATAGAATTTTAAAAGAAGCAACATTATTTCTCCACAAGACTAGAATACCATCTGCCGTACCTCTTGCATTTACATGAATAAAATCCCAATCATTCCCTATAATTCTTTTGAATTCATTGCTATGCATAGAATTAAGCTTTGTTTCCAAAAGACCAATAAATAAAACTCCATAATCACCCACCATACTCTTTAAGTATTGAGAATCTTCTTTTTTCTTAGCTCCCCATAATTCCAAATTAACAAGGAAAGACATTTAAGATGCCAATGGGGATAAGCCCCCAACACTTTCCATCTTGCTTTCTCCCTTCTTCACACTATTGTTCTCCTTGATAGGGCCAAAAGATAAGCCATCTTTTTTGAATTTCTTTTTGGATATATTTGAATGAGAAAAGGTTTTCACAGCAGTTTTCGATTTGTTCAACACATCAACAGCAGTAAAAGCAGGGCGACTAAACATCTTACCCGAGCAGTTCACTTCTAGAGAAGTGGACTTAGAATCATAATGAGATAGAGGCTCTTAAATTGATGAAATAGATACAAAACCAAGATAGTGCTTCCAAGACAAGAAGGATTGAAATCTTAATTAGATAGTGGCTTTGAAATTGATAAAATTTATACTTGACTAGGATAACATCTCCCAAAAAAGAATGATTAAAATTTATATGATATAGGGCTCTCAAAAAGAAAAATTTTAAGTTTGATTAGGATAACATCTCCTTGACATAAAGGATTGAAATCTAAAGAGATAGTGAGAGATATGCTAAGAGTGTAAACCTTTCTTCTAATTCAGATTGAGTTCCACCGAATTTGTGTTTTCCATCGCAGCTTCCTCTACATTTTCCAAAAAAGTGGCTTATTGAAGAGGAGTCATCCATTGAGGTTCAGAAGACTACCCAAAGAATCATAAGTCCTTTAGGTAAAATTTTATGCTCGTAATTTTTTCCATCTCAGTCATAGATGAACTACTTTGGAACGAATTTAATGGTATCAAGCCTTTAGCAGTAGTGGAGAAGATTAGGGATAAAAAAACTTAGACTGAGTAGCAATTAAACAGGCCATAATGAATGTTATTGGCACATCAATATTTATGTCATACTTCTTCTTTATAAAAATACCTACTACTACCTACAAGAACGTGTATAAAATAAAACTTTCATTTCTACTTCAAAACTCCCTAGAGTGTAAAAACTATAAATATATTCTAAGCTATGTTCATGTTACACAAATATGTCAAAGCTTTTTAGGATTATGCCACCATAGAGTCCATTTTTGTTTCATATAGACATACCAACCTTATTTGTTTTGCCTACTACTTTGCCAACACTAACAAATTTGTACGACTATCTGATGATGATGAGCAAAAAAATTTATTCAATATGGAGGAGATCTATATCCTTCATAATCTCTTCTAGTTAAGACCTCGATATAATTCATGCCAAGAGTTAATTAAAATCTTATAATTCTTTTCATTTATACCTCTCAATCCAATTGAACTTTCTGGTGAATGTATTATCACTTATTTTTAACCTCCTGATGGAGGGATTATGATAAGCTAATAAGAGACTCACTGAGTTTTAAATATACTTATATTTCTTTGATATAAAATAAGAAACACCTCACCGAATTTCATAAGTATATAAGTCGAATTAAGTAATAAAGTGAAATAGTAGAGTGTCCAACCAACAAAGAAGTATTCTAATAAATTACAACTTAACTAGTACTTGTTATTTGAAATTATTAACCTATACTACTAAAAATAAAAATTATATTCGGAGTTTTGACCATAAAATAAAATAAAGACATGCAAAATAGATTTTTGATACATTCTAGAAAATAATATTTTGGTCTAATGAATGTATATAACATAGTTTTCATAATGAAACTCTTAATTATGTATGTGGATCTAAGCATATGCATCCCAATATCTCTGTAGAACTTAGAATTTTCAAACATCCTATTTCTAGAAATGCTAATATTCCATTTCAATTTACCTAATTATTGTATTCCTTGTCTTAGGTTATATATAAAACTATTTTTTAACTACACGTATGACCATTATATGGATTAAAGAAAATTTGGGAGAAATTGAAAAATCAATACCTTAATTAAAGCATAAGATTATACAAGAGTACTTGCTATGCTTTCTACATCATCACCCAAAAACTAGATAATTATTCAGACAAGGAGGAAATAACAAGCAAACTCACCTTTATTTTATTCATTGAAAGAAAAGATACAAGAGAAGGAATAAGCAGATGGTAACTGAAAGGACAAAATCATCTTCTCTATAGTCCTTCCTCCATTCACGAAGTTGCTTCAACAAATAGGCTAATATCTCCACAAGGTTGGTATCTTGCACTTCTCTAACATATCATAGGCATTATTATAATGGGGAACTAAAGAAACATAAAAAAAATTACAAGAATTCACTCAACTAATAGAACTATCCAAATAACAAAGTTGAAAACCTATTTATAGTTAGTATAAGGTTGGGTTCAAGCACTACGGTGCTCGATAAGGTAGCAATTTGGTGGTGAAAAAAGAACTAGCACCTTCACACTATAAAGTCTTTAATGTTAGCTTATGTGGCATGGTAACTAATAGAAATAATGAATCTTTTTAATGAAACTATATTGCTTGTCACATAGGTAATTATTCCTCTGTGACGCTTCATAAGTTTCAGAGTTGTGGTAGTTGAATGGAGAATCTGACATTGAGGCGTAGAGAGGCATGGCACTTCGGGGCTAATGTACTAAGACACCTGACACTGTAGTTCTAAATTTTTGCACAGTGATGCTAATTTTGGAACCATCATGGTTCTTGTAGAAAGGGAATACTAGCACTGCAATATATGAAATGATGCCTTGCCTTGATTGAACTCAACACTACGATATTATAAAACACATCATGATGTTGGTACTTAACACTTGTAATTTTCTTCCATTTTTAAATATTTCTAAACAAACACAAAATAAACAACACATTTTCATTAAAATTTAAATATAATAAATATTACATAATTTACACATAATAAATTTCTCCAACTTAAACTCTTTCTTATCCTCAAGCAATAATAACATTCACCCATTAATCTCTTAATTGCCGAAGTAAAATTGATAATTTAAAATTACTAAAATACAAGATAATACAATACAATTTAGAAGTAATTTTGTTTGAGTAGAGTTATAATTTCAATTTGAAAAAGTCATAATAGTTATCCTAATTAGTCGTCCTTATTGTTACCAATTTTGAATATCTTCACTTTGTTTGTAAATATATAAATTGAATCCAAAATTTAGAAATAAATAATATAGCACAGGGATGTTGAAAATTTTAATTTAATGTTTATATGTTGAACATTATTAACTTTAAATTTTTATTTTGGTTTTTTTAATCAAATCTGCATAAATTTGCATTATACCCTCACTAAGAATAGACTAATGTCTTACTATCATTTTTAGAATAGAAACTTTCTATTTATGACTGGACATTGCATAAAGAATATTAAATTAGCCATGAGGATAAAAAAACATTCACTTGTCATTTTAATTATGAACTTAATCCAATGCTTAAAGTTAGGTTTGCATTCCAAAAATCTTTTGCTTACCATAAAGAGAAATTATGAAATGGCAACTTTTATTCTGGTTGTAGACTCCCGAATAGGACAAGCCCTTATAGTTAGTTACATCTCCTAAGAGAATACTCTCGATTAAAGTGAAGAGTAAAGATTTTTAACGATATATGAGTTTCAAGAAATATTTAGCCTAATAAGATTTAAAGTATAACCTTTAGATTATTAATTCTCCACTTATCCTATAAATTTAGATTTTAAATATTAATATTTAAAAGAATTGATTTTGAATGTTCAATGATTAAAGAGGTGTTTATAATCTGGGCTTATACTTTCTTAGTTTGAGTTTCCACCTAGCATTCCTAATGTATAATCAATATCCTAAGAATTAATGCATGATAAGCTGAGTTCTATCTTTAGAGATAAAAGGATGAATTATACTCTAAAATTTATTACGCTATATGATGAATTTTAACTTCATTTCTAATGACACTAGTCAAAATTATAATTAAGAAATCTAAATATTTTGTTGATTAACTTACCATCCCATCGTAAGGAAAAGTTTAGCATTGATCGAGCGCAATGGGACCGCAGTACCTTTCCTATGGTGGGCATGAAAGTCTTCTGCTCTAGTGAACAAATGCCAAAATTTAAAATGCTTTCATGTATGTATGATTGGGTAAAAGGGTTATATATATGTTACCTTATACCATAATATCCTAGAACAAGTATATATGTTCCTATAATGACTAAAACATATACAAAAAAAAAAAAAAAAAAAAGAAAACTTCTACCTTTTAAAGTTAATGTCAGCTACCACCCATTTTATGTAATGCATGACAAAATATATGAAATGGAAATAATTAAATATAAAAACTATTTCATTTATTCATTAATAAGTTGTCCAATTGAAAAGGGAGTTATTCTTCAACCAAGCCTAAGAGAGACAAAACTTTAATGAATGGTTAAGATCTTGCCACCTAAGTCATGTCCAATAGACATTTCAAAATTTTTTTTTTTTTGAGAATTTGCAAATCGTATTAAAGCATGAAAAAGAAACAAATACGTTGACCCTAAGTGATAACTAATATATCACAATCCTTCCTTATCAAGCAATAAACACTTGACATAAGTTATCCTAGAGGAAAGCATCCCAAATGAAATCATCCCAAAGAAAATCACCCAAAAGAGCTTAGTGGGCACATTCATCCGCCACACTATTTCTTTCCCTAGACACAAAATTAAAACTACTTTTTTAAATACATCCAATATAGCAAGCATTGGAGCTATTGTTAGAGCCTCCAAATGTAGACTGCTCCTTGCTTTCAATAAAAATAAGTTGCATTGGGATATCAATCAATTTGAGTTGGATGCTATTTCTACTTTGAAAGAATTCTTAAAAGATTGGATGTTCGAGAGCAAAGGTGTAATAATAGAAGGTGATAACTACAATGTGATCAAATTCCTTCTAGATTCTATGATGAAATCAACATATGCAGCTAAAAAAATGATTTAAGAGAAGATGTCACTTCTCAATGACTTCAACAAGGTATTTCTTCATCATACTTCTAGAGACTATAATAAAGTAGTTGATTTGTGTGCTACCTTAGCTTTGGATAATATTTTTGCTTTGATTCTACTTCTTTTTTTTATATTCCTTCTTCTTTGTATAGTATTTTGAAGAAGTTATATGATAGTTGCATTGTTGATTAGTTTGTAATAGTTTTGATTTTTCCTTACTGCATCTTTTGCAATTCTCAAAAAAAAAAAAAAAGGGGAAATTCATATTATAAAGCTTGAAGTTTTGCCCATTCCACATAACTGATTTGTGCAAGAGCATGATCATATTAATATTGTCACTTTCAATGACAATTCTCTTATTGTCTATCATATAATCTTTTATTGTTTCTTTGAAGTTGAAAATGGAAATTAACTCTAACAATTAAATATCCCAATGCACGATCTTCTTTCCATAGGCCATTAAAAATATGCCTTTGTGATCACTAAGAACACCTGCAATGCTAGCAAGATAGTTTTGTAATAAAGATGCATCCATATTTAGCTTGATCCAAATTGTAGGTGCTGGAAACCAATTTTTAGACAACATTTGCAAGTTAGTTACCCAATTCTTGCAAATTGGTAAAATGCTTAGATACATAGACTTTGCTAATGTTCGAGAAATAATAAATACAAGTCTTCATTCATTATTTGCATGAGCAAAATGATTCCTAGCTTTCCAGCTATTGTACACTGTTGATATATACAATTTAACCAAACCAAGTTTATTTATTGATAACATCTCCAAATTATCCAAACAATGAATAAAACTATTGAATTTGGCAAGAAAAATCCACACTTATTTAGCTCATCAAAGATATCAATTAGCTTTATACAGTGAATGATATTGTGATCTCTGTCTTCTACCTTTAAACAACCCCTCGGACATCTCCATGTGTCACAAAGTCTTCTATAATTCTGTCAGCTTTTAGTTGGTATGAAATTGTCACACAATCTACACAAAAATAATAACTCCTTAGGTGATAATCTTAGTTTCTTCATCAAGGAAATATTACAGCTCATATGCACTTGAATCTCCTTTGATTGATATGCCAACGCTGTAATGGATTTCCTAGGATTATTAATAATTAGCTCCACCGAACCAACGTCAACATCGTTATCAAGAGGGATTTCCATAATAATATTCACAAGATCTTCAAAAAACATATTACTTAAAAGTAACTTGTTCTACATACCTCCTTCATCTATTAAGAAAAACAATTTCTTATGTTTTAATGCTTAAATGTCACAAAATGCTGGCCATCTGTTAAGACTTCTGTCAAGCAACCAAATATCACTTAAGATATCAATTTCCTATCCATTTGATACCTTCCATCTAGTGATAGGCTTTGAAAAGAGAGCTCCATCCATGGTTATACGCCAAGCTGGAGAAGAATGTCTTATCTCCTTACAATTTCATATATCCTTGCCATATTTTTTCGCCAAAATAATATTAAGAAGGGACTTCTTATTATTGAAAAAATTCTAAGCTATAGGTGCTCTTACTGGCCCTTATCTTTTAGATGCTCCTTGAATGCCAAGACTACCATGACTCATCAAAGTGCACATCACTCCCCAAGAGATATACTGCAAACCTTTTCCCCATTTTTTTATGCCATAAGAAGCTCGTGCAATATTAATCTAAATCTTTGAGAATGGTTCTTGGAACCAATGAGTGAGCCATACTATATAGTGGAATAAATGAAAAAAATAGAGTTGATGAAAACTAATATCCTAGCAAATGAAATATTTAGAGATCCCCAAGAGTTCAATTTATCTATTGTTTTATCCAAAATGTATTTAAAATATTCAACTTTGAGCCTCCTTAAAGCCATCTTCACCCCAAGGTAGTTGAATTCATCCTCTATTCTATAGATATTTATTCAACTTTCTTCTTCTATGATGGGTCACATATTTGCTGAACATAATTGAAGATTTCTTATTGTTAATGCATTATCCAGACCAACTACAATAGTCTCCCAGGTTAGATGCAATAATCTTTGCATTTCATTTCAAAGTTTTAGCCGCAATAAAAACATCGTCAGCTAATAACAAATGTGATATCTTTGGAGTATTAGGTGCCAATTTTTTCCCAAGTTTACTACCTCTCTCCATCATAGCTTTTGAAAGAAGTTCATAAGAAAAAAAAAAAAGGGGATAATAGACACACTGGTCTGAAACCACACTCTGCCCTAATCCATCCGCTCCTCTTTCCATTAATAATAATGGAAAATTTTAGGTTTCTAACACACTATAAAATAAGCTTGATGAACATTTGAGGAAAACTCATTTCAACCATATTTTTATAAAGTGTCTCCCAACACATGCTATCGTATGCTTGCTCCATATCAAGCTTAAGTAACATGATTCAAGGTTTTGACTTAAAAAATTTGAGCTTATTTACCAACTCACGTGCCAACAAAAAATTATCAGATATAGTTCTCCCAAGGATAAAGGCCAGTTGCTGCTGTGAGACTAGAGTAGGAAGAGTATTATTCACCCTGGCAACCATTTTGTAAATGGTTTTACATAAGCTAATAGGTCTGAATATGGTAAGTTCAAAAGCATTTGGAACTTTAGGTATTAACACCACAATTGCTTCTTTCTACTTGTCATTCATAACTCCTTTCAAGAGGAATTCCTCCAATGCATTCTATAAATCCATGTATATAATGTTGCAAAAATGTTTGAAAAAGAATACATTTATTCCATCATTTCCCGGTGATTTGTTATTGTTAATCTTCATCCGTACCGACAATAATTTCTGCTTCTCAAAGCCAGCAACAAGGTGAATTCACTGATCATCACTTAAAATTACATCAGATGAGAAAACCAGCCATTCGGATGTAGAAAAATCCCTTTTCCTCCATTTTTTAATAAAAAAGTTTTCAAACAGATCATGTATTTCATCTTGATCGGCTACAATATAACCTTCTTAATCTTTAACTTGATTTATCATATTTCCATGGCTCCTTGCCAAAGCATAAGCTTGAAAAAAATGTGAATTTTGATCTCCCTCTTCCAACCAATGAGTTTTGGAACGTGCCTCAACCATGTAGCAAGTTTAGCAATAGTGGTGTTGAGTTCACGGATCTTATTTCTCAGCTCAAGCAATTTCAAAGCATCAAGGCCACCCAAGATTTCCTCTTCTTGTACAGAAATGGTTTCTTTTGGTAATTCATTCTTAAACACATTCAATTCTTTAAACTTCTTTCTATTCCAAAAAAATAAACTTTTAAGAGACCTTTTTAATTTTCTATTAAGGATACCTACTGCATTACCAAAATCATTCTTCCTCCAAGCATTCATCACCACTCCATTTGAGGCTTCAAAAGAACACCATACATTCTCAAATTTCAAAGATTTATGTTTGTAAGCAATCGAGTTGAAGAGTTCAATTAGTAGAGGACAATGGTCAGATGCCACTCTAGGCAAGTGTTTAATAACTACAAATGGAATGTTACATAAAGCTTTTGAGTTGAGACAAATTCTAGCTAGCCTTTCCCAAATCTGAGCAAGTCCACCCTTGTTATTACCCCACATAAATTTGGGACAAATAGTTCCAATATCATGATAGTCATTTTTTAAAATAAACTCTTTTATTTCATGAGGACCTTGAGTGAAAATAAATCTCTTTCTCCCATCTTCTCCCATTTAGTAAGGACACAGTTAAAGTCCCCACCAATGATACAAGGAATATCATTGGACATATAAGCTTCAATTGACTCCTACAACTTCCTCCTTTCATACTTGTCCTTGTTGCCATATATAATGAACACCTTCCAAATGGTGCCATTTGGAGCTTTTAAATAACCAATAATACATTGGGATGAAGAGAATAGAATTTTAAAAGAAGCAACATTATTTCTCCACAACACTAGAATACCACCTGCCGTACCTCTTGCATTCACATGAATAAAATCCCAATCATTCCCTATAATTCTTTTGAATTCATTGCTATCCATAGATATAAGCTTTGTTTCCAAAAGACCAATAAAAAAACTCCATAATCACCCACCATACTCTTTAAGTATTGAGAATCTTCTTTTTTCTTAGCTCCCCTATATTTCCAAATTAACAAGGAAAGACATTTAAGATGCCAATGGGGATAAGCCTCCAACACTTTCCATCTTGCAGGGCGATTAAACATCTTACCCGAGCAGTTCACTTCTAGAGAAGTGGACTTAGATTCATAATGAGATAGAGGCTCTTAAATAGATGAAATAGATACAAAACCAAGATAGTGCCTCCAAGACAAGAAGGATTGAAATCTTAATTAGATAGTGGCTTTGAAATTGATATAATTTATACTTGACTAGGATAACATCTCCCAAAAAAGAATGATTAAAATTTATATGAGATAGGGCTCTCAAAAAGAAAAATTTTATGTTTGATTAGGATAACATCTCCTTGACATAAAGGATTGAAATCTAAAGAGATAGAATCAATCAAATAAATGAGGTTTATACTTGTCTTGAATAACATCTCTTAGATAAGAAAGATTTAAATCCAACAAGATGGAAGATCTTAAATAAACGAGTTTAAAGTTAACTTTGATATCACATCCTAGATAAGAAAGAATAAAATCTAAATGAGATTGTGCCTCTCAAAAATAAAGGATTATACTTGACTAGGGTAACATCTCCTAGATAAGAAGGAATGAAACCTAAATAAGATAGAGGCTCTCAAATATAAGGGATTTATACATGACTAGGATATTGCCTTCTAGATAAGAAAGATTAAAATTTGAATGGGATAGTGTCTCACAAATATATAAGATTTTTTCTTGACTAGGATCAAGTCTCCTGAACATGAAAGATTGAAATCTAAATGAGACGGTGATTCTCAAATAGATGATTTTGAACTTGACTATGAATACACCTCCTAGACATTAAAGATTGAAATCTGAATGAGATGGCATCTCTTAAATCGATGAGGTTTAACCTAACTAGAATAATATCACCTAGACAAGAAGGATTAAAATATGGAAGAGATATCAAGTTTTTTAAAAAATAAAAATTATACTTCTTACTAGGATATCCTAAGAAATTATGACAAAAAGCCAACAAAATGTGCGCCGGTATTTTTGCGGCAGATATTTTACCGGATAATGCACCATTAAATTATAGGAGCAAATTTTGTCGGTGTATGTGCCAGTGTTATCAGCATAAAATAGTCTGCCAAAAAGTCCGATGGTAATGGAACATTATCCTTTAGTAGATAGCATCTCCTGGACAAGAAGGAAGAAAATAAGACTGCGATCGCAACTCTCAAACTGATGAAATTTATTATGGACTAGGATAACATCTCCTAGGAAATTAGAGATTAAAATTTGAATGAGATGGAGTCTCTCAAATAGGTGAAATTTATACTTGACTTGGATAATATCTCCTATATAATTGGATTTTAAAATCTTAATTAGATAGTGGCTCTAAAACAAATAAAATTTATACTTGATTAGGACAACATCTCCTAGATAAATTTAATAAAATTTTAATAGGATGGCGACTATCAAACAAATGAAAATTATACTTGACTAAGATAGCATCTCCTATACAAGTGGTTATTGAAATATAAATGAGATGGCGGCTCTCAAAGAGACAAATTTAAATTTGACTAGGATAATGTCTCTTAGGTAAGTGGATATATAAATTTAAATGGGATTACATCTGCCAGATAGATGGATTTAAAGTATATATAAAATTTATAATATATAACTAATGTTTTTATAATTTAAGAATATTTGAGCAATCTAAAACTTATAAGGTTTAGAACGAGCTTCTTTATCTCGAGGCTTATATGCTGGACCTAGTCTCTCTTACAAATTTCTATTCAAAATAAATTGGCAAGAAAATTTTGTTTATCATTAAAATTCTCCTTTAACACTCTCCACCATAATAATGCTTAAGATACCATCAATTTATTGGTAACACTGACGATCTCCTTTACAACCTGGCAATAGACAAGAACCCCCTTGATATGTATTTTCTATCTCAAATGGATTTTGCCAAGATGGCTGAAATTTATCGCCTAATTTTTGATGAAATAAGATAGGTCTTCTTAATACCAAAACTAAGTCTCCTATTAGGAAAATTCTTGGATGAATCAACTTCTCATGTTCTTGAATCATCTTGTCTTTATATAACTCTTAATTCTATGGTACTTGCAAATGCTTCCCTTATAAACCTTCAAGCTCTTATAATCTAGGTTTTACATTCTACTCTTACGTGATCTTATAGTTCATAGTTAAAGGTACTGAGGGAAACTATACCTCAAAATTGAAAAGAACCTCTATACCAAGTACCAAAGCAAATTGAATTTATTTAGGCGTTATATTTGTGGTTCTACTTTCCCAAAAAGCTTCTCCTAACTTTTCAGTTCATTAACAATTTTTGTCATCTAGTAATTTCTTTAGATTTTTAAGTAGTGTTTTATTTAAGGCCTTAGCCAATCCATTTGCCCCTAGAATGATAGACTATTATCTTAGTGCTTTAGAATAATAGACTATTATCAAATTTAATTTAATGAGGAATACTGAATCAAATAATGATACAATCTTTAAAGAAGTTTAGAACATGACGATCTTTAACTTTTCTAAAGGGAACTACCTCTGCCTATTTTGAGAAGTAATCTATAGTTTCTAAGATAAACCTATGACATCTGGAGGATGGAACATCAATTGGACTGATAATATATATACCCTAGCTTTCAGAAGGCCACAAAGTAATTGTTGGGGGTAATACATTCAATGTTTGATAACATACAAGACCATGTACTTGATATTGATGGAAATAATAGGTAACTTTCATTCAGCCATCTATCATCGATGAACAATGATAACTCATTCTTTTAAATTTTAATTTCATCTTTGGACTTCATAGATGTGCATTACAAAATGCAGTATATACATCTTTGATGATTTTTAATGCTTTTATTTTATTTAAATATCTAAACCACATCTTATAAATTGATCTTATATATACGGAGCCTTGATCAATGTACAAGATAGATATCCTCTTTTAATTTGATCTGCTATCAAATTATCATGAGGGAGCTTATTTTCTCACAAGTACTCGATCAAGAGTTTTCTCTATTTCACCACCTCATCTTCTCTTGCTAAAATAATTATCACCTCATTGAGAGATTTTCTCTTTATATATTCATGGTTTATAGGAGGTAAAACCTAGTGACCTTGTAACTCTATTGTAATCTAATCTCCCTTAGGATAGGACATATATTTATCTTTAGAAAACTTTACTAAGGCATCTTCCATGGAACTATGTCAATCAATAATCTTGTATATTGTTACAGTCAGGATTTATTCAAGAAGATGTATTATGTATTAATGTTAAGGAAATATTTTCTTTTATTATTTAATAAGTATAAGCTATCTGGTTGATCAATACTTGTGAATCTCTAAAAATTTTGGTTTCTTAAATTTTATTTAAGACAGATAATTTTAACCCTATAATTAGTGTATCATACTCAACTTTCCTGTTTGTATAAGATTTAGACAAATGATAGAGTAATACATTATACCTTTTTCTGGGATAGCAAATACTATACAAATTTAAGCTTTACTTGGGGAAATATGAACATATGATTCTATTTTATTAGAAGCTGCACCATAAAATAAAACTCTAAGGTAGATATTTCGTTTATTTCTTGATATAAATTTTTTTCATTTAGTACTTCATCTTTGATTTCACTATCATCATGTGTTGGGTGAGCTGTAAAAAAATCCTCCATAGCTTACACTTTCACCACTTGTAAGGAAATGAATATAATTTCAAATTATGATAATACAATTAACTATCTAGCTCAAAAACTTCTAAGTGTTAAAACTTATTGATTAGCATGCCCTAGACTCATATTTCTAATTATACAAATCCTCATGGACTGGGGTAGATGAATATCATAGAGTCCCTGATTTAACCAAATAATTTTATTATTAAAGCTTTCTCAAGCCAATAAACCTTTACCTCCTCAAAGTAGACAAGCGGGAAGGTATGAAAAGCTATAATGTCAACATGTTTTATAAATATTTTTATTTGAGTTGAATGTATTATTTAGCACATTTTAGTGTTTACATTCTGTTAAATTTGTTCGTGGCAATGTCCAAATGTTTACGAGGACCAAGAGCCACCATATGACATGTAGCCCTAAAGCTTGAGGTTGTCCAACCTAAAAACTTCATTAAAAGGAATCTTAGTTGTTTATTTAACATTATTTATGAATTTAATTTATTTAAAACAAAACTTCTTTGATATTTTAATTATATATAAACTTTTATATTTTAATACATTAAACAAATGTCCTATTTATTAACCTGTTTATTAATATTAGTTTTTAAAATTGTAATATTTTTTATAAATACTAAATCCAGAGATGAGTACAATGCCTATAAGTTTATTCAATTTGTATTTTTTTTCGGAAGGTTTTATAAATTTTATAAGTTCGTTGCAATTTTTGAACTAACTTTGACCAAGTGATTGACCTTTTGACTAACAGTAATTTCAAGAGTTTTTATATCTTTCGAAAATACTAAACCCAGTGATGAATCCAATGCCATTCACCTTGCTTATTGTGGTGTTTTTTTTAATTAGTTATTATTTTTACAAGTTTGGTGATTTATTTGATTTATTTTTTTATTTAATTAGGGTGTTTTTCCTATTTTTATATCAAATCAACTCCAAACCTCTTGAATTCTTTTCCAACTATCATAAGTGACCTCTAAGAATGATTTCAAATGTTTAAAATTATTTTTCTAATATTTCTATATTTTAAATATTTATTTTATTTAATTAGTAAATTTATTATTTCTAGAATTTATTTTAATTTTGGATGAATCTGATGGGGCTTTTAATTTTGAGCAATTTGAGAAATTATTTATATTTTAGATTTAAAATAAATGTTTTATGATTTTTTTAAAATCTTATGTCAACTATGTACATGAATCTTGGGTTTACTAAATGACGGAGCAATTGACCTTTAAATGAAATGAAATTTGAAACATAGGAACATGAATACAAGTGCTTCCAACATACTAAATTTGGTATCATGGAACTCTTCCTGGGTTGAGATATTAATCATCAAAACTTAGTGCATCTATAGCTTTGATGATCTTTTTATGTGCTAAACTCCCTAGAATTGGGTAAAATCATTGGCTAACTAATTCTTGCCTGACTACAAACACACCATAAAAATGAACATCTAATTTTAGTTTCACAAAAAACCATGAATTTTAATAGTTATGGTACCATAATGGACCCATGAACTTAAAAATTCAATTTATAAAAAATCAAAACAAAAGAAGACCCAGGAAAAATATGGTAGGTCAAGGATACACCCTAATATTTTTCATCCAAATTTGAGGTCAATTGGACACTAGGATCTTGAGAAAATGAGTAAATTGAAGATCCATCATCTCTATTTTACGCAAAATTGCTTAGTAGAAAATTGTTCAAATTATTTCTAAAAATATAGAAGTCAGGAGCTTTCCAAATAGCCTAAGAATGCTCAAATTAGATTTAAAATAGATTTTCTATGAATTTTCAATATTATAATATTTTTTTTATTAATTTTTAATTCAACTAACTGTAGGTGCCAATTAATTGTAATGATTGGGATTGAAATAGTTGCTGACATACAAGTGGCATGATATCGCTTCACACCTAAACATGTTGGACTTTCAGTCCAATCTTCTAATCTATTTCACGTATATCTGATAGTTGGGAAGGAGCCACTTTGCCCGTACTGTCCAACCAGATGATTAACATTTGAGCCTCGATGCAGAAGTGTGCATTATTTTTATCAAGGATATCTGATCAATTGATGGGATGACATAGAATAATAGGATCATTCTAGTTTGAATTAAACAAAAATTTCATTGAGTTTTAAGTTTGCAAAGGTTTGATCAATGAGTTTGATATAGATTTGATTAGGTCAATGATTTTGAATAATTTAGGGTTTGCAATACTCAGATCATTGAGCATCACTAATGGACATCAATGAATGTGAAAGTTTGATGTACACTAAGAAGTGGCAGGTGGTGAATTAGTACTTTAATAATAATCCTAAATAGGAGTACAAACTTTTTTGTAGATTTTTCTGTCTTTTTAAATAAGAAATTAAATTTGACAATGCATAAGCTAACAAATTAACAACAATTTGAAAAACATTTTGATGAAATTCTAAATTACACAACAAAACATTAATCTTAGAAATTCACCAAGTAGTTATAATGAAAATTAAATGTAAAAAGTAAAATGTAGAAAATGAAAAAGCACACCATCGATTTTTATAGTGGATTGGTCAACCTTGACCAATGTCCATACCCTGGAGTCCTCCACTCCGAGTATTATACTAAAACTAAGTGACTCTCCTTTCACTGCCTCAGCAAGGAAGAGAAGCCTTTGCAAACTCTCTTTAACATACCTGGGCGACTGAGGATAGAAGCTCCTTTCATAGGCAGAGAACCTTAACTAATTCTTCTCCCCGTGGAGAAGGCAGAGATCCTCAAGGACTGGACTAAGAAGCTTCTCTCCCTAGAGAGCTTCCAAAAGACTCACCAAGGCCATTGGAGGAGCTAGGGTGTAACTAGCCTTGAGCAACCTTGTGATCCCCACACACTACTTCTTTCACAAGCTCAAGCCCACATTCTTGTTCCTCTCTCAATCCTTGATTTTCTTCAAAATCTCTCTCTCAGAGTTCCTTCTTCAGTCACATTCCCCTCTTTGGATCCTCAAAAAAAAAAAAAAAAAAAAGAATAAAGTATGGATTTTATAATAGGCTTCAATAACGCCTAAAAATTTAAGTTTGTAATCATTATTCATACAGTATGACCCTAGTTTGTATAGTATGTTCATTTCAAAATTAGTCCCATCCAGTATGATGTAAATAGTCATTTAAATGAACTATTTAAATTTCATGGCCACATCATATTATATGATCCAATGATCATAATGTATTATTTGTTTAGTTTCCTCTATTCGTACGGGATGATTCCAGGGATGAATTAAAGTCATCTCTATCACTCATATAGTACGATCGACTATCATTATTTAAACCATGATTTAATTGACTAATTGCAGGGGTAAACTTTTTTAATATTTCAAATTTTTATAAAGTATGATTAACATCATATAGTATAATTGGTTAAAAAATAAATTTCAAAATCTTATTTGAATTAATCTGGTGGCTACGGTTTTGATAATAAAATAAATAGTACAACAAGATATATATTGTATAGTATGATTAGTTCATAGAACATAAGTTTTTAATTAACCATTGAGCCATTCTTTAATAAAATAATCATAGAGAATTATTTTAAATCATAAAGTACAATTAGTTTAGAAAACTTTAATTTAATAAAATTTCTCACTCCTCCTATATATGTGTGCATGATCACCCAATTATATACACTCTAATATTATTTGACTAAAAAAAAGAAATTAAAGAAAATAAAAATACATTCTTTAGAGTTGACATCCTAAACTATCCAATCTTGAGTATTTAATCTTCTCTAATATTAAACCTACAATCAATAATGTATAAGACTTAAACAATATCAACATATTTTTTGAGAATGTATAATTCAATCAATAAGGTTTGACATCATCAAAATCATAGGCTAGGGATCCTAGATTTGTAACATTCTTCTACGTTTTGATGATGCCATAAAAATTTTGATGAAATGTAGCTTGAAAGATTTTTAATATTAAGGACCTCCTTACTAAGTAAAATCTGTTAGAAAATAGAGGATGCCTGCCTCATTTTATGTTTTGTTGTCTAAAAAAAGATAGCTTAGAAGTAATACAAAATAAAAAATTAGGAATTTCTACTAGATAAAAATAAGCAAACATATAATATAACAAACATTTAATAAAAGATAAACAACCAAAGATTTTCTCCCCATTTTGACATCACGAAAAATAGGAGGTAAACAAAAACAAAGAAAGCAGTAAAAAAAAAAAGAAAAGAAAGACACAATAGATAAAGACTGCTGGAAAAGTGGATTCTGATTATGTGGTGGTGGTGGTGGCTGAATGAACTGTTGGATGGAGGAAATTTGATTACTTACTGAGGTAAATCTTTCTCTAAACCATTGCATATCCTCCTCGTGCTAGTAGTATTGGTGTTGGATATAATAGTTGAGTTGAGTTTCTAGTCCCTCGAGCCATTGAATGATATCAACCTAAGAATAGGCTTGGTACGTAGGTCCTGGTAGTGGTATTAGTGGCAGTGGAGCTTCCCTTGTAGGAGCTACTTATCCTTATTCATAAAAATAAAGCTTAGCATGCTCATGCCCTTGATGAAAAAGGAAATAAAAAGAGGCATCCATATAGAAAATAAGTACATTATCGTGTGGACCAGGAAAGGTGAATTGGTATTTGTGGTGAAGAATATTGCGTATGATGTGTCCTAAGGATACATTTTATTTTCTATGGGTGTTTGGATGTCAAAGATGAGTCATGTTGTGGAAATAGTCAAGAATCATTCGGGCCTGATTGGATCGAGTATTCGATATTATGAGGTAAGTGACAACAGAGAGAAGGGTTTTGTTAACCCGATCTCCATCTTTAGGCACAATAGAAGTGTGAAATACAAACTATATTATACAATAATTTCGATTTAAAGTTTGGACAAGGAGTTGGTTTTAATTTGAAGGAACATTACTAATAGTTAAGTTAACAACATCTAGTTAAACTAATGGGAGATTAGGGATTGGGGGCTAGATCCTTCAATAGAGAGAGCTATGTGTTCTGCTAAATCAGCTTTAGTAATTTCTACATTTTTACAAAAAATAAAGGAGGTCATGGTAAAAAATCCTAGATTTATCCTAAGATTTGCTAATAATTCATATCAAAATTTAGAATTGAAAGGAAAAGCCAGGGTAAGGAAGAATTGAAGGGTAGTGGAGGCTAAAAGGCTCATCACCTTGAAGTTTAGGATAGGTAGGTTTAAAATTTTTAAGGGGGTGTCTTTTGTCTCTTTATATTTATGAAACACATCTTCATCCCATACAGAGAGGATGCAATCATCAAATAAAGAGAAGAGGAGAATATCCCCGGAGTTATTCGTCCTTATTTGCTTTCACCGGCCTTTGACTAATAAGGACTATGAAGTAGAAATGCAATGAAATTTTGATTGAATTGAACAAGTGTAACCCTCTAATTAATAGATTTTTGCCCATTTATATAGTTTGATCGAGGTTCATATAATACAATTAGGGAGATAATTCATCTGGATGACATGTCTGAAATGTAGTGAAATCATACAATATGATTAGGATTGTACTAAATGATCTTATAGAAATTTGTTCTTTTTGAGGGGTCGTCGGTACAACATTTGATCAAAAGCATCATATAGTATGAACAGTTGTTCAAACAATATGAACTTTCATTAGTATCATTATCATACCATCTGAATTAAATTTGTCCCAATCCATTTTGACACATGTATCATACTATATGAAGAGAGGTATCATGTAGCTGGAATTATAATAATTTCATACCAAATGGATTGAATTCCTCAAAAGTTAGTGACACATGGATCGTATAGTATGAAGAGAGGTATCATACAATATGATGTGTATATAATTGATTTAATATGGACCGTTGACTCAATAAAGGGATGTGATATATCCATCTATGCATATCATATAATACAATTAAAAAATAGTTTTAAAGATTATTGTGACTTAGTGAAGTGTATGTGTGATGATCAATAAACATCTTAGACTTTTTTTTTAATAAATGAGTAACAACAAATAAATCATAATTATATACATAAATAACCACATATAATTTAAACACATATGAACGAATTCTTTCAAATTAAAAATAAATTTATTTATTTCTTTGATTTCTCTAGGATTAAACATGAATGTCTACAGCACCTAATTTTATCCTCAAGGTACTAAAGGTGTTTGTCATGGACGATGGGTTTTGTGAGAAACTCATAGGTGAGGCATTTTGTGAGTATGTCTACCAATTGATCTCCTGTAGCTATATAGTGCAATTATATCTTTGTACAAGAGTGTTTAATTGGATTTTTTGATATGCAAATGGCGCTAGTGTTTTCCCAAAAAATGGAATGGTTCCTATAGGTTGTCTAAGATCTAATTATTATTTCTTTAGCCATAAGACATGAGCAACATATCTCCATCTGCTATACATTCTTCCTTAACTGTGGAGAGGGATACAAAATTTTTTTCTATTGGACTAGGAAACTAAGAATTGTCCTATGAATTGATAAGTTACAAAAGTGTTTTTTCTATCTTTTTACATCCTATTACATTAGAACCTGACATACGATTTCAAAAGAAATATTGTCTATGGATTATCTTGATAGTCGTCAAGTTAGATTCTTTTGGGTCAGCCTAAAACATGGCATAAAGACATACATTAAATATTATGTCTGGTCTACTAGCATTGAAAAAGAGAAGTGGTCCAATTATTCCCCAATATTCTTTTCTAGTCTAGAGACTTTCAATTTGTGTCCTTGCCTAGTTGAATAGTCAAGCTCATGGGAGTGTTAATGGCCTTAGCATCATCCATTTCATATATATTTTAGAATGTCTTTAATGTACTTAGTTTGGCTAAGGAAGGTTTCATCATTCATATATTTTATTTTAATTGTAATGAAATAATTATGTTCTCCCATCATGCTCATTTCCAAAAAAAATATCATCAACATTGATCTGGATAATGAGTATCTCAGCTCCTACTCCTTTTTGGAAGAGGGTGGTATCAACACTACCCTTAATAAAACCTCTATCTAAAAGAAATATGCTTAGCATTTCATTCGTAGTCCTAGGTGTTTGCTTTAACCCATATTACATCTTTTTTAATTTAAAAACATGGTTTAGAAATTTTGAATTCTCAAATCTATGGGGCTGCTCAACATAAACATCATCTATGATTACCCTATTAAGGAAGGAACTTTTAACAACCATTTGATTAAATCTATAACCCTTGAAGAAAGCAAGGGCTAAGATCACCCTTATAACTTCTAGTCTAGATACTAGGGAAAAGGTTTCCTTAATATATATTCCCTCAATTTTGTTACACCCATTAGCTAGTAATATGGCCTTATTTATCTCTGTTATTCAAGAGTCATTCATCTTATTTTGAAGACCCACTTTATTCAAACCACACTTTGCTCCTTAGGACTTTTGACTAATTCCCACATATTATTCCTAACAAATTGGTTTAGCTTATCTTGTATTGCTATGATCTAGACTTCATCTCCTAAGGCAAAATCTATATTGGTGGGTTCTATCATGGAGATAAATGTACAATGACTAACCTCATTCTTAAGTTCATGCCCAGTTCTCACACCTTTAAATGGGTCTCCTAAAATCAATTCTTTAGGATGACTAGAAGAATATCCCCAATCTCTAGGTAACTGCTACTGAGGTTCTACTCTATCTCCTGTGGCAAAGGTTTTTACTCCTTAAATGACCTCCACTTCTACTTCTTCAAGTTTAGATTCATAAGCCTTATCTAATTCATCAAACCCCATATAGGTAGAGTCTTATACTACTAGGGTCCTCTTATTCAAGATTATATTGGCTTTACCTATAAATTAATAACTTAAGAAGAATCCATCGTATTTAGTATCAAATTTTATTAACGGTGACTTTTTATTGTTTGGATAAAATGTTCACTATATGATTTAGGCTTTATCTACAGTGTTCATTATTCATGCTTCATTAGCTCGAGAATTTTTTATAGTTGATAAAGAAAATGATGAAAATGATACTAGAAAGTTATCTAAATTTATCTGGTTTATTGAACGAAAATTCAGTAACTCAAACTACTGCATCAAATGAAGATAAATCTCTAAAAGATGTAGAAGCTAAGGATCCAAATATTGAAGAATTAAAATAAATATTAACTCAACAGGTGATGCCGAAGCCTGATCAAAAGCTTCAAAGTGATGTTTTATTAATTTATGGAAACGGAAGTATGGTAATGTAATAGAATACTAGTACTATGGAGGGTGGAAGGACTACTCCAAAACCTTATCATTTTAAGATGAAACTCCATAAAGTGGTGAAGTTGCTGGGTTCGATCAACGGTAGTCAGAGAACTAGGAAAGGAAAAGGAGGTAATGAAAGGGCTAGGGCCTCATCCACATTCCATCTTTAGTGTCTTACATGATTTTATGGAATTGTAGGGGAGCTAAGAAGAAGGAAGCTTCCCACTATTTGAGGAGTTTGATTGTGGAGAATTATTTTTTTTTCATTGGGTTAATCGAAACTAAACTTGAAAATTTTGATAAAGATGGAGTTAGAAGAATGGTTGTTGATGATTTGGAGTTTATCCATTATGCTACAAGCTAAACTTTGGGAGGTATTCTACTTCTTTGGAAGTATAGGATTTTTTCCTTTTTTGTGTTAAGTTCTTCCGACCAATGTATAGTTGGGAACTTGATATCCCCTTTAGGTCAATCATTGACAGTGTCTATTGTTTAACGTAACAAAAACCTTTATAAAAAAAGGAAATTGTGGAAAAAGATAGAGGATCATGCGATGAGTACCAATCCTTCTATCATAGGGGAAGACTTTAATTGCTTATTATCAAAGCAATATAAGAAAATGGGGAAAATATTTATGTCTTGTCAAGGTCCTCAGGAGATGAAGGAATTATTAACTAGAAATGATTTTAATGATATTAGTATAATTGGCCCAAAATATACTTGGTGAAATAATAAAGATGACTTTACTCGTATATGGGAGAGACTTGATAGAGTTTTCTTAAATTTTTAAGATTTGTTGAGTGTTCCTTTTGCAGTAATTAAACATGTCCTAAATGTTGCTTATGATCACTGTCCACTATTAGTTAAGGTAACTAATTCAAAAGTAACTAAGCATAGAGAAATTATATTAGAGACTATTTGGTGTTCTTACGATGCTTTAAGGGGTATCATTGCTAAAGCTTGGAGGAAAAGAGATCATGGAGCTGCTGTAAATTTACATAAAAGAAGGAAAATAGATCTCTTAAAAATTTATACTTTTGGAGTAAAAACAAATTGAAAGAACTTACCAACCTTATGCATGCTCTACAAAGTGAAATATTACTTTTATAAGAAGAGGAGAGTAAGACAGATGGGCTTACCTCAAAAAATTTGCTCAACCTGAGGGGAAAGATGAATGAATTGAATATTACACTCGCTAAAATTGCTACTTGGTGGCGACAATGCTCTAAGGCATAATGGATGGAAGAAGGAAATCAAAATTCTCAATTTTTTCATGCCTATGCTACAACTAGAAGAAATAACAATATAATCAATTAGTTATCCTTTCGTAATGGCATAATAGAAATAGATCCTAAAATAATTCATTCTGCTTTTGAGGAATTGTCCTTGAAAAAATGCAGTAAGCTCAATAGTCAACTATCTAATTGGCCTTCTATTGAATTAGAAAAACAATTGGGATGGCCTACCCTAGAGAAAGCTTTGGATTATTTTGGTTTTCCATCTAAATTCTCCAGGCTTATTTAGAGTGTGCTTATGAACCAAAGTATTCTATTTTGATTAATGGCAATTCTTCAAGTTGGATCAAAGCTAGAAGTGGATTCCAACAAGGTTGTCCCTTGTCTTCTTATTTATTCATTCTTTGTTCTCAGTTGTTAACTAATGCATTTATGGAACAAGAGGATTATATTGGAATTTTTGTGAGCTCAAATGGGCTAAGGATTTCTCACTTGTTGTATGAAGATGATGTAATTATATTCTCTAAAGCCAAATTGAAGACTATTAAGGAGGTAAAGGGAATTTTGGACAAATTTTACGGGTGGGCCGATCAAAAAATAAATGTTAAAAAATCTTGCTTACTCTTTAGTAAAGAAGTATATAGAAGAAATAAGAAAGCCATCTCTCAGATCATGAGATTTAAAATGGTTAAAAAGCTGACTTATCTTAGTGTGAAACTAGCTCTTAGAAGATTAGTAGGAGATGATTTCCACTTTATTGTTGAAAAACTATTGAAGATGATTAATATTTGGGGAGGAAATTTGATTTCTTTGGCCAAAACAATTATGCTTGTTAAAACTATTTTTCTTTCATACACTATATTTTATTGCACCAATTCATTGATTCCCAAAAGCATTCCTGATGAACTTGATAAAATTTGTAGAAATTTTGTTTGGAATAAAGCAAATTGAAATCATGAAATTCACTATGTGAATTGGATTGTAATGTGTTTGCCTTTAAAATGGGGAGGTAGAGCTCTACATTCTTGCTCTAACAAGGTTAAACCTTTAAGAGCTAAGATTGCCTGGATGTATGTTCAAGCAAAAGATTCTTTGCTTCATAACGTGTCCTATCAGAAATATGGTGAGCTATTTGGGTATGGTGTGGTGACGAAATTCAATTCTAATGCTTGAAAAATAATGTCTAAAGGTGGTAACTCTTTAAAGACAATCATGAGGTGGACAAATACAAATTCAACCTGAAATGGGTCTTGGTCAAAAGTCTTAGAAAATATCTAACTTTTATTACACTGGATCTCAACAAGTACACGGTAGACAAGTTCATTCTAGATGGTGGCTGGGATGTGGAACAAATAAAAAAATATATTGGTTTGGAACTTGCTTACCTGATATGCCAAATACAAATTCAACCTGAAATGGGGAAAGATAGATTGGAATGGATTTAGCAAAATTTTGGAATGTCAGTATCTTCCCTTGTGTTTGAATTCTCTATTCAGCATTCGGTACCAGTTCAGTTTTGGACTTGGATTAGAAAAATCAAGCTGAATCCACTTGTGGAATTTCTTTGGTGGATGATTTTTTACAATGCTCTTCCTACCTATAATTGTTTATCATATAGGACACTGCAAAGGAATGTTGGCTGTCCTAGGAATTACAATGAAGAGGAAAATAAAGAGCATGTTGTGGTTAAGTGCAAAAACCTACTGGATGCACTACAATACATAATTAAATGGGGATTTTATATTCCATCTTTCACGTCTCTTTTCGATTGTTGCAATTGGTTATTAAAATAGAATTCTTTCATAGAAAATCTATTTATATTACAACACGTTATTCTTCTCTTGGAAATCTAGAAACAAGTTGATTCATATAGGATTTGAAGATAGCTCATTGGGAATTGTTGTTAATGCCTTCACCAATGCTGCAATTTATGTTCATGGTGCTAGCAGGAACTTGGGTATATGGGGTGCTAACCAGCCGTCTATGCTGTCTAATTTGCATTGGTACCCTCTTCAACTCGATTAGATTAAGGTCAACGTTGATGCATCATTACTTCCATCTTAAAAAGTTAGAGTAGGAGGTGTATTTCGTGAGCATGAAGGTAGATTTCTTTTGGCCTTTGGGAGATCATGTATTCATTGGGATGTTTCATATTTGGAGCTTTATGCTCCTCATACTTTTAAGGTAATGATAAAAGATTGGATGTATAAATATAAGGGAATTATCATAGAAAGGGACAATGCTAATATTATCAAGTTTCATCAAGAGGCAAGATCAAGTGGTAATTCGAACTTTTAAGCTCATCATTTTATCAATAATTTTGATCATGCAATTTTCAATTGTATAAATAGAAGTGGTAATAAGTTAGCAGACTTATGTCCTAACTATGCACTTCTTATCTCTTTTATTTGTGATGATATTAGTATGAATAAAGTTCCTCCTTCATTTATGTCTTTGTTAAAGGAGGAATTTGATGTTCTTAGTTTGTAGTTTGTTTTTCCTTTTCATTACCTAATGCAATTTGTTGTATTTTCTTAAAAAAAAAAGAATTAGAAAAACAATTAAATGATGAGACGAAGAAAGATTTGAGCTCAAAATTTACAAAAGATGAACATTATTCTATTATTATGAAGATGAGATACAATAAGTCGTAAGGATCAGTCTTGGCCAATGCATGCTTTTTCAAGTCTTGTTAGAGAATATTGAAGAATTAAACATGGAATTCCATTTATGATTTTTTTATTTTGGGTATCATGCCTGATTATTGGAAGGAGATGATGATGGTTCTAATTCCTAAATTTCCTAATGCTTCTAAATGTTCCAAGTTCTGACCTATATGTTTATGCCAGACCATTGCTGCAAATCTGTTTTCATGGATTATGTTTTGATGATTAGAAAATACTCTTGTTTCTCTACGAATGCCTTTTCTACTGACATTTCAGGAGCACAAGATCAGACGACAATCAGAACCAGCTCAAGATTGGGTAGACTAGGTCTGAGTCAGTCTGTAATTTTCTTTTTCCCCTTCTTGAGTCAATTGTAACCATTGAAGTGTTCTGGTGCTAAGTAACCCTACACACACACTTGAGTGATTTTTCTATCTGACTTAGAATTTCTATTTTTACTTACATCATCCCGGACGATATTATTATCATCTTTGGATGATTGGGTTAAAAACAGAAACCATAATCAGGACATCTTGTTAAAGCAGCCGTCATTAGCAAATCGTCCTGGACGATACTTGTATCGGCCAGGCCGATAGACTCAAAACAGAAAGAATCATCCGCCATGATCTATTTAGGCATTCTTTATTTATGGAAATCGGCCAGGACGATCTCATATCGGCCTGGACTATTTGATACAATTATGCCTAAATTAATCTGGCAATCAAGGAAGCAATTAATGATGATTGATACGATCACATCACCCTGGATGATCGCAGGATTGGCCAGGATGATCTGTACAAAAGCCTTAGTAGCTCCTGGATAATAAATATCGGACAGCTCAAATTCTAGGCGATGGTCTGGCCGATCAGGATCGTCCAGCTCAAATTCGGGAGATGCTCGGGATGATTTTCCTCTAATTTAAACTAAACGTCCAGGATGATTGTGAGATCGGCCTGGACGATCAAGCCAATTTCAAATCATCCAGATCATTTTTAGAGCAATTTTATGGCTGATATTCTGTGATTTGAATTGATCGTACAGGACAATATTATTATCGTCCTTGACGATATTGTCGGCAACTTGTAATTAATGAGCTATTTTGAAGCTCTTCTATTTAAGAGCTATTGTTCAACATTTTGAACAATCTTTTGCTACTATTTTGACCTCAGAAAGCCTAGAGGAGAGAGAGAGAGGATCTTGTGAGGGAGATTCACAAGGGTTGCTCCAAGCATTGTTCCACTTCTTCTTCCATTAGAGTCTCTTCTCCTTGGAAGGGTTGGGAGACATAAGCTTCAACGATCGATCAAGATTCTCTGCCTGCTTCAGGAAGAAGCAAAAGGAGTTGGGTTCTCTACCTTGCCTGTGGTGGCAAAAAGGAGGGTTTTTGTATGGGCTTCTCCGCCTTGCTGTGGGAGCAAAAGGAGAGTCATTTTGGTAGTGCAATACTCGGAGGGCGCCTCCAGGGAGTGGACGTAGGTCGAGTTGACCGAACCACTATAAACCCTTGTGTTCTTTTACTACTTCCACATTTAATTTTTATGCACATGTTTTCTGTGGTGATTTTGGTTTGAGTTTTGCTTTGGTTAAAAGATTTTTTAAAATACCAATTCACCCCCCCCTCTTGGTTAGCCTTGGGATAGTTCATAAGGGCCTAACATCCCTAACAAACTTTTAAGTGGTATCAGAGCGGGATTCATAAAAACTAAGTTTGAAAACTTTTTAAATTTTGATCCATGGCTAACTTTGGTCATCGTAATACAGCTGAAGGGTATTCTATTACACGATCTCCTTTGTTTGACAATCAACCTTTTGATTTTTTGAAAACTCGCATGTCTACTTTTCTGCAATCAACTTATTATCGCATGTGGATGCTTATTAAAGAAGGATATTCTCCACCTTCTCATGAACTTAATAGAATTAAAACTGACGTGCCTATTATTGAATGGACTTTTGATGAAAGAGATTTTGCTCAACTTAATGCGAAGTGTTTGAATTATTTTTTATGTGCTTTAAAATCTGAAGACTACATGCGTGTTTCAACTTGCTCTGCTGGTAAAGAGATTTGAGATAGGTTATGCATTACTTATGAAGGAACCAATAAAGTTAAAAAATCTCATTTGAATATTCTCTTGCATGATTATAAACTTCTCGGTATGAAACCTTCTGAATCAATTTCTGATATGTATTAAAGGTTTACTCAAATTGTAACATCTTTGCATGCCTTAGGAAAATGACTTTCAAATTATGAAAAAGTGAACAAGATTTTGAGATGCTTGCCTTCCTCTTTTGATGCTAAAATCATTGCAATCACTGAATCTAAAGATTTAAATACCTATTTGATTGACAACTTACTTGGCTCACTCATTACTTAGGAGCAAGGAGTGAATCAAAGAAAATTGGATGCAGGTGAGAAAAGAAAGGAGAAAACTGTGACATTGAAGGCCAACGACACGAACTCCGACTCTTTCGGGTCTGAAAGCGATGAATTTGCCTTAATCACAAGGCAATTCAAAAGCTTTCTAAGGAAGAAACAAAAGTATCATCAAAAGTGGAATTAAAGTAAGGGAAAAAAATTTTAAGAGTTCTAATGACATGGTTTGTTTTGAATGCAGGAAACCTGGACAAGTGAAAGCTGATTGCCCTACACTTAAGTCTCAGTCAAGCAAGGAAAGAGTGAGGAGAAACCCAAGTTTAGGAAGGACAAAAAGAGATTTCAAAAGGCGTTCTGGGCAGATTTTGCATCTGATTCATCGGAGACTGAACCTGAAGATGAGACAATAAGCTTGTGCTAAATGGCAGACGATCATCTTGATCAAGAAGAGGTATGTGAACTATCCTACGACCAACTCCTTGAAGTTTCTAAAAAAATTCATGCATAATATAGAAAACTTAAGAAAACTCATACTAGTCTGAAATTGGAGTTTTTGAATTTACAAAAAGAGCATGAAATTCTGATTAAAGATAATTCAGCAATTGATTCAAATCATATGGCTCTATTTGATGAATTTGATGATTTAAATAAAAAACATTCTAAATTAATTAAAGAGCATGATTCATTGAAACTTTCACACACCTCACATGAATCTGATTTTAAGAAATCTAAAGAGATAGAGCATAATTTGATAATTAATAATGATGTTTTAAAAGTTACTAACTTGAGGATTAAAAATGAATTGGATACACTTAAGAAAAATTGGATGACACCTACATTTGATTTAAAGCCAAAACCTAGGAAGAGGCATTACTACCCAAACCATTTAAGAAATCCTTTTCCTGGTGTTAGATGCTTTTCATGTGGCATGCTAGGACACATCTCACACACTTGCACTATTCACCATAGTACACAATGGGTATGGAGACCCAAATTACATGATTCACAGCATAACACACATGTATTGCATTCTACTTTTCATATGAAGGGACCCAAACCTTCTTGGGTTCCTAAAATTGACATTTGATGATTTTATAGGTAAGTTCTCACAAAAGGCCTCGTGAGAGTATGTGGTACTTGGACAGCGGATGCTCTCAACACATGACTGGTGATGCAAATCAATTCATTTTGCTGGAGACCAGGACAGGAGGCAAGGTTACTCTTAGAGATAACACCGCTAGGAGGGTGGTAGGCATAAGTATAATTGGTAATTCTGAGAACCTTATGATTGAAAATATTTTGCTTGTAGATGGATTAAAACGCAACTTGTTCAGCATCAGTCAACTTTGCGACAAGGGCTTCATCATACAATTCTTTGCAAATTCAAGCATTATAAGTTTAAATAACAATACTATTTTGCAAGGAAACAGGATCAACAACGTGTACATGCTTGATTTAAATAACATTGATGCACTGCATCCTTTTGCTAAAAAACTGCTGTTGATGATTCATGGTTGTGGCACAGAAGATTATATCATGATAGTATGAAAACCCTTAGGAAAGTGACCCAAAAAGACCTAGTTATAGGTGTCCCTAAACTTAAGTTTTCAAAAGACCACCTTTATGATGCCTATCAATTAGGAAAGCAAGTCCACTCCACTTTTCATCCCATTAAGGACATTAGCACCTCTAGACCTTTAGAAGTCCTTTACATGGATATGTTTGGACCCATTAGCACTGCCAACTTAGAAGGCAAAGTCTATGGTTTTGTAATTATTGATGACTACTCGTGGTTCACTTGGACTAGATTTCTATCACACAAAAACAAGTCTTTTGAGGAGTTTAGAACCTTTTTTACTTGGATTCAAAAAAAGCTAGGTTGTGAGATCTTGACCATCCATAGTGACCATGGGGGAGAGTTTGAAAATAAAAGATTTGGAGATTTTTGTGAGGACAAGGGGATTAGCCACAACTTCTTAGCTCCTAGGACCCCTCAACAGAACGCGGTAGCTGAAAGAAAGAACCGGACCTTAGTGGAAGCCGATAGAGCCATGCTTGCTGAGTATTCACTTCCAAAATACTTTTGGGCTGAAGCGGTTAACACAACTTGTTATGTGTTGAATAGGGTGAATGTTAGAGCCAGCTAGATAAGATACCCTATGAGATCCTTAAGGATAGGACATCCAATATTTTCCACCTTCATGTCTTTGGTTGTAAAGTTTTCATTCACAATAATAGGAAGTCTCACTTAGAAAAATTTGATCCTAAATTTGATGGAGTGTTCTTGGGATATTCTATTATTGGAAAATCTTTTAGGGTGTTTAATAAGAGAACTTTGATGGTGGAAGAGACTACACATGTAGTGTTTGATGAGTCTGATCCTAGAAAGCCTGGAGTTAAGGATAATGATGATGTTAGAGAGATTACCACTAGAGTAAAAAATTTGGAGAAGGGACTAGAACACCAAAACACTGAAAAGTAGATCACATACCAAAGAAGTAGAAAATATAGATCTGGAGGAAACGGTTGAACCTTCACACACCTTGCCTAGAGATTGGAGATACTCTACAAGTCACCCAAAAGATTTGATCTTAGGAGACCCTTCCAATGGAGTTAGGACTAGACATGTACTTATGAAGGAAGTGAACCACTCTGCCTTTATCTAAATGACTGAACCCACCAACACAAACTAAGCCCTTTCTGATAAATTTTGGATTTTTTCCATACAGGAGGAGTTGAACCAATTTGTTAGGAATGATGTTTGGGAGCTTGTAGAAAGACCTAAGGGACAAAGTGTAGTTGGAACCAAGTGGGTCTTTAAGAACAAGGTGAATGATTCTGTAGTAGTGGTATGGAATAAAGCAAGATTAGTGGCTAAGGGGTATAACCAAATTGAAGGGATAGATTTTGACGAAACCTTTGCCCCTGTAGCTAGATTGGAAGCCATTAGAGTGCTATTAGCCTTTGCCTGTTATAAAGGATTTAAGCTTTTTCAAATAGATGTTAAGAGTGCCTTTTTAAATGGGGAAATAAAAGAGGATGTGTTTGTAGAACAATCCCCAGATTTTGAGAGTTTTTAATTTCTAAATCATTTTTGTAAATTAAAAAAGGCCTTATATGGTTTAAAGCAGGCACCCAGAGCTTGGTATGAGAGGCTTAGCACAATCTTACTAGAAAGGGTTTTGTTAAGGGGAGCGTCGACACCACCCTTTTTCTTAGGAAAGTTGGAGATGATTTGCGCATTATTCAGATTTATGTGGATGACATACTTTTTGAATCTTCTGATAAGAAACTTTGTGATGAGTTCTCTAAAATAATGAGTAGAGAGTTTGAGATGAGTATGATAGGAGAGTTGTCCTACTTTTTGGGGTTTATTATAAAACAATTAGATGATGGAACCTTTCTAAATCAATCAAAATACATAATGGACATTTTGAAGAAGTAAGAGATGGATAAAGCTAAGCCAATTAATACTCCCATGACTTCTAGTAATCTGTTGGATAAGGACCTAAGTGGTAAGTCTGTTGATCAGAAGAAGTATAGAGGCTTGATTGGATCTTTACTTTACTTAACTGCTAGCCGACCTAATATAATGTTTAGCATTTGTCTTTGTGCTAGATTTCTAGCTAACCCTAAGGAATCCCACCTGAATGCAGTTAAGAGAATTCTTAGATACCTTTTAGGGATACAAAACTTAGGAATTTGGTACCCTAGGCACAACACTTCTTTTGAGATTATTGGATTTTCTGACTCTGATTTTGCAGGATGTAAGGTGGATAAAAAAAGCACTTATGGAACTCCTCAATTCATAGGACAATCTTTGGTCTCATGGTCTAGTAGAAAGCAAAACTCTGTTGCACTTTCCACTGGTGAAGATGAGTACATTGCTTTAGGAAGTTGTGTGGCCCAAGTCCTTTGGTTGAAATAATTGATATTGGATTTAGGATTACATGTATGCACCATATAAATCTTTTGTGATAACACTATTTCCATATTCATTTCTAGGAATCCTATCCAACATTCAAGGACTAAGCACATTGGCATTAGGCATCACTTTATTAGAGATCAGGTGACTAAGGGAGACATTGAGTTACACCATGTGACAACTGAGAATCAACTGGCTGAGATCTTTACTAGGCCACTGGCCTTCAACACTTTCAGCTCTTTAAGGACCAGATTAGGTCTGATTTACATAAATGCATGAACTTGATCTTCTACTTTCTTTTCTTTTTGTTCTTTTTCTTTTCTTCTTTTATTGCTTTATGTTCTGTTTTTAGTTTTTTTATTTGTTGTTTTATTTTATTTTTTTCTTTCTTAAATTTCTTTTAAATCATCGTTGAAGTGATATCATATGCCTTGTTCTTGCTTTTAAAAATTTATAGTCAATGTTTTACATCTCTTAATCTATTAAAGGGTAAAAATATTCCGTTGATTGTGTCTCTTTATCTAACATATTTTCTTTTCTAATCAAAAGTCTATCTCAAATTAATAAAAGGAGTTATGATCTTTTCTAACCTTTCTATAGCAAATCTATCTTGTATTTACAATAATCAATGTCTTTTTGTCACATCAAGATTCCTCGTTATCCTTATCATTGCATTTCTTCATACAATTATTGATTCTGTTTTGTGGATTATTCTTCCATATATTAGAGAGTGAGTTTTTCTTCTCTAATATCTAGAAGATATATTCACAACTATGATTATTTAAGAGTTTTTGAAAGAGAATGTAGCTTGCAAAAAAGAAAAAAAAAATTGGCCAATGATGCCAAAAACAAAAGATGCGCAATGACGCCAAATTGAAAAATATATATACACACAAAGTATAAATCAAAAGATGTACAAAGCGCCATTCAAATTCATAAGTGGCATAAAATGAGCCCACCAAAAGAAATCTCTCCTCTCTTTTCAAATCTTTTAAAACTTAGAAGATTTTATATATCACTTGAAGGCACATGTAACAAGTGAAAGGACTGCTACAAAATACTTAAGCCGTGGGCACGTTGGCAAGCAGGGTCTCGAAATATTGGCAAGAAGGGCCGAGGCCCGTATGCATCAAAATACATAAGCCGTGGGCACGTTGGCAAGCAGGGTCTCGAAATATTGGCAAGAAGGGCCGAGGCACACTTGCAATTCCAACTAAGGGCCAATGTCACGCTGGATTTGAGGGACACAATTATGATGTGTAACTTGGCACATCTGAATATTTTTTCGCAACCAACAATCGAAGGCACGGGCAGCATGTCACCTCTTTTTTTCATAACCAACAATTGAAGGCACATGTAACAAGTGAAAGGACTGCTACATTGATGGTTGGCCACACAAAGTAACCACCAATCAATCGAAGCAGAGCATACGACAACTCATGTGCCAATACGGTGTCAAGCACTTCCACATCACTAAGCCCAAAGGCACCACCCAGTATCGAAGAGTAAGCACTCCTACGACAGGCGAACCAAAGGATCGTAGTAAAGATGTGGACGGCAAGCTCCCGCCATGCACGTAAGGTAGCTGAGTTTGGGCCAGTCGAACATAACACAGTGAATCGGCCTGGATGATCTGTGGAAAAACCTTAGTAGCTTCTGGACGATAAATATTAGGCAGCTCAAATTCTGGGCGATGGTCTGGCCAATCAGGATAGGCCAGCTCAAGTTCTGGGCGATGCTCAGAACGATTTTCCTCTGATTTGAAGTAATCATTCGGGACGATCATGAGATCGGCATGGACGATCAAGCCAATTTTGAATCGTCCAAATCTTTTTCAAAGCAATTTTTTGGCTGATATTCTGTGATTTGAACTGATTGTACAGGACGATATTATTATAGTCCTGGATGATATTGTCAGCAACTTGTAATTAATGAGCTATTTTGAAGCTCTTTTTTTTAAGAGCTATTGTTCAATGTTTTGAACAATCTTTTGCTACTGTCTTGACCTGAGAAATCCTAGAGGAGAGAGAGAGAGAGGGAGAGAGATAGAGGATCTTGTGAGGGGGAGCTTGTGAGGGAGATTCACAAGGGTTTCTCCAAGGATTGTTCCACTTCTTCTTCCACTAGAGTCTCTTATCCTTGGAAGGGTTGGGAGAGGAAAGCTTCAGTGATCGATCAAAGTTCTCTACCTGCTTCAGGAGGAAGCAAAAGAAGTTGGGTTCTCTGCCTTGCCGGGGGTGGAAAAAAGGAGGGTTTTTTTAAGGGCTTCTCCGCCTTGCTGTGGTGGCAAAAGGAGTGTCACTTTGGTAGTGCAATACTCGGAGGGCGCCTCTAGGTAGTGGACGTAGGTTGAGTTGACCAAACCACTATAATCCCTTTTGTTCTTTTACTGCTTTTGCGTTTAATTTTTCCGCACTTGTTTTCAGTGGTGATTTTGATTTGAGCTTCGCTTTGGTTAAAAGATTTTTTAAAATACCAATTCACCCCTCTCTTGGTAAGCCTTGGGCTAGTTCATAAGGGCCTAATATCCCTAACAAACTTTCAACCATTTTCAAAATGGCTTCATGTGTGATCCTAAGAAAATTATGGAATTATCTTCCTAAGATTATTTCTAAATAACAAGGAGCATTTGTTCCTGGAAGAAGTGTTTAAAATCTAGATCTAAGTACTATGATTTTGATGATAACAAATATTATTATTTCTTGACAATAGTGATTCTTGCATATCTATTTTATTTGTCCTGCTCACTAACCCTTCAGGTCCATAAGTTCACTTGGAATGTCAATCAGTTTAAGATCAGGTAAATTAGGATTAAATTAGTTTGTAATTTATAACTAATACATATTTTACCTTTTTTTAGTCAAATGCACACACACACACTCAAGGAGAGAAATTTGATGAGTTAGAGTTTTTCTATTTTTAATCATATCGTGCATGATGATTTCAAATCGTCATGGTTGATCAATTAAAAAAAACCCCTAATTAGGACAACCTATTAAGATAAGATAATTAGCTAATCATACTAGACAATCCTTATCATCCAGGATGATCAGCTTTATGTATGAAATCAGCTTCCAATCAAAATTTAAGTATGTTTTTAAAATTTCAATTTTAGATTAGTAATCTCGGATGATCTATATCATCCTAGATGATGTAAATCAATCATGCCTAAAACTGATCCGGTGAATAGGAGAGTAATTAAGGATAGATTAATCAATCATATTGTCCGGGATGATGATGGTATCATACTAGACGTGCTGTAAGAAAAATCTTAGTTTTCTCCTAAATATCCTAGACGTCTTGAACTATCTGCTAGATGATAAATTTTATTTTTAAACTAATCATACAGTACAATCTCCAAATTTTCTTGGACGATCAGTTATATTACTATAACATCCTGATTTATCTCCTAGACATCCCAAACTATATGCTGGATTATAATGTATGACTTTGAACTAATAGTACAGGATAATGTTCAGATGATCTTGGATGATCAGAACAAATATTATGTTCTAATCGTATAGGAAACCTAGATCATCTTTAAAGGAAGAGCTTATTTAAAATAATCGTACATGACATTATGTCGATCATCCTAGATGATCGTTGATGGCAAGTTAAAAATTTGTTTATTTTAAGTCCTTCTTTTTAAGCTCTCAATTGTTAATGATAAAATCTTTTATTGTTGTCCTGACTTGAGAGAGGTTAAAGAAGGAGAAGTAGAGCTTAGAAGAGAGAGAGAGAGAGAGAGAGAGAGAGAGAGAGAGAGAGAGAGAGAGAGAGAGAGAGAGAGAGAGAGAGAGAATCATGCGAGGGGGGTTTATGAGGTGTTCACAAAGGTTGCTCCAAGTAAGAATTTAAGCCGTCTTCTCAAATAATTATCCTTAGCCTCATAGTTTCTCTAAGGAGGTCTTCATCAGCACTAGATCAAGGTTCTTTGCGTGCTTTAGGAGAAAGCAAAAGGAGTTGGGGTTCTCTGCATTCTTTAGGAGGAAGCAAAAGTATTCAGGGTTCTCTACCTCACCGAAGTTAATGAAGAAATTTTTTTTAAGAGCTTCTCTGCCTTACTGTGGGAGAAAAAAGAGAGATACTATAGTTTTAGTGCAATACCATGAGGGGAGGCTGCAACGAGTGGATGTAGGTTAGGTTGACTGAACCACTATAAAAATCTGGTGTGTTCTTTCTATTTTTATTCATGCACTTTATTTTCCACACTTTAATTTTCTGTGGTTGATTGTATGATTAAAATTGCTTATTTATTTTGTTAATCGCTTTCGCATAAAGGGTTGATCTTATTTGTTTTAAAATATTCAAAAAGGTTTAAAAAAGTTTTTTCTTTTTGTTTAAGAAATTTTAAAACACCAATTCACCCCCCCCCCCCTAGTTAGCCTATGGATAGTTCATAAGGGCTTAACAACCATAATGAACTTTTAAGTGGTTTTAGAGCGGGATTCAAAATATCAAGTTTTAGACAACTTTGAAAATAAGATCCATGTCTAACTTTTGTAACCATAACACAACAAAAGGGTATTCAATTACTTGACCACCATTATTTGATAATATATCATTTTATTTTTAGAAAACTCGCATGTCCACCTTTTTGCATTCTATAGATTGTCACATGTGGATGTTTATAAAAGAAGGTTACTCTGCACCAACATGTAAAATTAATGGCATAAAAACTAAACTTCCTTTTTTGAATGGACTCTTGATGATAGAGATCCCACACACCTTAATGCAAAATATTTAAACTATTTTTTCTATGCAGTTAAATATGAAGATTACATGTGTGTTTCAACATGTGCAACTGGTAAAGAAATCAGGGATAGATTATGCATTACTTCTTAGGGCATAAGTGAAGTTAAGTAATCTAAGCTAAATATTTTACTTCATGACTATAAAACTTTTCGCATGAAACCTAGTGAGTCAATATCTAAAATGTATATTAAGTTTTTACAAATAGTCACCTCCCTGCATGCATTAAGAAGAGAGCTAATAAACTATGAGAAAGTTAACAAAATTTTGAGATATTTACCTTCTTCCTTTGATGCTAAGATTAGTGTTATAGCTGAATCCAAGGATTTGAATGTTTATTCTATAAAAAACTTACGTGCATCACTCATTGCTTATGAGTAAGGAGTGAACTAAAGATAACTTGATGCAATGGAAAGAAAAGATAGATAAAATTGAAGCCTTAATGGTTGATAATTCTGATATAAATACTTCATGTTCTGAGTGTGATGATAGTGCCTTAATTATAAAGCAATTCAAAAGCTTTTTGAGAAAGAAGCAAAAGCACCATTAGAAATGGAACAAAGGTAAGAATAACAAAAGTTCTAAAGTTTCTTCTCATGTGATTTGCTTTAAGTGTAGGAAGCTGAGACATATAAAATCTGATTTTTCTATATCTAAGGATCACCCAAGCACAGAGAAGGGTAAGAAGAAACCCAAGTTTAAGAAGGGCATACAAAGAATCCAAAAGGCTTTCTGGGCAGATTCTACATCTCTCCTCTGAAACTAAAGTAGAAGAGGAGATAACAAACCTGTGTTTGGTGGCGAATGATCATCTTGGTCACTCTGACCAAGAAGAGCTATGTGAATTAACATACGATCAATTTCTTGAACTTTCTGAGAAAATTCATTCATCTTATAGAAAGCTTAAGAAAATTACATGATGGTAAAAAGAGCATGAAGTTTTCATTAAAGATCTTTTTACACTTGATATTAATCATATGAATTTGTTGGATGAATTTGACTTATGGAATGCAAAGCATCTTGATTTAATAAATGTGAATGGTTCATTTAAAAGATTATATGTTGAGCTAGAAAATGTATATATGGAATTAGATGCTCTTGCAACTATTTAGTTAGAAAGGAGCATGCTTTGAAAATAAAAATTTCAATTCTTAAAAATGCAAATAAGTTTTTAGAAGCTAAGTTAACTGCTTTCAAAGAAAATAAAAAATTGCCCATAATGCTTGAGTTTCACAATCCATCAGATCAACATGCATCATTCAAACCTAAGAAGAGGCACTATAACCCATGTCGACTAGTTAAACCCTTTTACCGGTGTTAGATTTTTCTCTTATGGCATGTTACGACATATCTCTCCTACTTGCACCATTCACCATAGTACATATTAGGTGTGGAGACCTAAAGTTCAAAACTCATAGAATAGTATAAATACATTACATTCTTCTTTCCATAGGAAGGGGCCCCAATCTATTTTGGTTCTCGAATTTGACATTTGATGATTTTGTTAGAGTGCTCTCACATAAGATCTCATAAGAGCATATAGTCCTTAGATAGTGGATGCTCATGCCATATGACTCGAGATGATAAACAATTTATTTCATTGGAGGCCAGGCCTGGAGGAAAGGTCAATTCATAGGAAAATGTACTTCTTTATAGCACTTCTTTTTAGATTATAGGATATTATAATTCAGACTTTATAGGGTTTAGGATGAATAGAAATATTACCTCTGGAACATATCAATTCACAGGAAAATCCTTAGTCTCCTGGTACAATAGAAAATAAAACTCAATTGGACTTTTTCTTTCGAAGCTGAATACATAACCTTAGAAAGTTGTGTGGCCCAAGTCCTTCGGTTAAAGAAACAGATTCTAGATTTAGGATTATCTGTAGCAATAATGTCAATTCTATGTGATAATACTACTGCCATCTTAATTTCAAAAAATCATATCCAATATTCAATAACCAAACACATTGATATAAGATATCACTTTATTAGTGACAATGTTACTAAATGAGACATTGATCTACATCTTGTACCAACTAAAAACCAATTGGCTGAGATCTTTACTAAACCACTGGACTTTGACGCTTTTAGTATCTTAAGGACCAAATTAAGAGTTATAAACATAAATACATGAACTTAATGATTAGTGAACTGTAAATCTTCTATTTTTTATCTTTCTTCTATTTTTGTCTACATATTTGTTTTTGTTTTTGTGCTGCTATTTTATGTGTTTCATTTTTATGTTATTTTCTCCTTCAATTTTTGGTCACTGCTGGAATGACATTTTTACCTTGCTTATTTTTGAGATTTTGTAAATAATGATTAACTTCCCTAATTTAGTTAAATGAAGAAACAACATTGATTATTTCTCTTCCACTAACTTCTTTATCGGTGTAATTTTCTTTTTGAAGCAAAAATCTATTTGAAGTTAACAATTTGACTTTGAAATTGATATATTTTTTATCTTCTTATAGTAATATCTCTCATATGAATAATGTTCAAAGTCGTTAAATAACTTTCAAGCTTTCGTGATCAAGTTGTTGTATTTATCATATGAATATGATTCTACTTTGTGGTTTACTCCTCCTGATATTAGAGGGTGAGTTTTTTCTTCACTTATATATGAAAGCTATTCTCATAGCTGAGAGTCTTTAAAGGTTTCGAAAGGGGGCTAGCTGGCAAAAATGATAAGAGACATAAAAATTGAAAAGGTGCGCAATGATTGCAAAATAATTGAAAGATAAACAAAGTGTAGCAATAATCAAAAGATGCGTAAAGTGCTCTAAATAACTGTCAAGAGGCATGAAATGAGCCCTAAAGAAATTAATCTTCCTTCACTTTCAAACCATTAAATCTTTGAAGAATTCACGTGTCACTTTATATCTTCAAAGACTTTATTTTTAAAACTCGTGATCGTGACTATTTATTATGCTATATTATTTTTTAAGATATTTTTTCTGAAATGAAGTTTTGAACAGATCACTTTTTTTATCTGATTTGTTTTCTGAGATAGATTTTAGTTGTCAAAAGTTTTTTACCATGTAAGGAGTCAGAGCTAGGGTTAATAGGATCCATTATTCTACCTCTTTTTGGATTTCGATGATGTTAATTCATGCCTTCCAAAATTTTTAATCCAATCACAAGAGAAATTTATCATTTTTTAGTATTTATTGGAAAAATAGCCTTTTTTCTACACTCTTTAGTATTTGTATCATTTTTTCATTTTCTTTTTTACTTATTTTTATCATGTTTTACATTTTTATTATTTTTGGGACCTCTTTTGATCAACTCTATCCATCCTCAAGTTTTTCAATCTTTTTTCACATCATCCAAGATGATATAACATCATCCTGGATGATACCATCAATTCGTTGCTCACCTTCCATCCAACGGCTATTCTGTGTCCTTTATTTTTTATCATCCTGGACGATCCATATCATCCTGGATTATATGATTGAATTTTGGATCATTATTGGTAATTGTACTAAACTATCTGATAATCATCATGTATGATCTATGTGGCATAGGTAGTTAGATGACTTAAATTTGATTGGTACATTCCTTATTGACTCATCATACTGGATGCTCCACCTATTTATCCAAGATGATCGAGCTAGTAAATATTTATATGATATTACTCCTCTGGACGATCATCTATATCTATTCATTCATGATGATATCGATCAGTCTAGATGAATTATTGCTCAAGATCATCCTGGATGATCCTATGATCATCCTAGATGATGTCCACAACCCTATATAAATAAATGAACAATTAGATTTTTCACTCCATAATCCTTAAATTCATTCTCTCTTTCAGTTAAACTCTCTAAATGACTAGTGGTAAATGTTCTAGGATACTGAGTGGAAGCTCCTCAAGGGGAAATATAGACCATCGCTTAACTTAGGCAGCTGATCAGGATGCTTACCTTTGGTACAAAACCGTCAGGATTACATCCTAAAAGATAGTCAATCTCCTCACACTAATCTATCCGATATTAGATCTGTTTGCCCATATAACTCATATGTTCATTCTGATGCTTGCATTCCCTTTCCATTTTGAACCTCTATATGAGTTCTTTGTCAGTCTTATACTTAACTCTTTATACACTGCACTTCAATCATATGTCAATAAACAACCTATAGAAATAACGTATCTGGGCTGCCATGAAATTCTTAAAGTTTACACCACTGGCAACAAGCTTCATGTCTTGGCTTAAGATCCTTATTTCAACTAGGGCTCACTTAATCAATATTTATGACACATCATTATCACTTTCCATGACGGTGCCTCTAGTTCAATAGTCAAACATGTTAGGACCATTAAACATGTCCTTAAAACTTTAATAATTTTAAAATTGGTCACCATATTCACATTACTCTACTAGTCTCCATAACCACTTATTATATAATGACTCATAGGGATTTCAATACTACTAATCTTCTATTCTGATACCTTAAATACTTGACTATATTGCGAATCTGGAGTCAAGGATTATAATTTTGATGATAATAAACATTTCTGACACTTCTATTTTTCTATGACTGCCTTGCCTATTAATGTTTCAAGTCCACAAGGTCAATTACAAATTAAGTCAGGCCTTTTCTTGAGACAATTATAACAAAGTGGGTCCTGATGCTAAGTAACCTTACACACACACTAAGTAAAAAAATTTATCTATTTTTAGAGTTTTCTATTTATGATTATATCATTCGATATGATCTCAAATCATCCTGGACGATCCGTTAAAAGTAGAAACCCTAATTTGGGCTTCTTGGTTAAGGAAGCTGCAATTAAACAAATCATCCTAAATTATATTAGCATAGTCCTATACCATAGGCTCAAATTAGAAAGAATCAACCGCCAAATCTTTTAGGCATGATTTATTTTTGGATATCATCCCAGACATTGTCCTGGATGATGCATTATAATTATTCCTAAATTAGTTTGGTAATTAAGAAAAGTAATTAAGGTTTGATTGTTCAATCATATCGTCCTGGATAATAACAGGATCATCTGGGATGATCAGTTTAACAAATCTTAGTTTCTTCCTGGACGACCAGAATGATGTTCTGGATAATAAAAAACATTTTGAACTAATTGTCCATGACGATTGTGAAATCATCCTAGACAATCAGTTATTTTTCTGTTATCCAAGTACTTAAAGACTTACCGACCAGAGCAATTGTCTAGATGATACTCAATGATTTTGAACCAATCATATAAGATAATGTACTATCTTCCTAGATGATCAGAATAAATAAGACCTTTAATCATCCAGACACTCCCAAATTGTCCTAGCTAATTGAGTGAATTTGAACTAATTGTATAGGACAATCGATCGATCATCCTGGACTACATTTGTCGATTTGTTGCAATTTAGGGAAAAATTGAAGCGCTTCATTATAAGACCTCTTGTTTACTCAAGAGAGGATCCTTTTCTATTATCCTGACTTGAGAGTGCCAAGAGGAGAGGGATAGCAAGGTATAAAGATAGAGAGGATCTTGTGAGGGGGAGTTTGTGTGCGGTTTAACAAATGTTACTCCAAGCAAGCGTCTAAGTCATCTTCTCCTATCATCATGCCTGGTTCCTTGGAGGTTTGAGAGAGGTCTACTTCAGTAATTGATCGAGGTTGTCTATCTGCTTCAGGAAGAAGTGAAAGGAGTTGGGTTCTCTACCTGCTTAAGGAGGAAGTGAAAGAAGTTGGGTTAAAGAAGTTGGGTTCTCTGCCTCACCAGAATTGGTGGAAAGGAGGATTGTATGGGCTTCCCGAACAAGCTATGGTAGCAAAAAAAGAGTCAGTGAGTTTAGTGCAATACCTAGAGGAGAGGCTCTATGGAGTGGACGTAGGTCAAGTTGACTGAACAACTATAAAATTTTGTGTTCTTTCTTACTACTTTTCTCATTTAATTTCCGCACTTTAATTTTCTTATGGTGAATGTTGGTTTGGATTAAGATTGTGATTTTTATTTGAGAAATTTTTAAAACACCGATTCACCCCTCCCCCCCTTTTGGTTAGCCCCAGGCTAGTTCATAAGGGCTTAACATTCCTAATGAACTTTCAAGTCGTATCAAAATGGGATTAATAAAATATAATTTTTAAAAACTTTTGAATTTCGATCCATTGCTAACTCTGATAATCGTAATACTGTAGAGGCTATTTTATCACCCGGCCACTTATGTTTGATAGCATACCTTTCAATTTTTTGAAAACTAGCATATCTATATTTTTACAATCAATTGACTATCGCATGTGGATGCTTGTTAAGGATGGATATTCACTACTAGCTTGTGAAATCATTGACATAAAAACAAAAATTCCTTTAACTAAATGGCTTTTGATGATAGGGATTTAGCATAATTGAATACAAAATATTTATACTATTTTTTATGTTCTTTGAAATTGAAAGATTACATGTGTGTCTTAACTTGTGCTACTGATGAAGAGATATTAGATAGATTATGTATTACTTATGAAGAAACAAATGAAGTTAAACAACCTAGGTTGAATATCTTTCTGCATAACTATGAATTTTTGGCATGAAACATAGTGAATCGATTTCTGAAATATATATTAGGTTTACTCAAATTGTCACCTCACTGCATGCCTTAGAAAAAGAGCTCACTAACTATAAAAAAGTTAATAAAATTTTGTGTTGCATTTCTTCTTCCTTTGATACTAAGAATACTGCAATAATTGAATATAAGGATTTGAATACTTATTCTATTGATAACTTACATGGATAACTCATTGCTTATGAGCAAGGAGTGAACCCTAGACAACTTGATACAGGTGAGAAAAAGAAGGAGAAAACTGTGACGTTGAAGGCCAATAATACGCATACTGATTCTTTTGGGTCTGAAATCGATGATGTTGCCTTAATCATTAGACAATTCAAAAGCTTTCTAAGAAAGAAGCAAAAGCACCATCAAAAGTGGAATAAAGGTAAGGGTAGCAAAAATTTAAAAGTTATACTGATATGATTTATTTTGAATGTAGGAAGTTGGGACATATTAAAGCTGATTGCCATACACTTAAGGCTCACCCAAGAAAGGAGAAGGGTGCAGAGAAATCCAGGTTCATGAAGGATAAGAAGCGGTTCCAAAAGGCATTCTGGGCAGATTCTACATCAGACTCCTCTAAGACTGATGCTCTAGAGTAGACAATAAATATGTGTTTGATGGCGGAAGATCATCTTGGTTAGTCTGACCAAGAAGAAATATGTGAACTAACCTGTAATAAACTACTTGAAGTTTTTGGGAATATTCATGCATTATATAGGAAACTTAAAAAATTGCATGTAAGCATAAAAATTAAATTTTTAAATTTGCAAAAAAGAGCATGGTATTTTACTTAAAGATCACAATATACTTGATAGCAACCACATGTCATTACCTGATAAGTTTGATGAGTTAAATAAAAAGTGTTCTAAGTTGGTCATTAAGCATGATTCATTGAAAGCATCCCACGCCTCACTTGAAAATGATTTTAAAAATATATATTGATGAATATAAAAGTAGGGAGCACTATTTAAAGGTTGATAATGTTATTTTGGAAAGTACAAACTCAATGTTTAAAGCTGAATTAAAAGCACTTGAGGAAAATATGACTACACCGACACCTGATCTAAAGACAAAAGTTTTGAAACCTTGGAAGAGACACTATAATCTGAATAGATTAGTAAACACTTTTCCTAGAGTTAGATGTTTTTCATGTGGCATGCTAGGGCACATTTTATACACTTGCACTGTTCATAGTAATATACCCTAGGTATGGAGACCCAATTTGCATGATTTATAGCGTAACATACATGCATTACATTCTTCTTTCCATAAGAAGGGACCCAAGTTTGTTTGGGTACCTAAATCTGACATTTGATGATTTTGTAGGCTTGCTCTTAAAAAATATCTCATGAGAGCATGTGGTACCTGGACAGCAAATGTTCACGACACATGATTAGAGATGCCAACTAATTCATTTCGCTAGAGGCCAGGGCTGGAGGCAAGGTTACCCTTGGAGACAACACCACCAGGAATGAGGTGGGTGTAGGTATAATCAAAAACTCCAAGAACATTTTAATTTAAAATGTTTTGCTTATAGATGGACTTAAGCACAACTTGCTAAGCATCTGTCAATTGTGAGATAAGGGCTTCATCATAAAGCTTTTGGCAAATAATTGCATTATTAGCCTAAATAACGACACTATTTTATAGGGAATGCGGATTAACAATATTTGCATGCTTGATTTAAATAACAATGAATGTGCCACTTCGTTTTGCTTAAAATTTATCGTTGATGAGTCATGGTTGTGGCACATTAGGTTATGCCATATAAGTATGGAAACTCTTAGAAGAGCTACCCAAAAGGACCTAGTTTGAGGTGTCCCCAAGCTTAAGTTCACTAAATACCATATGTGTGATATCTGTCAACTAGGGAAGCAAGTACAATCCACCTTTCATTCCATTAAGGACATTAACATTCTTAGACCATTAGAAGTCCTTTACATGGATTTGTTTGGACCCATTAACACTAACAGTTTAGGGGGAAAAGTATATGGATTTGTGATTGTCGATGACTGCTCAAGATTCACTTGGATAAATTTTTTTCACATAAGAGTGAGTCTTTTGATGAGTTTAGATCCTTCTCCACTTGGATTCAAAAAAAGCTAAGTTTTGAGATTTTGACCATTTATAGTGACCATGGTGGAGAGTTTGAAATGAGAGATTTAGATACTTTTATGAAGATAAAGGAATAAGTTAGAACTTCTTAGCTCCTAGGACCCTCAGAAGAATGAGATAGCTGAAAAGAAGAACAAGACATTAGTTAACGCTACTAGAGTCATGCTTGTTGAGTATTCACTTCCAAAATACTTTTGTGCTAAAGCAATAAACATAGCATGTTATGTATTGAATTAGGTGAATGTTAGAGCCAAACTAGATAAGACACCGTATGAGATCATTAAGGGTAAAACACCTAACCTTTCCCACCTCCATGTCTTTATCTGTAAGGTTTTCATTCTTAATAATGGGAAGTCACACTTATGAAAATTTGATCCAAAATAAGATGGAGTGTTCTTAGGATATTCAAGTGTGGGGAAATACTTTAGGGTTCTTAACAAGAGGACATTGGTGGTGGAGGGGACTACTCATATATTATTTGATGAATCTGATCCTAAGATGCTTAGAGTTGAGGATGAAGATGAAGTTGGAGAGATTACCCAAGGAGTTGATAATTTGGAGAAGAGGGTAGTGCCCCGAAATAATGAAAGAGTAGGTGAGATTATCCAAAGAGTAGAAAATGCAAATATAACGGAAAGGGTAGAACCTACACAAACATTGCCTAGAGATTTGAGATATTCTTTGAGTTATCCTAAAGAATGGATCTTAGGAGACCCATTTGAAGGTGTTAGAACTAGGCGTGGACTTAGGAATGAAATGAACCACTCGGCCTTTATCTTAATAACTGAACACAACAATATTAATAAAACCCTATTTGATTAGTTTTGGATCTTAGCCATGCAAGAGGAATTAAACCAATTTGTTAGTAATGATATTTTAGAGTTTGTAGAAAGAACAATGGGATAAAGTGTAGTTGAAACCAAATGGGTCTTTAAAAGTAAGATGAATGATTCTGGTGTGATTGTTAGGAATAAGGTGAGATTGATGGCTAAGGGGTACAACGAAATAGAAGGGATTGATTTTGAGGAGACTTTTTCCCCTACAACTAGATTGGAAGCCATTAGAGTGCTACTAGCCTTTGCTTGTTATAAGAGATTTAGGCTTTTCCAAATGGACGTTAAGAGTGCCTTTTTAAATGAGGTAAAAAGGAGGATGTTTTTATAGAGAAACCGCAAGGTTTTGAGAGTTCCTAATTTCCAAATCATGTTTACAAATTAAAAGAAGGAGTTTGAGATGAGTATGATGGGAGAGTTGTCCTACTTTTTGGGGTTTAGCATAAGACAGTTGAATGATGGAACCTTTCTAAATCAATCGAAGTACATTAAGGATATATTGAAGAAATATGAAATAGATGAAGATAAGCCAATAAATACTCCCATGACCTCCAGTATTCAGTTGGTTAAATACCTAAATGGCAAATTTGTTGATCAATAGAATCATATAGGAATGATTGGATCCATAATTTGCCTTACTGCTAGCCGACCTGATATAGTGTTTAGTGTTTGTCTCTATGCTAGATTTCAAGCTAATCCTAAAGAATTCCACTGACTACAGTTAAGAGATTTCTTAAATATCTCTTAGGGACCCAAAAGTTAGGAATCTGGAATCCTAGACACATCACTTATTTTAAGATTATTAAGTATTATGATTATAATTTTATAGGATGTAGGGTGGATAGAAAAAGCACTTCTTAGACTTGCATATTCATAAGATAGTCTTTAGTCTCCTAATCTAGTAGGAAGCAAAACTCTATTGCCACTGCTGAAGTTGAGTACATTACCTTAGGGAGTTATGTGGCCCAAGTTCTTTGGTTAAAGAACCAAATTCTAGATTTAGGATAAACTATAGGCATAATTTCAATCCTTTCTGACAATAATAATGCCATCAACGTCTCTAAGAATCCTATCCAACATTCAAGGATAAAACACAATGACATAAGGCATCACCTTATTAGAGACCATGTGACCAAAGGAGATATTGTGTTATATCATGTAGCAATTGAGAATACTCTACCTTACATCTTTACTAAACCACTAGCAATCGACACATTTAGCATCTTAAGGACCACATTGGGTGTGATTGACATAAATGCATGAACTTAATGCTTATTGAATTTTGAATCTTATTTTTTGATATGTTGTTTGTTATTTTCATTTCTTTATGTTGACTTTAGTTTTATTTATTTATTTTTATCATTCATTTCATGTTTTCATTTTTATTATTTTAATTTTTCTTCTTTTTTTCTTTTTCTTTTTTCTTTTATTAGTGCTGAAATGATATTTTGTGCCTTGTTTTTGTTTTCTAAAATTTGTAGTCATTGTTTGACTTCCCTAAGTTAGTGAAAGGGAGAAACACCGTTGATTTTTTTCCTTCCTAAACTTCTTTTAACAGTGTAATTTTCTTTTATAAATAAAAGTCTATCTTAAATTAACAATTAGACTTTGTGATTGAGAACTTTTATATCTTGTTATAGTAATCTATCTTATATAAATAATGTTCAAAGTCTTTAAATTACTTTCAAGCTTTCGCAATCTTGTCATTGCATTTATTATATGAATTTACTCTTCCTTATATTGGAGAGTGAGTTTTCTTCTCTAATATTTGCAAGATATTCTCATAACTGAGAATATTTAAAAATTACAAAAGAGATATAGCTTGCAAAAATGACAAGGGAATAAAAAGAGCACAAAAAGAAGACAAATTGAAAATATGCGTAATAACCATAAAAAAAAAATTAAAAGATACACAAAGTATAAAAAAAATAAAAAAAATATGCAAAGTGTGCAAACCAATTGATAAGAGGCATAAAATGATCCCACAAGAATGCAAGCTTCTTTCTCCTTCAAACTTTTAATTCTTAGAATAATTCATGTGTCACTTGATATTTTCAATGGCTTATTTTCAAAATTCTTGATTGTGACTAATTACTTGGATATATTATTCTATAAGATATTTTTTTGGAACCAAGTTTTAAATGGATCTTTTTTTGTATTCAATTAATTTTTATTAGTTAGATCTTTCGAGCTAGGGCTAAGAAGATCGATAGTTCTACCATTTTTCAAAATTTGATGATCTTAACTAATTGATTCTTACAAATTTTTAATTTAATCACATGGAAAATTTATCATATTCATGCTTTGATAAAAAAAAACTTTATTTTAATTCTTTTTGTCATATTTTCTCATTTTTCATTCTTTTATTTTATTTTTATTTTTTTTGGGGCCTTCTTTATTTTATTTCATCTTGGATGATATATTCAATCCACTCTTAACTTTCCATCTAACGACTGATATGACTTTTCTGTTTAAGTTCATCATGGATGATCCTTTATCATCCTGGATGATCTAATCGTATTCTGCTTTAATTATTATTATTTGTCTGTATAATCCTCTTCGTCCCGGACGATCTTCTAAAAATCTATTCAATTATTGGCTATCATCCTAGATGATCCAACTGTTTGTTCTGGATGATCACATGGCAAAGCTATTACACATTTTAAATTTGGCTGGTACGATTCATTATTATTAATTATCCTAGACGATCCACTTAAGCATCCTAGACGATATGCTTTTTCGATGGTCATCTGACATGACTCATTGGGACTTTTGCATGTGTCTAATCATCATGAACGATGTTTGATCATCCTAGACGATAAAACCATCTTTTTGACTGATTTTCTCAGATGCAATAATTTCACCTAATCGTCCTGGATGATTTTGCAATCATCCTAGATGATTGGTTTGTTTCTTTATAAACAACAACTTTCAAAGGGTTTTCTCACCTCAAATCTTCCATTTCTTCATTCTTTTCCCTCAATCCTTCATATTCTTATTCAAAGCGATCCTGAATGCCGGTTGTAAGCTCTTTGAGGGCCAATGTTGACCCTCGATTCATTAAGGCGATCGACCAAGCCGCTTACTTGCACTACAAAATTGGCAGATCACCTTATCACAAACTGTCAATCCACGTATTCTTACTTACCATGTTCTTAATCTTTTTACTAACAGCTCTCTTAAATTAATCCGTACCATTGCCTTTCATTTCAATTTCAAACTACTCATTGAATTTTTTGCAAGCCTCCAGATCAACTCTTCTTACGCTGCACTTCAATCTTACATCAATAAACGTCTGTTGAAGCCACTTATCAGGATTATAACGAGCTCCTTCAATTGTCCACCACTGGAGACAAGCTTCACATCTTATCACAAGACCTAATTTTGACTAGACTCTGGCTAATCCCCTTTTATGAAACACTTATGTCTCCTATCATGATTGGGCATCTAGTACCTTAGTCAAGGATGTTAGGATAATCTAACATGTCCTTCGCACCTCTATTATTCCCAAAGCTTATGATCATGTCCACATCACTCCTCTCCTATCGATCACCACCTTCTACATCATGGCTCATTGAGAATTCAATGCTACTGATCTTATTTTTCAATATATTAAGCATCTCACTAGCATTAGGGATCCAAGGCACAGAAGGAAGACCAATCTGGCCTTAGGACATATCATCGTCTTTGCCCTGGAAATCAAGTACAACTTTCAATACCCTACCATGATGATAGCAAAATTTTTTGACAATTCTATTTTCCTACGACTGCCTTGCCTAGTAATGTTTCAGGTCGACAAGGTCAATTACAAATCAAGCCAGCTCAAGAATAAGTAGACTAGGAGTGAGTCTTTCTTTAAGTGCACGTCAAAGGTTTTTACATTTTCTTGACTCAATTATAAAAATGTGGGTCTTGATGCCAAGTTACCTTACACACACACACACACTCAGGGAATTTTTTTTATCTATTTATGAGTTTTCTATTTTTGATCATATCGTCCGAGACTATCCCAAATCATCATAGATGATCTTTTTAAAATAGAAATCCTAATTAGGGCATCCTGGTTAAGACAATTGTAATTAAGCTAATCATCTTAGATGATATTAACATTGTCCTGGTTATTAGGCTCAAATCAGAAAGAATCAGCCACCAAATCTTTTAGGCATATTTTATTTTTGGACATCATCCAGGACATTATCTTGGATGATACATTATAATTATGTCTAAATTAGTTTGGTAATTAAGGAAAGCAATTAAGATTTGATTGCTCGATTAAATCATCATGGACAATCACAGGATCATCTGGGATGATCAATTAAACAAACCTTATTTTCTTCCTGGATGACCAGAATGATGTTCTAGATCATAAATGACATTTTGAACTAATTATCCAGGACGATCATGAAATCATCATAGACGATCAGTTATTTTTCCATCATCTAAACACGTAAAGTCTTGCCTCCAAATTTATTTAGGCATGTTTTATTTTTGGACTTCATCTAAGACATCATTCTATATGATGTATTATAATTATGCCTAAATTTGTTTGGTAATTAAATAAAGTAATTAAGGTTTGATTGCTTAAACATATTATCCTAGATAATCTTAGGATTATCTAGGATGATCAATTAAATAAACCTTAGTTTGTTCCTTGATGACCAGAATGATGTTCTAGATGATATCTAAGATTTTGAACTAATAGTCCAAAATAATCGTGAAATCATCTTAGACGATCAGCTATTTTTCCATTATTCAGACACTTAATATCTGGCTGACCAGAGCAATTGTTTGGATGATACTCAACGATTATGAACTAATCATATAGGACGATATACTATCATCCTAAACAATCAGAACAAACAAGTCCTATAATCATCAAGACTCTCCCAGATTATCCTGGCTAATTGAGCTTAATTTGAACTTATCATACAGGACAATCAGTCCAATCGAATTACACACCAATGGGGATCTTTATATTTGAGCTCTTTTTCTATTACTTCTTTTTGCTATATCCTTAATAGGGAGTTGGTTACATCTACAACCAAAATGAAAACCAAGCATTTCTTGGTTCAAAAATGTCAAATGTCGATTTGTTGCAATTTGGAACAAATTTGAAATCCTTCTTTATAAGACCTCTTGTTTACTCAAGAGAAGATCTTTTGAAACTGTCCTGACCTGAGAGAGCCAAGAGGAGAGAGAGAGAGCAAGGGAGAGAGAGAGAGAGGATCTTATGAGGGGGAGTTTGTGAGGAGTTTTACAAAGGTTGCTCCAAGCAAGGATCCGAGTCATCTTCTTCGGTCGTCATCCCTGGTTCCCTTGAGGATCAAGAGAGGTCTACTTTATTTATTGATTGAGGTTCTTTGCCTGCTTCAAGAGGAAGTGAAAGGAGTTGTGTTCTCAGCCTCATTGGAGTCAGTGGAAAGGAGTTTTGTACATACTTCTCCTCCTTGCTGTGGGAGCAAAAGGAGTGTCACTAAGTTTAGTTCAATACACAGAGGAAAGGCTCCAGGGAGTGGATGTAGGTCAAATTGACCGAACCAGTACAAAGTTCATTTTGTTCTTTGTTATTGCTATTCCATATTTAATTTTTGCACTTTAATTTTTGTGTGGTGAATGTGGGTTTGGTTTAAGATTGTGATTTTTGTTTGAGAAATTTTTAATACACCAATTCAACCCCCTTCTTGGTTAGCCTCAGGTTAGTTCATAAGGGCTTAACTTCCCTAATAAATTCTTACATTAGTATTAGGGATCCCAGACATACAAGAAAACCAAATCTGACCCTAGGAAACATTATTGCTTATATTCTTGAAACTAAGTAGAACCTTCATTATCCTACCTAACCAAATTATCAACCTTCCTTTGACACAAATAGCTCCTTCCACCTACTTCACACCACTCATCTCCATATGGAGCATGATGAGGTTGAAGGAGTAGATGAAGAAACTATTCTTGAGCCTGCTCCTCTCCACTAGCATTTAGATATCTATCAACTTGTATAATAGTATGATATGTGGAATGCAAAATTTGAGTCTTATGCCACAGAGTAGTAGCAGCTGTACACCTAGGATATGGCTCATTTTAAGGAGTTCACAGCATAACAACAATACCACATGGCTCATTTTGATGCTTATTTATGTTTTTCCATCTTCCTCCTAATTGTGATGTCAAAATGGGCAGTAGTAAGCTATTTGCTTTGTTTGTTACTTATGGTTTAATGAAATGTGTTGTGTTCTATTTATGTTCTATTTTTTATGTCTCCTTTAAAAATTAAAAAAATAATAATAAAAAAAAACAAAACAATACTTTTTCTTGATTTGAAAATTTTAACGACAATATTTCTCATCATAAAAAAGGAGAGGTTGTTGCAAATTTGGACCTATGTACTACAATTTTGATGGTAATAAATATTATTGTCTTGACTACTGCGATTCTTGCATATCAATTTTATTTACCATTCTCACTAACTTTTTAAGTCCATAAGTTTACTTGGAATGTTAATCAGCTTAAGATCTGGTAGACTAGGATTGAGTCAATCGTAATGCATCTTTTACCTTTTCTTTAGTCAAATGTACTATGATGGATCCTGAAACTAAGTAACCTTACAAACACACAATCAAGGGAAAAAATTTAGTGAGTTAGACTATTTATGTTTTTGGTCATATCCTACAGGATGATTTCAAATCATCTTAGATGATCAATTAAAAATAAAAATCCTAATTAGAGCATCCGGTTATGTTGAGATAATTAGCTAATCATACTGGATGATCCTAATCATGTAGGACGATCAGCTTTATGTATAAAATTCAGTTGTAAATCATATTTAGGATTTCTTTGAAATTACAATTTTAGTCTAATCATCCTTGATGATCTATATAATACTAGAAGATGTAAAATAATCATGCCTAAAATTGATCTGGTGAGCAGGATTGTAATTAAGGATAGATTGATCGATCATATCATCTGGGATAATCATAAAATCATACTGGACGATCTGTAAAAAAAGCTTAGTTTTCTCCTAAATCTCCTTGATGTCCCGAACTATTTATTGGATGATAAAGTCTATTTTTGAACTAATCATACAAGTTGATTTCTCCACATCGTCTTGGATGATCAGATATATTTTTATATCATCTCGATTTTTCTCCATGATGTCTCAAACTATATGCTAGACTATAATATATGATTTTGAACTAATTATATAAGATGATGTCCACATTGTACTGGATTATCAGAATCAATATTGTGTTCTAATCATACATGAAACCCATATTGCCCTGGCTAAAACAGCTTCTTTAAATAAATCATACAAGGCGATCTGTCAATCTTCATGGATGATCTTTAACGCAAGTTAAAAATTAGGGCATTTTTTAAGGCTTATTTAAGCTCTCTCAATTGCTGATGATAAAATATTTTATTGTTATCCTGACCTGAGAGAGCATAGAGAAGGAGAAGAAGTGCTTACGAGAAAGAGAGAGAATCGTGAGAGGTGGAGTTTATAAGTTGTTCACAAAGGTTGCTCCAAGTAAGGATTCAAGCCATCTTGTCCAATCATCATCCTTAGTTTCTTGGTGGCTCTAGGGAGGTTTTTATCAGCATTAGATCAAGGTTCTTAGCTTACATTAGGAGGAAGCAGGAGTTGGGTTTTTTGCCTCACTAGAGTCACTGAAAAAGATTTTGTAAGGGCATCTCCGCCTTGCTATGGGCGGAAAAGGAGAGACACATTATAGTTTTAGTGCAATACCTGGAGGAGAGGCTCTGATGAGTGGATATAGGTCAGTTTGATCGAACCACTATAAAATTTTTTTGTGTTATTTCTTTTCTTATTCATGCACTTTATTTTTTGCACTTTAATTTTCTGTGGTAAATTATATGGATAAAATCTCTAATTTATTTTTTAAAAAACTTCCGCATTAAGGGTTGATCTTGTTTATTTTAAAATATTCAAAAAAGGCTTCAAAATGATTTTTTTGTTTGCTTAAGAATTTATAAAACACCAATTCCCCCCCCCCCCCCCCCCCCCCCCTCCCCACCCCCCCCCCCCCCCGCACCCCCCCCCCCCTCTCTCTTGGTTAGCCTCGGGCTAGTTTATAAGGGATTAACAACCCTAATAAACTTTCAAGAAGTATTTCTAATAATTGTTTTCTGGCTCAAGAGATTTTAAATAAAATGAGATTTTCATTTGCAAAACCAGGATTTATGATTTTGAAACATGACATGGAATAAGCCTATGATTTCATGGGTTGGGATAGTTTGAATCAAATTATAAAGCTTATGGGGTTTCCAAATAAGAAAATTGTTCTGATTATGCAATGTGTTTTTTACCCAAATTTTTCTTTTAAGATCATTACAAGGATGACAAAGTGGATAAAAATATAATGTTGTTTTAATCAAGGCTATTTTCTTTCTCCAAGCCTATTTACTTATTGCTCTGAACTACAATACAAAGCATTACAAGCTAAATCTAACTAGTTAGGTATTAGAGTTGCTGCCAATGTTGAAAAAATAACCCATCTTCTATATGTTGATGATGTGCTTATTATAGTTGAGCCCTATAGATGAAATGCTAATCTTTTGAATCAAATTTTGAATGAGTATTATGATTGGATCGAATAACATATAAATTCAAAAATGTCTAGGTTCTAAACGGAAAAGCGGTTTAAAAAAAAGGAGAAGAAGATTAAATAAAGCCATGAGACTTAATTTGATTGATGAAATAACTTGTTTGAGTGTTAAGATGGATTTAAGGAGAATGTATGCTTCAGACTACCATTCAGTAATAGACAAGGCTAAAGAGAAAATGAATAATTGGGGATCTTGCTCCCTATCACTGGCAAGAAGAAAGGTGTTAATCAAAACAACTTTTTAATGTATTCTATGATACTTAATGGCTAATTATTTAATGCCAAAAAGTGTTTTGATGGAAATTAATAAAATTTGTAGAAAATTTCTTTTGCATAAGGAGAATGAAAGACAAGGTTTGCATTATATATCATGGACCACTCTGTGTTTGTCTATAAATTCTGGTGGCTTTGACATTCAAGGAGAGGCTAAAAGACAAGGTCCTCTAACATCCCGACTTGCAAGAAACATTATACAAAATCAAAACACATTTTTTAACATAATATTGAAGTCAAAGTATGGTGATGGAATATGTGAAGAAGAAATTAAGAGGAATGCCTCTCCTTCTTGGCGTATAATCAAATAAATTGCTCATTTTTTTAAACCTAATATAAGATGGAAGGTTTATTTAGACACATCAATGGCCTATGAATCTCATTGCCAAATTTAATAAGGGAATTGGAAAGAAATGAGGTGGATAAAAAAATTAGAAGTCTATCATATGGAGCTCATATTTTGGTAGAGATTATTCAATAATGCATTGCTTACAAATGCTTGGCTAAATTATAGGAAACTATAATGCAATATAAGTGATCCTAGAGGTTGCGAAGTTACTAAACACATGAAGCACATTTCAACACGTTGTTTGAAACACTTAGAAGTATAACATATTTTGAGGAAATAGGGTATTAATATTACTAAATTTCAATGTTTGGATCATTTTTATGAAGGTTCAAAGATGGTAGGATGAATAAAATAGGGTCTTGCTGGAATTTACATTACTACTATCTATCATAACCTGAAAGTCAAAAACATGGTTAAGCATGGAAATCCATTCTTTCGGCATCTTCAATAGCTGTAGAAGTCCTATCTAATTATTCATATTAGCAATCATTTTAAATCAAGAAGAACTAGGAAATAAATAAACAATCTATGATGTCAAATGCTTGGTGTCCCTCACGTGAAGGTTGGATTAAACTGAATGTAGATGTGGCTATGTTTCAATCTAATACGGCAGGAATAGCCAATATTTTAAGAGATCATAAAGGTAGATTGCTTTTTGCTTATGGAAAGAAATTAATCCATTGGGATGTATCTTTTTTGGAATTAAAGGCTATTCTAAATTTTGAATACTTTATTGAAGAGTGGATGGTTTCAAATAAAGGAGTAATTATTTAATGTGATAATGTAAAAACTATGAAGATGCTACAATATTCAGTAAACTTGACTTCAGATAAAAATAATAAGGCTCGATGACTGAATCTTTCTTTTTTAGAAGTTTTTAAGAATATTATCTTTCAAATTTTTTTTTTTAGAGAATGTAATAAGGCGGTAGAACATTTTTCTCATCTATCGAAATTAGATGACTTTTATAGGGATATTTTTAGACATTTAACTTCCATCAAGTTATTTTGACTTGATTAGGTAGGATTGTGATATGTTTATTTTTCTTTAGTTGATTGCAATTTTTCATTCTTAAATTAATGTAATTTGCATAGTTTCAAAAAAGAAAAAAAAAATAAGCAGTGTTCGCTGCTTCTGCCTCAAAATACCTATGGAGTGAAAACTATTCTAGCAATTCCCTAGTTGCTTCTACCAATGTTCTTTTTCTCATTTTAGCTATTCCATTCTATTGGGGGGGGGGGGTGGTGGTTAGGGGTACAGAAATTATGTTCTATTCCTACTTATTGACAGAAAGATTTAAACCTATCATTTTCAAACTCTCCACCATGATCACTATAAATTGTTAAACTTTTACGTCCTAATTTCCTTTGAATCCTAGTGAAAAATATTCCAAATTTCTTAAATAATCCACTCTTATGTGCTATAAATCATACTCAAGTAAATATAGAGAAGTCATCTACATAAAAGATCTTTAAGTTTTTTTTCCTAAGCTGGCTATATAAGCATGTCCAAATAGGTCTATGTGAAGGATTTCCAGTGGACAAGGTATTTATGTTTTTAATTAAATGAAAAGTAGATTTGTTTGTTTACCTAGTTCGCATGGATCACATGGTTGGTCCTTAGTGAATTCTAACTTAGGTATGCCTCTAACTAGGTTTTTCTAGGTGATGTTCCTAAGATTCTTCATGCTCGTTTTACATTGCCTACTATGCCATAACCAAGATTCAATAATTAGAGTTTTTAAGCACAAGGAATTTAAATATTCAATACAATTCAAGTCTAACTTGTAAAAATTGTTCATCCATTTTCCTTCTAACACAAGTTTATCATCTAAGCTAATCATGAATTTGTTAGAAAGAAATTCTACATCAAATCCTTTGTTGTAATAGTTGACTAATACTTAACAAGTTATGCCTAACAATCAACTAATAAAACATTTTCAATCATAAAATGTTTACAGTTTCTAAATGCACCTGAGCCCACTACTTTTCTAGCAGTGTTGTTTCCTAATATCACTTTTCCTCCATACATGTCCTCTAATGAGATTAACTATTTTATATCACTAGTCATATGGCTCGAGTCTATGGAAGTACCATATGCTCTCACTAAGTCTTTTGTGAGAGCACCCCTACAATGTCATTTAAAGGATAGATTTGGTAACCCAAGTGAGTTTGGGTTCCACCTTATGCCTGAATGAATGAGGATAATGCACGTTATGCTGTGATGAATGCAATTTAGGCCTCCACACTAGATATGTATTATAATGGATAATGAAAGTGCAAGATATGTGTTCAAACATGCCAGAAGAGTAACACCTAACACTAGGGAAAATGTTTAGTAACCTATGTGGCTGATGGTGCCTCTTCCAAGGTTTATATGATCCATGTTGTATTGAAGGGTTTCGCCATTGAGCTTTTGAAAGTGGTGGTTTATTATTCTTAAATGTAGTAATTTTTTTCTCTTAAATATACCTTTTCATTTTTATAGTTAGCCACTTCTAATTTTAGTGCATGCTCACTGCTATCAAATTGACATGCAAGTTTTTCTAATTCTTTAAATTCTTTTTCTAGCTCTATATGTGATGTTTTTAAGGAATTATGTTCATTAGATAGATCAATATGCTTCTTATTTAATAAATCAAACTCATTTAATAAATTCATATGTTCGCTATCTAAAGTAGAGTTCTCGATAATTAAACTAGCATGCTCTTTTCGCAAAGTTAAAAAATTTAGTATCAAGACTAGCATTCATTTTCTTAAGCTTCTTATACAAATCATAATATTTTTTTAAAACAATAAACAATTCATTATAAGAGAATTGACATACATCATCATGATATGATTGATTAGGATCATCATTAGTCATTAGACACAGTTTGTTAGCTACTCCTCTACTTCTTCTTCTGTCAATTCTGAGGTAGAGTCGGCTTAAAAAGCTTTTTGTGTCTTTTATTTTCCCCACTTATACTTTCACTTCTCTTCACCCTTCTCCTTATTCGGATGAGTCTTCAGGTTGGGGAAGTCAGCTCGAAGGTGACCTTGTTTCCTGTACTAAAATCAAATTGTATCAAATGAAACTTTAGTATATTTATGGCTTTTATCTTTGTTCCCATTATTTTGATGAAGCCTCTATTTTAATTTTAGAAAGCTATTGAACTAGCACATTGTTTCATCATCCTCATCTACTATAGAACTATAACTGTCAAAATAATATACTTTTATTGCTACAATTATCTCCTTCTTTTCTCCGGCATCATTTTTCCTTTGACTCACTCCTTGCTCGTAGGTAATGAGTGATTCAATCAAATTATGAATAGAGTAAATATTTCTATCTTTTGATTCAATAATTGCAATCATTTTTGCATTTAAAGAAGTAGGTAAATAATGTAAGATTTTATTAACTTTTTTTAGAATTTAATAGTTCTCTACCTAGTGCATGCAAGGATGTCACTATCTGGGTGAACCAAGTGTACATTTCAGACACAGTCTTGTTAGGTTTCTTATAAAAGAGTTCATAATCATATAAAGGAATATTTAGCCTAGATTATTTAAATTCACTAGTTTAGTCTTAGGTGATACACAACTTATCCAAAATCTCTTACCCGATAGTGCATGTAGAAACTCGCATATAGTCTTCAAATTTTAAAGCATAAAAGGAACAATTCAGACACTTAGCATTTAACTGTGCAAGTTCCTTATCCTCATTTCCCCATTCATTAAAAATAATATCATTTTTGACATCATTAACTATATGAGATTAAGGTGAATAATCAGTTTGAATCATATGCCAAATTCTATATTAAATATACTACAGATATGTAGAGAAGTAAATTTTCTTGAAATTAATTGGGATGTATTCAAATAAAGGTGAATGAGTTATTAAATAATCCTCCATAGTGTTAACATTACCAAAATGTTCCATTTATCGTTTAACTTAAGGTTGTCTAAAATACTATTTTTGAGACCCGCTTTGATAGCACTTGAAAGTTCGAGATGCACCAAGATGGCGGTGAATTGGTACTTTAAAAATACTCATAAATAGGAATACTAACCATTTTGTAAATTTTTAAGACTTTTAAAATATTTAATTATATTTTATAATATAGAAACTAAAAAATTAACTATGATTGGAAATAATGATGATTACATTCTAAATTGACAACAGAATAATAATCTAAAAAATTCAATAAGAAGTTACAATAAAAATTAAATGATGAAAGTGAAATGTAGAAAATGAAAAGCACACCAGAGATTTTTTATAGTGATTTGGTTTACCTTAACATACATCCACTCCCTGGAGTCCTCCACTCCAAGTATTGCACTAAGACTATGTGACTCTCCTTTTGCTCCATTAGCAAGGATGAGAAACCTTTACAAACTCTCCTTCACAATCTCGGTGTGGTAGATGACCAAATCACAATTTGTAGGTAGAGATGTTTGACTCCTCTTTGTCCATCCTAGAGAAGGTAGAGAACCTCGACTCTTTTTTCTCCCTCGTGGAGAAGGCATAGAACCTTGAGGAATTAACTAAGAAGCCTCACTCCCAAGAGAGCATCCAATATACTCACCAAGGTCACAAGAGGAGCAAGGGTATAGATAACCTAGAGAAATTGTTTGATACCTTACAATAGTTCTCCATCATGCTCAAGCTCAACTTCTCCTCCCTCTCGCAAAATCTAATTTTCTTCAAAAGCTCCCTCTCAATGTTCCTCTTTTATTCACATTCCTATCTTTGCATCCTTTATAAAAATATTAAAGAATGACTTTTATAACAGCCTTCAAGATACCCTAAAAATTGAAGTTAATCATCACAATTTGTACGGTATGATGTAAGTTCATATAATACAATTAGTTCAGAACTAATCCCATCCAGTACGAAAAAAATAGTCGTTCAAACAAATTACTCAAATTTTATGAACACATCATACAGTACAATATAAAGATTGTCCAAAATGATCTATTATATAACCTTTACTCATACGGGGCAATTCCTAGGATGACTAAAAGTTGTTTTTGTCACTTGTTTTGTATTGTTCTCATCATACAATATGTTTAGTTATTTTTAGGTAAATCATCCAGTATGATAAAAATATCATATAGTAAAATTAGTTCAAAAATTATAGCTTCCTCTGGTACAATCTTCAGGAAGACTAACACCATCTCTGCTAGTCATTTGGTACGATCGATATTGTACAGTAAGATTAGTTCAAAAAACATGGTTTTGTTTGATACGTTCTATAGGATTACTAGATTTTGTCTCTGCCAGTTGTCTCGTATGACAAAAATTGTGTAGTGAGATTGATTATGATTAATTAAAGCATGATTTGATTGACTAATTATGGGGGTTAATTTTAACAAGATTTCAAATTTTCAAACAACATGATTAACATGTATAACATGATTTGTTCAAAAGTACATTTCAAAATATTACTTAAATTAATTTGTTGGCTAGATTTTTTATAATGATGCAAATTATACAGTATGATACATATCATAAATTATGATTAGTTTAGAAAACATGAGTTTTCAATTATTTGTTGAGCTGGTCTTTAAATTGACTAATCATATAGAATGATTTTAAATCGTACATTATGATTAGTTTAGAAAACTTTAATTTTAGAAAATATTTTGTCACTCCACCTATATGTGTGTGTAAGATCACCCAATTGCATAGAATCTAATGTGTCCTAGCTCAAGAAAATATAAAATCAAAGAAAGTAAAAATACAAACTCTTTTGACTTGACATCTAAACCTACCCAATGTTGAGTCTTTAGTATTCTTGAGTAATGTACCAGCAATCATTAGTACATTGGACACAAATATTATCTAACATATTTCTAGATATTGTATAATTAAATCAATAAGGTTTGTCATAATAAAAAATCACAGTCTAGGGATCCTAGATTTGTAATAGATTGAATATGTTAGCAGTTGATTATCACTAGAGACTATCAACTGATGGACTTATGGCTTGATTTTAATTTGGTTTTCAATTGATCAATGAAGATCATTGGAGTGAGGAAATTTATTTTTACAGTTATGATATCACTAACAATATTTTGTAATAATTTGGTGATGGTTTAGATAAGCAAATGATAGTCTATAGTGATTATCAAGTGCTGATTTTGAAGTCAATGATTTGATCTCTATGCCAGTGTATAGTGCATGGATGAATTTGATGGTTGAAGTGTTGTTCAAAATTTTAGTCTGGAGATTAATTTTTTTTTAATTTAGACCATTTTCTTGACCAAAATATGTTGTCAATAAGGGACTAGTTGTGATCATAGTTAAATAGAAATTTCATTAGTGCACTTTGATTTGTACTATTTCATTTTTTTATCCTTTTTTTTTTCAAATTCATATGATGCATTTGAATGTAAGATAAAACTTATACTTATATTTGAATATGCTCACTCTTTTTGTAATTTTTTTCTTCATATTTTTACTTGTTTCATTCATTTTCTATTTGTTGTGTAAATGTTTAATGAATTGGAATATCAATTTTTGCTTTTACCTTCATGAAATGTTATTGAATTAATGCAAGGATTTAATAAGATCACTAATTCTATTTTTAATCTTACTAGGATCCAATTAATTTATGCTATTCACATCTAATCCTTAAAATTAATTATCCACTTTTTTATTCAGTTGTCAATGAGCTATTGTATAGTTTGTAAATTCAAAATCAATTAAATTGCTTCAATGATATTGATTAATTATTATGTTTTCAAATTAAAAAGTATTATGCAATGTTCATTCAAATTATCTTCTAAGCTTTTTTATTATCCTAATTTTACATAATTTTTAATTGTCATTTTTATTTCTGCTAAATAAGTAATCAAAGTGTAAATATCTATAGACGATAGTGTACAATATTTTAATCATTAAGAATTTAATCAGATATAATGAACATAACACTTTTCAAAATAGTAGTAAATAATCATACATAAATATAAAAATTACAAACTAAAGATGGAAGCACACTTAACAAAAGAACTTAATAAGAAAAAAAACTTCAAACAAAAATGAGTTTCCTCCCATCAATGTTAAATTTATAGTCATCAGCATGACTTGTCTACAATCTTTTAAATTTTGGCTGCGGTGTATCACTACCACTCCTCAAGTACCTTTAATTATGATCTTTCTCTTACTCTTTAGGGTTAACTTAAGTATTTTTAGGTAATGAACCAAGAGGACTACTACTAAAAGAGATTGCAATCTATTCAAATTAAGATTATAAGTTTTTTAAAAATAGGTTGTCATTTCAATTGAGTTTTCAATTGAACCACTACCTCTTCTAAAGGTGTCTTCCTATTTTCAAATAGGTTATTTTGATTAAAACATGGTGGATGTTAAGGTCTATGATTCATAACGAGTTATTGAGGATTATTCTAATTTATTTCTTGATTAGGTTTTTTTGACTTCCACTGATTATTACCACTAGCATTACATGACCAATAATAATTAGGTTGGTTCCTCCAACTTGGGTTGTAAGTATTAAAATATGGATTATTTTGTATTCTATTAAAATTAATATTTTAAATCCCTAAAGTAATAGTATAAATAAAATTTTAATTAGGCCCTTACAATTATATAGATGATCTTAATCATGAGCTAAATCTAATTATATCAAAAATCTTTAAAATAATAACTACTTGTGTACTAAGAATTGACAAAGCAAAAAATTTATAGAATCCATTTACTCTCTTAGAAATCACGCTATCAGTAGGCCAATATTAAATAATTTATATCCATTTCCTCTATTAGTTTACATTCTTTCTCAATTAGTGTAGACATTAAAGTTCCTCCAACTTTAGCATCTATAATTGACCTAAAGGATTATACTATTCCATTTTAAAAGGTTTGAATAACTAACCAAATGTGTGAGGCATAGTGAGAGAATTTTCTAAGCATTTGTCTTTTTTTCACCAATCTTTCATAAACTAATTCTCCTCTCAATTAGGAAAATGAACTGATCATTCTATATTTGGTAGTTTTTGAAGGTCAGAAATAGTTAGTTAGGAATATTTGTGCTAGATCGGTCCAACTTCTTATAGAGACTGAGTGAAAATTGTTCATCCGCATCTTAGTGTTTTCCCTTGAGAAAATCAGAATAATCTAAGTCTAATAGCATTATCACTTACACCATTATACATATATAGTGTATAGATTTCTAAGAAACTAGCTAAGTGTAACTTTTTATCTTCAATAAGAGTTCCCAAAAATTAGATATTTTGATTCATTTGAATTAAGAAAAATTTCAGTTAAAAATTATTGTCCTGGAAAGTAGGTTTATTGATACTCCAATGGATTTCCTCTTTTATAGAATTAACATACTCCCTATATTGTATAACGAAGTCCTAGTCTTATACATGGTGAGACTTTTTTTTAAATCTTCTTAGTTTTTCAAATTTGGTAATGGTCCTTTCAGTTTCTTGATCAAATAACAAGGGATCCCCACTAGATTTACATTGCATATAATAAATAAAATTAAATTAAATCATAGTTAAATATTTAAACATAATAATTTTTATATTTTCAAAATTTTATCGAACATAACAAATATATTAGATAGAAGTAGGTCGAATTATGCACTTATTTTAACAATATAATTACAATTTCATCACACATATTACTTTGTGGGTAATAGTGCCAAAAACTTGATGGAGGGCTTATGGTGAGCTAATATGACACTCACTGAGTTTGACATATCCTTATGATTTATATGATTTAAAATTAGAAATATTCCACTGAATTACATAAGTATATGTATCAAATCATGTAATAAAGTGAAATAGTAGAGAGTTAAACCCATGACAAAGTGTTCTACTAAAAACCATCTTAACTATTACCACCTATTCCAAATGCAAAACTTATACTACTGAAAAAAATCAAATTGAGTGTTTTGTCATTAACAGAAAATAAAGGCCTGCAAGAAAAAAATTTGATACTTGTGAGAAAACATTTTTTGGTCTAAGCATTCAAAATAACATAGTTTTCTTAATGAGACTCTTAATTATAAATTTGGATGTGAGTGTATGTATCCCTAGATAAATTTCAAGTTTATTGGGCAAAAAAGGAAGGCTTAATGCCTTCCTAAAGTCTTACTATCTTTATAGAACCTAGAATATTCAAACATCCTATGTCCAAGTATGCCAATATTATACTTCAATATTCCTAATTATTTAAGTATTCCTTCATCGAGGCTATAAATCACACAATATTTATAACTACACACATGACTATTTTATAAATTAAATGAAGTTTTGGAGGTATTAAAAATATAAATACATTTGTTAAAGAATAAGAGTGTACATTAGTAAGTACTATACTTTTACATCATTAGCCAAAAATAGGAAAATTAGCTAGACCTGGAGGACATAACTAGCAAACTTGTCTAAATTTTATCAATGAATGAAAAGATACAAGAGCAGTAGTAAGAAATTTATCAACTAGAAGGATCAAATGATTTTCTCTACACTCCTTCTACCAATCACAGAGTTAAATATATGAACATGCTAAGATCTCCAAAATTAAAGTTTTTGCACTCTCTATCCTACCTTAGATTTTAATCTAAGGGGGAGCTAAAGAAACACACTAAAATTTTTAAGAATTTATTCAACTGATAAAACTCTCCAAACAGTGGAATTGAAAAGCTATTTATTATTAGTTCAAGCTCGGCATGAAGCATTTTGGTGCTCAATAAGGTGGTGCCACAATGGTGAAAAATGAAGTAGCACCTCTTTATTATAAAGTCTACTCTGCTAATGCACTAGGTAATGCGGCACAATCACTTAGTGAAATTGAGTGACCTTTTGCTGAATTGGCATGGCTCCTTAAAACTTCCATGATAAAAACCTTTTATGGATGTTGAACCTATTTCACCATGTTTTAATCGTTAAAACATTCATGCATGGTTATGTATAATTTTGCTTAGCCATAACAAATACTATAAGACTCATGTATAATATTAAAAACTCTTTGGCAAAGTACATTTTTTAGAATAACTTGGTCGATGGAGAAGTGTTGACTATGGTAATCCCATTATTCAAGAGAAAAGTGACAATACCTTCAATGTTTGAGGAAGATAAGTAACAAAATGAATGTTATCGATTGCCACTTACAAATTATATTGCACTACATTGAGAACTAAAATTTGTGCAAGACCATTCACAATAACTACTCCATATCCTTTTTAATCATCATTGAGAACTAAAACTAGCAAACATTTTGTTATATTGGAATATACTGGTTACTTGGTTTGTTCATTTTGTATTTTGTTGGTTTCTCTTTTTTGTTATGGTTTTTGTAGGTTGTGGTATTGCTGGTTGGGAATTTTGGGTTTGGTTCACTTTGGCCGTGCCTTGTAGTGGTTCTTTGCCTTGTTAGACTGATGGGGGGTGGTTCTTTCTTATGTTGGTGGCTGCTGGTAATAATTGGAGTGTTGGGGGATTGGATTTGGGGTGTTTTTACTATTATGCTAGTTGGCTTATTCTATTCTCCATAAACATTTGGCAGCTTATTTTGTATATTATGAGTTCTCTGGTTTTTGGAGAAGTCCTTATACCTTGGGAGGACTAAAATGACTTTATCTCTGGGTAACATGATTCGTTGGTGGTACTCTCTTCTCCATTGTTGTTATCTATTTTTGTACTATTTAGGTTACGTGTTTTTCCCTGTTTTCTAGGATCCATTTTGCGCAGGTCATTGCTCTACTGAGTTTTGGATCAGGGAGCTTGTGCTGAGAGATTATGTGGGTTGTCTCCCTATATTTTGGGTGCTCATTCTTGAGCACCATAGAATGTATCTAGGTTATTCTATTTTTTGGTGTAGCAAAGATCTTGAGCTCTTAGGATTTTCTATTTTTTGCTTATAGCTATTTTGAGCAGTAGAAGAGCTCGAGGTCCCTTTAAGGACCTTGTCATTTTTAATTTATATCAATGGGTAGGCCTTTCTGTGCGTTTCCCCTTTATATATGTGTGTGTGTGTGTACAAATTACTTATTAATATGTCAATGTTGAAGTACCTAGGTGAACCATATCCTCTATGCATGGAATATGATGATGACAAAAAGGAGTCTTAGCAATTACTGAGGCCAAATGAGCTCCCCAAGTGGGTGTCAACCAGTCTTACACTAAAGGACTTGCCTGTAAGTGTAGACCACTGGAAGGCATTAATCTTTTAAAGTTGATTGCATTAAAGAAGAAATTATGTGCATTATTTATGGGGAATGACGCACCCCTAATATTTAAAGATTTGAAGGCATCACCTCCAGTAAAGGGTGTTACTATTAATGTGGAGGCACCCAAAAAAAGTTAGAGGAGGAGGGTCATATAGTGCCACCAGCCTCAATGTTAGTCAAAGGTAAAGGATTTAGCATAGTGGTGAAGTCAACCTATGATGATTAGGATGGAAATGTTTCTCCATATTCCACACTGAATGAGGTAGGGTACATGTTGAGTGAAGTTGATGATCCTTAAGTTTATGAGACTCACTCCTCAAGTAAGTGATATAGCCATAGTTGTGTTATCATGTGGAAATTTCTCAATAAGTGTATAAAGGAGATTCCTGATGGTGAGCTGGGCTTCTAAGAAATAAATGAACTAGATAGATATGGAAATCCACCCTCTTTCTTCCTTCCTCCCACAAATAAGTAGCAGTAATTTTTTTCAAGTTGGGGAAGAATATTGATTTTATCTAGAAATTTGTGGAGGATGATTGAGTTGAAATGATCACTATGATGGAATTAGTTAAGGATATAGAGGATAAGGTTCCTAAGATATTTAGGTCCTTAGTAGTGGGGGTGGTGAAAGAGAGAACATAAGAGGAGGCAATTTTAGATGTAAAGATGCTCCCCAATGTTGAATTTGACAATGTACCTATTGTGTTTAAGATGAATAAATAGGAAAATACCACCTTCGTCTTGCCCAATGATTACAAGGACTTATTAGGACATTAATATAAAATAGGGATTTAATACCACTTTAGGAAAATCATCTCTATAGGCAAGCTTAATCGACAAATTACAATAACTAAACATTTTCTACTTAGAGGTGTTGAGGATTGAGATGAGTGATGGTGTGAGTGTGATTATTCATTGATTAACTCTCCCCCGTCTAATGTAATCACTCTTTTAATTTTCTTTTTTTCTTACTTTTTATGCCTTGGCCCTTAAGGGTTGAATTTTAAATATAAATTTAACTAATTAAATCAAATTTTTTGTTCTTATTCATTTCATACAATTATCAGAAAGTTCGTTAGGGATGTTAAAACCTTATGAACTAGACGAAGGCTAACCAAGACGGGGGGTGAATTGGTGTTTTAAAAATTTCTCAAACAAAAATCACAACCTTAAATCAAACTAATAATCACATCAAGAAAATCAAAGTGTGGAAATTTAATGTAGAAAAGCAGTAAGAAAGAACACACAAAAAATTTATAGTGGTTCCATCAACTTGACCTACGTCCACATCCCAGAGCCTCTCCTCCGGGTATTGCACTAAACTCAATGACTCTCCTTTTGCTCCCACAGCCAGGAAGAGAAGCTTGTACAAAACTCATTTTTAGCAGCATCGGTGAGGCAGAGAACCCAACTTCTTTTACTTCCTCCTAAAATAGGCAGAGAACCCTACTCCTTTTGCTTCCTCCTGATGTAGGAAGAGAACCTTGATCAATTACTGAAGTAGACCTCTCTCGATCTTCCAAGGAACTAGGGATGATGATCAGAGAAGATGACTTGGATCCTTGCTTGGAGCAACCTTTGTGAAACCCCTCACCTACTCCCCCTCACAAGATCCTATCTTTCTCTCTCCCTTACTCTCCCTCTCCTATTGGTTATCTCAGGTCAAGATAATAGCAAAAGATACAATCTTAGGTAAATAAGAGGTCTTATATAGAAGATCTCCAAATTTTTTCTTACTTGCAACGAACTGACATAATTGTCTAGAAAGATCTGGTAGAGTCTGGATGATTAAAGGACTTGTTTGTTCTGATCATCCAAGATGTAGGATATTGTCCTGTATGATTAGTTCAAAAATGTTAAGTATCATCCAAAACATCGCTGAATATCTGGATGATGGAAAACTAAACTGATCGTCCATAATGGTTTCACGATCATTCGGGATGATTAGTTTAAAATGTCAAATATCATCCAGAACATCGCCCTAATTGCATGTCTAGATGACAGAAAAACAATTGATAGTCAAGGAATGATTTGAGATCATCCTAGATGATTAGTGCAAAATAATACACATCATCCAGAACATCATTCTAATAGTTTTGGAAGAAACTTATGTTTGTTTAACTGACCATCCTGGATGATTTTGAAATCGTCAAAGACTATATAATCAACAATCAAATCTTAATTGCTTTTCTTAATTACCAAACTAATTTAGTCATAATTGCAATACATCATCCGGGATGATGTATTGGACAATGTCCAAAAATAAAACAAGCCTAAATAGATCTAGCGACTGATTCTTTCTGATTTAAACCTATTATCAGGACGATACTAATATCGTCCAGGACTATTTGCTTAATTGTGGTTGTCTTAACCATGATCCCTAATTAGGGTTTCTATTTTTAACTGATCATCCAGGATGATTTGGGATCATATCAGACTATGTGATCAACAACAGAAAACTCTAAAAGCAGATAGAATTTTTCTCTAAATGTGTGAATGCAAGGTTACTTAACTTTAGGACCCACTTTATTTATAATTGACTCAAGAAAAGATAAAAAATACTTAATGATAGTTTACAGACTGACTTAGTCCTAATCTACCCAATTTTTAACTGGCTTGATTTGCAAATGGCGTTGTGGACCTAAAACATTAGTTGGCAAGGCAGCCATAGAAAAATAGAAGGGTCAAAAATATTTGTTATCATCAAAATTATAATTCCTGAATCCAGATTCACAATAATCTCCCTCTTTTTTATAATGTCAAATAAAAAAATTGTAAGTCAAGATGTTTAAATATTACTAAAAACAAAATACTAAACATAATACAGTGCAATGAAAATACTACTAGTGCTCTCCCTTTCGACATCACCAAAATGAGGAGGGAAAGAAAAAAAAGAACAAAAACTGCCAAAAAGAAACAAGCTATATCAAAGAAATACAACAAAAAAAAGAAAAAAGAATGATTAAAAAAGAAAAGATCAAAACGAGAAAAGGAGCAATAACAAAGGTTTTTTTTATAATCAATACATGAACATGATAAATTCTCCATGTGATTGAATTAAAAATTTGAATGAATTAATAAGTTAACATCTTTGAAATATAAACAAATGATGGAACAACCGATCCTGGTAGCCCTAGCTCGGACTTCTCACAAGGAAAATTATCTTTTGAAATCAAAATCTAACTTAGAAAAATAAATTAGTTAAGAAAAAGAGATCCATTCAAAACTTGGTTCCAAAAAAATATCTTATAGAATAATATATCAAAGTACTTAGTCTCAATCATGAATTTTGACACAATCCCTTGAAAATATCAAGTGTCACTTTTTGTGGGCTCATTTTATGCCTCTTGTCAATTTATTGGTGCACTTTGCTCATCTTTTGATTTTTGATGCACTTTGTGTATCTTTTAATTTTTTTGTTGGTCATTATGCATCTTTTCAGTTTTTCTTCTTTTTGGGCTTATTTTATGCCCTTGTCATTCCTTTTTTCTTTCCTGCAAGCTAAAACCCTTTCAAAACTTTTAAATACTTTTAATTATGAGAGTATATGTTAGATATTATAGAAGAAAAACTCATTCTCTAATATAAGAAAGAGTAAACAATAAATCATAATCAAATTCATATGACAAATGCAACGACAAGATGAAAGCTTGAAAGTGATTTAACAACTTTAAACATTATTTATATAAGATAGATTACTATAACAAGATAGAAAATATCTCAATCATAAAGTCTAGTTGTTAATTTGAGAAAGAATTTTATTTTGAAAAGAAAAATGTACCACTAAAAGAAGTTAGAGGAAGGGAAACAATCAATGGTGTTTCTCCCTTTAACTTATTTAGGGATGATAAACGTTGACTACAAATTTTCAAAAATAAAAACAAGGGACAAAATTATCATTTCTGTAGTGATCAAAGAAAAAAAAAGAAGTAATTAAAACAACATACATGAAAACATGAAAAGAATGGTAAAATAAATAAATAAAACTAAAGTTAAGAGAAAGAAAAGAAAAGGACGAACAAAATATCAAAAAATAAAATTTAGAATTCAGAATGCATCAATGCTGGATCACGGGAAGTGGCTGGATCACGGCCAGCCAGCCAATACTGCACTAGGACGATGCGACTCAACCAATTGATGTGATGGTGATGCCACGTTGGCCGCATCATACGTGGTACTGCGGTAGTGAGTCAATGCATGCGGGCCAAATGACTTGAGCAGAGCAGGCAGATTGGGCAGTCGGCGGGTCATTCTGTGTCATTTTCGGATTCCCAGGTCAACTCGAACCAGACCCATTTTTTGAAATGAGTTAAAAATCTGAACCCAATCCTGACTAGCATTGAGTTCGGGTAAACTCAACCCCAAAATTTTTGGGTTATGTTTGGGTTGGGTTTTCAAGTTGGGTCCAATTTTAACTAATGATCCAGAAATATTTGGGATCGTCTCGGACGATGTGATTAAAAAAAAGAAAACTCTAAAATCAAACAGAATTTTTCTCTGAGTGTGTGCGTGCAAGGTTACATAGCATCAAAACCCACTTTGTTTACAATACTCTGTGTGCAACGTTACTTAGCAGAAGTGTCAAAATATTTGCTATCATTAAAATTATAATTCTTGAATCAGATTCGCAACCTTATCAATCTTTTTTTCTATAAAAAATTTATCTAAGTGTTGAGCTTGACTATATTTATTTGAGTTATTTATGCAATAAAACACTCACCCACAGGTAATAGATAATAGTTTTCAAAAAATTATTTTTGTTTATAACTTGCCAATAACTAATTTTTGGTTTTTTTTTTGAAGAAAAGCCAACTAAAGCTTTATATAAAAATCAACAGAACAGACAAACTATAAAGTGGATTCCTCCTTCAAAATGTTCATGAATGAAGGAGGAATCTTATTAACCAAACAATCTTCCCAAGAAAAGTTTCTTACTAAAGCATAGTTAGAACATAAGTTTGCTAACTTATTACTTTCTCTATTAATGCAATTCAAGATCACAAAATTGAATTTAGAAAGAAATTCCATACCTTCATCCTTTAGCATCCCCTTATTCAAAGCTTTTTTGTAGAAAGAAATAATGTTTCAGTTATGATCTTCAATGAAAATGCCATTATAATTGAACATCCAATCCTTGATCTCCTCTTTGATAGAATTGATAGCAAGTAATTCTAATTGGCCAATATCCCAATGAATAAATGATTTACCATATGCATAAAAAAATCTACCTTTATTGTCTCTAAAGACAGCAGCTATACCCGCTTTGTATGAAGAAGTAAGAGAAGCATCAACATTAACTTTTATCCAATTGGGTGGAGGAGGATGCCAAGTATTGGAAAATCTTAACGACTGATTGACATCCCAAAAGCCCAAATTAGAAGAGCTAAATTTGTTGGTAATCGAAGCTTGAACAATAGCCTCGGATGCTAAAAAGCTCAAATTATCTTCTATACCGCCATGAATTATCTTGTTTCTACTTTTCCAAGATAGAAATACTAACGTACAGTAAAGATTTACCATCATCCATTTACTGGAAACATTGTTTTCCAACCATTTTAAACATTGTTTGCTAGAAATGATCAAAGGAAAACAAAAACCGCAACGGTTTAAGTGTTATACTATCTCTTTGATCTTCAAACAACCACAAACAATATGTTCCATATCTTCATTACATTCACATCCTCTTGGACATTGAGCATTTACAGCAATTCTTCTATAGCATAGGAAATGCATTGAAGGGATTGCATTTCTCTTTAATCTCCACCAAAAATTCTCTACCCGAGAATTTAATTTTGCCTTCTTGATCCATTTCCATAACATATCAGCCTCCAATCCAAAATTCTACACTTTCCTTATGAGTCCTGGAATAGTCATGCCAGAATTTTGATTAATAAGAACTAAGGAATCAACAATTTTATCTTTGAATATCTGGATCTTCATTATAATTTCAATTAGCTCCTTGCCAAAGACTTTGTTCAGATTATTTACATCCCAATTTCCTTCAGAAATGAAAGCCTCTACCATAAACTGGCCGTCCTCAACCGGAATTACAAATGTAGGCCAATTGTTAATACTTTTATCAAGGATCCAAATGTCTTTGAAAGCATCAACTGATTTACCATTTGCTATTTCCCATTTCACTATAGGATATAAAGAATTAAAACCTTCATTCAGAATTTTGAAAGCAGCCGAATTGTTTCCATTGTGATTTTCTTTCATCAATTTGTTACCATATTTAGCATCCATAACCAAGTGTAATAGAGACTTTTCTTCTTGAACAAATCTCCATGCAAGTCTAGCATGTAAAGCAGGTGCTTTAGTTAAATTTGAATGAATTCCTCTTCCACCATATTCAATTGGTTTGCACATATCATTCCAATTCACATAATGCATTCCTTTGGATCCATTTTCTTGTCCCATATGAAATTTCTGCATATTTTATCCAGTTCAGCCAAATTTTTTTTCGGTACCAAAGAATGAGTAGAGTGGTAGATAGGAAGAGCAAGTAATACTGATTTTGCAAGAATTATCTTGCCCAGCAAAGATAAATACTTGTTGCCCCATTGATTAAGCTTTTTTAAAGCTTTATCTATAATGGATTGAAAATCTTCTTTCTTAAGTCTCCTTAAAGCCATCTTTAAACCAAGGTAAAGGAATACTTTTACATATTTAAAGCCCATGATTCTAGATAAACTTCTCTTCCTTTTTCTTTCAACATGTTTACCAAACATAATGATGGATTTGCTGTAATTGATTTTTTGTCATGTCCATTCACAGAATTTATGGAGAATTCACTTCACACCCAATACTTCTTTCTTATTAGCTTTGGAGAACTTAATGACATCATCTGCATAAAGAAGATGAGAGATACGAGGTCCCTCCGGACAAAGTTTGATACCACAAGAGCTATGATAAAATGCATTTGAGAGAAGTTGTGAGCAAAGAATAAAAAGAATGGGGGATAGGGGGCAACCTTGCCGAAAACCACTTCTAGCTTGGATCCAATTAGAACAATTTCCATTGATGATAATAGAGAACATAGGATCTACAACAGATTCCATAATTGGCTTAGAAAAATGAGGAGGAAATTTAAAATATTCAAATACTTCTTTAAGAGAATCCCAAGCCATAAAATCATAGGCTTGCTCCATATCCACTTTAAAAGCAACAAGACCCGAAGAAGCTTTAGAAATTCTGAGTTTGTGGAAGATTTCATGTGCTAGCATAATATGATCAGATAAAGATCTACCCTTAATGAAATCCACTTGTTCCATAGAGACAAGTTTAGAAATGACCAAATTAATTCTATTTACAATGATCCTTGCCACCACTTTGTACACCGTGTTACAAAGACTAATTGATCTATAATTTGAAGGAAGGATAGGATTTGAAATCTTTGGGATTAGAATAAGAGTTTATTTCCAATCTTTGCTCAAATCACCAATTTTAAAAAATTGGCATAAAGCTAACAAAAAGTCCTCCTTGATGATATTCCAATAAACTTTAATAAAAAAATGAGATATACCATCATTACCTGGAGATGTGTTCTCTTCCAATTGCTTCAAAACATTAAGAACTTCGGCCATAGAAAGATCCGCCTCCAAAATGCTTCTATCTTGCTCGTTCAAGCAATTAGTAGGATCCGGCCATCCCACAAAATTAGAGTTTCTGATCATCCATTTCTTTTGAAAGAACCTCATAAAGACTTCTTCCATATGAACTTGATCTTCAATGGTATTTCCATCTTCATCTTTAATCTTTATAATTTTATTGACATTCCTTCTAGCACTTGCATAATTATGAAAAAATCTGGAATTACCATTACCTTCCTTTAGCCAATTAACTTTAGCCCTTTGTTTCCACCAAGTATTCAACCTTGCCAAGGTAGAATTGAGTTCCAACACCTTCTCTTTGAGTATCCAGTAATCTTGATCCGTGAGATGACCATGAGATGCCTCTTTGATTTGTAATTCCATTATCTCCTCCATGATATCTTCTTTCAACTTGTTCAATTCTTTAAGCTTGAATTTGCTCCAATAGAATAAAGATTTTAAGGAACTTTTGAATTTCTTGTTGAGGATTTGTGAATAATTGCCTTGATAATTTCTGCACCATTCCTTTTTAACTACTCCATAAGAAGCTTGGTAGGATGCCCAACAATTTTCGAATTTAATCATTTTGCTAACATTTTTGTTGAAGGACCGGAATTGAAGAAGTATTGGACAATGATCCGAGGCTATTCTAGCCAAATGTCTCTCAATCAATTGATAAGGGGAGCTTAAAGCAATTGAATTTACAAAGCACCTATCCAATCTTTCAAGGATTCTAATTCCTCCAATTTTGTTATTGCACCAAGTAAATCTTGGGCCAATGAAGCTAACTTCATGAAGATCATTTTTTAACAAACATTCTTCCATATCCCTTGATCCTTGTTGATAAAAAAATTTCCTTCCACCAATTTTGTCTTCTTTGCATAAAATACAATTGAAATCCCCACCAATTACCATAAGATATTCATGATTGGAATAATTGTCTAGCATATTCCATAAATCTCTACTATTGCTCACCTCAGTGCTACCATAAACCGTGACCACCTTCCATTTTAAGTTGTTGAACATGTTGATTTCACCTTTCACCATTTGAGCAGAGCTTTCCTCAACAGAGAAATTTGCTGAATTGGTGTTCCAAAGAATAAGAATGCCACCCGAAAGATTAGAAGAAGGGACACAGTAAAAGTCCCAATTATTGCCAATTAATGCATCAACTTCACATCTATCAATAGATGTAATTTTGGTTTCAACCAATCCCACAAAACAAACACCATTATTTTTAACTGCCTCTTTAAGGTAGAGGGAAGCACTCCTCTTCCTTGCTCCCCTACAATTCCAAAAACATATAGAATTCATTTAAAAGGATTATGGGGAAAGGTCCCCACATTACCTTTTTCTTCCATATCCATTCTTCGACTTCTAGTAGAAGCATTGATCGGTCCCAGGTCTTTCAATTATTTATTTTTCTTCTTTTTAGTAGATTGAGAAGATTCTTCTATCCCCTTAGTACCAATGCTGTTTGAGGTTATTCCAATAGATTTTATCTCTTTCATCTCTCCCTTGCTAACAGTCAATGGAGAATTCTGCACATCTATATATGAAACTTTTTCAACTGGATTGTCATTAGTAATTGTTTCATTAATTTCTCCATCTTCTAATTCCTCCAGGATGTTGAAGCTTCTATTGACTGGAATTAAAGAATCTATCTCTGCAATAATTTTTTTAGAAGCTTTTTCAATTGAAATTTCTGCAATCTTCTTAACTTGAATTTGCTCTGTCAATTCAGGTTCAATAATAGTTTGCTTCTTAACTGCAACATATTGTTTTTGCTGAGAATTTTTATTGTTTTTATTCATCAAAACTGCTGGTCCTCTATTCCAGATCTTGTTAGCATTCTTCTTCCCATAATTCACCATCAACTAAGGGCCATAACTTTCAGAATTATGCAAATTGTCATCTGTTGGTTGATTACCTTCCACTGTAATCTTCTCATTATTATTTTTGGACAAATCCATCTTCATCTGATCAGAATTATCCTTGTTCAACAAAGAGCTTTTGGCACATTCCTTCTTATCATGACCGATGTTACCACAATCAAAACAGAGATTCGGAAGTCTTTCGTATTCTATTTTCTGATAAAATTTTCCTTCTTCTCCTTCTACCCAAACACCTGTAGGTAGTTTATCATTCAACTTGATACGGACACAAATTCGACCGAATTCTCTTCTCGACCATTGAAACATGTTACCGTCAATTAATTAAGGCTTCCCCACCATTGAAGCTATACAACATATGTTCACTTCATCCCAGCAAATAAGAGGTAAATTAGGCAATCTGATCCAAACCGGAGCTGAAAGACCATCTAGAGAATTTAGATCAAATTTTTTATTCCATTTCTCAATACCGATTATGTTCCCATTAACAAACCATGGTCCATTATTAAGAACTACTTCCAAGTGTTCATTTTCAAAAAAAGAGCATAACACCCATCCTTTACCAAGAATGGTTAAATGGAATTTACCGAACACTTCCCATTGTCTCCTTAATTCATAGCTGATTGGTGAGAATTGAACGTCTTCTCCAAAGATTTTAACCACCAAAGATATGTTCAGTTTCATGGCATTCTCACAGACTTTCTCCTTATGCAATTTTACTGTACATCCATCTTCAGCAATGCAGTCAGCATAATCCATATCAGGCACTTTTATGTTTTTATTCCTATTCCAAGCATTCTGATTGTTTGCAGAGTTAATTCTTTGTGGCATAACTTCAAGCATCTCATCGCATTTTCCAAGTTCTCCAGAAGAACAGGATCAGACTTTCACCCTTTCCGAATTTGTATTTATGTCTTCGTTAAACCTCCCTTCCAAAACTGTATCATTTAATTCATTCATAGCAATAGAATTCTTCAAACAATTGTTGGAAATCACAATACTGTCTGCTTTCTTCATAACTTCAGAGGTGTTGGATTCAAATGCTGGAACATGTAATTTTTCTATTTCCTTCTCAATTTTTTTCTTGAGTGGCCTTCAGATTTTTCAAGATTTCCTTCAGAAATTATGCTTTTTCCTTTGCCAGGAACTTCCAAGATTTGTTTCTTCATCATCAATCCTCCTTCGTTAATGATTAGTGGCTTGTTCATCATAGAAGAAGATTTTAAACCTATAAAAAAACTTATCTTCCCATCTCCAAATGCCGGTGGAGAAGAAGAAACATCACGAACACTTCCAACACTGTTCCTCCCCGTGGAACGCCTATCCTCTGATGGACCGCCGGCCGCAGATGGCTGACGACCTTCCGTAGTCATTCCTCCGTCGACGCCGCCGCGAAAAACAAAAATTCAAAAAAATAGTTTTTTGAATTCTCTGAGCTTCTCTCTCTACTTTCTCTCTCGGATCAGACTAAAAAACTAATTTTTGGTTAACTGATGAACTTGAACCTTAATAACTAATGAAGTAGCTTATCAATAACACTTAATTTCTTGTAATTTGCAAAAATTTTGAACATTTAAGTATTTAACTAAACCTAATATGAATAAGAAAATAAGCTCAACAATAATTAAGATGAGGTTTTAAATAAATAATATTTATAGGAGGAGATCCATAATTAATAAAAATATGATTCATCAAACGAAAACTTAGATCTAAGATGACAAATTCTCACTATTTATAGTGATATTAATTGAGCTTGGATATAATTTCTCATTACCTAAACTCAACGAATGTTAGTGCTTTATTTAGATTCACTCTTCCTGATATAAATTTTTTTAAAGTGGGTTAAGCCTTATGCAAGAGTTTCATATAAAGGGGGTTAACCTCTTAAACTCACCATCTAAAGGTTTCTTTTGTGCTAATCATTTTAAATCTTATTTTAGGGGAGGAGAGAGTTGTCATCTAGGGCTTGGTGAACTATTGTAATGATTGGTCAAACATTTGTTGGTGATATGAAAATGTAATTAATAGGATGGGTAAGTTACTCCAAATATTGGTTAGTTTTAAATATTTTGTATGAGAGCTAGACTAGTTAGCTCTTTTTATTTCCTGTATTCCATTATTATCTTTTTTAAACATAGGAGACTCGTTTCTTAATTATGTTAACAACTAATAGGATCCTATATTTATTTTCTTATTGATGATGTACGTACAATCCCATTTGCATGCTAGGTTACTAAGGAATAACATGCAAATAGTAACATCTTTTTTCTTGAGAAGTATCTTGCATGATATAGTTTTTTTTTTTTTTTTTTTTGACAATATAGCTATAAGACTGAGTCATTATCATCATAACCTCCATATATATATGGGAAACTTGTGCTATGTGCTCCACTAGCAGGTTTGCATTTATCTATAGAACCACTCTTTTTTTCCTCCCACAAACCAAACATGAATTCTATATAATTGGTGTACTTTACTACTCACTGACTATATAATTCAAGTTCCGCATGTAACAAAACTGTAATGTCTTGAGAGAGTAAGAGTGGTGTGAGTCTAATAGCTGAGGTACGAGTCATATATAGTGTCCATAAGCCAAAGTGGAAGGTCTTCCCTACTTTCCTTTGGATCCTTCCACTTTCTCCTTTAATAAATTGAGGATCTACTTGTCGTACTTTATTTGTTTGTGAGTGGTCGATGGAGTCAAATTTGAGGTGGATTCTTTATTTCTTGAAGAAGTTAACCAGGAATTTGATAATGAATTGAGCTACAATATTTATGATTGTGGTGAGAGGTGCATAATATCTATAGAGTATGTATTTATGTATAAAGTTCTAAAAGACATTCATTATGGTCTTGACAAGCTTCTTGGCTATAATCCATATGTGAAATTATCCATCTTGTCATGTATGAGCTTTATCTAACAAATAAAAGGTAAAAGTTACCCTAACAAGTTAATATCCCATATTGTGAATGGTCATGGTCTACAGATTGTACATATCTTATGAGAAGAATGTAGCTTAATGGGGTTGTATTATAGGCACTGGCAATATCCCCTTAAAAATTCCTCTATAATCTTTCATAAAGTTAGGTATAATTACTCTGGCCTCAAATTCACTGGACGAGTGTCTATCTCTCCTTTTAACTATTACAATCACTCAATCTAACTTCTATGCATATAACCACAATTTTATTTTCCCCAAAACATCTTAGGCAAAGTAAAGTCATCGATCTCCTAAATAATTCTATTATAATTATTAAGTAATTGGTATCATTTTTGAAATTTTTTTTGTTACTTACTTCATAACTTACTATCTAATTCTTCAAATATTTTAAGATAGCATCTTTCCGACTCCCTAAGTAACTACCTTGAATGAGTATAACTTGAAATGTAATAGTCAGCTGTGAAACTAGTTAAACATTTAAATGGCATACAAAGAGGTTAGGGGAGGGAATTAGTGATTTAAAATCTTTTTTTAAATGATTTTCTATTCAATTATCAAAATTAGATTATAGAGTAGAAGCCTTTTAATATATGAAATTACAACTCATAAAAGATAGAAAAGAAATACTATTCTTTTTGTAATTTTGGTTCTGTAGAAAAAGCAAATAATCAATTTTTGTTCTTTCTATCTTTATAAAATTTTTATTTCTTTTTAAAAGAAATATCAACCCCAATCAACCATAATGTCTTTTCATATCACAATGATAAAAAAACTAAATCTTGAATGTAGAAAAATAAATATGCAATAATGTAGAGTTGTAAAAAGTAAATGCAAAAAGAAAAAAATACAAACATATGATGCACCCCTCTCTTTTTATAATTGCACTAATCAGTAGTGGCTCTCCTTAAGTCCACAGCTAGGTGGAGAAGCCCATATAGACTCTTGCCTCTTCATGAATCTCTACTTTCACCTCCTTAGTCAAGCAGAGTCATTGAAATCTCTTTCTCCTCCTTGGTGTGTTGGATTGTCCAGAACCCCTTCCACTTCCTTAATGCATTAGAGTAGATAAAATCCCTTTAACCTCCTCATTTTGGAGGAGTAGCCAAAATTCCTTTCACCTCCTTGGTGTGGAAGAGTAGCTAAATCCCTTTCACCTCCTCAATGCGGCAGAGTAGCTAAAATCACTTTCACCTCTTGGGAATGGTGGAGTAGATAACAACCTTTAAATTTGAAGGCCTCTTCATAGAGCTTCCCTCAGGATAAACACAAACACACCAAGATAATAAGGGTGTAAGTTGCCCTGAGCAACCATGTGAAAATATATTTCGCACTCTCTTGTACCCCATAAAACTCTTCTCCCCCTCACACAACCTTACCCCTTCTCTCCTTTGCTTAATTCTCTCTCTTAAAACTCTCTTATGGAAGAAATCAATATTTGAGTATGAAAAAACTATTTCAAATTTACAAGAGGAGTATATATTGATGACATCCAAAAAACCTATTTTTTTAATACGTTGCTTCTCTTTTATTTGCATAATCAGAGTATCTTGAAGTACGATTAGTTCATTCTTTGTAATATCATTAAGTATGATTATTTTAATGAAATAGAAAGTTTATACAGGATGAACTCGAGGATGATTAAATATCATTTAGATTGTTGATCGGTTGAGTACCTTGTACAATCATGGTCAAACCATATCATAATTTTTAATAAATCTTGATTCAATTGCTTCAACACAAGGATGAAATTAGACAGAATTTCTAAACATCATACAATAAGAAGTAGTTCATCCTATAAAATAAAAAGAAAATTCACATAATTGTCTAAATAAAATCAAGGCTCGGTATTAAATTTAGTGATATGAATATCATAATAATATATTTAATAACAAAAAATTGACAGGAAAGCTAAATTTATGTTTGTCAAACGTTGTCAACTAGGACCTATTTATTTAAGGCACTTTAATTAATTTTTTTTGAATGACCCAAATATAGCTTATCATTCTATACAATTTTGATATCAAATAATATGATTAGTTATAACGATTTACAAATTAATCTCGTTTAAATAAATAATTTAATTAAAATTTTATTATAGAAATTATACAAAAAATCAAGATCGTTAAGTACGATCTTCAAAAAATTAAAATATTTAATTACACTCTCCCTTTCTGTGTTTGCATGGATGCTATTACGAATCTATTTTCATGGATTATGATTTTTTATGATAGCAAACACTCTTATTTCTCAATGACTGCCTTGCCTACTAACATTTCAGGACCACAAGATCAGAGGGCAATCAGAACCTGCTCAAGATTGGGTAGACTAGGTTTGAGTCAGTTTGTAATGTACTTTTTCCCTTTCTTGAGTCAATTATAATCTTTGGGGTGTCTGATGCTAATTAACCCTACAAACACACACTTGAGAGATTTTTTTCTGTCTAAATTTAGAGTTTTTTTATTTTGCTCACATCGGCCGGGACTATATTTATGTCGGCCAGAACGATCGATTCAAAAACAGAAATCCGAATCAGGGCATCATGATTAAGGCAGCCATCACTAAGCCGATTGGCTTGGACGATATTATATCGATCAGGATGATAGGCTCAAATAAGAAAGAATTAGCCGCCATGATCTATTTAGGTATTCTTTATTTTAGGACATCGGCCAGGACGATATCCTATTGGCCTAAACAATGCAATACAATTATGCCTAAATTAATTTGGTAATTATGGAAAGCAATTAAGGCTGATTATACGATCACATCTGTCAGGACGATGGCGTGGATGATTGACATCGGCCTACTTCAATTCAAGGCAATGTCCAGGATGATTTGGCTTGGATTTGAACTAATCGCCAGGATGATATCCTATCAGCCTCTACGATGTGACCAAAATTACTCTAATCATGCTAAACCGAGAGGGATGATTGAGCAAAATTTATGCTTATTAGCCAATGCGATACTCCAATCGGCCTGGATGATAAAGTCGATTTATAAAAAATAAGAGTTATTCCGAAGCTCTTCTATTTAAGATCTCTTGCTCTACCTTAGAGGAAATCTTTTGCTACTGTCTTGACCTAAGAAAGCCTAGATGAAAGGGAGAGAGAGCGAGAGAGGGAGAGGATTTTCTAAGAGGGAGCTTATGAGGGGGATTCACAAGGGTTGCTCCAAGCATTGTTCCACTTCTTCTTCCACTAGAGTCTCTTGTCCTTGAAAGGGTTGAGAGAGGTGAGCTTCAGCAATCGATCAATGTTCTCTACCTACTTCAGGAGGAAACAAAAGGAGTTGGGTTCTCTGCCTTGCCGGGGTTGGCAGAAAGAAGTTTTGTCATGGCTTCTCCGCCATACTGTTAGAGCAAAAAGAGAGTTACTTTTGTAATGCAATACTCGGAGGGCACCACCGGGGAGTGGACGTAGGTCGAGTTGACCAAACCACTATAAATCCTTGTGTTCTTTTCTACTGCTTTCGCATTTAATTTTCTGCACTTTGATTTACGTTGTGGTGAATCTTGGTTTGAGTTTTATGTTTTTATTGTAAGAATTTTTAAAATACCAATTCACCCCCCCTCCCCCGCTCTTGGTTAATCTTGGGCAAATTCATAGGGCTTAACATCGCTAATGAACTTTCAAGTGGTATCAGAGCTTCTTTCATAAAATTAAGTTTAAAAACTTTTTGAATTTTGATCCATGGCTAACTTTGGGAATCGTAATACAATTGAAGGATATTCTATTACATGACCACCTTTGTTTGATAATCTTCATTTTGATTTATAGAAAACTCGCATGTCTACTTTCTTATAACTGATTTATTATCACATGTGATAATAAATTAGTTTGTGACTAGAGAGAGAAGCTTTGTGGTAGTTAAGAATTTTTAAAATTTCAAATTTCTATTTTTTGCTTGTTTGGCAGAAATTCCGTGATGCCGGCACAGTTGACGGCGGCTACTGATGGTTGCCGGAGATCAATCATCAATAGGAACTCAGGCTATTCTATCAATTTGGATTCGAAGATGTTTCATCCTTTGAAGATCTGTGAACCTACTGATATTTCGATAAAAATCTCCACTCCAGTAAGTGGTAAGGGAAAACAAATTTTGGAAGAAGATCTTTATCCTTCAACTCCGAAGGATAAGGTTGGTAAAGATGTTTCTTCTACATCTGGATTGAAAATCTATGTTAATAGATTTGTGAATAATTTTTTCAAAAATCTCTACTTTAAATCAATCTGCTTCTAACGAATTGGAAGAGAATCTGAGAACTGTTTGTGGAAATGTGATTGAAGATGGGTGTTTAAACAAGGTTCATAATAACAAAATAGTGGATGATGGAAACCCTATTTTTAATCCTTGGAATAAGAAGCCTAACCAAGATCAATCCTGCTAATTTTCATGATCTCCTTTCAGATGATGGAATGGCTGTAAAGTTAATCGAAGCCAATGTTAAAGAAAATGCAGAGAGTTTGTAATTCTCTGTGGTGGTCAAAGTTTTTAGAAAAGAGGTTCCTTTTTATGTGGTGGATGCAGAACTTCGTCGAAAATGGCAACAATTTGGAAAGTTTCATATAACTTCTCTTGGCCTTGGTTGGGTACTTTGCTCATTTCTATCTTTGGATGCAGTAGATAGAATACTGGAAGATGGACCTTGGTTCGTCAATTGTCATATAGTGGGAATTAATAAATGGAGTTCATCTTTTTCTCCTTCTTCATTAAAGGGTCTAACCTCTCCTATTTGGGTTAGAATGCCTCAACTTCCTTTGGTTTGTTGGGATGAGGATAATGTGGCAAGAATTGCATCGATGATTGGAACCCCCTTGTGGATTGATGGCAACATACTTCAATGGAATAAGAGGGAATATGCAAGAGTTTATGTTTGCATGCCTCTTGATAAAAAATTTCTTCTTGGAGTTTGGGTGGATGGCCTTGATGGCCATTTTTTTTCAAAAAGTAGAATATGAGAAGATTTCTACTTTATGCTTCAAATGCGGGAAGATTGGACACTCGAAAAATGAGTGTAAGATGGCTTGTAATAAGAATTCAGCTAAAGATGCTCTTCCTCAAGACAAATTGGTTCAACCTGAACTGATTCCAGGCGGCAATAAAGATAATGTTGAAGACTTCTCTTATGGTCCTTGGGTTTTAGTGGAAATTTTGAAAAAAAAGAAAGTCTTTGATTATAAGAACAAAAGTGGTAAAATTGACAACAATCATAAACCGGTGGCTAAATCTGTCAAAGTTTATAAGCCTATCATTAAACATCCTATAGCTGCAATGGTAGATGTGGAATCTGGAATGGCGAGCTGCAGGGAGATTGATGTAAATGTATTATCTGGAAAAATTGCTGGAACAACCAATTCTCAATTGGAATCAAATTGCTCTGGTCTGGATATATCTGTTAATGCTGTAAATGGGACAGTTTTGGCTAATAAATTTGGAATTCTTGAAGACCTGGAAGAAGATTTGATTATGAAAACGGCTCCAGATTTACCTGTCAACAATGAGGTGGAAGAGGGCGAAATTATTAATGCTAAAGGCGACAGAAATTCAGTTATTGATACTAACAAAAATGAAGGTGATTCTTCTAAATTGAAGTTTAAACTTCAAAAAGAGCTGAAATATTTGGGTATTCATAATTTCTTGAATAAGAACATTAAGGAGGAGTTTAGCAGAAGAATTAGGAAAGGGAGCAATCCCATTTCTAATACAAAATGACTTCCTTAACATTTTGGAACTGCAGGGGGGCCAAGAAAAAGGAAGCCTCCCATTACTTGAAGGAAATTGTTAAAGATTTCGATATCTTTTTTGTGGGATTACTAGAAACTAAAATCACTTCTATTTCTAAAATAGAAGTTGGACTGTTGATTGGCAACAATTGGGAATTTTTTATTTTTCCCTCTATTGGTCTTTCTGGAGGTATGATGATTCTTTGGAACTCTTTATTTGTTTCTTTTAATGTATTGAAGTATTCTTCTCAATATGTGATTGGTGAATTGATTCTTTCTAATAAGAAGAAATGGTTTGTTGCTTCAGTTTATGGTAGCAACGATATGTACAAGAGGAAGCTTTTATGGAAAGACTTGCCTTCTTGTTCTGAAACAGAACTCCCTTTTATCATAGGAGGGGATTTTAATTGTCTATTGTCTCAAAATGACAAAATGGGTGGTAAAAAGTTTGTTTAAAACCAAGGTTCACAAGATATGAGTTATTTTATGAATATTTGTGATTTCCATGATGTTGGGACAATGGGTCCTAAATTTAATTGGTGTAATAATAAGAATGGAGGAGCTCACATCTTTGAAAGACTGGACCGTTGTTTGTTGAATTCTAATGCTTTAGATTCTATCCAAATTCCGGTGGTTCGACACCTTGCTAGAATTGCTTCGGACCATAGTCCGATAAAAATTAGTATTTATTCCAATCAGGTGAAAAAAAAAATAAAATCCTGAAGTTTGAAGATACATGGATTTCATTTACTGCTGCTTACAGGATTGTGTCTAACTCATGGAATAAGAAGATCGGAGGGAATGCATTTGACTGTCTTAATCTCGAATTTAAAAGAGCTTTGAGAGCGGTTTATTTCTGGAGTAAATCCAAGAACATTGAACTTAATTCTTTGAAGGAACAACTAAAGAAGGAAATTTCTGAATTACAGGATGAAGAAGCAGCTAACGGTGGTCTATCAAATTTCAAATTAGCTTTATTGAGATCTAAAGTGTTTGAATTAAATTCAACTCTTAAAAGGCTTAATACTTGGTGGAGACAAAGAGCAAAAGTTAAATGGGCAAAGGAAGGAGATTCAAATACAAAGTTTTTTCAAGCCTATGCGTCTACTAGAAGAAGTGGGAAGTGGATTCATCAAATCAAAAACTTGGATGGTTTGTTAGTTGAAGATCAGAAATTGATTGAACAAACCTTTTTTTCAATTTTTCAAGGATAAATGGTGATTCAGGCATTGCAATTTAAACAATTGGACTTATTCTTCTTATGTACTGATGAAAGAAGAAAAGGATATGCTATCAGCTGATTTTACTAAAGAAGAATTAAATCTTGTTATAAACAATTTGGAAGCCAACATCTCTCCCATAATAGATGGTATCTCTTATACCTTCATTAAATCTTATTAGGAAATTATTAGGATTGATATGTGGAATGCCATTAGTCTTTTCTTTAAATCTTGAATTTTGTGTGATGATTGGAAAAAGACTTTAGTTATTCTTCTTCCTAAGAATAACAATCGTGTTTATCCTTCTCATTATAGACCCATTAGCCTTTGTCTTTTAATCTATAAAATTGTGGCTAAATTGTTGTTGAATAGAATGAAAATTTTCTTCCCTAAAATCATCTCAGAAGAACAAGCTTCCTTTGTTAAGGGCCGGTCCTTCTCTTATCATATTCTTCTTGCACAAGAAATTTTCAATAAATTTAAATTCTCTAAAGCTAAAAAGGGATTGATGGCTATTAAAATTGACATGGAACAAGCTTATGATAGCATGAGTTGGGCTACTTTGAAGCAAGTTCTTTCTATTTTCGATTTTCCAATTGGTTTCAATAATTTGCTCTTACAATGCATTCAAAAACCGAGATTTTCTATTATGGTGAATGGTTACAATTCGGATTGGATTGAAGGAGAGAGTCGATTTAGACAAGGTTGTCCCTTATCTCCATATCTTTTTATATTGTGCTCTCAATTACTTTCGGAGGCATTCTCTCAAAGAGGAAAGAATATTGGCATTAAGATCTGCACTAATGCTGATAGGATCAACCATTTGCAATATGCAGACGACATTATTGTTTTTTCAGATGCCAATATGAAAAGTGCTAAGAAAGTGAAGAAAATACTGAAAAATTATGAAGGATAGTCCGGCCAATCTATTAATCATCAAAAATCAGCTTTATTATTTGGGAAAGTTGTAAGAAGAAGAAGGAAAAAGGTTATTTCTAGTTTTCTGGATTTTAAAGTTGTAAATGAAATAAACTATCTTGGCATCAAGATAGCTTTAAGGAGGTTTGTTTTTATAGATTTTCAACACTTATTTGAAAAAGCTTCTAGTAAGTTGAATATGTGGTGTAACAAATTTATTTGTTTTGCCGGGAAACTTACTCTTCTTAAATCTGTTTATTTCTCTCTTACAAATTTTGTTTCTTCCCATTCTCTTGTTCCCATGAGAGTGTTAAATGATATTGATAAAATGGGAAGAGATTTTTTATGGTAAAAATAAGGAGGGGAATTCGGACTTCATTATGTAGCTTGGGATAAGATTTGTAAACCCAAAATGTATGGTGGCCAAGGTATTATTTCTTCTTCTCAAAGAATTAGCCCTTTAAAAGCTAAATTTGCATGGAACTTTATCAAAAATCTTAATACTCTTCTTAATAAAGCCTTAACTGCCAAATATGGTAAAGATATTTGGAAATCTGGATCAAATAGCTCTTGTTCTTCAACTTGGAAAATTTTGTTAAATGGGGATTCCTTTCTTAAACATGTGGTGAGATGGAATATCTCTAATGGTTCAAGCATTAATATATATGAAGATGTCTGGTTGTTAGACAAAAAAATTGCAAATTTTCCTACCTTTATTGCTTGTATGGACCATAACTTGATGACTCTTAATCACTTTATTTCTGAAGATGGATGGAATGTTCAAAAACTGAAGGAATTCTTTGGGCAGCAGTTATTGGATGTTATCACCAAAATTCCAATTTATGCCAATAATGATGAAGACCAATTAGAACTGATGTTAAAACTTTCAGGAAAGTCATTATCTGCTATGATAATGAAGAATAGCTTTATCAATTCTGAAGAAGATGAGAATTGGAATTGGATTGAAAAGCTGCACCTGCAACCTCGAGTTGAAACATTCTGGTGGAAGGTAAATTTAAAAGCTATTCCGACTAATGAATTTCTCTGTTACAGAAGAATTTTGGATTGGAATGGGTGCCCGAGGGGCTGTTTATGAATTGAAGATACGGCTCATGTAACTTCTACATGTTCTTACTTGATTAAAGTTGTAAAGCTACTTATCTCTTGGGGGTTTCAGCTGTCTATTAATAATAACCTGGAGGAAACTTACAAGAATTTAAACGGGTTGGCCAACTCAAATCCTTTTTTGGGGAATTTATATTGCTCTGCTATTTCTTCACCTGGAAAAGCAGGAATAGGCTGATTCATGAAAATAAAGAGAATGGAACTATGTCCATTGCTACCAACTCTATTTGCTATGCCATTTCTTCCTATAAGCTTGGTATTTATTCGGATATCTAGGATACTAACCAGCTGAATAAGCTGTCTTATTTTTGGTTTCCTCCACCTCATGAATGGATCAAGCTCAATGTTGATGCTTCTTTATCTAATAATTACAAAGGTGGAATTGGAGGAGTTATTAGAGATAATAAAGGAAGATTTCTTTGTGCTTATGGATCATCTTGCTTACATTGGGATGTTTCTCAATTGGAATTGTATTCTATTCTTTCTTTGAAGAATTTCTTACAAAGATGGATGCTTGAAGCTAAAGGCATTATCATAGAAGGTGATAACTACAATGTTATCAATTTCATTCAGAATTTGGTGAATAAAGGGGATTTCAAAGTGGATCTTGGCCAAGGTATTGATTTCTCTTTTCATAAAGAGTTTAATCAAATACTATTTCATTGTGTAAATAGAAATGGCAATAAGTTAGCCGATTATTGTGCTAACATTGCTCGGTCTATAGATTTTTTTTGGGATGATTTATCCTCTGATAGTATTCCTCCTAATTTTAATTCTTTATTAAAGGAGGAAAGTGATAGTTTAGCTATCACTTAGCTTTTGTATTTCTTTCTTTTCTTAATAAAATTGCTATATGCATTTCCTCAAAAAAAAGAATGCTTATTAAAGAAAGATATTCTTCACCTTCTCATGAACTTAATAGAATTAAAACTGAAGTACCTTTTAATGATTGGAATTTTGATGAAAGAGATTTAGTACAACTTAATACAAAGTTTTTGAACTATTTTTTCTGTGCCTTAAAATCTAAAGATTACATGCGTGTTTCAACTTGTGCTTCTGGTAACGAGATTTGGGATAGATTGTGCATTAGTTATGCAGGAACTATTGAAGTTAAGAAATCTCGTTTGAATTATATGATTATGAACTTTTTCATATGAAACATCATGAATCAATTATTGAAATGTATACAAGGTTTACTCAAATTGTAACCTCTTCGCATGCCTTAGAAAGAGAACTCACTAACTATGAAAAGGTGAATAAAATTTTGAGATGCTTGTCTTCCTCTTTTGATGCTGAAATTACTGTAATTACTGAATCTAAAGATTTAAATACTAATTCAATTCCTAACTTGCTTCCCTCACTCGTTGCTTATGAGCAAGGAGTGAATCAAAGAAATCTGGATGCAGGTGAGAAAAAGAATTAGAAAACTGTGGCACTAAAGGCCAATAACACAGATACTGATTCTTTCGGGTCAGAAAGTGATGATGTTTCCTTCATCACAAGGTAATTTAAAAGCTTTCTAAGGAAGAAACAAAAGAATCATCAAAAGTGGAACAAAGGTAAGGGAAGCAAGATTTTTAAGAATTCTTCTGATATTATTTGTTTTGAATACAGGAAGCATGGACATGTGAAAGCTGATTGTCCTACACTTCAGGATCACTCAAGTAAATAAAAGAGTGAGGAGAAACCCAAGTTCAAAAAGGACAAGAAGAAATTTTAAAAGGAATTCTGGGCTGAATCTACATCTAACTCCTCTGAGACTGAGCCTGAGGAAGAGACAACAAACTTGTGCTTAATGGCAGATGATCATCTTGATCAAAGTGATGAAGAAGAGGTACGTAAAGGTGGTCGTGTAATAGAATAAACAATTTCCTTCTTTAAAGGTGGTCTTGGTACGTAAAGAGGTACGCAAATATAATTGTAGAACAACCCCCAAGTTTTGAGAGTTCCCAATTTCCAAATCATATTTTCAAATTAAAAAAGGCCTTATATGGATTAAAGCAGGCACCCAGATCTTGGTATGAGAGGCTTAGCACATTCTTACTAGAGAGGGAGTTTGTTAAGGGGAGCGTAGACACAGCCCATTTTCTGAGGAAAGTAGGAGATAAGTTACTCATTGTTCAGATCTATGTTGATGATATACTTTTTGGATCTTCTAACAAAAAGCTATGTAATGATTTTTCTAAAATTTTGAGTAAGGAGTTTGAGATGAGTATGATGGGAGAGATGTCTTACTTTTGGGGTTTAGCAAAAAATAATTTTATGATGGAACCTTTATAAGTCAATCAAAGTACATTAAGGACATCCTAAAGAAATATGAAATGGAAAAATCCAAGCTAATAAATACTCCCATGATTTCTATTATTCAGTTGGATAATGACATTAGTGGAAAATCTATTAATCAAAAGAAATATAGAGGGATGATTGGATCTTTACTTTACCGTATGCTAGTCGACCAGATATAATGTTTAGTGTTAGTCTCTGGGCTAGATTTCAAGCTGATCCTAAAGAATCCCACCTAACTGTAGTTAAGAGAATTCTTAGATATCTTTTGGGGTACAAAACTTAGGAATCTGGTATCCTAGGCACAGCACTTCTTTTGATAATATTAGATATTTTGACTATAATATTGCAGGATGTAGGGTGGATAGAAAGAGCACTTCTGAAACTTGCTAATTCATAGGACATTCTTTAGTCTCCTGGTTTAGTAGAAAACCAAACTCTATTGCACTTTCCACTGCTGAAGCTGAGTACGTTGCCTTAGGAAGTTGTGTGGCCCAAGTCCTTTGGTTGAAGCAACAAATTCTAGATTTCGGATTACCTATAGGCATAATTTCAATCAGTTGTGAAGTGCCATCTACATCTCTAAAATTCCTATACAACATTCAAGGACTAAGCACATTTAAATAAGGCATCACTTTATTAGAGACGATGTGACCAAGGAAGACATTGAGTTAAACCATGTGGAAACTGAGAATCAACTGGCTAACATCTTTACTAAACCACTGGCCTTCGATACTTTCAGCTCTTTAAGAACCAAATTGGGTGTGATTGACATAAATGCATGAACTTGATTTCTACTTATTTTTTATATGTTGTTTATTTTTTATTTTTTCTTCTTTTCTTCTTCTGTTGTTTTACTTTTTGATAGTTTTTCTTTATTTATTTTTTGTTGGTGTTTTGTTTTCGTGCTTTATTTTTCATATGATTTAATTTGTTTTTCTAAATCATAGCTGAAGTGATATCATATGACTTATTATTGATTTTGAAAATTTGTAGTCAATGTTTGACATCTCTTAATCTATTAAAGGGTACAAATATACCGTTGATTGTGTCTCTTAATCTAACCTATTTTAGTGTGCAATTTTCTTTTCTAAACAAAACTCTATCTCAAATTAACAACTAGATTATGCAATTTATATCTTTTTTACCTTGGTACAATAACTCTAGCTTATATTTATAATGCTCAAAGTCTTTATGTCACTTCATGATTTCTCGTTATCTTGTCATTGCATTTTTCATATAATTTCTTGATTCTGTTTTGTGGTTTGTTCTTCCCTATATTAGAGAGTGAGTATTTTTTCTCTAATATTTAGAAAATATATGCATAACTAAGATTATTTAAGAGTTTTTGAAAGAGAATCTAGTTTGCAAAAAAAAAAAAAAAGTGGCCAATGATGCCAAAAATAAAAGATGCGCAGTGACGCCAATTTGAAAAAAAATACACAAAGTGTATCAAAAATCAAAAGATGCAAAAATCGCCATTCAATTGATAAGAGACATAAAATGAGCCCACCAAAAGCAAGCTCTCCCCTCTTTTTAAAACTTTTAAAACTTAATGTATCACTTGAGAAAATCAAAGGCTTGATTTTGAATTTTGCGATTGTGACAAATTACTTTGATACATTATTCGATAAGATATTTTTCTGAAACCAAGTAGTGAACGGATTTTTTTTATTATTCAATTGAATTTTTTTGAGTTAGGTCTTTTGATTTCAAAAGATAATTTTTCCAGGAGAAAAAGTTTGAGCTATGGGTAAACATGATTGGATACTTTACCACTTTTTCGTACTTTTGATGTTATTAACTCATTAACTTACAAGTTCTTAAAATGAATCACATGGAGACCATGTCATATTCATTCCATGATGAAAAAAAAAACTTTGTTCATTTTTTATGAATTTTTTGCATTACTTTCCTCCTCCTTTTTGTGATGACAAAGGGGGAGAAGTTTGTACTGTTTGTTCTAGTTTTTTATCCCTTACTCGCTGCTTTGAACTATTTTCGATCATCAAAAAGGGGGAGATTGTTGCGAATCTATTTTCATGGATTATGATTTTGATGGTAACAAATACTCTTGTTTCTCTACGACTTCCTGGCCTACCAACATTTCAGGACCACAAGATTAGAGGCAATCGGAACCAGCTCAAGATTGATTAGACTAGGTCTCAGTCAGTTTGTAATGTACTTTTTCCCTTTCTTAAGTTAATAGTAATCTTTGAAGTGTCTGATGTTAAGTAACCATATACACACACTTGAGTGATTTTTTTCTGTCTGAATTTAGGATTTTTTGATTTTGCTTACAGTGATCGGGATGATATTTATATCGGCCTGGACGATCGGGTCAAAAATAGAAACCCTAATCCGGGCATCATGATTAAGGAAGCCAACGTTAAGCCGATCAGCCTTGATGATATTGTATCAGCCGGGACGATAGGCTCAAATCAGAAAGAATCAGCTGTCATGATCTATTTAGGTATTCTTTATTTTATGACATTAGGCAGGACAATATCTTATCAGTCTAGACGATGCAGCACAATTTTGCATAATTTAATCTAGTAATTATGGAATGTAATTAAGGTTGATTGCACGATCATATCGGTCAATCCGATCACAGGATCGGCCGGGACGATGACGTGGATGATTGACATTAGCCTACTTTAATTCAGAGAAATGTCCAGGATAATTTGGCTCAGATTTGAACTAATCAGCCAGGATGATATCCTATCGGCCTGGATGATATGACAAAAATTACTCTAATCATCCCAAACTGACCGGGCTGATTGAACAAAATTTATGCTGATCGACTAAGCCGATACCGCTATCGACGTGGATGATAAAGTCAATTTGTATAAAATAAGAGCTATTCTAAAGTTCTTCTATTTAAATCTATTGCTCTACATTAGAGGAAATCTTTTGCTGCTTTCTTGACCTGAGAAAGCCTAGAGGAGAGGGAGAGAGAGGGAGAGAGAGAGAGAGGATTTTGTGAGGGGGATTCGCAAGGGTTGCTCCAAGCATTGTTCCACTTCTTCTTCCACTAGAGTCTCTTATCCTTGGAAAGGTTAAGAGAGGTGAGCTTCAGCTATCGATCAAGGTTCTCTGCCTGCTTCAGGAGGAAGCAAAAGAAGTTGGGTTCTCTGCCTCTCCGAGGTTGACGAAAATGAGTTTTTGTAAGGGATTCTTCACCTAGTTGTGGGAGCAAAAGGAGAGTCACTTTTGTAGTGCAATACTCAGAGGGCGCCTCTGGGGAGTGGACATAGGTCGAGTTGACCGAACCACTATAAATCCTTATGTTCTTTTTCTACTGCTTCCGCATTTAATTTTCCGCACTTTGATTTATGTTGTGGTGAATCCTGGTTTAAGTTTTTTGTTTTGATTGTAAGAATTTTTAAAGTATCAATTCACCCCCCCCCCCCCCCCTCCCCCTCTTGGTTAGTGTTGGGGTGGTTCATAGGGCTTAACATCCCTAACGAACTTTCAGATGCAAACCCAACATATACCTATTACAAATTTAAACTAAAGAAAAAAAAATAGACTTTTTGAGACATATTGATTCACACGCTCTTTCTTGAGCTTTAATCTTGTGATGGCGCTATGTTTATGCTGAATTTGAAATGTTAGTAGGGCATAGGAATAATATATGCAAGGTATAAGGAAGAAGAAACTAAGTAAACATCCAATATTATTTGTAATCATCCAAACATTAGGTGAGGCTCACAGATCATAAAAATCTCCTCCTTTTATGATGGTAAATATTTAATGTTGGAATTATTAGTTAATTTTAACTTTCTACTAATATGGCCCCCGTACTACCTGATTCCTTTACAAAATAGTGAGAATCCTTTGATTTTTTTATCTTTTTTTTAATCTCAATTTTAATGGGAAAGTCCAAATCATAGAAACACTAAGAACTGAAGTGAAATAATATAATAAAAATGAAACAATACAACTAACATACATGCTACTCTATTTTTTAACATAACAAAAAACAGGAACTACAGAAAAAATGATAATGTAGAGTAAAAGAAAAAAAATAAAAAAAATATAAATATTTTATATATGATAATCGAGATACAATAAATAACATTTTAAACTACTCATAAAAGGGACCATAATATGGTGGTGGTGGTGGATGGAAGTAAAAGTGTACTGAAAAATATTGACCATAAAACCAAACATGATTATCCTCATGAGGCTACTATAATAAGTGCTACAAATGATGCTAATTAGATGTTGCTTCCATGATATGGGATTGTATTTATAAATCTAATATATCAAAATGCTTTATCCAATAGTCAAGAGGTGGTGGGTGAGAAGCTGGAGCTGGAGCTAATGGTTTAGGTGGTAGTGATCCCCCCTTCTCATCAAGACTATAATCCTCCTCTACGTATTGTGCGTCACATATTCTATCACTATGGAAAGGGTGGAAGGAACTATTTGTGTAGTGGACTAAGAAATGGTCCACTGGAGTAGGATACATAAAGCCATGTTTTATATCTAGGGTGTAGGAATTTATATATTAAAGTGTTATATTTGGCCTACGATGTGCCCTAGGATCTTTAATGTCATTTTGGTTATGAATGAATTAGATAAGCCTATTTGCAACATTTAATTCAATGATAATCATAACAAAATAAGTGAGTATTTATAGAAGTGGTACGATATTGATCTTATCACTTTCTTTTGGGAAAAATGATTTTCATGAGGTTAAATTGAATGATACATGCATTTTAGACAAATGTGTTGACTAAGAGTGTTTCTAAGCATGAGATTTTCCAGTGTTCAATCATAATTACCTACACTGCTAGGGTATGAGGCTTTAATCTTACGGTAGAAATGTGTAGTTTGTGAAAATTCGAGTATGTGACTTTTATGGAGTGTTTACCTATGTAAGACTAGACTTAAGTGCATTCTAAATTAATTTTAAGCAACAATAACAACAACAACATGAAAGCTTTGTCCCACTACGTTGGGACAGTAGCATGAATACTTTTTTTCCATTGTGTCTGTTTAAAAGTCATATTCATATTTAAATCTAATAAAAAAATATTTTTTCTAATATTTTCTTACCATGAATTTTTAGCTCTATTTCTACCTTTCATAACATTTGAAAAATCTAATACCTCTACTTTCCTAACTGGGTCATTGGAAGGCTACTATTTTATGTGACTAAACCATCTAAGATGGCTCTCTCTAATCTTATCTTCCACGGGGCTACTCAAATCTTTTCACATATATGCTCATTTTGTATCCTATCTCTAACGGTAAAGCCACACATCCACTTGAATATCCTCATCTTTGAAGCACTTAGCTTAGTATTATGCTTTTCTTTAATGGCCAACATTTGACACCATAAAGAATTATAGGTTTCACCACCATCTTATAGAATTTTCTCTTATGTTTTAGGGGACAGTTCTATCACACAACAAGCTTGATGCATTCCTTCGCTGCAACCATCCAACTAGAAATTTGATGATAATATCCCTATATATTTCACCTCACTCAAAATAATAGGTCCAAGATATCTAAAATTTGTACTCTTATTAATGACTTGATTGCCCAAAGTCAAAATCCCATCACTAGGTATATTACTACTAAAATTAGACTCCATATATTAAGTTTTAGATCCACTCAAATGAAAACTTTTAGATTCTAAGGTTGACCTCAATAATTAAATTATACCTTCAAATCCCTCTCTAGTCTTCTCAATAAGAACAATATCATCAGCAAAAATCATATACCAAGGTAAAACCTCTTGCAAATGTCTAGTGAGATCATCCATGGCTAAAGAAAAAATATATGGGCTTATTGCTGATCCTTGATGTAGTCCAATCAAAATAGGAAAATACCTGTTCAAATGACCTTGTGTTTGAACACAAGTAACAGATTATGCATACATATCATTAATGTTTTGCATATAAGCATTATTAACTCCTTTCTTTTCAAAAACTCTCAAAAACACTTTTCTTGGAGCTATATCGTATTCTTTCTTTAAATCAATAAATATCATATGTAGATCCTCCTTATTCTCTCTATATTTCTCCGTCAAACCTCTTAATAAATGTATGAATTCCATAGTAGACCTACCTGTCAAGAATCAAAATTTATTTGGAGAAACATTAGTATCACACCATAACCAACACTTGATTACTTGATCCCATAGTTTTAAAGTATGACACATAAACTTAATTCATCTATAATTTGCACAATCTTATGTATTACCTTTATTATTAAAAATAGTGATTAACACACTCATTCTCAACTCATCTTGCATCATTTTAGTCTTCAAAATAGTATTAAAAAGTTTATTAATCCATGAAATGCATGCATCACCTAAGCATTTCAACACCTCTATTAGAATATCGTTAGGTCCAACTGCTTTTCCACACTTCATATTCTTTAAAACATCTCTATAATCAATTTTACTAATACGTCTGTAAAAATAAAAATATTTAATTTCATTTAGGGTCCTATGGTCACTAAAGTAAATTCTATTTTCACATTCTTCATTAAAATGTTTAGAAAAATATCTCGTCCACCTTTGTTCAATATCATATTCTAAGAAAAGTACTTTAGGATCATCTTCCTTAATACACACCGCTTGAACTAAATCCTTACTGCTATAATCTCTTTTTTTGGCTAACCTAAACATAAAATTTTCTCCCTCCCTAGTATCTAATCTATTATATAAATCATTAAAAGCTACGATCTTTGTATCATATACAGCTTTCATAGATTCCATATGCGACTCCTTATATCTTTCTAAATTATAAGAATTTTAACATATAAATAAATTTTTATAACATATCTTCTTATTTTTTATATTTTCTTGCACATTTAGATTCCACCACTAACTATTTTTACTATTAGGAGCTTTTCTCTTTGATACTCCAAGAACATTTTTTACAATATTCTTAATATCACTAGCCCCTTTTTCACACATAACATTAGCATCATCATGCACAAACAAAATCTTAAGATCTAAAATCATAAGAGCAATATCTTCTAAATATGGAAGAGATGTATGGGAAGAAGAGAGAAAACATAACTCTTCATCTACTTGGAAATTGTTAAAAAGTGGTGCCAAAGCTTTAAAGCAAATCGTTAGATGGAGAATTAAAAATGGTGAATCTGTCAGCATATTGAAAGATATATGGATCCTTGATAGAAGTTTGGATAGCTGGCCTACATTCATTTCTATTAAGGTTGATCGTTTGAACAACCTGGCATTCTTTATCACGGATGGACACTGGATAGAAGAAAATCTTAAAGAATACTTCGGTGAGGAATTGGTGAAAATGATTACCAACATAAAGATTGATTCAGGGAACCAAAGTGATAACCTGGAACTAATAAAAATGCACTCGGGTAGAACTCTTTCTGGGATGGTAAAACTTATAAGAGCTGGAAATGAAGATTTGGAGCCGTGGTGGATCAAGTACTGGAATAACATCAGGAAATTTAAACTGAATCTGAAAATATGCTTTTTCTGGTGGAAACTATTGAAGAATGCAATACCTTCTATGGATTTCTTAGTACATAGAAGATTGGCAAGTATGAACCTTTGTCCTAGAGGTTGCAATATGATTGAAAATGGTGAGCATGTAGCGGTGAAATGCTTGAGATTAAAGCAGATTTTTAAAATGGCTGAAAAATGGGGATTCAGTTTTCCAATTTTAAATAGCCTAGAGGAATGTTTGCATTTCTTAAAAATGACAGGGGAGAAGAACATTTTTATGGCCAATCTTTATTGTTCTCTGGTTTTCAATTCTTGGAAGAGTAGAAATAGTTTTATACATAATGGAAAAGAACTTGGAACTACTTCCATTATTTCGAATGCCATATACCAAGCTGCTAGCTCTTCTTGCTTGATTCTTACGGACCACTGGGATGTTAAACAGCATAATAAGCTGATCTCTTCTTATTGGCATCCCCCTCCACTCGATTGGATCAAGGTAAACTTAGATGCAGCTCTTCTATGTTCTAATGAAGCTGGGATTGGAGCAATAATTAGAGACCATAAAGGAAGGATGCTCTTGGCTTTTGGTTTTTCTTTATTGCACTGGGATGTTGGATTTCTTGATGTCTTTGCGGTTTGTTCTTTGAAGAAGGTCTTACAAAATTGGATGTTGAGTACTAAAGGTTTAATTGTGGAGGGAGACAACCTCAATTTCATCAATCATTTACAAAAAGGTGCTATGAATCAGAATTTAAAGATGGGCAATTCTAATGGAGAGGACTTGGACTTTCTCAAAGATTTTGAGGTATTTCTATTCCAATTTGTCAATAGAGGTTGTAATAGGTTAGCTCATTGGTGTGCTAACCATGCCTTGAGAGGTGATTTTCTTTGGGATTGTTTAGAAGTGAATAAGGTTCCTCCTAGCTTCTTTTCTTTGTTAAATGAGGAAAGTGATAGGATTACTATCACTTAGTTGGTTGTTCTTTTATTTCTTTTATTAATGCAATTTGCAGTTTATCAAAAAAAAAAAATTATTCCTTAATTGCCTATCAAATCCTAGAATAGTGTATTGCTTTATTTTTATTTTCTATTCATTTATCTTAAAGTCCAAAACTAATAATTGATGTTGGGTACACAAATTTTCACTCAGAATAACTTTACAATCTATGCAATCTAAATGATCTAATTTTTTAATAAGAAAAAAATCAATATGGGTTTTACTATATCCATATCTATAGGTGATGAGATGGCGATGAGATGCTCATCTCTTTTCTTAAATAAGGTATCAACAGTTATAAAATCATAAGCTAAAGAAAAATGTAATATAATCTTTCCACCTTCTTTTGTTGTTCCAAATCCATAGCCACCATAAATGCTTTTAAAATCATCTATCACTCTACCAATAAGTTCTTTTAAATCTCCTCAAATAAGAAATCTTTTTTCAAGAGGCATCTTTCATATAAACTCTTATAAGTCATTCAAAAGTTTTAATATTGAACTCATATCCAAACCTTATTGAGGATCATATGTACCTATCATATTAATAACCTTAGCATCAATAACAATCTTTAAAATGATAATTCTATCTCTAATTTGATTATTTTTTTATAAAATTATCCTTTAAACACATATATATAATCACACTATAACATTTCTAGTATGACTCCTACCTGAAAACCATAGTTTAAATCCTAAATTATTATTCTCCATAGCCTTCTCTCCAACCCATTTTGTTTCCTGAAAACTAAGAATATTTTTCTTCTTATGAATCATAATATCTATTAATTTCATTAATTTTTTTGTAAGTGAACCTATATTCCAAGTTCCTATACAAATTTTTTGTTTCATCGACTAGCTTTTTTACATACATCCATCCTTTATGTGATAAACCTTGCCTTTAGCACTACCCCCGGGTGTTTGTGCAATAGTGCTTACACACTTATCATTTTATTCATGTCATATAGTATGTCACCTCCAAGGGAATCCTTAGCATTAACATAGTTTTTTGAATGAATAATGTCAGTATTATTTCATAAGTTTTATGACGGCTATCAACTACCTAACACAAGTCTCCACTTTTTCATCCAAGACTTGGGACCTAGCAATGGCAATGTTATTTAAAAATAATTTCAAGATTCAACAAAAATTCATTCAATAATTTTGTGTGGAAAAGGAATGCTAGGGTGCTAAAAAATTGTAATGTGGTGCCTACAAGTTGGTAAAGTACCCGAATATTCAAATTTTCTTGGTTTAAGACCTTAGAGGGTGTGATGGTGGCTTCCTTGTACCAGTGATAAGCAACTTCATCCTCTATTTATAGAAACCTATCATTGAATAAATAATGTGAAAAATCCCTTGAAGGAGTAAGTTTCTTTTTCCACCTATCATATGGACATCTTAAGATAAGAAATTGAGGGACTTGAAAGCTTGGAAATAGAGAGGTTTAGATAAGTGGTATGATTAAATTCTGAGATTTTCCTCTCCATAAATAAGCTTAGCTGATTACAAAACATGATTTTAATTATACAATATGATCAGAAGAATATAAACTGTCTTGTTTGAATTATTCAAAAAGTGGTTAACACGTGTAGTATGATCAAGCCATCAAATTGGACAATCTTCATAAAATTATTTTCCCTAAGGAGTCATTTGTACAATCTTTGGCTAAAATAATCCTCTAGTCTGAATGCGTTCATACAGTAAGATTGATACTAAAGGATCATAATAATTGAATATAGATTGTCCAACAGTAATTTCTTCATGTATTTTATAGTATGATTGGTGGTTCGTTCACACAAAAATATATAGTTGTTAAAATCTTGTCCTTCGATTAGAATGAGTGGTGATAATATATTGAGTTGTGTTGATTGTGCGGAATAAAAGGTATATTACATTATGATGTTAGCAAAAAAAAATTTTGTGTGTGTGTGATGATTAGGGTCAATTATATTAGTACTTTTTTTCATAAATGAAAATTATATAATAGAAAATAAATATAAATAAATGTAAATAATACAATCATATAATGACTAACAAACATATAAGCATAACTTAACATACCAATACCCTAATTTTTTGAAGCACTAATATGAATAACAACAAGTCTAGTCCTAAGTATGTTGAATGTATCAAAATTTAGGGGTTGTTAAGATATCAACATTTTTTCAATAACATGCAGTAGTTCTATAACTCCCTTGGTTACATGATCCCTAGTTAAGTGATATATAATATACATATGTTTAGTGCGAGAGTGTTGAATTAGATTTTTTGAAATATAAGTTAAACTAGTAATGTTACAAATAATAGGGTTCGCACCTACAGGTAGTCTAAAGTCAAAATATTGGTTCTTTTGCCACAAGACTTGGGTAGCATAACTTCCTATAGCTATATACTCTACTTCAGTTGACGACATGGCTAAAATGTTTTATTTTCTGCTAGTCCAAGAAACTAAAGACTCTCCTATGTATTGTCAAGTTTCACTTATGCCTTTTCTATATGCCTAGGAAAATAAAAATAAAAAATTATATGTCTAGTCTAACAGCAATTAGGTGTAGTAGTGATCTTAAAAACCCTTTATATATCTTTTTGTCAACAAATGTTCCATCTACACCCTTAAATAATTGGGTGGTTCATCTCATTGGTGTTTTATGATCTTACTACCTTCGATATCATATTTCTTTAATTTTTCTTTTAATATACTTTATTTGACTAAGAAATGCACCACCTTCTATCTTTTTCACACTAAACCCAACATAATAAGTCAATACACTCATCAAACACATTTCAAACTCCCTACTTAGAGTTGTAGAAAGCTCATTCCAAAAATTATCATTTATGAATTTAAAGAGTATATAACTAATAAAAATTTATATTATGAGTATGTCCTTTCAAACTTTCCTAAGAAATATGGTGGTTCATACACTACCCTTAAAAAAGACTTTTCTAAGAGAATGTTGCTCAACCTATCGTGCCATGACCTTGGTGCTTTTTTCAACCCACATAATGTTTTCTTATTTTTGTAAACAGGATTTCGAAATGAAGAATTTTCAAAGCCTGGTGGGTATTAAACATACACATCCTCTTCTATAGCACCATATAAAAATACACTTTTACATCCATTTGGTAAAACATAAAACCTAAAAAACATGTAGATTCAAATTAAATTCATACATCTTCTAACCTAGCTAAAAGGGGGAAAGGCTTCTTCAAAATCTATTCCTTCTACTTAGTTAAAACCTTAGTTACCAACCTTTCTTTGTTTCTTATTACTGGCCTAGAGTCCTTGAACTTATTCTTAAAATCCCATTTGGTGCCAACAGCACTGATTGGTGGGTCTTCTAAACAACTCCCATACATCATTTCTAATGAACATATTTAGTTCATCTTGCATAGCCACTATCAAGAATTCTTCACTTATGGCTTGATCCACACTAGTGGGTTAAGTCATAGAAATGATTTTAACAAGGATAACCTTTTTTCTACTGCTTATTCCTAACTCTTATAGATGGATTTCCTAATATTACCTCCCTTGGATGACTAGAAGAGTACCTCCATTTTCTTGGTAAAGGATCCTATGGTTCTTCTCTATTTTCATGGTCAGTGCTTTCTACTCCATGAGTAATCTCTGCCTTATCAACATTTTCTATATTAGACTCAACAGATTTATCTAAGTCATCAAAGACCACATGATTGGATTCCTTTATAACAAAAAAAATCTATTTTTGAAAAACCCTATAGGTTTTACCTACTGAGGAATAACACATGCAAATAGTTTCATCTTCCTTATAATAGAACTTCCAAATTTATATTTACCATTAACAAGCACAAAATATTTGCAACAAAAAACATATAAAGGTGATAAATTTAGTAAACTAACCTTAGTAGTTCATTTGGTGTCTTATTCAATTTTGAACTATTGTTCAATAAATTAAAAACATAGTAGGATCTATTCACCACCTTTGCTAAAAAAACATTAGTTAGGCTATATTCTCCCAACATCGCCCTAGCTGCCTCTACTAAATTTCTATTCTTTCTTTTCATTACTCCTATTTATTATGGAATCTTAGGGGCTAAAAAATTAGAGCCTATCCCATATACAGTGTAGAATAATTCAAAATTTTAATTGTAAAATACTCCATCATGACCACAACAAATTGTATAAATTAAGTATGCAAACTTTCTCGTAATCCAAGTAGACCAGGTCTTAAATTCATCAAATGACTCACTCTTATGTGCACTAGATCTTACCTATGCAAAACTTGAGTAGTCATCAACAATTACAAATCCTTTCCACCCTAATTGGTTCAAACAAGTTTATATAAAAAATCAATAGTGAACTGGTGAATACCATATCTTTGATTTAATAAAAAGATGATATAGTCTGCTTTCATATTAAGAACTTTTGATTAAGATATTGCTGTGAATTTATCATCTTAATAATAAGGCAAACAATTCAATATTTTATTTATTTTTTTAAATAAGAAATTTGCCTACCTTAGGCATGTAATAAAGCAATTATTTTGTTAAACATAATATACATGCCAGATATTATTTCACAAGGTTTAATATAAAATAGCTCATACGTATGTGATTATTAATTTAAAAATGACCGTTTAATCTCATTAGTGACTTTATAGGTGATATGTAATACATCCAGTATCCCTTTTCCACTAGTGTGCATATATAAATGCATATAATCTTTTGATATCAATGATTAGAAAGACAGTTTTAGCATTTTATATTAAGTTAGGAAAAATCTCTATCCTCTAAGGACCATTAAATAAAGGGACTATCAACTTTAATACCATTAATAATATGAGATGGCAAAGAATATCTTATGTAATTTATATGCCACATCTAAAAATCTATAGATATGTGTATTTAAAAAAAAAAGAATGGAATGTTATTAAACAATAGTGGATAGGTGAAAAAGAAACCTTAAGTATTGTTGTTTTTCCAAAGTATACATTAGATAAAACACTTGGAGTGAAAACCAAATTGTAAGAAAATTCACTCTGATACTAATTGAAAGTTTAAAAGGTAGCTTTGAAGCTAATTGAACTTTCAAACTGCACACCAGGGGGGTGAATTGGTGATTTATAAAAGTTTTTAAAAAATCCTTTTTGACTTTAATTTTAACATGAAAGCATTTTACTAAGAAAAATCACAACTCGCCATAACATCTCAAAATAAATACTAACCTTTTTATGCTTTTGATTATGTATAAAGAATAAAAAATAATATTTTTAGTCCTTTTTTTATTTTTAAATTTTTTTGTTTCTTTTTTAAAATAAATACCAATCCCAATCAACCATAATTATTTTTGTATAACAATGAAAATCAAAGTAGACCAAGATTGAATAAAAATAAATATGGTGAAAAGTAAAATTATAAGAGGTAAATCCAAAAAGCAAAACAATGTGAACTAATTATTTTAGTTGTTCGATCAACATAAATCATCTCTTATGTTATTATAGTTATAATAGTGACACTCATTTAGCCAACCACTAGAAGGAGAAGCCCATATACTCTCTTCTTTCTCAAACAATCTCTCATTTAACCTCCCTGTTCTGGAAAAATCATCAAGTTCTCCTTCACCTCCTCGATGTGGTGGAGTAGTTAAAATATCTTTCACCTCATCAGTACGACAAAGTAGCCAAAATTTATTTTACCTCGTTAGTGCCGTGGAGTATCTAAAAGCCCTTTCACCTACATATTGCAACATTGTAGCCAAAATACCTTTAACCTCCTTAGTGTGGTAGAGTAACCAAAATCTATTTAACCTCCTTAGTGTGGCAGAGCACCCAACAACCTTTTAAATAAAGGCTTCTTCACAGAACTTAACTCAAGATAAACATTAACACTCCTGGAGGAACACATGTGCATGTTGATTGGAGAAACTGTGTTAAAACTCTTCAACAATATCTTAAATCCCAAAAGACTCTTCTTCCCATCAAATAGTCTGACCATTTATCTCTATTGCATAATGCTCTCTTAAGAAACAGACTTATAGAAGAAATAGTCCTCTAACTACCAAAGACTTCTCCAAAGTCATAACAAAAGTTTATATATTAATGCTCTAGAAGTCCTATGTTTTAAATCATGCCTCTTTTATTCGTATAGTTTGATAGGTGTATAATACGTTACAATTAATTACTTATTTATTGTATAATCCAAGATCTTCTAGTATTATCAGAGATTGTCTCGTATTATTAGTTCAATCAAATATTAATTAAAATAGGATGAACCATATGATAACTAATTATTATCAAGCATGAACAAAAATAGAATAAAAATTAAAATTAAAATTATTGCCTAAATTAAATGATGATGAAGATGTCAAATATAGCTGATCATCTCGTAAGATACAGTGGTCATACAATATAATTAATTATAGCCATTTATAAATTAATATCATTTAATTAATTACTTTAATAAATTTTAGATTACATAAATCATATATTATAATGAAAATCATCTCAAAATGTTAGTGTTGCATAGGAAAAATATATGCAATATATAAAGAATAAGAAAATAAATAATCATCCAATAATATTCTTAAATCATTAAAATACCTAATTGGACTCCTGGATTGCAACATAAGTTTCCTTTCTTCGATGTTAGGCCTTGTTATCTTTAAAGTTTGTTCTACTTCTTATGAATTTTACTTATTCTAAAGTAAGCTTACTTATTGATCTTTCCCTTTATTTTGAGAAGTTATTTCAAGTACCTCTCAACATGTTGTTGACCTCATTTTTCTATGAGGTCACTAAGGCCCTTCCAAACTCCAGATCAGTCCTAGATCCTATGACCCACTCTAGACTTTAAGATTCTTTCCTAGAGCTAGACCTTAGGGCCTACTCTAGAGCTTAAGATTCTTTTCTAGATCCAAGACCTTAGGGCCTACTCTAGAGCTTAGGATTCTTCTATATCCCAAATTCTAGAGCCCTTCTAGATCCTAGATCTTAGAGTTCCTGTAGATCCTAGGATCAACTCCAACCTCAAATCAATCCCTACTTTTGATCAACTCCAACCTCAAATCAATCCCTACCTTTGATTAACTCCAACCTCAAATCAATCCCTACCTTTGATCAACTCCAACTTCAAATTAACCCCTATCCTTGATCAATTCAAATCTCAAACTTTATTCAATTCAAATCCAAATTAATTCAAGCTTCAAACACATCCAAACTTTGACCCAATTAACTTGAGAATCCAAACTTCAATCTAGACTTTGATCCTACATTTAATCTAGCTTTGACCTTATCCATTCATTAACAATCACAACATGATTGTAAATGATTTGGATACTTCAATATTAATCATTCAAACTTGAAATCCATTCCAAATCCAAAAATCCAGACTCAAATCCGAAGTCTTAAGGCCCTGTCCTAAAGACCTTTTTCAAGGATTTTTCAAACATTTCAAAACCCAGTCAAATGACCTCTGATTCAGGGTCTATCATTTGCAAAGTGATAAGACATGTCTCTGGAGGTTACCCTTCAATTTTGAGCTCATTCTGAGATCTCTAACCCTAGAATCTAAATCAAAATCCAGAGGCTGTAAAACCTTCAAATATTTACAGCCTATGCCATTGGACCTAACACCTTGAAGATTTTGATCTTGGAGCCCTCATCAAAGCCTCCAATCACTTCCTGACCCTTGATTATAACCCATTCAGCAGTAAACTGCATTTTTCAGACCCATTTTTGACCCTAGTTGACCAATGGGTCAAAATTGACCAAAATACCCCTATGGGATTTCAAATGCCCATTTCAACTCAAATCAACTCCAAATTCTTTGAAAACACTTTCAACAAGTTTCAAATATCAAACCCAACTTGTTGAGCTTAAGTCCAAACCTTGGGTCAACCTGGTTGACCAAGTCAACCAAGTTTGACCCATTAATCCATACACCCCCTCTCTTTCAAATCTTTGAATCAAGTCCATTTCAAGTCCTTTTGAATGTAAGGGATGACCCCTTGGGTACCCAAGAGACCTCTCTTCGAGGCCCAAGCCTTGGGTTTACTTGGGTTTGCCATATAGCTTGACTCAAGTGACCAAAGAGAGGTATCCCTTGAGCCATCTCTTAACCTTGATCAAATTGAATCCTAATCAAGGTGTCATTGGGTTCCCATTGACCCAATCAACCTTCCTTGACCAGCCCAACCCTTGGGCTCACTTGGGTCAAGAGTTAGGCTAACCCAAAGTGCCCAAGATCACTTGGGATTGAGCCAATTCTTAACCTAAGCCCAATTGAACTTGATCAACACCTCCCATAGGTGGCCCTAGGTCCAACACACCTCTTCCAGCCAGCTCATGATCTGGGCTAACCTGGGTAATGTTTTAGGCTAACCCAAAGTAGCAAAAAACACATGGGCTCGAGCCATCTTCCAACTCAGATCAAATTGGATCCAATTGCCACTTGCATTGGGTCCACCAGACCCAGACCCACTTCCCACCTCAAGTCCAAGGTCTGGCCTGACCTGGGTTGAGCCCAAATCAACCCGAAACGAGCAGATTTGGATCAACCCGAGCCATCTTTTAACCCAGACCAAATTGGTTCCAATTGCCACTTGCATTAGGTGCACCATACCCAGACCTATCTCCCATATCAAACTCAGGGTCTGACCTAACCTGGATCAAGCTCAATTCAACTCGAATCGAGCAGGTTTGGGTCCAACCTAGCCACCAACTCAATCCAGACATTCTCAGGCCAAATTGACTCCACCTTCGACTCCAGCATGTCCCCATCGGCCCCCCCCCCAGTCAACCCGACCCAAACCATGGCCGACGGCGGTCGGAACCAATGGAAAATGAGTTCCGGTGGTCCCCCCAGACAACCCCTGGATCAAAGCTGCTGCTCACCAGTTTGATCCCCACGACCTCCCTAGGACGTCGCCATCTTCCACCTGGCATCGATTCGAGCCCCCTCCAGCTCAATCTCGGTCGTTCTGGCCCGCGAGAGGTGGCCGAATAAGCTCGAGTTCCCCAGATTGGAAAAATAATCCTGAATCGCTCGAAATCATTTCCCAGAGCTCCTTCGATCTCCCAGGCTCTCCCTTCAAGCTCCCAGATTGATCCCTTCACACGTTCGAGCGAGCGCCCGTGAAAGCTTCCGACATCCCTCTCGAAGTCCTACCTCCGGCCGTCCTCTGGTCCCGACGTCTAAAAGAGATCAGTTCGCCATCGTCCCCTGAAGCTTCCTGATAGAGAAGCTCATTCGTTGAGACTTTCTCTGCGGTAATCTCTTCATCCCGAGCTCCCTATCTGGGTAGTCTTGTCAAGTGTGAAGGAAACCTTCACCCCAATGGATCTCCACCGTTGGATTCAAGGTTTCCACTGTCCTGATCCTCCCTGTGAAATTTCATCAGAGTTCGCCGGCGGGATCGCCCAGATCACGTCGGAGAAGCCTTACGGTCTCAGACACGTGCGAGAGGTTGAAGACGCAATCTCAGTCGTTGATTCTGATTAACGGCTCGGATTAGATCCCGCGGTATCGGAGCGCGTTTAATCCCAGCCGTCCGATCCGCCATCCAACGGCTGTGGTTAATCGGACCGTTAACGGTTAGCGCCAATGATTGCCCAGCCAATTGGCGCGCGGCGTGTGTAAAGGGGCGTTGACTGTGTAATGGCCGAATTAATAATTCCAGAAATTCAAGGTAAATTCAAAAAATCATAACTCCCTCCACACTTGTCCAAATTAGGTGTTCTTAGGCTCATTGGAAAGGTCTCAGGTAGATCTACAAAAGCCCCATAGTTCCAGGCCCTGGTTAGGTCAGTGTTAGGTTTAATTTTAGTTTGAGCATTTTATCAATTTCCTTAATTACTCTTTAAATACAAGTCCACCAGGCCTGGAATTTTGGGAGATTGAAATTGAACATGTCTTTGACATGTCCAAATTTTATCTCCATATTTTAAGATGTTTAAGAGCACTTTCCCCAAATTTTAAGTTTAAGGGTCATGGTTTGACCCTTATATTCAAAATGGGGTATAGACCTATCCAATGGGATCTAGGGTGTGATTCTTTGTGTGATGATGATGTGCAGCATAAGGAGTGTAGAGCCACTAATTTTGCCCCAATCGAATTTTAGGATAGATCCCTATAGTGATTTGAAGGTGACTCAGAGCACACCTTGGGTGGTTTAGTTAACCACCTTAGAGTACTCCATTTGTGCTCAAATTCGATGGGTTTAATCCTTAGGGTCAAGTGATCCTATGGTTCAAATTCCATCAAATTTGGAGTTCATTTGGTTCCCCAAGTTGGAGCCTCAAAAATCCTTCTTAGAAATGACCTATTATCCCTAATCAATTGATGATGAACTGTCTTTAACTCATAAAATCTATTAAAATGTTTATAATTGTCCCTAATTAATCTCATAATCAATGAGAATTGAAACCCTCTTAATTTGACTTCTAGATTTGTCTTAATTTAGTCCTTAGGTAATATCAAAGGTCAACCAGCTTTATTAATTCAAAAAAACATTAAAAATCCCAAAAGGTCCTTAAACACTTGATGATCTGTCCTTAGGTCATTTATGACCTTTAGAACTGATCTCAAGGAGTTTGGGACTCATTCGGGTTCAAATCCTTAAGCAGCCCCTTAGTTGTAATAATTTGGTAATCCCTACAAATATGCAAAACTTCCAAAATTCACTACTGATTATAGAAAAATTTAAACTAATCAAATTCAATGGCTAATGACTTCAATTAGGATCTAGTGTTCTCTAAAAATATTAAACCTCCATAATTTGGTCAAAATCAAGGAGTCAACATTTTAGGTGACTTTAGGTCAAAATCGGGCCAAAACTTCTAAAAATCATAACTTTTGATAGAAAACTTCAAATTGAGTGTGCCACCTGTCTAACAACTCATAATTAGGTCTAGTATTCATTAAAAATCTGAAATCCTTAAGATTAACTCTAATTTTGAATGTCAAATTTTACCCTTTTAGTTAGCATATCCGGATAATCCTTCAAAATCTTTTAACTCCCTCAAATTCTAGAATCTTCCTAATAGGATAATAAAAATCTCAGCCAACCCATTAAAATCAGTAACCAACTCCTTTTTATATTAATCCACTTTTTTTAATTTCAACCAATTTAAATCAATTTAATTAACCCTGATTGCTACTGGGTAACCCTGGCCTTCGAGGCTATTAGCTTAGCCCCAAGGAAGGTGAAATAAACTTCACGGCCTCGGTGTGAAAAAAAGGTAGTAATCAATTAACTCATAAAATATACTTGATCAAAATTCTTAATATATTAATATTTAAATATTAACCTAAATCCCCCTTTTAAGCCTTAACAAACCCAGACTTTTAGACAACTTTAACTATTCACCCACTTTAGGACATACCCCAGCCACACGACCTTTTACACACACTTTAGATGATTTGCTAGGACAACCAACTCTAGATCTAGGTTAGGCCGGTGTTTACTTTACTGCTGTGTGCCAGATTTTTTGTAGTTTTCACTACATGTTGTGGATGAAAATGCTTTGCTGTGTCTGTTTACTTTTCTGCACTCTGTGGATGGTTGATGTGTTTGGCGACTAGGTTACCCTTAGGTTAGGAGCGATCTGGATGTTCACACAGTTTTCTGCAGGTGGCCACGCTCATGCAGGGCAATAAAAAGGGGGCTAAATCAATAAAAAATATATATCAATTATCATAAATGCTTGCACAGGTGCTTCAGCTGCTAAAGCCCCCAAATAAAAAGAGCGTGGCCAGTGTGTTTTACTTTCTTTTCTGCACATATATAATTGCTTGGGAATATGTTTTCTTTGATTAATTAACTGCTTAGGATAACCTTGCAGGAGAGTCTAGATTTTTGATTTGATATAAATGTAATTTGTATAAGTGTTAAGTGTTGTGAAAGTTAATTTTGAGTTGGGATATATAGGTCCAATGTTTGGATCCCAAAGAGGAAAGGATGCCCCATTGGGAAACATTCCTTCTCCATTTGGAAATCCAAATTTGGATCATACCTTTTCTATCCCCAAAGAGGAAAGAGTGGCCTTCCCCTTTGAAGGGAAGTGCCCTCTTATCCATTTGGGTAGTTTACCACGAAGAATCCAAGGAGTTTGAAGAAAAGGAGTTCAAAGAAGAACAAGATTGAAGACTTGAAGATTGAGAATATCGCACTCAAAACTACTTGCGTTATTACTAGGTTTAGAATCCGGGTTGTTGTCAGTGGTGCCCGACCACTTTACTTTCTATAAAATTCTGGTTTGTAATAAGCAAGGCAACTTTGCCTATGGACATTTATTGATTAATTTATATTTGATGTTGAATTGATTGCCTATAGGATTACCTTCTTTTCTTAGTTTTTTGGCGATTGTGTGCCGCTTTTGTTTTCGCCTGGATACGTGAGACTCGTGAGGGTGTGAAAGTTTTCTACTCAAAATCTTAAATGTCTAAAAATTTTAGTGAGTCTAAATAATATAGAAAGATAACGAATCTAGGGAATTAGCCGGGGATCAACCCCGGGGTCGCATGCATATCTCTGCATTATTCTTTCCTTGCTTTAGACCCTTCCCCGCCTGCGGGTAGAGTTCGGATAGTCTGACCTATGAGGACGAGGTGCCGGACCTGGGGAAGTCCAGTCTTCTAAAAAAATTATTTTAAAAGCCTGTTTTTAAAATTTCAAGCATATTTGATTTGGAAGTTGTAGACCAGTATGCATTGCATTAGATACAAATTAAAAGAGTCAAAATTTTAATTGCATCAGCTTTAGCATTTTAGCATCCAACATAAGTCGAAGGGGCCAATTAGAAAAAATTCTAGATGTCGGCCCCAACTCTCCAAAACTTTAAGTACAACGTCCCTACCACTCTTTCATAAAAGACCGGACTCATCTCTTTTAAATCGATTAGGTGGTTAGCTGGCTCCCCAATCCAGGCCGGGGTAAGTCCGGGCAATGCATTGCATTAGTTAGGTTCGGATGACTGTGGTCCAGCGTCCAAATTAGACTTAGGATTCAGGGCAGATTTTGATTATAAGACCCCAAATTTTGGGAATATAATCCCAAATTTCTAATAAGATGCTCAACTTAAATTAAACTTTCCTTTCAATCCTAAAACATAAAGCCCAACACTTAGATTAAGTTGTGACACTTCCGGATGGTTCTGGAATCTCAAGGTGTCCCCTAACTCTCTTCCCTCGATTCTGTTAATAAATGTTCAATCTTGATCCATTCCCTTTTGATTTTCCAAGAATCCTATTCATTTTTTATATCACTCTTACAAAATCTAACAAAATTTCATTATTACTTTAATCGAGAGTTTTCGTAGGGGACTCTGTCTCCCTATGATGTAATTAACTACGAGGGCTTGCGCTCGTAGGAGATTTGGAACCACACGCACTTGATTTCAAAATTGATCTTTTTAAAGTCTTCTTAGATTTCTTTGGGAAAAGTTAAAAAATAATCGTCGTTATTATATTAGAAGAATTATCATTGGAAGGTGTTATCTCCCTTTGGGGAGATACATCCTTCTTTGATAAGGCTTTGGATGTGAATTCGACGATCATACTTCTTGGATATCATAACTGGATATTTAGTTGAAATTTACTTTGTCCCCTCGGGGCCATGTGAATTTCTCCTTAGAATCTGGTCATGATATTCAAGATGAGTTTCATAATCCTAAGTCTGAACACCGTTATGAAATTTTATTTTCGCCCTTCAGGGCGATATACTTTTTCTACCGAGTTGATTCGACTCTAGAATTAGAATTCAATCTAAATTTTAAAATTCCCAAAGAAAACTAATATTTTTTCAAAATCTGTTTTCAAAATTCAACCAACAAAAAATGGCTTGCCCGATAGGACAAATTTCTCTCTCCATCTTTAATAAGAATGAAATTTTGTTTCATCAGTAGTCTTAACTACCTTTCTTTCGTTGGTCCCTCAACCCATTTCTTCCTTGGGGGAGTGTGGCCAACATCTAAAGACAATTTAAAACATTAAAAGAGAGGCTCTACCTCTTAAAATTTGTTACATGCTAACTTAATCGTCCTGATTTTGACCTTCTGCCCTAGGATTTCCTATGAGGCGACAGTGTCAAATCAGATCCCTAAACTTTCTTTTAAAATCATGATTAACAAATGTCACATTCAATATACCAACCTTTAAGATTGAAAGGAATTTGAAAAAACCTTTGATTTTAAGAAGTTTTGAAGTATTTTAGTCTTAACCCCTTTACTCCCCTTTAACTTTTAGGAATGAGGAGGGTTAGACTATTTGCTTTACTTGGGTTTTTTTTTCCTCTTCTTACAATTCCATAAGCCTTCGGGCAAGGGGAAACTCTGTCCGTTGTGTTTTGGATTTTGTAGAAAAAACCCTATCTTAAATCATTCAAAATTCAAATTCCCTTCAAAACATAGAAAGCAAGATAATAACAATTTTCTCCAAGTTTCAAACCATCATATGTTACCCCATACGACCATCTTATGGGCTAACATATGTTGACCTTTTGAGAAAACCCTTCTTTTGGCATGTATTTAGTCTCTTTATCTTCCTAACGTGTGTTAGGTATTTTCTACCACTCAACATGTGTTGGAAGGTTGAGGCTATCCTACAAGCCTTAAGTTTCAAAATAACGAACTCTTTTCCACTTCTCTTGAAAGAAATCTAATTTCAATCCCCTCTTTAATTTTCAGAAAATTCAAATGGCTGGCCAATTGATTTTCTCTTTCGACCAAGAGTTATCCTTAACTGTTAATGACCAAGGGAGCACTATCATCTTTGGAATGGGATTCAGTACCCTTGAGCTCTCTATGGATGGACACCAGATTATTAGTTTGGATGCCAGTAAGGAAGTTCCCCTAGTGGTTGAGTTGATTGTGGGATCTGCACCTACCTTGCCAGTAATTAGTGATGACCAGAAACAGTTTGAGCCAGTTGTTGAGCTTCCCACTGAAGTCAAATCTATTTTCGAGGAAGGATCTAGTTCTGGACTCAACTTTTCTACTAAGAATCAAAAGAAGAACTATTTGAGGAGACTTAGAAAGAAGATCTCTAAGGCAAAGAGAATTGTGCCTTTTAAGACTTTAGCTCAAGTAGAGCCTGAGGCTGACGAGGAGCTACCTATTACTGCTTCCTCTCCCCTTCTGAAAGGGAGCCGCTTTTACCCCTTAGCTTCTGCTCAAGGGGAGGAGAGGATAGCTAGGATAGCCCGTTCCCCACCATGCCCAGTCGACTACTCGACTAAAAAGACTTCAAAGGAAAAGCATCTGCAGAAAACAAGGGCTTTGAGAAACATAATTCATACCTGTGCTACACAATCTGGGCAAACAAAGGAGCAGTACATGAAACAGTTGAAGGGAGTGATCTCTCATTGCTTCCAAAAAGAAGTGTTAAAAGAAGAGGTGTCTGAGGCAAAGAATTTGACTCCACAACCTGTTAGGAGAAATAAGAAGTATATTAGACAGCCCGCCACTTCAGTACTAGTTGATGGATACCACTGGGCGCCACGCCCTCCTTCTTCCAAGATGAAGGGTATTGTGTTGACTGGGTCCGAGATAGGCCGCCATTCTGTTGGTAAACCCCTGGTACCCCCTTCCTAAGCTGTAAAGTTGGCCTCAGTAGTTGTCAAACCTGAGGGGAATGAAACTCTAAAACATCTGGATATCAAGGGAAAGAGGCCCAAATCCCCTGAGAAGAAGTTTGTCCCAAAAAGGACTAAGTTGGAGAATTTACCACCGCCTCCAAGAACCCCAAAGTTCATTCTCCAACTCCAGCGAGTCACAGTTAAACCTCCTCCAGTCTTGATTGAGTCGATGGATGTTCAACCTAGTTCTCTAGTTGTTGCAGTAGATAGCCTTCTTACAGCCAGTCCAGTTCTTGATTCAGTTATGATTCCTGTTGATGATCCGGTTGTTGGCAGTATAGATTTATGTGTCATTGCTAGGCTTCCTACACAGGAGTCTGAGGACCTTACCTTACCTGATGTAGGAGCTATTTCCCTGCAAGCTCCTGCTTCATCTCCTGAGGTATGTGTCCCTCTCCTTGGAGAGAATGCCACTTTTCCGACTACCGATCTTGGGACAGTCGAGAAGGAAGGAATTGACCTAGATCTTGAGATAGAAGAACAACCAGTTACAGAGTCTCAACCAGATCCTAACCCAAAACTTATAGAAATCATTGCTCTCCTGTATTCTGAAGAATTATTCAATATGGCTGAGTACAAAGGATACTTACCTCTTGATCCTATGTCAATTGGGGATAGACCGGTCGAGGAGGTAGTTCAAGAAATAAGAAATATTTTGTCGAATAAAGAGGGGATGGCTTCTTTCGACCAAGACCTGGATGACCTCCTTGGAGAAGAAGATGATTATGTTGGTAGCGTTTCCATGGTCGAAACTAGAGGGTCCAACAAAGAGGCCGAACCTGGTAGGCGCTGGCTGGCTAGAGATGATGATCCACATGTTGCTGGGTCCGATTCAGATGAGTCCGTAAGGGCTAAGGGTGAGGAGCATATTAAAGATTTGGAGAATCAGTTGACAACTATGATGTCACAAGTCAAAGAAATGCAAGAAAGATTTGACAAGTCAGAACAGGATTCACTTAAGATTCAACAAACGGCTTGAGAGATTATAGAAAGGGTTAGAAAGACAGAATCTAGTCCCAAGCCTCCCGAGTCAACACCTATGATCCCTCCTTGCCTACCAGAGGCATCTCCAGCAGCACCTACAGTTTCCCCTGTTTCTCCAACTTTGCCTCAGAAGGATATTAAGCAACTGATTGAGGACCAGGTAAGGGAGGCCTTAACCTTTTCGCAAGGAACCGCATCTATCCCAAAGGGTAGACCCTACCCCGAAGAATATGATTCAGTTCCCTACCCAAAAGGCTTTGTACCACCAACTTTTAAAATTTTCACTGGAATAGAAAACCCGAGACAGCATCTGGCCCACTTCAGAGCAAGTTGTTGCAATGCGGGAGGGTCGGATGCTCTTCTATTTCGCCAGTTTATAAGTAGTCTATCCGGCATTGCTTTTGAGTGGTACGCCGATCAGCCCAATGGTTCAGTAAAAACCTTTAGCGATCTAGAAAACCTTTTTCCTTAAAAGATTTTCTGGAGCGCAACAACGAACTACCATGGGCGATCTTGTTGTTGAGAAACAAAAGCCGGGAGAGTCTCTGGTTGAGTACATCTTGAGGTGGCGAAACCTCTCGATGAAATGTGAACCCCAGTTGCAAGAGCAACATGCGGTGGAGATCCTCCTTAAGAATATCCACGGCCCTGTTGCTTTTCTCCTGAAGGGTTTCACCATTAAAACTTTTGAAAAACTTCTTAATAAGGCTAGCAATTTGCAGGAAGAGGCTCATAAGATGTCATTCCTACGAGAGCAGTCTGAAGACAAGAAACGTCCTAGATTGGTTAAGATTTTTGAGAAAAAGGCAGTAGTGTCGGCAGTCGACAAGGGAAAAAGGCCAATGGCTAGTCAGCCCAGCGTTCCTCCACCACCGCCACCATAGCCTGTTCAGAGACAGCCCTTTCAGGTCACTCCTCAGTACGCCAGAGACCCTAACTTTGTCCCTTTTAGAGAGAGATTGGCAAAACCATGTCCATTTAAGAGGGAATCAGTTAAGAGGATTTTCAAGAGTTTGTTAAAGAAACCAGATTTTCAGCTGCAAGAGGCAGGAGGCCTGAAGATGAAAGTAAGAAAGATGATCCCAAGTATTGTCCATACCACCGGATGCTTAGTCACCCTCTTGAAGACTGTGTTGTGTTCAAAGATTGGCTTGAGAGGAACTACACCCAAGGTAACATCATAATTCCTAAGGAATACTTGGTCGATCCGGAGAAAGCTTCCATTAAAACCATTTCAGGTAACCCTCTTAGCTTTCCTTGTTTTGTTGAAGATGGTTGGGACATTGCTTTGTCTCGGGCACTTAAAAAGTTGATTAACAAGTCTTTTCGTCTTTCTCAACAGCTGACTACGATAGCCCAGGCCCCGACGTGGAAGGTTGACCTGGACGCTTCGCAGGAGGATGTTGAGCCACTTTCCTCTCCAGTAGTCACATGGACTACTGTCAAATGTTTAAAAAAAAAGGAAGTTGATTTTGTAGAGAGGAAGTGTGTAGATGAGAGATGTATTAGGATGGCGAATGGGGGTGTTAAAACCCTCTCCCCCTTTTGTTATCTGACTTTTACTTTGCCCCATCAAAGGCAAAGGGTCAGAAGATGAATAAAAAACATCCTTCTGCTTCTGTCTTGATGATTAACCATGGAAATGAAATGCAAGTTGATGACTCTCTTGTTTTAAATCAAAGTTCTGGTGAAGAAAGCCTTAATATCAAAGAAATTGACCTTCCCGAATCAGCTATTCAAGAAGAGGTCGAATGTGAAGCTTTATCAGAAAGTGATTTCCCTCAAATCAATTTTCAAGGAAGTCCTATCTTGATAGAACTTTCAGATTCTAACTCGCTTTCGAGAAATGACGATCCAACGCCAATGGTGTGCGTAGACACTGCTCTAGTTTGCCCTCCCGAAGATATCGAGTAGGTGCAACTCCGCGGCGGTAAAGTCTTACCCCCTAGGCTTCCCCCTCAGGAGAAAGGCAAGCAAATTCCCTTTGAAGATTTAAATCCAAATTCCCCTCAGCAATCAAAATTTCCTTTAATTCCTCCGGGTTTCGAGTCCATCGTTCTTAAGGTTGATTACAATGTTTTGGCCCACCTTAAGAAGTTGCCAGCAAAATTAAGTATTTATGACGCCCTCCTTCTCTCCAAAGAAATGAGGGAGTCTTTAATTAAAGCGCTTCTCGACCCCGAGATTTGCTTAACCTAGTTGGCTGCAACTTCAAAAGGTGAGGCATTCTACTCCAATGAGGTTCCTGGAGTTACCTTTTCAGATGAAGATCTGCTCTTGAGAACTGCTGACCATAATCGTCCCCTTTACATTACTGTAGATGTGGGAAATTTTAAGTTATCAAGAGTCCTCATTGATCTGGGTGCATCGATCAACATAATGAACATAAAAACCCTCGCATACCACAGAGTTGATACTAGCATGCTCTCAACCGATAGGTTGGTGCTTCGTGGGTTCAATGAAAAGGGCGAGAGGGTTTTAGGTTCAATCACTTTGCTCTTAGAAATAGGAGGCTTGAAAACTGAAGCTAAGTTTCATATAATTGATTCGACGATGTATTTTAATGCCCTTTTAGGTAGACATTGGATTCATGAATATAGAATGGTTCCATCTACCCTTCACCAATGCATCAAGTACCAACGAGATGGCATTGAAAGGATTAAGTGTGATCTGCAACCATTTTCGATTCAAGAAATCGGGATCCACGAAGATGCTACATATTTAGTTCCAAAAGGGTCATCGTCCCGCTCTAAGTTAGAGATCAAAATTGAGGAGAAATTGGTTGGACAAAAGTCCAATCAAGAGAAAGAAAAAGAAAAATTTGTTGATCAAGAAATGATACAATTAAGTAGTGAAGACGACTCTGACATCGTTGTCCTTAGGCCTCCAAACACATTACCTCAAAGAGGTGGGAGGATGGCCTTAAGGGCACGAGGTCGAGGCCGTGTTTCATCAAGGAGGAGAACAACACCTGTTTATATTGATTTGGAATCAAATTCCGACGTTGAGTTCAAGGACCAAGGTGTTGCCTTCTCCCACGATTACAAAAATGTAAACGCTTCTCCAAAATTTGATCTCACCTTAGATAAGGACAGTGACATTGAGGAAGATATTGTAAAGGTGAAAAGTGACGAGCCTGAATTGATAATGTACGAAAAGCTCAGTAGAAGGATTGAGGCCCTTTCTCTGACCCCACTGTCAGCTGACAAGATTGCCGGGTTAGAAGTTAAAGTGGACCCCAACTTGAACGGCGAAGTAAAGAAAGTCCAGAAATTCTTTCCTGGCTGCTCCTCCGTAAGGGATGAAAGTGATGTAACCCTTGAGGAGGCAGATTTTAATGAATTAATGGAATTACCTTTCGACTACTTCCCTGTTTGTGTGAAAAATACTTTCTCCAAAGGTTCTGTACCATACCGATGGACTAAGGGACAGGCCAGATACCACAAAAATATTTGGCAAGCAAAAATTAAGAATAATCCTACAAGTGGTATCGGCTTTGGAACTGTTAGTTCATTCGATGACGATGAGTATTGCCTAATGATAACTTACCATCTTGAATCGCCAAATGTCCTTACAGATCCTTTTTGTGCTCTTGATTGGCTCTGTTTGGAGACTTTAGATGATCTCGATGACCTTCAAGTTCGGGATGCACCCCCTGAATTAGTAGAAGAAATTAAATCGACAGTCGATGAGTTAAAAGAAATTAACCTGGGAACCGATGATGACCCCCGTCCAATCTTTATAAGTGCTCTACTGAGCGAGGGTGAAACCAAAGATTTTATTCAACTATTGTCTGAGTTTAGGGATTGCTTTGCCTGGACATACGACAAAATGCCAGGTTTACATGTTGAGGTAGCAGTTCATAAACTTGGAGTTCGGCACGATGCAAATCCTGTCAAACAAGCTCCTCGACGCATGCGCTTGGAAATCGAGCAACAATTCTTTTCTGAAGTTAAGAAATTGGCCGAAGCTGGGTTTATTCGAGAGGAACAATACCCCTCTTGGGTGGCCAGCGTCGTGCCCGTCCGAAAGAAAAACGGTCAAATTCGGATTTGCGTTGATTATAGGGATCTGAATAAGGCATGTCCTAAGGACGAGTTCCCTCTACCAATACCAGAACTCATGGTGGACATTGCCTCCTCACATGCCATTTTCTCATTCATGGATGGCTCATCGGGTTATAAACAAATCAAGATGGCCCCAGAAGATGAGAGAAATACTGCGTTCAGAACCCCTATTGGAATCTTTTGTTACAAGGTGATGTCATTTGGCTTAAAGAATGCCGGGGTGACCTACCAGCGGGCCATGACCCATATCTTTGATGACTTAATTCATAATCAAGTTGATTGCTATATTGACGATTTAGTTGTCAAGAGCAAGGTCAAAGAGGCTCACCTATATGACTTAAGAGTCGTATTTGAGCGATTGCGCCGCTACGATTTGAAAATGAACCCCTTGAAGTGTGCCTTTGGCGTCACCTCAGGGAAATTCTTAGGATTTGTAGTGAGGCATCGCGGAATTGAGATTGACCCTGCTAAAATTAAGGCCATCTTAGATATGCCATCTTCTAAGAGCCTTACCCAGTTAAGGTCTCTACAAGGTAGATTGATGTATATAAGGAGGTTTATTTCTAATCTTTCTGGGAGATGTCAACCCTTTTCTGTCCTTGCGAGAAAAGACACTAAATTCGTATGGGACGAGAAGTGCCAAAATGCTTTCGATAACATTAAACAATACCTTTCTAACCCACCAGTCTTGGCAGCCCCAATTCCAGGAAAGCCGTTAATTCTCTACACTGTAGCCTTAGATGAGTCTTTAGGTGCCCTGTTGGCTCAAGTCAACGACGAAGGGAAGGAGAATGCTCTCTATTACCTTAGTCGAAGACTTCTTCCTACTGAAATTCGATACCCATCAATTGAGAAGCATTATCTTGCTTTAGTTTTTGCAGCCCAGAAACTGAGGCACTACATGCTCTCCCATCAGTCAGTTTGATTTCAAGAGTTAATCCTTTGCAATATCTTATAACCCGACCTACGTTGTCAAGAAGTTTGGCCCGTTGGTCTATGATATTACTGCAATTTGAGATTACTTTCACTCCCCTTCGTGCTGTGAAAGGACAAGCCGTTGCCGACTTTCTGGCAGTACACCCACTGCCGGCAGACTCTCCTCTGAACGATGATTTACCCGACTAACAGATCATGAGTTTGAGGGAATCTGACAAGGCCGTCTGGGAATTGTATTTTGATGGAGCGGCATCCTCTCGTAGGAATGCGACCCAACAATCTATAATTCCTCGAAAGGCTTGAGTCAGTCTAATTTTTATAACGCCAGAAAAAGGAATGATGCATTTTTCCTACCATTTATCGGAGCCCTGCACAGATAATGAAGCTGAATACGAAGCTCTGATAACCGGTTTGGAATTTGCGATTCTAATGGAAATTGAAGAGATTAAGATCTTTAGAGATTCCCAATTGGTGATTAACCAAGTGGCCGAAACCTATAAAGTCTTGAATCCTAATCTCCTAAGATACCACCAGTACACACTTCACTTGTTGGAACAAATTCCTACCGCCACTTTGTATAGGATTCCCCGTGGAAGTAACTCCGCAGCGGATGCCTTAGCAAAACTTGCAAACGAATTTGCATGTCCTGAGGAGGATTCCATCCCTGTAGAGATTCTGGGTCGTAAAGCCCTCTCTCTTATAGATTTGGAACACATTAGTAAGGCTCCCCTTTAGATCCTTTCTGCCTCTTCGACAACCGACGAAGAAGATGATTGGAGACGACCCTTAATTGACTACCATAAAGAAGGGAAGCTTCCCCAGGATAAATCACTCTCCAACCAGATTAAGAAACGTGCCCTATCTTATGCACTAGTCAACGATTTATTATACCGTCGGTCCTTTGATCACATGTGGCTGCGCTATTTAAACCAACGAGAAGCCCTGAAGATTGTTAATGAGGTTCATTCAGGACTATGCGGTGCACATCAATCGGGTCCAAAATTGAAATTGAAAACTAAAAGACTTGGATACTACTAGCCTACAATGATTGACGATTGTATGAATACTGCAAAGCACTGTCATCAATGTCAGGTCCATGGTGTGGTTTTACATCAGCCGCCTAATGTGTTACACCCTACGATAGCCTCATGGCCCTTCGAGAGTTGGGGCACAGATATCATTGGGCCGATCGACCCTCCCTCCGCGAGAGGTCATCGTTTCATATTAGCAGCGACTGATTACTTTTCAAAGTGGGTGGAAGCAATTCCCCTACGCAACGTAACATCACACCATGTCTTAAAATTCTTTCGTGACTATATCGTATATCGATTCGACGTACCCCACAAAATCATATCAAATAATGGGTCTGCTTTCAGGTCTACAAAAATCAATAGTTTTGTGAGACGCCATAATATTGATTGGAGATACTCGACGATCTATTACCCTCGGGCAAATGGATTAGCCGAGGCCTTCAACAAAACCTTGGTGCAAATTATTAAAAAGACCCTTGATGATAACAAACGACAGTGGGATGAGCGGTTGGTGGAAGCTCTGTGGGTTTATCATACCACTTATAGAACCCCGACCCAATCCACCTCGTTTGCACTAGTGTATGGATCTGAGGCCGTTCTACCCTTGGAAATACAAATCCCTTCGCTCAGGATTGCAGTTCAGAATTAGATTACAAATGAACAAAATGCAAAACTGCGATTGGAAGAACTCAAAGGCCTTGAAGAGCGACGTCTCCAAGCTCAACAAAGTCTAGAGTTGTATAAATCCCGTATGGTTCAAGCCCATGATAAGCTAGTGCGACCTAGGACCTTCCAAGCAGGAGACTTGGTGTTGATCCTTCGGAGGCCTATCTTAGCCCATCGAAAGTTGGGAGGCAAATTTGAACCCACTTGGAAAGGACCCTTCGTCATAGAGACTGTCTACGAAGGAGGCTCGTATCAGTTAGTAGATTGTAAAGGAAATCACCCAATGCTACCTGTCAATGGGCGTTTCCTTAAGAAATACTATGCTTGATGTAGCTCATTTTGTCAATTAATGAAATTTTCCTCCTTGATTCGCAACCCGGTTCTTTCCTTTTTAAATTCTTTTACTTTTTAACACTCTTCGCCTTCTCCTTAGGGTCGGACCTTCCCCTCCCTTAGGATCGCACCACTAGTGGTGGAGTACGCCCTCCGTGGCACCACCCTGGCATTTGACTTGGGGATTAGTGGTGGAGTATGCCCTTTATGGCACCTTCCTGATTCACACTTCCTAGTGGTGGAGTACGCCCTTTGTGGCACCATCCTAGTTTGCCAGTTTCGGTCCGCTGTGTGGAGCAAGTTTCATCCCCACATGACCATCCCAGTTAATTTGCCAATTAGGAGTAAGTCTTCTATCAGCATCCTGTAGGCCTAAGGTTGGGTGTGCCCTTCCTTAGACCCAAGGTTAGGTATTCCCTACCTTGGTTTTCCAGTTAATCCGTCTACTAGGAGTAAGTCTTCTATCAGCATCCTTTAGACCTAAGGTTGGGTGATGCCCTTCCTTAGACCCAAAGTTAGGTATTCCCTACTTTGGTTTCAAGTTAATTTGCCTATTAGGAGTAAGTCTTTTATCAGCATCATGTAGGCCTAAGGTTGGGTGATGCCCTTCCTTAGACCCAAGGTTAGGTATTCCCTACCTTGGTTTCTCCAGTTCTCTTATCTAATAGGTGTAAGTCTTCTATTAGCATCCTATAGGCCTAAGGTTGGGTGATGCCCTCCCTTACACTCTTAAGATTCTACTTCTATTCGGTCAACGCCAATGTGTGCAGCAGAAGTTCCATCTACCACACACATTGGGGGTCCATTTGTTGTCCTTATTTTTGTATGATGTCACTAAGGCCCTTCCAAACTCCAGATCAGTCCTAGATCCTAGGACCCACTCTAGAATTTAAGATTCTTTCCTAGAGCCAGACCTTTGGGCCTACTCTAGAGCTTAAGATTCTATTCTAGATCCAAGACCTTAGGGCCTACTCTAGAGCTTAGGATTCTTCTATATCCCAATTTCTAGAGCCCCTCTAGATCCTAGATCTATGAGTTCCTCTAGATCCTAGGATCAAGTCCAACCTCAAATCAATCCCTACTTTTGATCAACTCCAACCTCAAATCAATCCCTACCTTTGATTAACTCCAACCTCAAATCAATCCCTACCTTTGATTAACTCCAACCTCAAATCAATCCCTACCTTTGATCAACCCCAACTTCAAATTAAACCCTATCCATGATCAATTCAAATCTCAAACTTCATTCAATTCAAATCCAAATTAATTTAAGCTTCAAACACATCCAAACTTTGACCCAATCAACTTGAGAATCCAAACTTCAATCTAGACTTTGATCCTACCTTTAATCTAGATTTGACCTTATCCATTCATTAACAATCACAACATGATTGTAAATGATTTGGATACTTCAATATTAATCATTCAAACTTGAATTCCATTCCAAATCCAAAAATCCAGACTCAAATCCGAAGTATTAAGGCCCTGTCCTAAAGACCTTTTTCAAGGATTTTTCAAACATTTCAAAACCCAGTCAAATGACCTCTGATTCAGGGTCTGTAATTTGTAAAGTGATAAGACATGTCTCTGGAGGTTACCCTTCAATTTTGAGCTCATTCTGAGATCTCTAACCCTAGAATCTAATTCAAAATCCAGAGGCTGTAAAACCTTCAAATATTTACAGCCTATGCCATTGGACCTAACACCTTGAAGATTTTGATCTTGGAGCCCTCATCAAAGCCTCCAATCACTTCCAGACCCTTGATTATAACACATTGAGCAGTAAATTGCATTTTTTAGACCCATTTTTGACCCTAGTTGACCAATGGGTCAAAATTGACCAAAATACCCCTATGGGATTTCAAATGCCCATTTCAACTCAAATCAACTCCAAATTCTTTGAAACCACTTTCAACAAGTTTTAAATATCAAACCCAACTTGTTGAGCGTAAGTCCAAACCTTGGGTCAACCTGGTTGACCAAGTCAACCAAGTTTGACCCATTAATCCATACACCCCCTCTCTTTCAAATCTTTGAATCAAGTCCATTTCAAGTCCTTTTGAATGTAAGGGATGACCCTTTGGGTACCCAAGAGACCTCTCTTGGAGGCCCAAGCCTTGGGTTCACTTGGGTTAGCCATATAGCTTGACTCAAGTGACCAAAGAGAGGTCTCCCTTGAGCCATCTCTTAACCTTGATCAAATTGAATCCTAATCAAGGTGTCATTGGGTTCCCATTGACCCAATGCACCTTCCTTGACCAGCCCAACCCTTGGGCTCACTTGTGTCAAGAGTTAAGCTAACCCAAAGTGCCCAAGATCACTAGGGATTGAGCCAATTCTTAACCTAAGCCCAATTGAACTTGATCAACACCTCCCATAGGTGGCTCTAGGTCCAACACACCTCCTCCAGCTAGCTCATGCTCTGGGCTAACCTGGGTCAGGTTTTAGGCTAACCCAAAGTAGCAAAAAACATATGGGCCCGAGCCATCTTCCAACTCAGATCAAATTGGATCCAATTGCCACTTGCATTGGGTCCACCAGACCCAAACCCACTTCCCACCTCAAGTCCAAGGTTTGGCCTGACCTGGGTTGAGCCCAAATCGACCTGAACCGAGCATATTTGGATCAACCCGAGCCATCTTTTAACCCAGACCAAATTGGTTCCAATTGCCACTTGCATTGGGTGCACCAGACCCAGACCTATCTCCCATATCAAACCCAGGGTCTGACCTAACCTGGATCGAGCTCAATTCGACTCGAACCGAGCAGGTTTGGGTCCAACCCAACCACCAACTCAATCCAGACATTCTCAGGCCAAATTTACTCCACCCTCGACTCCAGCATGTCCCCATCGGCCTCCCCCAGTCAACCCGACCCAAACCATGGCCGGCGGCGGTCAGAACTAATGAAAAATGAGTTCCAGTGGTCCCCCCAGACAACCCCTGGATCAAAGTTGTTGCTCACCAATTTGATCCCCACGACCTCCCTAGGACGTCGCCATCTTCCACCTGGCATCAATCCGAGCCCCCTCCAGCTCAATCTCGGCCGTCCAAGCCCGCGAGATGTGGCTGAATAGGCTCGAGTTCCCCAGATTGGAAAAAGAATCCTGAATCGCTTGAAATCGTTTCCCTGAGCTCCTTCGATCTCCCAAGCTCTCCCTTCAAGCTCATAGATCGATCCCTTCACCCGTTCGAGCGAGCGCCTGTGAAAGCTTCCAGCATCCCGCTCGAAGTCCTACCTCTGGCCGTCCTCCGGTCCAGACGTCTAAAGGAGATCAGTTCGCCATCATCCCCTGAAGCTTCCTGATAGAGAAGATCATTCGTTGAGACTTTCTCTGCGGTAATCTCTTCATCCCGAGCTCCCTAGCTGGGTAGTCCGGTCAAGTGTGAAGGAAACCTTCAGCCTAATGGATCTCCACCGTTGGATTGAAGGTTTCCACTGTCCTGATCCTCCCTGTAATATTTCATCGGAGTTCGCCAGCGGGATCGCCCGGATCACGCCGGAGAATCCTTACGGTCTCGGATACGTGCGGGAGGATGAAGACGCAATCTCAGCCGTTGATTCCCATCAACGGCTTTGATTAGATCCCACGGTATCGGAGCGCGTTTAATCCCAGCCATCTGATCCGCCATCGGATGGCTGTGGTTAATCGGACCATTAACGGTTAGCGCCAATGATTGCCCATCCAATTGGTGTGCGGCGCGTGTAAAGGGGCGCTGACTATGTAATGGCCGAATTAATAATTCCAGAAATTTAAGGTAACTTCAAAAAATCATAACTCCTTCCACACTTGTCCAAATTAGGTGTTCTTAGGCTCATTGGAAAGGTCTCAGAGAGATCTACAAAAGCCCCATGGTTCTGGCCCTAGTTAGGTCAGTGTTAGGTTTAATTTTAGTTTAAGCATTTTATCAATTTCCTTAATTACTCTTTAAATACAAGTCCACCAAGCCTGAAATTTTGGGAGATTGAAATTGAACATGTCTTTGACATGTCCAAATTTTATCTCCCTATTTTATGATGTTCAAGGGCACTTTCCCTAAATTTTAAGTTTAAGGGTCATGGTTTGACCCTTATATTCAAAATGGGGTATAGACCTATCCAATGGGATCTAGGGTGTGATTCATTTTGTGATGATGATGTGTAGGATAAGGAGTGTAGAGCCACTGATTTTTCCCCAATCCAATTTTAGGATAGATCCCTATAGTGATTTGAAGGTGACTTCGAGCTCACCTTGGATGGTTTAGTTAACCACCTTAGAGTACTCCATTTGAGCTCAAATTTGGTGGGTTTAATCCTTAGGGTCAAGTGATCCTATGGTTCAAATTCCATCAAATTTGGAGTTCATTTGGATCCCCAAGTAGGAGCCTCAAAAATCCTTCTTAGAAATGGCCTATTAACCCTAATCAATTGATAATGAACTATCTTTAACTCATAAAATCTATTAAAATGTTTATAATTGTCCCTAATTAATCTCATAATCAATGAGAATTGAAACCCTCTTAAATTGACTTCTAGATTTGTCTTAATTTAGTCCTTAGGTAAAATCAAAGGTCAACAACCTTTATTAATTCAAAAAAACATTTAAAATCCCAAAAGGGCCTTAAACACTTGATGATCTGTCCTTAGGTCATTTATGACCTTTAAAAATGATCTCAAGGAGTTTGGGACTCATTCGGGTTCAAATCCTTAAGCAGCCCCTTAGTTGTAATAATTTGGTAATCCCTACAAATATGTAAAACTTCCAAAATTCACTACTGATTATAGAAAAATTTAAACTAATCAAATTCAATGGCTAATGACTTCAATTAGGATCTAGTGTTCTCTAAAAATATTAAACCTCAATAATTTGGTCAAAATCAAGGAGTCAACATTTTAGGTGACTTTAGGTCAAAATCGGGCCAAAACTTCTAAAAATCATAACTTTTGATAGAAAACTCCAAATTGAGCGTGCCACCTATCTAACAACTCATAATTAGGTCTACTATTCATTAAAAATCTGAAACCCTTAAGATTAACTCTAATTTTGAAAGTCAAATTTGCCCTTTTAGTTAGCATATCCGGATAATCCTTCAAAATCTTTTAACTTCCTCAAATTTTAGAATCTTCCTAATAGGATAATAAAATTCTTAACCAACCCATTAAAATCAGTAACCAACTCCTTTTTATATTAATCCACTTTTTTTAATTCCAACCAATTTAAATCAATTTAATTAACCCTGATTGCTACTAGGTAACCCAGGCCTACGAGGCTATTAGCTTAGCCCCAAGGAAGGTGAAATAAACTTCAAGGCCTCGGTGTGAAACAAAGGTAGTAATCAATTAACACTTAAAATATACTTGATCAAAATTCTTAATATATTAATATTTAAACATTAATCTAAATCCCCCTTTTAAGCCTTAACAAACCCAGACTTTTAGACAACTTTAACTATTCACCCACTTTAGGACCTACCCCAGCCACACGACCTTTTACACACACTTTAGATGATTTTCTAGGACAACCAACTCTAGATCTAGGTTAGGCTGGTGTTTACTTTACTGCTGTGTGCCAGATTTTTCGTAGTTTTCACCACTTGTTGTGGATGAAATTGCTTTGCTGTGTCTGTTTACTTTTCTGCACTCTATGGATGGTTGATGTGTTTGGCGACTAGGTTACCCTTAGGTTAGGAGCGATCTGAATGTTCACACAGTTTTCTGCAGGTGGCCACGCTCATGTAAGGCAATAAAAAGGGGACAAAATTAATAAAAAAATATATATCAATTGTCATAAATGCTTGCACAGGTGCTTCAGCTGCTAAAGCCCCCAAATAAAAAAAGCGTGGCCAGTGTGTTTTACTTTCTTTTCTGCACATATATAACTGCTTGGGAATATGTTTTCTTTGATTAATTAACTACTTAGGATAACCTTGCAGGAGAGTCTAGATTTTTGATTTGGTATAACTGTAATTTGTATAAGTGTTAAGTGTTGTGAAAGTTAATTTTGAGTTGGGATATATAGGTCCAAAGTTTGGATCCCAAAGAGAAAAGGATGCCCCATTGGGAAACATTCCTTCTCCATTTGGAAATCCAAATTTGGATCATACCTTTTCTATCCCCAAAGAGGAAAGAGTGGCCTTCCCCTTTGAAGAGAAGTGCCCTCTTATCCATTTTGGTAGTTTATCACGAAGAATCCAAGGAGTTTGAAGAAAAGGAGTTCAAAGAAGAACAAGATTGAAGACTTGAAGATTGAGAATATCCCACTCAAAACTACTTGCGTCATTACTAGGTTTAGAATACGGGTTGTTGTCAGTGGTGCCCGACCACTTTACTTTCTATAAAATTCTGGTATGTAATAAGAAAGGCAACTTTGCCTATGGACATTTATTGACTAATTTATATTTGATGTTGAATTGATTGCCTATAGGATTACCTGCTTTTCTTAGTTTTTGGCGATTGTGTGCCGCTTTTGTTTTCGCCTGGATACGTGAGACTCGTGAGGGTGTGAAAGTTTTCTACTCAAAATCTTAAATGTCTAAAAATTTTAGTGAGTCTAAATAACATAGAAAGATAACGAATCTAGGGAATTAGCCGGGGATCGACCCCGGGGTTGCATGCATATCTCTGCATTATTCTTTCCTTGCTTTAGACCCTTTCCCACCTGCGGGTAGAGTTCGGATAGTCTGACCTATGAGGACGAGGTGCCGGACCTGGGGAAGTCCAGTCTTCTAAAAAAATTATTTTATTAGCTTGTTGTTAAAATTTTAAGCATATTTGATTTGAAAGTTGTCGACCAGCATGCATTGCATTAGATACAAATTAAAAGAGTCAAATTTTTAATTGCATCAGCTTTAGCATTTTAGCACCCAACATAAGTTGAAGGGGCCAATTAGGAAAATTTCTAGATGTCGGCCGCAACTCTCCAAAACTTTAAGTACAACGTCCCTACCACTCTTTCATAAAAGACCAGACTCATCTCTTTTAAATCGATTAGGTGGTTAGCTGGCTCCCCAATCCAGGCCGGGGTAAGTCTAGGCATTGCATTGCATTAGTTAGGTTCGGACGACTGTGGTCCAGTGTCCAAATTAGACTTAGGATTCGGGGCAGATTTCGATTATAAGACCCCAAATTTCGGGAATATAATCCCAAATTTCTAATAAGATGCGTAACTTCAATTAAAGTTTCCTTTCAATCCTAAAACATAAAGCCCAAACTTAGATTAAGTTGGGATACTACCGGATGGTTCTGGAGTCTCAAGGTGTCCCCTACCTCTCTTCCGTCAATTCTGTTATTAAATGTTCAATCTTGATCCATTCCCTTTTGATTTTCCAAGAATCCTATTCATTTTTGATATCACTCTTAGAAAATCTAACAAAATTTTATTATTACTTTAATCGAGAGTTTTCATAGGGGACTCTGTCTCCCTATGATGTAATTAACTACGAGGGCTTGCGCTCGTAGGAGATTTGGAACCACACGCACCTGATTTCAAAATTGATCTTTTTAAAGTCTTCTTAGATTTCTTTGGGAAAAGTTAAAAAATAATCGTCGTTATTATATTAGAAGAATTATCATTGGAAGGTGTTATCTCCCTTTGGGGAGATACATCCATCTTTGATAAGGCTTTGGATGTGAATTCGACGATCATACTTCTTGGATATCATAACTGGATATTTAGTTGAACTTTACCTTGTCCCCTCGGGGCCATGTGAAGTTCTCCTTAGAATCTGGTCATGATATTCAAGATGAGTTTCATAATCCTAAGTTTGAACATCATTATGAAATTTTATTTTCGTCCTTCGGGGCGATATACTTTTTCTACCGAGTTGATTCGACTCTAGAATTAGAATTCAATCTAAATTTTAAAATTCCCAAAGAAAACTAATATTTTTAAAAACCTGTTTTCAAAATTCCACCAACACATGTACATCAAACTCCTAATTAATTTAATTAACCATCATTTAAGAGTTAGAAAGATCCTTTTAGCAAGTTGTAACAAGGCTTTTTTTAAGTCATAAGTATGTGAGTAAATAATCACTTGACTATGTTCTATTTTGAATTTTGTGCTGGTAGCTTACGTAATAATAGTTATTGAAAGGATAATAAAAACCATTCCTACAAAACTCTCAATTTTCTTGAGACACCACCAACATATAGTGTACAGTACATTTGTTCTGCACTTAACCCTAGCATGTCTTCTTAAGTGTTGAGGTTAGCTAGGATGTTAGTGGGTTCCTTGGCCTTAATGGCCATCAATCACATGTAAGTGATTTTAAACTTGCTTAGCTCCACTGACCATTTTAACAACCTCCATGAGTAATCTTGCTTCATAAGTACTAATTTTAATTAAAAGGTTACTGATGATTTTTATTGAGTAAGCCTAAAAATAAGGTCCAAGTCATCTAGTTACTACTATCCTAATGATTTTCTCCATAGTAGGATATCTTCATTTAATACCATTTACTACTTTTCTTACATAGTATATTATCTAATACTTGTTCCCTTCTTACCTTGCCAATACACAGCTAACAAAATTTTTACCTAGATTCAAGTAAGCAACAAATCTTCACCTTACCTTCAGCTTTGGAAAAGAGTGGTTTAGAGAGAAGAAGTTTTAGTTATTGGATGATGGACTCATATTGCACACTCAAAGTACACATCTTTGCATTTCTAACAACTTTAAAGAATGGAGATACCCCTATATTACTCTAGGGATGAAATTATTGAGCTTAATGACTCATTGTACCTCCATGGTTATCCTTAGTGATTATATGTCTATAATGGACTTTACCTTGTTTTGATTCACTTGATGTCGTAAGGAGACAAATGAAGCCTAAGAATTTTTCAAAACCTTCATTAAAAGTACCCCTTAGTTAAAGCAATCATATATTATACATCTCTAGATTGGAAAATATCTCATTTAGGCCCTCAATGTGTTGGTTAGATGACTTACACTTTACCAAAAGTTATCCACTTAACATTTAAAATCTCTCCCATTTTAGACTTTTTTGAGACTATATCCATCATCCGTTATTAGATCACCCAAGAATTCTTCAACCCAAAATGCAAAATCTTGTAGCAATACAAAACTTACACAATAATGAAAGAGGATTTCTTGCAGTCCTAAGGGTTCATCCTTACTTGTTGATAGCCCTTGGTGTCATGTAAGAAGAACATCAATTAATATCCTACTTTCCAATTAATTAGGGTATAAATCCATGGTAGTGGGTGGTCTTCCCATGGGTATGTTGAGCTTAGATCATCCTTCACTTGATTACAGCCTTTTATACCATAATAATAAAAGATATCAAATCTAGATGCTAGACTTCCCTAAAGAGGTAGGCACATAAAAGCTTTTGATCCACCCCTTATTTGATGGGCTCAGTGAGTTTAGAAGTTTCCATCATTTTTTTTTCTTTATGAACCTTGCCTTCTTCCTAATGTTTAGAAAGTGGCAAGGAAATTGTTTAATAAATCTTGGCATTCAGTAGCTACAGAAGAAAAGATATATAAGTAATCTTGGAATGCATAAATTAGCTCTCATATATGCTCTTCAATAAAATAAATACTTATTAATAAGTGTTAATAATGTGTAATAGTGTTATATTTTAGGTAAAAAAATTTATTTTAATTGTGTTGTGCAGGAAAAATATTAGAAAGGATAAAATTCTATGTTTCATCTAATGCTGCGACATTGGACAAATCAACGCCCAAGTGCCATAAAAGGTATCGCTGAAGTACCACAACATTGACATTTTTGTGACAAATTGTTTATTATACAACACCTTAATTTCAAAATGATCAGCTTCTTAGTTCCATGCTCTCTATCTTCAAGCACCATACATAGTATCATAATTTACCATGCCTTAATGCCAAAATTCTCATTCAGGTGCTACAGCATTTGAAAGACAACAGTGTCACCATGTAGCATTTATAACCTCTAAAGGATAAGGCATGTTAACAAAAAAAAAATTGAAAATATTCACCAAGTAACTGATCCACATCAGCAAGCGCCTTATTGGAATCAATAGAGTAGCACAATGGTGTTAGTTCATTTTTGGGATGCATCGATGCCGAACTTTCAAGTGCCATAGTACCAGTTTTATATATATATATATATATATATATATATATATATATATATATATATATATATATATATATATATATATATATATATATATATAATAATCATTATGTTATATTTGTTAGAGAGTTGAGTCACTTGTTTAATTTTGATACATTTCACTTTACTTCTCTTAATCTCTATTAGGGTGACCACTAAGTTAATTTAGGATTGCTTTTGATACAATAATTATATTGTTTGATGTACATTTATATGAGCAACACAATATACTAAGGAAGAAGGAGTATAGAGGAGAAATATTGATCCTCGTTCGAGATATCATTCTCTTGTATTTTAATTCTTCTATGATTTCAATGAAAATGAGTTCACTTATCTTTTCCTTTATGCTTGGCTAATTGACTAGTTTTGGATTAATGAAGTAGAGAACATATTAAATACTAATTAAAATTATTGTGCTCTAAAGTTGAATTATGCCTTTAATATTATCCAACTCAATATTTAATTCATATAGTGGTCATTTTTGTAGTTAAAACTTAATGTGATGTATAACTTTGATGAAGGGAAAGCAAGAATAATATGGAATTTTAAAAAAGAATGTTTGCGTACCCATATATAAGATGTAAAATATTCTAGGTTCTCAAGGTGATGACATAACTATAAGATGTCAACATTTATGCTTTTTATCCCTATAAGCGCGATAGAGATCATGGGATACAAATGCTCTGAGTTGCATTAAAAGTAGAATTTCATTAGGAAATATATGCAATTTACATTTATTAGTCTAAAACATTTTATTTCCTTATTGTATCCATTATTAATTTTTTTTTATTTGACGATAAAACCTCCACAACAAATAATTTTATTTCAGAAGTATAATTTTGTAATTAGAGTAATTAGTAATATAAAATTTCTAAAAAGCATATTTTTCATGGGTTTGACACTCTACACTATCTCTTTATTACTTGACTTGCCACATATACTTACATATATTAAGTTGGGTTTGTTATTTTATGTTAAAGAAAACCCTAAGAAGTATTTAGGGGAGATAGATCCTTATGCCTTTTTATAATTAAAAATTAGACTTAACCATAGTACCTACCATCAAGTTCTTTGCATCGTTGTTGGGTAAGTATTTCACATTTTAATAAAATTTTAACTATATTGTTGAAATAATTGCATCATGAGACCTACTTTCATATTTATTTTTATTATTAGCTTTGATCAGTAATTGTATATTTTATTTCTTCTTGGTTGTATGTTTTATTGTGAAAAAAGGAACTTTTGTCATTTGATCATAAAATTGATATAACCCTTTCTAAAAGTTAGAAACCCAAAAAATCTAGCCAAGTCTAGTTGCAGACTATTAACTTAGCGCTATGTGGGAGGCAACCTAAAATTATGTTTTATATAGTATTAATTCTAGTTGAAGACTTTAAAATTGCTTTTCAAAGGAGGCAAACCAGTTTATATTTTATGCATGATTAGTAGGCATTTTTGGTTTTATTAATATCTATTAATTTGCTTATGCATAAAATCTTGAGAGAAAATGGAGAACTGCTGAGCTACGTTTAGTGCCACAGTGTTGAGCTGAGACTTCTTGATTTAAATTTAAAACTTCCTCTCAATTAAAAATTATAAAATGGTATGTTGAATGTTTAGTTCCTCAATCCTTGTTAGTTTTGGGTTTAGTGATATCTTTTTCTTCCTTAAAATTCAATATAAGCAATGGGTAGAACCAAGCAAGGACATTCCACTTATAGGATATGAAGTGAAGAATATTTGAAATATAAAGATTCATTTCTCTTCTCCACATGCAGAGTTCCACTATCATTAATAAACTTCATATATTCAATGATGATGTTCATTGGGATAAAAAAAGATAGAAGGAAGATATGAAGAAAATGCATAAATGTGAAGTTTTATATTATGAATTTCATCTTGAATAAGGTGTTGTACTATTTTATTACAAGAAGTTTTGTTGTGGAAAACCCAAATATGGATGGGTTTTCCAATATTCTATTATGAAAATTTACCTTCTTGGTGCCATCAACATTGAAGATACTTTTCACATTTTCAAGGTTAATGGTCAAAGATTTAAACCATGCGATTATATGAATAAGAAAATATTGAACTCGGAGTAAGAGAGGACATGTGTGTGTATCTTGGTTGTACTTCATATCTTTTAGAAGAAAATGCACTTATGTGTGTAATTGGTATATGTAGTGGGAGCATGACTTATTGTTTAAGTTTTTGAAAACAATATGATATGCATGGTGCCTAGTGCACTAGTTATCTTATAATAATTTGTGCTATGTAATATTATGTTACCACATGTTTTATTCATTTTTTTATCATTTTTATGAAACAATGTGTAGTGTTATTTGTTATTTGTAATTTTTTTAAATTATAATTTATTAAATTTCAGCTCATGCTTACTATATTTTTTTTTTGTATTTTGATTATTTAGTTAACCTCAGTAAAATTAATAATTATACTTTATGTAAATTTTGGATAAGTATAAAATCCTAGTTCATAGTTCAAATGAACACTATTTATACTTTACAGAGTGGAAAAAACTAATAGTTAATTGAGTTAGTCATTTAAGTTATTACTTTAATTTAAAATTATATATTATACCTTTATGTTATAGATAAAGATGAACAAATATAATTAAAGATTAGATAAGAGTGCATTAAAATTAGAAATCGTTAGCAACCTAAATTTGGAGTTAGTAATCTTATTAAATACATACATTAAATTCATTAAGAATGTAAAATGGTTTGAAGCAAAAATTAATATTCAAAATAATTAAATATATACTCCATATAAAAAATGACATGTGAAAAAAAAATTCTAAAATAGAAGAAAAAGAGAAGTTGAGTACATTCAAAAATATGTGTCAATCAAAAGCTTAGAATTCAATTTCTATCTTAAACATAAATTTAAAAAAGGTAAACTAAGAGAACCAGTACAAATGATAGTGAACAAATGAAAGTTTCAATTTTAACTACCAACATATCAAATCATTAAACTATATTATTCATTTTAAAATCAAAATTTAATAATTAAATCTATAACCTCTTCATTAAAATTAAGCAATAATAAGGATGATTTGTTTGAAAATTATTAGTATTTTTTTTTCAAAACTAGAATTATAACCTTGTTTATTTTATTACTTCTAGATCATGATGTATTATTTTGTATTCTAGTAATTTTAAATTATCAGTTCTTACTTTGGCTAATCATTTAATAAGACTTATATTATTTTATTTATTTGAGGAAAATAATAAAGTAGGATTTGATTTTTATAAATAATGTATTATTTTATGTGTTATATTTTTAGTAAAAATATGTTATTTTAGTTATGTTGTAGTAAAATATTAAAAAAAAATACAAAAGTTTAAGTCTAATTTAGAACCACAAAATTAAACATATCATCGCACTGCAGAGAACTGCATTATAGACTTCGCAACACCAACTTCTCTGTTGGACAGAATTGTAGTGTCAAAATGGTTAGCATTACAGCACCATGCTCTTTGTAAGTCAACACCACAGTTTCATAATTTATCACACCTCAGCACCAAAATTTCTATTTCAAGGATGCAACATTAAAAAGTTAGTAGTGGTGACGTAGCAGTTGAAACTTCCAAAGTGAATAAGCTTTTAGTAAAATGAAGTTGCTATTCACTGCATATCTGATCCACATCAGCTGACATCATGGCAGAGCCCAAATAGTAGCACAGTGGCATTAATTAATATGTTGGGCACAATGACATTGACCTTTCAACTATAGTAGTTCCACTTGTTTATTATATATTTTTCAATAAATTATTATTATTTTATGTTTGTAAGAGAGTTCAGTCATTTATTTATTTCAGTACATTCATAGTACTTATAGGAATCTTTCTTAGGGTGACAACTAAGAGAAATTAGGGAAGTTCCTGATACAATCATTAAAGTGTTTAGTTCATATTTTTCTAGCAAATTTATAGGTTAAGGAAGGAGTGTAAAGGGTATATATTGATCCTTCCTTGTGATATAAATCTCTTATATTTTCATTCTTCATATGATTTTAATAAAAATGAGCTTTCTTATCTTTTCTTCTATGTCATGCTAATTTTATAGTTTTGGATTGATAATGTACAGAACATACTAAGTACTAATGAAAGTTTTTGTTTTCTAAATTAAAAGTTATTTTCAATTTTATATCAATCTTTATTTAATGTACATAGTGGAAATCTGTGTAGTTTAAACTTGGAGTGATGTACTGTTGCAAATCTATTTTCATGACTTATGTTTTGATGATTGACAAACACTATTGATTCTCTGGGACTGCCTATTATTTATAACTTTTCAGGAATCAAAGATCGGACGAACAAACGAAGCTAGTTCAAGATTGCGTAGGTTAGAGTTGAGTCAGTCTGTAAATTTTTATTCTCTTCTTGAGTCTATTTGTAATGTTCAAAGTGACTGATGCTAAGTAAACCTACGCACAAACACTTGAGAGACTTAGAATTTCTGTTTTGTACTCACATCGGCCAGGACGATATCTTTATCAACCTGGACGATTTAGTTTAAAACAGAGATTCTATTCGGGATTCTTAATTAAGGCAGCTGTCATTAACAGATCATCCTGGATGATACGTGTATCGGCCAGGACGATAATCTCAAAATAGAAAGAAGTTGCCGCCATAAACAATTAAGGTCTTATATAATTTTTGGTAATCGGCCAGGACGATCTTGGATCGGCGTAGACAATATTCACAATTATGCCTTAATTAATCAGACAAATCAAGGAAGTAATTAAGGATGATTGATACGATCTTATCGTCTTAGAAAATCGCATGATCGGCCAGGATGATATATTCAAAAACCTTAGTTACTTTTGGACGATAAATATCGGTCAGCACAAATTCAGAGCGATGCTCTGGACGATTTGCCTCTGATTTGAACTGATCGGCCAGGACGATCGTGAGATCGTCCTGGACGATCAAGCAAATTTCAAATCATCTAGCTTGCATTCAGGGCAATGCTCTGGCCGATCCTCTGAGATTTATACTGATCGGCCAGGACGATGTCCATATCGGCCTGGATGATATTGTCAGAAACTTGCAATTAATGAGCTCCTTTGAAGCTCTTCTATTTAAGAGCTCTTGTTCAACATTTTGAACAAGCTTTTGCTGCTGCCTTGACCTGAGAAGACCTTGAGGAGAGAAACAGAGAGAGAGAGAGAGAGAGAGAGAGAGAGAGAGAGAGAGAGATCTTATGAGGGGGAGCTTGTGAGGGGATTTACATGGGTGCTTCAAGGATCGCTCTGCTTCTTCTTCGTCTAGAGTTTCTTGTCCGTGGAAGGGTCGGTAGAGGTAAGGTTTTCAGCAACGGCTCGTGGTTCTTTGCCAGCTTCAGGAGGAAGCAAAAAGAGATAGGTTCTCTGCCTCGCCGGGGTGGCAAAAAGGACTTCTTTGTGAGGGATTCTCTGCCTAGCTGTGGGGGCTAAAGGAGAGACACGTTTTGTAGTGCAATGCTTGGAGGGTGCCTCCAAGGAGTGGACGTAGGTCAAGTTGATCGAACCACTATAAATTTCTGTGTTATTATTTTCTTGCTTCCGCACTTTAATTTATGCGTTGTTTTGTCTTGTGGTGTGATTTGGTTTTGGTTTGTGATATTGCTTTTGTTGAAAAAAAAATTTAAAATACCAATTCACCCCCCCTCTGGGTTAGCTTGTGACTAAGTTCATAGAGCTTAATATCCCTAACGAACTTTTAAGTGGTATCAGAGCAAGATTCATAAAAAAATAGTTTGAAAACTTTTTGAATTTTGATCCATGGCTAATCTTAGGAATCATAACACTACGGAAGGGCATTCAATTACCCGACCTCCCCTATTCGATAACCTACCTTTTAATTTCTCGAAAACGCGTATGTCGACGTTTTTACAATCTACTGATTATCGCATGTGGATGTTTATCAAAGAAGGTTATTCTCCACCTTCTTGTGAAATTAATGGTGTTAAAACTGAAATTGCTTTTACTGAATGTACTTTTGATGAAAGAGATTTAGCCCAATTAAATGCTAAATGTTTGAACTGTTTTTTCTGTGCTTTAAAATCTGAGGATTTCATACGTGTCTCCACTTGCAAAACTGATAAAGAAATTTGGGATAAATTGTGTATCACTATGAAGGCACTAATGAAGTTAAACAATCTAGTTTAAACATTCTCTTGCATGACTACGAACTTTTTAGTATGAAACCTCATGAATCTATTTCTAACATGTATACAAGGTTTACTCAAATTGTTACTTCATTGCATGCCCTAGGAAGAGAACTTTCAAACTTTGAAAAAGTAAACAAGATTATGAGATGCTTACCTTCGTCATATGATGCTAAAATCACTACAATCACTGAATCTAAGGATTTGAACACTTATTCTATTGATAACTTACTTGGCTCACTCATTGCTTACGAGCAAGAGATAAATAAAAGAAATCTTGATGCAGTTAAGAAAAAGAAGGAGAAAACAGTTACACTAAAGACGCACAAATCAGATTCTGAATCTTCCGGGTCTGAAAGCGATGAAGTTGCCTTCATCACATGGCAATTCAAAAGCTTTCTAAGGAAGAAGCAAAAGCATCATTGGAGAAAAGGTAGGGATCATAAACATTCTAAAGGATCTTCTGATATTGTTTGTTATGAATGCAGGAAGCTTGGACATGTGAAAGCTAATTGTCCTACTCTTCAAGATCACTCGAGCAAAGAAAAGGAAAAAGGTGAGGAGAAACCTAAGTTTAAGAAGGACAAGAAGAGAGTCCAAAAAGCGTTCTGGGTAGAATCTGGTACTGATTCCTCTGAGACTGAACCAGAAGATGAGACATCAAAATTGTGCTTGATGGCTGATGACAATCTTGATCATGAAGAGGTATGTGAACTTTCCTACGATCAACTTTTTGAAGTTTCAGAAAAAATTCATGTATCATATAGGAAACTAAAGAAAACACATGCCAGCTTGAAATTAGAATTCTTGAATCTACAAAAAGAGCATGAAATTTTGACTAAAGACCATCAAACGATTAATTCAAATCATATGACCTTACTTGATGAATTTGATGAGTTAAATAAGAATCATTGTGAGTTAGTTCAAAAGCATGATGCATTAAAACTGTCACACACATCACTTGAATCTGATTTTAAAAGGTCTAAAGAGATGGAAAAAAATTTGAGGATTAAAAATGAGGTCTTAAAGAGCACTAATTTGAGGATTCAAAATGAATTAGAAACATGTAAGAAGATTAGGAAAATACCTACTTTTGATCAATTGCCAAAACCTAGGAAGAGGCATTATAACTCAAATCACTTAAGAAATCCTTTTCCTGGAGTTAGATGTTTTTCATGTGGCATGCTAGGACACATCTCACACACTTGCAAAGTTCACCATAGTACACATTGGGTGTGGAGACCAAAGGTGCATGATCCGCAGCATATCAAACATGTATTGCATTCTACTTTTCATAAGGAGGGACCCAAACCTGTTTGGGTTCCTATATCTAACATTTAATAATTTTACAGGAGGGCTCTCACAAAAGGCCTCGTGAGAGTATGTGGTACCTGGATAGTGGATGCTCTCGACATATGACTGGTGATGCCAACCAGTTTGTTGTACTATAGTCCAGAACTGGAGGCAAGGTTACTCTTGGAGACAACACCACCAAGAAGGTGGTAGGCGCAGGTATAATTGGTAATTCCAAGAATCTTATGATTGAAAATGTTTTGCTTGTAGATGGATTGAAGCACAACTTGCTCAACATCAGTCAACTCTGTGACAAAGGCTTCATCGTGCAATTCATTGCAAATTCATGCATTGTAAGTTTAAGTAACAACACTATTTTGCAGGGAAAGAGGATCAACAACATCTACATGCTTGATTTAAATAACATTGAATGTGCTGCTTCATTTTGCTTAAAATTAGTATGAAAACCCTTAGGAAAGTGACCCAAAAAGACCTAGTTAGAGGTGTCCCCAAACTCAAGTTTTCAAAAGACCACCTTTGTGATGCCTGTCAACTAGGAAAGTAAGTCCACTCCACCTTTCACCCCATTAAGGACATTAGCACCTCTAGACCTTTAGAAGTCCTTCATATGGATTTTTTTGGACCCATTAGCACTGTCAGCCTGGGAGGGAATGTCTATGGATTTGTTTTTGTTGATGACTACTTTAAGTTTACTTGGACTAGATTTCTTTCACATAAAAATGAGTCTTTTGAGGAGTTTAAAACATTTTCTACTTGGATTCAGAAAAATCTAGGTTGTGAGATTTTGACCATGCTTAGTGATCATGGGGGAGAATTTGAGAATGAAAGATTTGGAGATTTTTGTGAGGATAAGGGGATTAGCCACAAATTTTTAGCTCCAAGGACCCATCAGCAGAATGGGGTAGCTGAAAGGAAGAATCGGACCTTGGTGGAAGCCGCTAGAGCCATGCTTGCTGAGTATTCACTTCCAAAATACTTTTGGGCTGAAGCGGTTAACACAGCTTGTTATATGTTGAATAGGGTGAATGTTAGAGCCAAATTAGAAAAGACATCCCATGAGATCCTTAAGGGTAGGACACCCAATCTTTCCCACCTTCATGTCTTTAGTTGTAAGGTTTTTATTCATAACAATGGGAAGTCTCACTTGAGAAAATTTAATCCTAAATCTGATGAAGGAGTATTCTTGGGATATTCTAGTGTTGGGAAGTCTTTTAGGGTGTTTAACAAGAGAACTTTGATGGCGGAAGAGAAAACCAATGTAGTAATTGATGAATCTGATCCTAAGAAACATAGAGTTTAAAATGATGATGATATTAGAGAGATTACTAGTGGAGTAGAAAATTTGGGGAAAGGGGTAGAACACCAAAGTAATGAAGGAGCAGGAGAAGTCACCCAAGGAGTAGAAAATATTGATTTGGATGAAAGGGTTGGACCTACTCACACTTTTCCTAGAGATTGGAGATACTCTACAAGTCACCCATGGATTTGATCTTAGGAGACCCTTCTAATGGAGTTAAGACTAGACATGGACTTAGAAAGGAGGTGAACCACTCTGCCTTTATCTCTATGACTGAACCCACCACCATTAACCAAGCCCTTACTGATGAGTTTTGGATTTTAGCAATGCAAGAAAAATTGAATCAATTTATTAGGAATGATATTTGGGAGCTTGTAGAAAGACCTAAGGAATAAAGTGTAGTTGGGACAAAGTGGGTCTTTAAGAACAAGGTGAATGATTCAGGAGTGGTGGTTAGGAATAAAGCAAGATTGGTGGCTAAGGGGTATAACCAAATAGAAGAGATAGATTTTGAGAAAACTTTTGCCCCTGTAGCTAGATTGGAAGCCATTAGAGTGCTATTAGCCTTTGCCTGTTATAAAGGATTTAAGCTTTTTCAAATGGATGTCAAGTGTGCCTTTTTAAATGGAAAAATAAAAGAAGATATGTTTGTAGAACAACCCCCAGGTTTTGAGAGTTCCCAATTTCTAAATCATGTTTTTAAATTAAAAAAGGCTTTGTATGGGTTAAAGCAGGCACCAAGAGCTTGGTATGAGAGGCTTAGCACATTCTTACTAGAGAGGAAGTTTGTCAAGGGGAGCGTTGACACCACCCTTTTTCTTAGGAGAGTTGGAGATGACTTACTCATTATTCAGATTTATGTGGATGATATACTCTTTGGATCTTCTAATAAGAAATTGTGTGATGATTTTTCTAAAACAATGAGTAGATAGTTTGAGATGAGTTTGATGGGAGAGTTGTCCTACTTCTTAGGGTTTAGCATAAAACAATTGGAGGATGGAACATTTTTAAATCAAACAAAATACATAAAGGATATTTTGAAGAAATATGAGATGGACAAAGCTAAGCCAATTAACACTCCCATGACTTCTAGTGCTCCATTGGATAATGACCCAAGTGGTAAGTCTGTAGATAAAAAAAAATATAGAGACATGATTGGATCTTTACTTTACTTGACTGCGAGCAGATCTCATATTATGTTTAGTGTTTGCCTTTGTGCTAGATTTCAAGCTGACCCTAAGGAGTCCCATCTGACTGCAGTTAAGAGGATTTTTAGATACCTTTTAGGGACCCAAGGCTTAGGGATTTGGTACCCTAGACACAGCACTTCTTTTGAGATTATTGGATTTTTTTACTCTAATTTTGCAGGATGCAAGGTGGATAGAAAAAGCACTTCATGAACTTATCAATTCATAGGACAATCTTTGGTCTCTTGGTCTAGTAGGAAACAAAATTCTGTTACACTTTCCACTACTGAAGTTGAGTACATTGCTCTTGGAAGTTGTGTGGCCCAAGTCCTTTGGTTGAAACAACAGGTATTGAATTTAGGATTACCTGTAGGCACCATCTCAATCTTTTGTGACAACACTAGTGCCATATGCATATTTAAGAATCCTATCCAACACTCAAGGACTAAGCACATTAACATTAGGCATCACTTCATTAGAGATCATGTGACTAAGGGAGACATTGAGTTACACCATGTGACTACTGAAAATCAACTAGCTGACATCTTTACTAAACCACTGGCCTTCGACACTTTCAACTCTTTAAGGATCATATTGGGTGTGATTGACATAAATACATGAAATTTGATCTTTAAGTTACTTTCTTTTTTTTATTTTGCTCTTAGTTTTTGGTGTGCTTTTACTTTCTTTTGTGTTTTAAAAAAAAAAACTTAGTTTTCAAAAATCATCGCTGAAATGATATCATATTCGTTGTCCTTGTTTTTGAAAATTTGTAGTCAATGTATTTTTCATCTCTTTATCTCTTAGATGGTAAAAATATTTGGTGATTGTGTCTCTTTCTCTAATCTATTTTTATAGCATAGTTTTCTTTTCTAGTCAAGAATCTATTTCAAATTAGAGAATGTGTATGAAATTAAGATCTTTTCTTAAGCTTGCTTAAGCAAATCTATCTTGTATTTATAATGATCAAAGTCCTTTTGTCACATCAAGATCCCTCGTTACTCTTGTCTTTGATTATTGATTCTTCTTGTGATAATTCTTCCTTATGTTAGAGAGAGAGCTCTTATTCTCTAATATCAAAGAAAATATACTCACAACTAAGATTTTTTAAGAGATGATAAAAGAGAATGTAGCTTGAAAAATAAAAAATTTTGGCCAATGATGCCAACAAAAGAAGCGCAATGACGCCAAATTGAAAAATATACACAAAAGTGTATCAAAAATAAAAAAGATGCGCAAAGCGCCACTCAAATTGACAAGAGGCATAAAATGAGCCCACTTAAAAGCAAGCTATTCTCTCTTTTTAAATCTTTTAGAACTTAGAAGTTTTGATTCTCAAAGACTTAGTTTCAATTGTTTTGCGAACGTGACAGAGTTACTTTGATTCATTATTTTATAAAGATATTTTTCTTAAACCAAGTGATGGATGGATTCTTTTTCTCATATCCAATTAATTCTTTGAAGTTAGGTCATTGATTTCAAAAGACGATTCTACCCTAAAAAAATATTTGAGCTAAGGGTAACCATGACCGGATATTCTACCATTCTTTGAATTGTTGAGATTATTAACTCATTAACCCACAAGTTTTTAACTCAATCACACGAAATACTACATCATTTTCATGCCTTGTTTATAAAAAAAAATTTATGGTTTACTATTTTTTTCTTCTTCTTTCTGTCCCCTCCTCCTTTTTGATATGTCAAAAGGGAGAGAAGTTTATGATATTTTTACACTGATCGATCTCGAAATTTTACTGCTAATTATCTTCGTATTATTTTTCCTTCATCAAAAAGGGGGAGATTGTTGCAAATCTATTTTCATGACTTATGTTTTGATGATTGACAAACACTATTGATTCTCTGGGACTGCCTGTTATTTATAACTTTTCTGGAATAAAAGATCGGATGAACAAACGAAGCCAATTCAAGATTGCGTAGGCTAGAGTTGAGTCAGTCTATAATTTGTTTTTTTTTTCTCTTCTTGAGTATATTTGTAATGTTCAAAGATACTGATACTAAGTAACCATACACACACACACACTTGAGAGATTTAGAATTTTTGTTTTTTACTCGCATCGGCCAGAACGATATCTTTATCGGCCTAGACGATTTAGTTTAAAACAAAGATTCTATTCAGGATTCTTAATTAAGATAGCTGTCATTAATAAATCATCCTGGACGATACGTGTATTGGCCAGGACGATAATCTCAAAACAGAAAGAAGTTGCCGCCATAAACAATTAAGGTATTTTGTAATTTTTGGTAATCGGCCAGGACGATCTTGAATTGGCCTGGACGATATTCACAATTATGCTTTAATTAATCAGACAAATCAAGGAAGTAATTAAGGATGATTAATACGATCATATCGCCCTAGACGATCGCATGATTGGCTAGGACAATATATTCAAAAACCTTAGTTACTTCTGGACGATAAATATCAGCCAGCACAAATTCAGGGCGATGCTCTGAACGATTTGCCTCTGATTTGAACTGATCGGCCTGGACGATCGGGAGATCGTCCTAAACGATCAAGCCAATTTCAAATCGTCCAGCTTGCATTCAGGGTGATGCTCTGGCCGATCCTCTGAGATTTATACTGATTGGCCAGGACGATGTCCATATCGGCCTGGACGATATTGTCGGCAACTTGCAATTAATGAGCTCCTTTGAAGCTCTTCTATTTAAGAGCTCTTGTTCAATATTTTGAACAAGCTTTTGCTGCTGCCTTGACCTGAGAAGACCTTGAGGAGAGAAACAGAGAGAGAGAGAGAGAGGGAGAGAGAGAGAGAGAGAGAGAGAGGGGGGGGAGCTTGTTAGGGGATTTACAAGGGTGCTTCAAGGATCGCTCTGCTTCTTCTTCTTCTAGAGTTTCTTGTCCGTGGAAGGGTTGGTAGAGGTAAGGTTTTCAGCAACGGCTCATGGTTCTCTGCCAGATTCAGCAGGAAGCAAAAAGATATAGGTTCTCTGCCTTGTCGGGGTGGCAAAAGGGACTTCTTTGTGAGGGCTTCTCCGCCTAGATGTGGGGGCTAAAAAAGAGACACATTTTGTAGTGCAATACTTGGAGGGTGCCTCCAAGGAGTGGACGTAGGTCAAGTTGACCGAACCACTATAAATTTATGTGTTATTATTTTCTTGCTTCCGCACTTTAATTTACACATTGTTTTGTCTTGTGGTAAGATTTGGTTTTGGTTTGTGATATTACTTTTGTTGAAAAGAAATTTTAAAATACCAATTCACCCCCCCCCCCCCTCTTGGTTAGATTGGGACTAAGTTCATAGGGCTTAACATCCCTAACAAACCTTCATTAACACCCATGATAGTAAAAATAATTAGGAATATTGAAATAATTTGCTTGCATATCGAGACATAGGATATAAACTATTTTAGGTTCTTACGAAGAAGATAAATCTATTTGAGGTCAACTAATTTCCTTGTCACCCTTCAAGCCTGATAGAGATCTAGGGATGTATATGCTCTAAATCATATTACAAAATAAAATTTCATTTGGAAATATATGCAATTTACATTCTCGAATAAAAAATATTTAATTTAGGAATTGTATCAATTATTTAACTATTTTTATTAAGTGATTAAATATCCACAGGAAACAATTTTATTTATGTAGGATAATTTTGTAATTATAGTAAAGAGTAATAGCGGATTATTGAAAAGAATACTCCCTCATTGGTTCAACATTGTACTAAATAATTTTATTACTTAGTTTAAAATGTATACTTCTGTATATTAAGTAGGATTTTTTGTTTTGTATCAATGGAAATGTAAGCAGTCTTTAGGGGAGTTTGAGCCTTAAGTATTTTTATAATTTAAATTACACTATACAGTAGCACCCACCAACACTTATCTTAAGGATTCTTCTATACTTACCCTCTGTCATAAGAATATCTTTAATAGCCTCCATGGTTTTCAAACCTTGAGCTTACTCCACGTCTAGGAATAATACCTCTTTTATAGAAGTCATCACTTTCTCTATTATCCTTAAATAGTAAGTATGCGACCAGGAGAAGACATCCCTTAATATGATCATCTTTCCATACGTAGGAGGCTTGATAGTCATATGATAAGTTAAGACCGCAACATTGAAAGTGTTAAGAGGCCTCTAAAAATGGCATTATAATTGGCTGGAGTTTCCACTCTAAGAATGTTAGGCCAGGTAGTATTTTTGTGCTCACACCCATCCCAAGTGATAGGTTGGGCAAGTACTCCTTAGGTCTCCAAATCTCATCTAGAAACCATGTGGGGGGGCCTGACCTTCTATTATGACGACTACAAATCTTATTGGATGATTGTTTTCTTTTTTTTCATATTATTTTTTATTTCTATTTTGCACACTTCAAACATTTTTGGTAACAATATATATGAAAAAGGCTAAAGATTCGGGCTCAAAATTATGCTTTGTCAATATGTGTGTTAAAGTATATATTAAAAAGTCTATATGTTACTATTGTTTAGTTAATGTATATAAAGTGATGTATGTTAATTTAGAAACCATGCAAACACATAGAGGTGGAGTGAAAAATTAAAAAAATAATTTTTTCTATTAATGGTACTAAACGATTAGTTGAAATAGAAATAAATTAAAATGCTTAATTTAAATGAAAAAAAGAGTACGAATAACATATTGTACTATATGATCAACTATAACTAGAAAACCCATCGTCGAATCTAACTTACCTAAAACAAGAAGCAAAATTAAAATTTAAAATTTGAACTATTTGTACTATATGAATATTTTTATATTCTACAATCTTTTAAATTATTACCCAATTTAGTAAGTTAATTAAGAGATTGAATCGGATTTGAATTCATTATAGATCATAACATATGATTATATATCATACTGTATGAATCATGCGAGGTGTCTTTGGACGAAGAGTGATTTCCTAGTTTGAATATTAGATTATAATTTACAAAACGCCCGAGGGCTCTATCCATGAAGTTTTTTTCATCTTATACAATTAGATATTTGATTTAAACAAATCATATTATACTACTATTCATTCATCCATTATGATCATTTAGGAAATTGAGTTGATTGTATTGTACTCTTACAAATGAAAAACTACCATAGTGATATAGTTGAACTAATTGTACTTTATGATACATTGATCATACTGTACAAATAGAGTTGACATAACTGAAAAATTATGGTTTTTTGAAGCTGACTATTTAAACATCTAAGTAGACTTTATAATTGTCTTTGGTAATCTGAGAGCATGAGTCTTCTATAAGCAAGTGTTTGAAGAGAGACTTTATGCAAGGGAGGCATAGGCAAAATTAAGAAAGAGAGAGAATATTCTTGTGGGTTCAAGCGAGAGTGAGAGGGAGTTTTATCATGGTTTCTTTGGCCAACATCCATATATTTGCCTCCATGACTCAAGATTTGTCTTGTGGAAAGCTCCGAGAAAAAGCTTTTTGTGTTAGAGGGCTGCCAGCTACTCCGCAGCACCGGGGAAGGAGAAAGTGATTGGGCTGCTTTACCTCAAATGGTTAGTGAAAGGTATTTGGCTATTCTGCCACATAGGGTTGTTGAAAGTTATTTGACTACTCTGTCCCATCGGGTTAGTGAAATAGATTCGGTTGATTTGCCAAACCAAGTTTATGGAACTAATTGTGTATGGGCTTCTCCGCCATACCATTGGGGGAAAATGAGACACTAATTGTTTGGATTCGGCTGATTTTCCAAACCAAGTTAATGGAACTGATTGTGTATGGGCTTCTCCGCCATATCATTGGGGAAAAATGAGACACTAATTGTTTAGTGCAATACCCTAGAGGAGAACTCTAGGCGGTGGATGTAGGTTAAATTGTCTGAAGCACTATAAAATTTTGGCGTGCTTATTCTTTTATATGTCGTAGTTTACTTTCTTATAATTTACTTTCTTGTATTTTAAATTTCTACAAATCTATTTTGAACAATGTTTTCTTTATGTTATAGTATCTTTGTTATTGTTATGAGACTTTGTGTTCGTTAGAAAAAAAAAAAAGATAATAGAAAAAAAAATATTTGTAAAATATTTATCTTACAAAATAAAAAATAAAAATTATGTATTTGCATTATGAATTGCTTGCACACTAAAAAACATATTTTGATTTTAATGTATGAATTTTGTTATTTAAATTTCAAATTATATTTTTGAAAAAGATTTTTAAAACACTAATTTTAAAATCCCAAGCATTTTACATAACGTTGGCTAGTTATTATTTTTCTCTGAGTTTCCTCATTTGGTAGAAGCTTAGTGCATAGCTCAAAGGACAATCTCTTAGTCCTTGGGCCAAAGTAGCCTAGGCAATTGTAGGCGTTGAATCATTTACTTCAAGCATTCACCTTTGAAGCCTCAATATGACGAAGTTCCACAGCAAGGACTAAGGATGTGATCACCCCCAAGGGCAGGAAAGTTAACCAACAAAACGTAGATTCCTCATCTGTAGAGAAGAAGAAGCAATACTTAAGTGCTTCATTAATATTCAACAGGGAGGACATTGACTAAAAGGTGGCGACATGGTCTACTTGACTATTCCTATCCCTATAGGACTCTATTAATGCACGTTCAACCTGCCAGGCAGCCGAACATCCACAATCTCCCTTGAGAAAATGTTGGTCATTAAGGATTTAGTCCTTCTAACCCCTTTGGCATCTAAGAATGTCCATGTGAGTATATAGGCTTATGAATAAATGATCACCAGAATATCTATAATGTTTTACAATATATAATAAAAAAAAAGAGTTATTCTTCTTAAGTCTATTTGATAACTAATAGGGAATAGATACTAAATTTATAAAATTTTGATTATATTTATTTAATATAATCAATTTTTTTTTTCAGATATTAAAAATTTTAATTCTAAATTTAATTAAATACACTGTCTAGACAATATAAAGATTCATAAAAAGATAATTAAATTTTCATTCTATTTTATTACATTTTCGTTTTTTTTATTTCATTGTACTGCATTTTTTTCACACTCATTAGGCCAATCTATCTAATTCCACCGTCCGTCTCTTTGTCCAACTAATCAAACGCCATATGGTTGTCTGCATGCAGAAAAACATTGAAACTTAAAGATCCTTCTGCTCTTCATGTCTCCCCTTAGATCTACCTTTAGACTTTAATATTCTGTGCATATGGAATAGACAAAAACAATATAAATATTTTTTAAATAACTTAGAAAATAAATCCGATTTCAATCTTATACATTCTCATAGCGTGCCAGCTTCCTTTGTTTTTATATTACACTTGATAAATTTTTAATCCTCTGACATGACAATAGATGTATGCTTAAAAGAATATAATCTAAAAATAACTATTTAATGGGGAATATTAGATTTGTTGATATGAAAAGAAAAATAGGAAAAGATTCGCTTACAACTATTTATTCCAAAAACTTGTAATTTGGAGTATTTATATTAATATTAATAATAATAAAACTCGTAAGCCTACTTTTGGTTGAAAAAGGCTGTTAAGTGAATCGATGAACAGTACGAATTGGATTTGATTAAAAAATTTTCAAACTGTAATTTAAAAAATCTGAAAATTTTAATTTGGAGATTAAATATATTAAGCTTAAAGATCAGCCAGATAATTTATTTATGCGAACAAATAACTCTTTTTGTTACTACAAATAACTAATTAAAATTAAACATGAAGATGTTGTGTATATTAGTTATTTAGTTTCTTAAGTACAACATTCTTTTTTATCTCTTTAATATTAATATATCATATATTTAAGCCTTCTGAGCCGAACTTCAAACTTTGTTGCGGGTGAACAGTGGCGTTGCACCGTTCTCCTCCTATATATATTAACTTGAAAAATTGGTTATTAATTTTGAAATTTTATGTGTAGAATTTTTTTATTAATAATAATGAAATAATAATTTAGAAACACATTATTTTTGAAAATAAAAAATATTTTTTATGTAATTAATTTTTTTAAGATACAACAATAATATTGATATTAAGATAAAATTCTCATGCATATTTAAAGGATATCGAGTAATACAACACTTCAACAAAATAAAAAACAAAAATCAAAGTACATAATAAATTCGGATAACAAAAAATTAAAATAACTAGTAGTAACAATCTAATAATCTAAAGAGTGGTATTGGCTCCTCCAAGATCACTAAGATATTGTCCAAAAGAGTTTGAATAAGGATCTTGTTGTTGTCCGAGACTCTTTTCTAAATTGCGCTAGTTAATCTTGCACAAATGCTTGAACAACAGTATTTTGTATGGAACTTAAGTCTTGAAACAATATTTTGTTTTCTTCCTTGATTTCTTTGAAGGCGTAGTTCATAGTTAATTTTGAAGCTCCAAATTTTTTATCTCTGCGCACTTTTTTTTTTTTAATTTCTCAATAAGTTATTTGTTTCTATCCTCCTGAATTTTAATAAATGTTGACATTTCTTCATCAATTTTTTTTTATCTTAGCTTTCTTCACCCCAATCGGTCGTTCAGATTGAGAACCACAAACATTATACTCTTCATCATCTAAATTTAGAGAAATCTCACAAAGAGTACAGTAGATTGTTGTTTACTAGATTCAAGGGTTAGATTTTCTGACTCTTATGAGGCATTCCCAAAGCTCGTCATACGTGATGCTTGCCTAGCACTAGATTGACCATCTTGAAATTTCTCAAAAACTTTATTAATGTTCCAAACATGATCAAACTTCTAACCTGCTTTGAACTTCTCAACTTGTGCAACAACAGTTTGACTTGATCTAACTTTAAATCAATATATACAATTACAATTAAATAAGTTGTGAATTTGAAAATGACTTATTTTTATAATGGACTGGAATACCCCCAATTTCATCATTTGAAGCACCACTAATATATCTATTTTCAACATGCCGAACGCATGTGTGTATCTTCCTTGTTGCTTTCTCGATAGTATGAATACGAGACTAAACTGATCTCCTTGAAGGCATTTCCCAACTTTGGCTTTTTGAATTATTGTACGCATCTTCTACACGTGACCAAAAGTTATCCGTTGACTTATATATTCCTATGATTTGGTCTTGAGAAGTTTCCATATAAATTCTGCATAAGGGTTTATCTTGGCCTTGAGAATAAGCAGTTGATCCAATATACATATTTTTCGAAGGCTTAATGGATGTAGAATACTAGTTACATGACATGCTCCTTATCCCTATTTATATAACAATTTTTTTGGCATTATTAACATCCTTCTTACTTTGAAGTTTAATATTTGTCCAGATTTGACCACTTAATGGAATTTGTCCTTTGAATTTTCACACTTCTCAAGCAATGTTAACAAGATGTGGCAGCTCATTAGAATTTGTTATTTGGAATCTCACACTTCTCAAGCAATATTGACCATATGTGACCAGTCATTAGAATTTGTCCTTTGGAATCTGACACTTCTCAAAAAACATAGACCAGATGTGACTAGTCACTTTAATTTTTCATTTGAAATTTTAGACTTCCCAAGTGTCATTGACCATTTGTGACTAGTCACTAGAATTTCTCCTTTATCTTCTCACACATCTCAAAGAACATTAACCTGATGTGACCTGTAATTGGAAATTTTTCCTTTGGAATCTCAAACTTCTCAAGGAAAATTGACTAAATATGTCAAGTCATTAGAATTTGACCTTTCGATTCTCACACTTCTCAAGCAACATTGACCAAATGTTACCAGTTACTAAACTTTGTCCTTTGGAATCTTACACTTCTCCTAGAAATAACAAATTTCCAAGTGATACTAACATCACAATATCAATATGTATAATAGCTTTTCATCTTCTTCCTCTTCAAATGAAGATGACACGCTTCAACTTATAAAAAGTTTATAGAAAATGGAAATAATGATTGGTCGTGTCATAACAAATAACATTACGATGATCCAACACCAGCTTACACGACCTATTAACCGCATATACGCAGGAGGCTCAGTTATAAGTCATGCTTTTATCAACCTTGACTAGGAGGTTGCAGATAGTCGACTATGTCAAGATTACTTCTCAAGTAATCCAATATACCATGATACAATGTTCTGATGAAGATATCGAATGTCTTAAACATTGTTCTTTCACATACTTGATACATTTTAAGCACATGATAGATACTTCCACCAATGAATGGATCATGCTGGTAGGTTTGGTTTTTCACCCTTCCAAAAAGTTACATCCATCCTACGGATGTTAGCATATGGATTACTGGTAGATTCCATCGATGAGTATATTATAATAAGCAAATCAATAATAATAAAAAATTTAAAGAGATTTTTTAGACCAGTAGTCAGATATTTAAGAGCAATATTTAAGATAACTTAAAATCACTAATGTGGCAAGACTTCTTCACATTAATGAACAATTTGGTTTTCTAGGAATGTGGAGAAGTTTAGATTCTATGCACAAGAAATGGAAAAAATGTCCTACCAGGTGGGTTGGGCGATACGTAGGACATACTGGATCACCTAAAATTATTCTAGAAGTCATGACATATTATGATCTTTTGATATGTAAAGCTTACTTCGATTTTCCAAGAACTAATAATGATATAAATATGTTGAAATCTTCTGACCTATTCTCCAATCTCACTCAAGGTTTTGCTCCTCCAAGTCGTTATGTCATTCAAGGAAAATAATATAACATGAGTTATTATTTAGCTGATAATATATATCTGGAATGGTTCATTAATGCACAAATTATTCAAGAATCACATACTCCAAATAAACAATATTTTGCAATGAAATAAGATGCATGTAAAAAAGACATAGAACATGCTTTTGGAGCTCCCCAATCTTGTTTTGCAATTGTGGCAAGACCTGTATGTTTTTGGAGCAAAGATGAATTGCATGATATAATGACTACATGCATAATCTTGCATAACTTGATAATCGAACATGAATACAATCTTACAAGACCAATTCAAGTTGTGAAAGAAGCACAAATTATTTTTTTGACCAATAAATTTATATTTTTTAAAAATTATAATCTATTTAACTTAAAGAATTGATAAATATAAATATATCATAAAAAATATAAAATAAAGTATGAGAAAGAATATACTAGGATTATTCTTTTTTTTTTTTAGAAAATAGAGTTAGGATTGGGACAAGTTACTGCATTTTGGTGTATTACTTCATTTTAGAGTGAAAAATGAGTTTTTGAGTTTGAGATGCCCTAATATATTAGATTTGGTGATGTTGTCTCCCTTATTTTTATTTTAGACATATCATTAATAAAATTCTTGATATGGTTAGCTTGGGCCAATATCACTTACTTTGTTGTAATATAATACTTTAATAAAAAATAATATTAACCAATCGCTTAAATTTTACAAGATTAGCATAATGAAGAAATTATTGAATTAGATCTTATCTGTCTGAAATTTTTGTTAGGACAAAAAAATTTTTTTTTTCGAATTTTTCTTAAGTTGTAAGAAAGTCTAATTAATTTTATAGTTTACTTTAGATTTAATTTTTATTATTTTTAATACATCATTCCTAACTCTTCTTAGTATTTTGTTATTAATCTCTAATATTAAATTGACGTTTATATAATACTTCTGAATATAGCCATACATATAGATAAACAACACAAACACAAACCACTAAAGTCATTCAACCAATTTCTTACTTTTATTGAAGGACTACGTGCAATATGAAACTTTCTTTTCACAAATTCAAACCCTTGAACAAGTCATTTTACAACTACAACAAGCTAATATAAATGAGTGCACAAATATCAACCTAACATGTACTATTTAATCAGAAAGAAATAGTTGACATGTTTATAATTAATTTAATTCATGAAATGACACCACATAGGTTAACTAAAGTGTAGACTAACTGATTTACTTAAGCGAGTGAGCATTCCAATCTTAGAGACTAATATGAATTATTTAACGTGGATATACAAGCAATTCCAAATATATTACTACTAAGGGCTGTCAAAATTAGGTCATGGGTCGGGTTCTGGTCCAATTTGAAATTGACCCAGAAGTATTTGACCCGACCAAAACCCAACCCATTTTTAGAAATAGATCACTTTCTTTTACTCGAACCTAACACACTTCAGACCTGGGCCAAACCAACACGACCCACCAACCTAGGTCTGAAGCACTAAATAGTAGCCAATTGGTTTATTCATTTACAAAATACAAATTATGATCCTGAAATATAAAATCTTGAAACCAAAAGAAAAGCAAGCTTCTTTTTTTGTTCTTGAGATTTTGGAGATGAAAATTTCAAAAATTAAATAATAATAAAAATTTTGACACCTAAAATCATTTGGAAATAAGAATTCCTCATACCAGAAGTTTAAAACCAATTTAAATGGAATAAAGAAAAATACAGTATGCAATTGATTTTCTGAAGACTAGCAACATTTTGGCAGAGAGAGAAGAGACGGCCAAGGGAAGAGAGAGAAGCTCCACAAATCAAGGAAGGATTTTGGAAAGAGAGTTTGAATATTTTGGGTGCAAAGCTTGGAGATGGAAGAAGGTGGCCGGTCATCTATGGATGACTGGAACACCAAATCCTTTTCATCTACCGCGAGTCCAATTATGTTGGATTCAAAAGGTAGGTTCTCCTTCAAATGCATCTTCCCGCACAATCTTCAAGTTTTAGAAACTCCTCTTGTTATCAAAGAGGGAGGTCTTTTGGCTAAACAAAAGACATTGATGGACTCTAGTAAAGGGAAATAGGTATTTGTGATTTCTAACAATCTACCTAAATCTCCCTCACCGATTTCTATTGTTGGAGCTAATGACAAAGAAGCTTCTTCTTCAAGGAGACGTTTTGTTGATATTTTGAAGACTAACAAAGATAATTTCAATAATCCTGTTAATTCTTCAAATGTTCATAATTCTAATGTGTGGACTAAAAAACCACACATTAAAATTAATTGGGATAAAAATCTTGAGGAGGATGAAGATTTAAACATTGTCAAACTGGACAAGGATAATGAAATATCCAATATTCAAGTTTTGAGTAAATCTTTGGTGGTTAAAATTCTTGGGAAAAATTTATCTTTCTCAAAATGTGCCATTGAGTTAAGAAAACAATGGAAGAAATTTGGAGGATTCCATCTAACCATTCTTGGCTTAGATTGGCTTCTTTGTTCATTTCAATCTCATGAAGGCATGGAAGAAGTTCTTAATGGAGGTCCATGGTTTGTAGGAGGTTTTGCAATTGGGTTAGAGAAATGGTCTCCTAACTTCTCTCCTAATTCATTAGAAGGGGTTTCGGCTCCAATCTGGGTTCGTCTTCCTCACCTTCCACTACAATGTTGGGATGAGTCCAATATCACTAGAATTGTGTCTAGAATTGGGACTCCATTACTTTTAGATGGTAATATGTTTATGTGGGGAAGGAGAGAATTTGCTAGAGCAAGTACTCGAGTTAATTTGAACTCAAAAATCCCCACTGGAATATGGGTTGAAGGGTTGTATGGAAGATTTTTTCAAAAGTTCATATACGAAAATCTTTCATCACTTTGTTTCAAATGTGGGAGGATAGGGCATATTGAATCTGTTTGTCCCAAAGTTGAAGATATCCCTTTCATCTCAAATCATACTGAAAATCCTTATGGTCCTTGGATGCAAGTTAAGTTCAAAAACAAGAAGAAATCAGCAAGTAATCTATTTAAAGCCAAGGTTTTTACAGCAGCAGATAAATTAGGAACAGCTGAAATTCTTACTCAGGATGAAGTACAAACAATGGCAGATGGAAACAAGCTCAATTCTATGTCCGATCCAATGGTAGTTGCAAGTTCCAAAAGCCAACTTGAAGAAACGCCTGGATTCAAGGAAGGAGATGAAGGGGTGGTTAACCAAGACTTGAATTTGAAATTGGACCAGCAAGCTTCTCGGAATTTAGTTTGTAATTATAATTAATTTAATGCATTAGCTGATGTGGATAAGGAGATGGCTGATGTGTTAAATGAAACCAATAAAATAGAAAATGTAGTTTCTGAAATCTGAACTTTCAATTTTCAGATTTTTAAAGTTCAAAAAATCTGTATCAACCAGGAATTTCGGTGTCCTCAAATGCTGTTCAAATTACAAATGATACTTTGATTAATCCAAAGGTGGTTGAGACTCTAGCTCCGGCTTTCTCTCCAACGCTCTCAGCAAGCAAATTCAAAATTCCACAAACTTTAGAAGAGGAAAAGGAGGCCGGAACAATTTTGAATACTCAAGGAGCTGAAATTTCTCCCTTAACAACTTTGACGGCTGCTACTCATTTTAATAATTCTGAAGTTTTTGGGACTCACAAAACATAATCATCTACAAATTTGGCGGCTGATGATAATGCAAATGGTAATACTTCAATCCATGATAATTCTTCTCCTCCATCAGCTATTAATTTGAATTTCAAAAAAACTATTCTTAAAAAAGATAAAAAAATTTTTAATAAAAATGTTTCCTCTGATTCAAAGCATGTCTTATTCAAAGAACTTTAAGCATTGGGACCATTGAAAGATCTACCTAGAAGGAAGATGGCTGAACACAAAGAGAAGAATGGTTTGAAGGGTTCTTCTTCATTCTTATCTGACTAAAATGAAGAAGGATAAAACCGTGGATAGCAACAAAATAGAGATTTTTTTGAGGATAGAGCAATTGATCATAAAGTTTGGCATAGTTTTACCAAACTTTTGGATTTTATTATTGAAATGTAATTTTGTTTTTAGCTTTCATTTCCATTTCCTTAATTCAATTTGTTATTTTAAACTTTGCCTAAGTGTTAATGAGATCTTTACTAATTCTTATTCTCTAACTGGATGGGAACTCTGGGATACTAATCAACCCTCGGGTTGTCTTAATCTTTGGTATCCCATGCATCTCAACAATTTCAAAATGGGAGATAGTGGATTTCATTACATTTATAAGAAGTTTAAATTAACAAATTTATTTTTAGTAAGTTTCTTTTTTCTTGTTATAAAAGAAGGAACCATTAGCTTCTTTTTTCTAGTTTGTATTAGGTTTTCTTCGTTTTCATTTTAATGCAATTTATGAATTCTCTCAAAAAAAAAAAAAAAAAAAAAAATTTAGAATGACTTATACTCCTCAACATGCAAGGAATTTAGACCATAACTCATTACAAATTAGTGTACAAAATACAATTACAAAAGAGCTTATAATAAATATGACAAAAAACTATAAATTATACTTTGTTGATTTACTTAATTCCTCCACCAAAAAATTGCTTCAGGAATGTATCTTTAATCTTCATATATTCATAATTGCAATAAAATTCGTTAAATAGGTAGAAAACTTTAATGCATAGTTCAGATTAAACCAAAAAATCATTAATCACATAATGAATTTTAAGTGTAATAAATTTTAGTATATTACCATCCAAGGTAATGGTTTGTGTAGAATTTGTTAGTACCAGTTCATTCTATTAGATAGTATCTGCTTATTCTAAGAGAAAACAAATGCCACCTAGTTGTAATAGCACTTACATTGATATGATTCCCACTTTCATTTTAGAAGGTTTATCATTATCTTTTTATTAAATATTCAAACCCATATACCATAGCAAATTCATGGTAGTAACTTATAATTATTAGAGTAGCAGGTTAGAATAACAACAACAAAATATCCAATTCACGATACTTGTATACAGCCACCCGCCAACCCTTATGGCTCAAAAGACTCAAATAACAATTCTTAGCCCAAACTCAAAGTAGTTAAGAATAACATCAAAATTCAAAACTTCAAGTTAGCATAATAGCAAAGCCCAAACTCAAAGCACCAAGTCATCAAAACAAAAACATTGAACTTCATATTGTAGAACATATCAAGAGGCAACAACGACCATCAAGATGTAAGTTATAACACAAAAAATTATAAAGCAAGTAGCCGAGTGAAACTATAACAAATAAATCATTAAACATGTAGCATAAAATGAATTGTAGAAATGAAGCAGTAAAGAAACCCTCAACCTTCAACTAAATAATAGGAAATAAATAGGAAACCAACCTAATAAGTAGTAAAATTACCAACCTATATAATAGTAGGAAATAAATAACAGGCTTTACATTCATTAAATTAGGGAGTTCAAATCTTAAATTCTTTGCAAAATTAAAACTAACCAACAATTGAACTTTCACACTACCCTACATCACTTGTTTTCACATCCAAATTAAGGATACCATCAATTAAAGCAATATGTTAGGGGTCATTTGCAGCTGTAACAATAATCAATAATTTATTTGAGGTTGCAAAAGCATTATAGAAATATAAATGTGATTGAATATGCTAGGGAAAGCACCATATTCTCTGTATAACCAATCCTTTACATAAACTAGTGCCTCAACAATATCACAGTTGAATTCACTTTTATATTTTCCTTGAATTATATTTTATTACATAAGACACTTTCAAATTTTATTGCTGTAATTAGAATGCATAGAGCACAAGCTATTGCAAATACACCATGAAATCTATAATGGTTACCTTGCTAGAATTTTAAAATGTCTAAATTAACATTCGTATAAATCATTGGTTCATCAGGATAAATATCTAATTTTTATTTCCTTGGAATTATGACCTCATGCTAAAAATAATCAAAATTTTAAAGTAACCATAAAATTATGAAATGGCAAATTCAAACATTCTAATTGAAAAACTATTTAGAGCCTTGGAACTCAAAAGTCACCGATAAATCAAAATCTGACATTACAAAATACTGATACATGCTCATAGATAAAGCTTATAAAAGGTGAAAAAAAAAGATAGAAACAATAGTAAACAGAATAACATGCGGTGAAGAGAAGAGCTCGCAGTGAAGAATTAAGAGTATGTTGTGAGGTGAGATAAACCCATAGCTAGAGATCCAAGGCAAAGCAAGAGATACAAGTTTTCTCTAGATGAGTTTGAGGAGACGAAACCCTCTACGAGGAAGACAAGGAGAGGAGATAGACTATAGAAAAGCTTGTGGTGAGAAGGGTAAATATCAAATTAATCAGACTTATCATGATGCACGGGGTATTTCAAGTCATACACTGGGTTCTTGTGTTAACTCATGCCTAACACAAAATTTTGAATGGGTCAGATTTATAGGCCTGAACCTAAAAAATTTTGAAATTGGGTCGTGTCTAGCCTAAAAAATTTAGGTCGGGTTTGGGTCGTATTATCACGTCGTGTCAATTTTTAACAACCCTCTAGATCCAAAGTTCAAAGAGTAAATATCTAAATAAATAAGGAATAAATATATTGATTACAAAATAATATGTTACTAGTGAAAGCAATATAAATTTAGGAATGAGATTTACTAGTTAAACTATAAAAAATAATAACTAGCACGTATACCAATTAGTTATAGCCATAATAAATTGCAAAAAAAAAGTTTAAGTAAATGAGCAATAAAGTGCAAAAAAAGATAATCAAGCTATTAAAAATAGGACACCATAGTTCTTGTAGTTTAGCTTTGAATGACTTTTCAAAAATCTGGAGACCCTTTACTCCATCTACATTTTAGGAATAAGAGTACCTCAACATTATTCAATAAGGATAGTATTTAAGTTACACTTTAATGACTATAATTATTACATAAATAAATGTTGAGAAAAACTTCAAATGAACTTTGTATATTCTCATATATACCTTCATAAGTACATAGTAGGTAGTTGACTTATTGCAAAGATATAACTTGTGCCTAGTGGGACACATAGACAAACTTGTCTAACTATTAATAGGTGCTACTTACCTATGATGTAATGGAGAAATCACCCTAGCCATCACTAAATTTCTTCATAATAAACTCCCTGTTTACATGCCTGACATCTCAACCAGTGGTACTATGAGACTTGCCTCCCCAAGCCTTTTGTTTGCAGCACCTTCTTGGCAGCCTCCTTATATTTTGAGAGGTAATTAGTAGAATGAGTTACCATTGAATCTATAGCTGCTGAAAGTATAATTTTCTTGTTTTTTTACACCTACAACTTCTTCACCACTGCCACTATTTTTGGTTAATAAGTTCCATCACATTTGCACAAATATGTTTGTGTGTGGATGAGCCGCCATCCATAATGGTGACTTTAGTATGCCTTTTTTAATACCCCAACTACTCTTGGTTGGCATCACACATCTCATGCAAAGGATATGCCTACCCTAGGTACTTCAACATCAATGTGTTAGTGAAGAAGTTGCATTATAAGATCCCATTTGCACTCAAAATATAACATATTAAGAGAAACATAAAATGATTAATTTCTTTAATATTTAGGAGCGATTAGCAATTCTTACTATTAAAAGTTTTATACAAATTGGGTAGCCTTGTGGTATATGATGATCACTGAGTGTTCATTTATTTCCTTCATCATTTTTATCCTCCTCCCTCAGCTTGGGGTTGTTGGCCTTACTCTTGGGGAAGGCAACTAAAACTATCACCACTTCCTTAATAACCATGCTGCTCACAAATGTATACAATTCCATTTTGTCTTAAATTGTAGTACTAGTCCTATTATATTCATCACTATAGGTAAGAATAATTATAGATGTTTTTCAAAAAGCTTGATATTAAAGCTGTGATGATACAAGCTCATTAACCATGTCAGATATATACTTTGGTAGAATCATAGTTGGAAGTTGTTATGAGAGATGCAATTCTTCTATACAAAAAATGTTTATTGGCTCATCCTTACCCAATATTTTGTTGGAGAAGTTGGATTTAAAAATTGTATAAGAAGTAAATAAATTTCTAGTGTTTTTCTAACACTTGTAAGGATAGAACAAAATGAATATTTGAAAATTCCTCAACACATTTTGACGTTATAGCCACAGTGTATAAAAATCACTTTCCTTATAGATAAAGAAAGTCTAAAATATTTTTTGATGGATGATGTGTGCTATCTTCTATACAAGTGCACATGATAATAAAGTAATAAAGTTTAGAGTATAATATCGATAACATGAGGAAAATATTTTCCTTGGCAGTCTCTGTGTTGCTGGGGGGCTGTTGTGGTTGTTTTGCTCTGGCTTGGGGCTCTTCTGTGTCTGCTTGCTGGGACAGTCAGTTGCTTTTGGTTTTATGCTTCTTACTCGTGTTTTGCCTGTTTGTTTTGCTCGGTTACGTCCTGGGTGGGTGTTTGGGCTCATTTTTGCTGGCATTTGTTGTGGGGGAGGGTTCCTGCTGGGAACGTCTCTTTTGGTGGTGGTGGTTTCTGGTGTGGTTTTTGCTGCTGGTAGAAGGCGTTCTTCTGCATCTTGAGTTTGGTTTATAGTTCCTGCTCCTATGTTATTACTGTTTTTACTTGGATAATTTCTAACTTCTTTTTGTGGAGTAGTTTTCTCAGGTCTAACTATTGGAATTATAGGATCAAGAGAGAAGTGCTTCAGGTACGTTATTTTGTGTTTTTTTTCTCTTTTCTTGGATATTATTTTTTGCAGGAAGTCTGTGCTGAAAGTTGATTTATCGAGCTTCCAGTTTTGGGTGCTGTTGTCGTTCAGCCCTAGCTTTTTATGGTATTATTTTTGTAATCGTAGCTTAAGGACCGGCCGGATCATAGGTTTTCTTTCTTTTGCTGTTTTTGTAGCTCGTTGGAGCAGTAGAGGTCTGGCTGGTCCTTTTAAGGACTTTGTAATTCATTTACTTAATCAACACGTAGGCCCCTTTGTGGGTTTTAATTAAAAAAAAAATGAGGAAAATATTTTCCTTCTAATTAACCTAATACTACCTCGTCATGATAGCAAAGTTTATTCCATATAATCATGCTAAAATTTGTTTCTATAAGACTACTACAATTACTAAAATGTTAACTTAAATAAATAAAAATGTTCTAAACTTATGATGATGAAATATGCAATATTTTCCATAGTTGACACTTAAAAAATATATTTTGAATAAAAGCATATGCATCCATAGATCTCTATCAAGCTTGGAAGGGTTTAACAAAGGTTCTTACCTTAATGTAGTAATTTTATCTCGTTAAAGTTTAAAATTATAATCAATTGATGTTTTTTTTTTTTGAGAGAATGCATAAACTGCATTAAAATGAAAATGTAGAAAACCTAATACAATCTAGGCAAAAGAACCTACTGATTCCTTTCACCAAAAGAAAAAAGGAACTTATTAAAGATAAATTTGTTAATTTAAACTTCTTATAACTGAAATGAAATCCACTATTCCCTATTTTGAAACTGTTGAGATGCAGGGGATACCAAAGAAAAAAATAACCCGAGCATTGATTAGTATCCCAGAGTTCCCATCCAGTTAGAGAATAAGAATTAGTAAAGGTCTCATTAACAATTAGGCAAAGTTTAAAATAACAAATTAAACTAAGAAAAAAGAAACGCAAGATAAAAATAAAATAACAGTTCAATAATAAATCCCAAAAGTTTGGAAAATTTATTCCAAACTTTAATATCAGGAGCACTATCTTCAAAAAAATCTCTGCTTTGTTGCTATCCACCTGAGAATCCTTCTTCATATTAGTGAAATAAAAAGGAAGAAGAATCTCTCAAACCATTCTTCTCTTTGTGTTCAGCCATCTTCCTTCTAGGTAGTTCTTTCAATGGTCCCAATGATTGAAGTTCTTTGAATAAGTTATGCTTAGACCCAAAGGAAACATTCTTCTTAAAAAAGTTTTTATCTTTTTTAAGAAATTTTTTTGTGAATTTCAAACTAATATCTGATGGAGGAGAGGAAGAATCATGGATTGAAGTATGAATGTAATTACCATTTGCATTATCTGCCGCCAAGTTAGTTGATGGTTTAGAAGTCCCCAAGATTTCGACCTCCTTAAAATGAGGAGCAGCCAATTCAGCTCATTGAACCTGAGCCAAAGCCGATCCAGCCACCTTATCCTCCTCCAACGTTTGTGGTAATTTGAATTTGGAAGTTGAGAGAGCAGCTACCTCCTGAGCATCTGATTTGTTGAATTCAAATTCAGATTTTCTAGAAATCTGAATTTCAGCAAATTGATAAGGATCGGATGGGAAACCTCCTTCCTTATTTCCTTCCACATTATCTGAATTTATGGGTACAGGATACGAATAACCTGAACCATTGATTCCTGCAGGAAAGGAGAAGTTTTCTCTCACGGTTACAGCCAAGTCATCCTGCATTTCAGCAATTTGAGTTGATTTAACAATTTCAGCACTAACTTCCACTCTTTCCTCCACAATTCCTTGAATTTTGAATTCCGAATTTGAGTTCAAAATGTTGTTGGATATGTCATCAGGAATTTATGGACTGAAAATCAGATCGGGCTGGACTTGCTCCTGATTATAAGGAACTCAAAAATTGATCGGCTGATTGCTTGTAAAATATGCACCTTAATAAACAATTCTTCCATCTCCTTCCTTAAAAGTAGCATCAACTTGATTATCCAAATGATCAACACAAATTTCTGCTCCATTAAAACCGACACTTTCATCTTCATCCAAGGCAGCAACATTAGCTTTAACACAATATCTATCTGATTTAAAAGAAAGAACATTAACTTTCTTATTCTCTGTTTTTGTTCTTCTTTTATTTTTGTACTTCACAAGCATCCAAGGCCCATAAGGGTTTTTATCAGTAGGAGAAGAAACAGAAGCACCATATATGACAGGATGATTTTGAATTTGTGTTGAACTTGGACAAACAGAATCAAAATGTCCAATCTTTCCACATTTGTAATCAAGTGAAGATAGGTTTTCAAATTCAAATCTTTGAAAAAATCTACCATTAATACCTTCCACCCACACACCATATGGTAGTTTTGAATTTAAATTAACCCGTATGCAAGCTCTAGCATACTCCCTTCTCCCCCATCTAAACATGTTACCATCCAATAAATTAGGAGTTCCAATTCTAGAAACAATTCTAGTGATATTGGATTCATCCCAACAGTGCTATGGTAAATGGGGAAGACGAACCCAAATTGGAGCTGAAATTCCATCCAAAGAATTAGGTGAGAAGGTAGGAGACCAATTGTCTAAACCTACCACAAACCCTCCTACAAACCAAGGACCTCCGTTAAGAACTTCATTCATGGCTTCAAGGGACTGGAAAGAACACAGGAGCCAATCTAGACCAAGCAATGTAATATGGAATCCCCCATATTTCAACCATTGCTTCATTAATTCTAAAGAACACTTAGAAAAAGGATAGTTTTTCCTAAGGATTTTAACCACCAAAGACTTGTTCAAAAGTTGAACATTAGAATTTTCCTTGCCAACGTCCAATTTGACAACATTTGCATCTCCAAAATCTTCATATTTTCCACTATAATTAATTTTAATGTGAGGTTTTTTGACCCACACATTAGAATTATCCATTTTAGAAGGAATGATAGGATCAATATCTCCCTTCAAAATTCCAGCAAAACTTCCTCTTGAAGAAGATGCCTCATTATCATTAGCTCCAGGGATGATAGCCGACAATGGATTTGGCCTACCTTTCAAAGATGAAACTATCTCCTTACCTTTGCCTGAAATTGGCAAAGGTTACCTAGCATTCAAATCTCCCTCTCTAATGACCAGAGGAGATTCCAAAATTCGAAAAGGAAGAATGCGTTTGAAGGAGAATCTACCTTTTGAATCCAACATATATGGACTCGCGGTAGAAATCGAGTTTTTGGTGTTCCGGTCATCCTTAGATGATCGGCCACCATCCTCCATCTCCAACACTAGCACCCGAAAACTTCCAAGTCTTCTTCAAAAATCCTTCCTACAATTGTGGAGCTTCTCTCTCTTACTACAATCCGTCTTTTATTACTTGCCACTTAATTTTTCACTTTTATTTTATTCAATAAAATAAAAATAATTGTTATGTTTAATTTTATTTTCATGTGTGGCTAAACTCTTTTATTTGTACTTATGATAGTTTAAACAAGCTCATTACATGAATTAAATAAAGATTATGAGTGATTGAAAGTAATTTAAAATCATTGCATGTACTAGACTCTACGTAAAAGAAACTTACATCATTTACATCTTAAGTTTAAAACTAAAGAATTAGACTGCCATATAATTGATTTCACATGAAATAGAATCCATTATATGATCAATAACGAGTTACATGAGTTTAAGTTGAGAAAAAACTAACAAGAATAGCTTTTACAATCAAGAACAAAACATAAATGCTTCCTAGATTAAATTCTCTTAAGCATAATCATTCTTCATACTTAACTTCAATTGTCTAACAATTTTGTACACATAATAGAAGGCAAGCCCTCAACAATTCAAAAATGGAACAATTTAAATTTTTTTCACAACTAGTACAAGTGCCATGACATTTGAAAGTTAGCTTCCATGGTGCATAGCAAATGAACTAGAACCTCTATAGTCAATATCTTGCTCCACCATAATGTTCGGCTTAATTAATGTGATGCTTTAATAGTGAATCACTCATACTTCCTCTTTGTAATGCTAATCAAGATTTGGCTCTATGTCACCACCACAGTGTTGCATTGTTGAATAAAAAAATGTTTCCTATGGTACTTATTGTGTTGGGAACTTTGTGGTATTAGGGTGCTTCAAATAATGAATCCATATTAATAAGAAAAATTATAGAACTCAGTGGTGCAACGGGGCTTCTAAATTGGCAATTAGGAGCTGCTAATTTCGTGTTGCTCAAGGCATTGGTGTTGTGCGCTAAAGTAGTTTGTATAAATATCTAACGAAAGGGTGTCCAAATGCTCTAGAGTGGTGTTGAGGCATTGATAGCCTTGCTTCTTTGAGTTTTTTGGCACCGAGCCTCTGGTGTAGAACTTCCTAATTTATGACCTTTCCGTATAAGTTTCTTACATAACACAAACTAAACATAAATATATTAAAAAAAAAACGTAATTCATAAAATAATGGTATATTTTTAACTTAATAAAATATCCATAGTGTAAGCTATTTCTTGTCCTGAAGCAATGTAATTGCACTTATGACAGGTTCATCTCTTGTTAAGAAATTACAAGTTTGAATAACTCAATTTGGGAAAAATATTTCACTATATAATGTTGATAGCAATAAGTTAAGCGTTGATAATCTAAATGAAAGCAATCATTACAAAATAACCTACTAAGCTCATTTCCAACATGTGTATATGAATTTTGTTGACTAAGTAGTCATGTTAATTGATTTATAATTTAGGAAATTTGCATGCCTCAGTTAATTTTGCTATTCAGTTACAAACATCAATATGTATTAGTTTGAAAATTTTTCATAACAAGATTAAACTAGTCATCCATACATCTATGTCTAACACAAAACTAATGTAATCACATAACGTAATTGGTTTCCTCCCAAGCTATGCTTAATTTTTAGTGTTCAGTCAAACTATGCCAAGATTTATATTTATAATAAACCAACTCAACAATATTCATCAGATGGTTTATGTCCCATCCTAAGTTGGATTTCAACCTTTGGCCATTAACCTTTAAAATTTAAGAGGCTTTGTTGTCCTAAATATCTAAAGCTCCATATGGAACTACCCTAGCAATAGTGAATGGTCTTAACCACCATGAATTTAGTTTTCTTAAAAATAATTTAAATTTAAGATTTACTGAAAGTACTTTTTACATAAGGGTGAATTCTTTCTTAAGAATATCATAATCATGCCATATTTTCATGTGATATATATATATATATATATATATATATATATATATATATATATATTTTTTTTTTTTTTTTTTTCATAGCATTTTCATAAGCTTCACTTCTAAACTTCAACTTATTTAATTGTTATAATCTCTTTTTTTATTTAGCTTCCTTAAATTTATAATTTAACCCTTTCATTGCCCAACAAACTTTATGGTCTAAATCGAAAGGTAAGTGAAATGATTTTCCAAAGAATGAATGATAGGGAGAAATTCAAAATGTTTTTATAAAACCAATCCTTTATGCCCATATTACATCATTCAATTTTATTACCAAATCTTTTCGTTTTCACCATACTGTCTTTCAACAATTCTCTAAATCTCCGCATTACGGGTTTTAATTTGTCCACAAGTTTGAGAGTGAGAAGCTCTTCCAAATTTATTTTGGATACAATATTTGTTGATTAATGACTCCAATATTTTATCATAGTAGTCACCTCCTCCATCATTGATCAAAACTCTAGGCATTCCAAGCAAGACAAAAAAATTGTCCTTAAAAAATTTAAGTATTATATGACCATAATTTTTGAAGGTTTCATCTTACTCAATCCATTTGAAGACATTATCAACAATGATAAAAATATATTGTAATCCATGAGATTTCACAAATAAATCAAAAAAATCAACTCCACAAACCTAAAAGTTCAACTTCCAACATATAACTTTAAAGCATAACCTATGTCTGAATAATAAACTCCTTAAGTGGAGAATGGAGAAGATGCTTAGATCCAACCTAGTAATAAATTTCTTAATACTTCTCTTAAACTTTATTCTTCGATGAGTAAAATTAATAGGTGTTTGCTTGTTATTTATTCCATGTCTGGCTAGATGATCTATATTGGGCTATTGAGGTAATAAGCATATTAAATACGAATTTAAACTCTTATTCTTTAAAATATAGATATTTTTAATATCTCCCATTCTTCATCTAATGCAATCAATGGCCATGTGCGTAGTGAGATCCAAGTTTGAAATATAGCCTCGATGGAGAATTGCATGAATAATTAAGAATATTGAAATGGATTATTGGCATGCATAGATATAAGATGATTGAATATTATAGTTTTTACGAAGATTTATGATGTTTGAGTAATCTTTCATCATACTCATAGAAGAACCAATGTATAATAGAGTAGTGAAACTTTATCATTATGAAGGATCAAAGTATCTTCTTTACACACATTCTTCCTTGACTTATAAAGTTGTTTATACAAAAACTTGCAAAACTCTCCTAGAGATTATATATTATGTTTTTAGCTATTCTTAAATTTTACTCTAAGAGGGTGCTAGAGAAGTACACTAAAAATGTACTAAATTTTACATAAGTGATCAAACACCTTTACAAATAAAACTTAATATCTATTTATAGGAAAACATAAAAACAACATCAAGAACTAAGGTACTTTACAAGGTGGCACCGTGGAAATTAAAGTTGGAGTAGGTCCTTGGCACTGATCAGATTGCCCCTATGTGCACTTGATGATGCGGAATGGTTTCTAAGTAAACAGGTGCATTGTTTTGCTATATTGATTATCAATCTAGTAAGTTATAACTAATACATCATGACACTCAAATTTGAGCACTCTGGAACCTCCATTTTTTCTTAAGTTGGGGGTTTGAACTTTGGCTTTGTGGCATATATATATTTTCCCATGAACCTGAAGCTATAAAGTTGAACATTCAACACAATGAAGCTTTTATACAAGTGTCCCTACCTACGATGCCATAACAATGCTTAATAATAGAGAGGATGATGTTGTAATATAAAAAAATGGCAGTTCATTGATGTTGATTTCAATTAAATGACATTGCCTCATCTTCCCCGCGATGCTATGTGATACTTTGTATTTTTATTCATTTATGAGTATTTCCTGTACAAAAATAACTAGCATATTTCCACATAAATTGAAATGTAATATATAGTATATAAATAAAACATAACAAAATCTCTCCAATATAAAGCTTTTTTTATCCTCAAGCGATAAAAAAAGAAACATTTCTTCACATTTGATTAATTTAACAACTAAACTAAAACACGATAATTTAAAATTACTAAAATATTGTATAATACATCATAGTCTAAAAGTAATTTGGAATAAATAAAGTTATATTTCTAATTAAAAAAGTTCTTAACAATTATCCTTATTAGTCACCCTTACCATTCCTTGTTTTGATGTTATATATTATGAATATAGTAATCACTATAGAATTTTTAAATGAATAAGGTATCATAAAGATTAGATGTGTTTGTAGTTAAAAATTTATTATTTCACCATCACCTGTATCAGTTTTCTTACTTATTCTTTATATCTTTAATTATAAGGTTGCAATTGAACATTTAGCATTTAACTGATATTAATTTTTAGTGTACTCTTATTTTTTTCTTTCTTTCTATAAATATTCATTTTAGAACTATTTTCCTTTCTCTTTTCTTTTAAGTCTCATGGAGTACATAATTGATGATTTTGAATATAAATTTTATTTATATTTACTTGCAATCTTTATTATTATAATGCAAAGATTTAAGAAGATCACAAGTTTCAATTTTAAATTTCCATGATTTTTAATTATATGCTACCTATAACGATTCTTTGACCTTAATTATTCATCTTTTAATTTAAATATCAAGTGATTAACGTATAACTTATAACTTTCAGACAAGTTAAAAGCTTAAATGATCAAGGCAGGTTAGTTAACTTTTAAGTTTATTTCAAATTACAAATTATAATGAACTATCTATTCAAACTATAATATAGGGTTTTATTATTATCCTAATTTTATATAATTTTTAATTATAATTTTTATTTTTGCTGAATAATAAATAAATAAGTGTAGATGTTAATAGAAGACAATGTAAAAAAAAATGGCTTAAGGAGAATAAAATCAAATGTAAATACAAACACATGGTAACTATTGTTAATAAAACATGCTACATAAATAAATGATAAAAGGGCTAATAACATGTTATACACTAACAACAATATAACTAATGCTTAAGGAACCAATCTACTATCACAAACAAGACAACTCTCATAATCATCTATCCATCACAAGAAACTACAATCATCATATCATGAAATGAAAGAAACATGGCAATAAGATTCAAACCATGTAACAAAAAATAAAGTTGGGTATTATCACAATTGCTTCGAATATTAGTTATCAAAGCGGTGCTGGGTTAGGTATTAAAGTATCCTCTAAATTTGATAAAATTACACATTTATTATATGCTGACGATATTTTGGTATTCTCTAATGCTTCCATAAGATCAGCTATTTGTTTGAAGAAAATCTTGAAGGATTTTTATGGGTGGACCGGTCAAAAAGTAAATAATGTGAAACCTCAAATTTTATTTGGGAACATAGTGAAGAAAATGTGTAAGAAGAGAATGGATAAAAAGTTGGTGATTCAAGATAGTGAAAGAGATGCAATACTTGGGAGTGAAGATGGAATTTGGAAGGCTTGGGAAATCTAATTTTGAAATTATTTTAGACCATGCAATAGAAAGGCCGATTGCATGGGGGAGTAGATATCTTTCTTTGGCAGGAAGAGTTCTTTTGATCAAAAGTTATTTCTTTAACTACCAATCTTTTTATCTACACATTCTTTGGTTCCTAAAGGAATTTTGTATGAGTTTGATAAAATGTGTAGAGATTTCATAGGGCATAAAGATAAAGATAATAAAGGCTTACACTACGTATCTTTGGAAGATCTTTGTAAACCAAAGTTTTTTGGTGGATTGGGCCTTCAATCTCTAGTTACTAAAGATGGACCTTTGAGGTCAAGACTTACTTGGAGATTTAGTCAAAATCCTTATTCATTGCGTAATCGTGCTGCCTTCTCAAAATATGGAAGTGGATTGTGGAGTGGTATGGTTAGAAGAGGAAATTCTCAAACATGGAAAAATTTAGTGGATGGAGTAAAGTATTTAAAATATGTTGTTAGATTAAAGTTAGTGAATGGAATCAAAGTGAGAATTATGAATGATACTTGGATCTTTGATAAAACTCTTAGCAAATGGCCTACTTATGTTAATTGTCATGAGCTTCACAATGAATTAGTCCACAAGTTTATTTCCGACGATGGCAGTTGGAGATGTTTGAAAACACAAAACTTTTTTAATGAAGATGTGATATTTGTTATCAAGTTCATCAAATTATCTCCGGATCTGAATGAAGATAGCATTGAACTTTTTAAAAAACTTTAAGGTAAATCAATTACTGCACTTTCTTTTGAAGCCTGGATGGAAGATCACGAACACTTAAGAGCGATGGAAGATAGTCCTATTGAGACATGGAATTGTATCAGGAAGTTCAAATTGTTTCTTAAAGTTGATCTATTTCGGTGGAGGATATGTAAGAATGCTCTCCGTACAAACTCCTTTTTGGATTATAGAAACTTACTGAAATCAAGTAGATGTCCTTGTGGTTGCAATAATGTGGGGAACCAGAGCATGTGGCAGTTTATTATAGTCAGATGCTTCAGATTGTGCATAAGATACGTGAATTGGGATTTCAAGTTCCTATATTTGATTCCTACTCTAAGTGTTTAGAGGAGTTGAAAAAATTGTCAATAGTTAGCTTGAACATAATTAAACTATCATGTACAGCTATTTACTTCTCATTAAAAAGAAGAAATCAAATAAAATTTGGAATGGCTACTTCATTTGTTAATTTTTTAGCTTCAAATGTATTAACTTCCATTATACAGCTGTCAAATAATCCAATTCTACGAAACTGAGATGATCTCCGATTGGAGTTTGTTGATATTTTGCATCCTCCTCCAACAGATTGGATAAAGATCAATGTGGATGCTACACTGAAGGAGTCATATAATGCAGGTCTAGGAGTTATTATTAGAGATCATAAGGGGCATTTCCTTTGTGCTCTTGGCAAGAAGTTGAAGCATTGGGATATTGTGTCTCTTTAACTACATGCTATTTTTTTACCTAGAGATCACTTGAAATGGTGGATGTTTCAATATAAGGGAGTTATTATTGAAGGAGACAACCGTAATGTGATCAAGTGGCTTCATGATTACTTGAAGAAGTTAAAATGGAAGCAATTTGAAGATTGGAAAAAAGACATTATTTTCCTTAATGATTTTAATAATATTATCTTTCATTTGATTTGTAGAATTCGTAATAAAGTAGCAGATTGTTGTGCTTCTTTAGCTTTAGATATGATTTTTACTTAAGATTGCTTTTCTGAGGTTTGATGGAGAAATATAGAGAAAATAAGGAGGATCTACATATGATATTTATTTATTTAGAAAAAGCATATGATAAAGTTCCAAGAGAAGTGCTATAGAGAGTTCTTGAAAAGAAAGGAGTCAATAATGCTTATATTCAAATCATTAAAGATATGTATGCAGGAGCTATTACTTGTGTTCAAACACAAGGTGGATTGACCAAGTATTTTCCTATTTCGGTTGGGTTACATCAAGGACCAGCCTTAAGCCCATATCTTTTTGCTTTAGTCATGGATGTTCTCACTAGACATTTGCAAGTGGATGTAACTTGGTGTATGCTTTTTGCTGATGATATTCTTCTTGTTGATAAGAATAGAGAGGGAGTTGAAGGTATACTTGAATTATGGAGGTCAACATTAGAGTCTAAAGGTTTTCGCTTGAGTAGTTCTAAAATGGAATATAAGGAGTGTAATTTTAGTAGTAATAGACCTAGTGAGGGGATTGTGACTTTGGGAAATCAAGTCATTAATAAGAGTACACGTTTTAGATATCTTGGATCTATTGTTCAGAGTGATGGTGAAATAGATGGAGATATTATCAACAAAATTCAAGTTGGATGGTTGAAGTGGGGGAATGCTTCGGGCTTGTTCTGTGATAGAATTATACCCCTCAAACTTAAGGGAAAATTCTATAAGATGGTAGTGAGGCCTGCAATGCTTTATGGTTCCTAATGTTGGCCATTAAAATAGAAGCATAATACTAAGTTAAGTGTGGCAGAGATGAGGATGCTCAGGTGGATGAGTGGCTTTACCCTTAGAGATAGGAAATGAAATGAGCATATACGTAAAAAGGTTGGAGTAGCTCCAGTAGAAGATAATATTAGAGAGAGTCGCCTTAGATGGTTTGGTCACATAAAACGGCGGCCTTCCGATGACACGGTTAGGAGAGTAGAGGTATTAGATTTGACTTAAGTTAAGAAAGGTAGGGGTAGACCTAAAAAGACTTGGTTAGAAAAAATTAGGAATGACCTTTCTTTATTAGATTTAAATGAGAATTTGACTTTTAATAGGACACAATGGAGAAAAAGGATTCATGTAGTCGACCCCGCGTAGTGGGATAAAGGCTTGATGTTGTTGTTATTGTACTGCTTTTCTGATAATTCTATTTCTTCTTCTTTATTTTATTTGTTGAAAAAGGAATTTTAATACTATCTTTAGTTGCTTGTATCCCTTTATATTTCTAATGCAAGTTGCAATTTCCAAAAAAAAAAAAAAAACAAAAACTAAACTAACAATCTCATCACTCTTTCATGTTATTCATGAAATGCAAAGTCTCATAAGTAGAAGAATCAATTACTTCTTCTTCCTTATTATGATCATCAATAAGATTTCAATCTATGACCACTAAACTTGAAATATGAAAAGTCTTTTTATCATATACTTTTATTGAACTATATGAATATATTTTAATAATAGTAAATGACCCGGTCCATTCAAACTTATAATTTCCTTGATAAAATTTCTTTTTAAAATAAAAAAGCCAAACATGTTATCCATAAAAAAACTCATATTTGAGAACCTCAAAACCAAACAATTTCTTCATTTTTGCATTGTAAATATTTGTGTCATCAAAAAGTTTATTTCTGAGTTATTTTACTTTGTCAATAATTTAAGAACTAGGAAAGTTTAAAACAAAAATTGAATGGTAATTCTTAGGGATAAATTATTTCCTCTTTAAGGAAGAATGCTTTATGTAGCTAACCCAATGGAGAAAAAGGATTTATGTAGCTGACTTCACGTAGTGGGAAAAAGGCTTGATGCTGTGGTTGTGGTTGTTGCATAGAAGAATGCTTTCTCTTCATTCCACCCATTATCTTAGAAGCCCCAAAGGATGAGAAAAATAAGAACACTAACCAAGGAAAGAATCTTATAAATTTAGATAGAAAAAGAATAACAATAAAATGTACTTTTTTAACTTAAGATGTGGTATAGTTTTTGACACATACGAGCATCATGACATTGATCTTAATGGTGCAACGATGATTAGGTTTCAATTTTTTTATAAAAACAATCTTATGATCAAATTCATAAATGTGAAAAAAATATAAATCTACAAAGCACACATGAATCCAAAGATGGGTTGCATACTAAACTAATTATTTTTATTAAATTTTGGAGGTTAAGAAAGCATATGATTAAAAAAAAATGTTGTTGAGGATTGTTCCAATTTCCACGTTGATTATTTTATTGATAATTCCATTGATTGTTACAACCAATACTAATATTACTCAAATTAAAATTTTTATTGTTCATCCAATAAGGATTATATTTATTAAGTATGGATTATTTAATCTTTTGATTAAGTTCATAAATCAATTCCTTGCTCACTAATCTCTTCATTATAATTCAAATCATGATCTTCCAATTTCATAGATGCTCCATATCCTAATCCTGAATATACTCCTATAGTTTTCAATATCTTAAAAATTACTGAAACTTATGTAGTAAAAATTGTTGAAGCATCTGATTAATAGACTCCAAATATTCTCTTAGGAATTATCTTATCTGCAGGCCACTAGAAATTATTAGTAGCCATTTCTTCAATTAGTTAATATACTTCCTCAAATCGCATAATCATTAACCATAAGATTGCTAATAATGAAAGGGCTAGATGGAAGAAGGAAGAAATAGGTGAACATATAAACAAAAATTTGATCACTTACTAATGAGTTAACGACTTAGGATCAAAAGTAAAATCGAAGGTGACCATAAGTGTGCCCATGTGTTAATTTTGATAGTAAGTATATTATAAGAATCATAAGTCTTTGTGATTTGAAGGGTGTGTTTCAACACAAAAGTGGAGATCATAACATTCAACATTAATAAAATTTACTTCCCCTTCAAATAGGATGAAATTAGCAACTGCATCACCACCCACCCCATTATATGTGAGTGGAAGAGAGACATAGTGAATGAATGAATTTTATAAGGATGTTGAATTGAAAATTGACAAACAAATTTTAAAATTTTCTATCTAGAATCATACAAAGGAAGGATATCCATAGATCATGTATCATATAATGAGTCAGCCACCTGATTACCTTTCATTAATGGCTTACTGAAGTGTTGATTTTTTGTTGCCACTTTTAAAAGGAATGTTTTTAATGGTTCTCACACTGCCCAGAAAGCGTTATTATGTCTATTTTAAATTTTAAGGAAATATTTATATCATAATTTGTGAATGCCCAAAATCACCATATGAAATCATGGGCTCTTGAAGGATTAGGTAAGAGCCAGGTGAGTCTATAAAAATTTATGTGAGAGATTTTATAGTTTGATGCTTGATGTGAGGGAGATGGATCCAAAGTTCTCCCAAATTACAATAACCCAGGACTAGCGAGATTGGTTATTTATGTGTGAACTATGTTTGTAGCAACCAAGAATCTTAAAAAGATATAATAACACACCTACAACCACTTCAAAACTAATTGGTCGAATATTGTAACCTAGTTTTACTCCATTAATGTCCTCATGTATACTTCAATGTAATTTGATCAACCCTAAAACATTTTCATAATAGCGTGAACCAATAATGGTCCAAAGAAATAAAAGACGTATAACACCTATAATATTATCCATGCAACCACTAGAGAATACCACCATCGATGAGACCATTAAGGACTTTCCCCACTAATTTATTGAATAATGGATCACAACTCCTTACTAACTAGCACTAGGATGAGAGATCATTCCAAAATGAATTATGATAAATTACCACCACTATATAAGTATTTTTAGTTGAGTTTATTGAGTTAATTAAAAATAAGGAATTCTTGAAGTGCACTTTGATTAAGGGATCGGGATTCCAATTAACGAATACAACAAAATATTATTAATTACAAAGAATTGCATGCATGAAATTGAAGAATGTACACACTTAAGGAACGTAGTGGAGGATATTATCAAATCAAGATTGCTAAAGAAGTTAAACTAAGTTGATTGAAAAAAATATAGTGATAAAAGCAACCATTTATATCTATTTGAATAAGCTTATACCAGTTCAGGAATTCTAGAAAGTTAGATTGGTGTTAGAGTAATTTCATAAGGCTCAAGGTGGAATGCCTCATTATAGTTATAAAATCTAACTCATTGATAATATTAACAATTTTCAATGATGAAGATATTGTAATCACTTTCAGAAATGGTGATAGTTCTATAAATCAAACTTCTTTTTTAACGCCATGATCATTATATCCTTGATTATAATTACTATGTATGAAGCATCTTAATTGAGATTGGCATATTTATTAATTTTATAATTAAGCCAAAATTTGAGAAAATTAAGCTTATAGGACTTGAAGTTTATTTCATCTTAGAATTAAATATGAAATAGGGTGGATCATGAATGTGAGGAAGTTCGCTATGCCAACCACTTACCTAGACTATTATTTGACTCTGCAAGGCCACGGAAAAAAGAATGGAACTAGCTAGAATAGGAAAGGTTTGGCTTATTTCTTCAATGGAAGCTCTGATAGCTTTATTGCCATTTTCCCTTACTCCTCGTCTCGTCTAAAAATGGAAAGGATGGGGCAACTATAAATCTCTCTTTTTTTTTCTCTTTTTTATTGTCTTTCTATATTTAGATTCTATTCCATTTTAGTTCTTTTCTTCTTTTTCTTGAAATTTCTTTTGATTGATATTGAATTTGGGAGATGGTTTTTTCTTTCCTATGAATTGTGTTTTTCAAAATCGAAAAGAATAATTACAATAGACAAGGAAGAATCTGAATATTTCGTTAGACGTTAGACTAAGGTGTTGGGTCTCAAAATAGTGATCTTTACTTAAAACTTCATGCTCTTTTTGTATGTTTAAAAACTCTAATTTCAAACAAGCATGTGATTTCTTAAGTTTCCTTTATGATGTATGAATTTGTTCAGAAACTTCAATTGACTGTAGGTTAGTTTTCATACCTCTTCTTAGTCAGACTGACCAAGATGATCACCCACCATCAAGCACATGTTTGTTGTCTCCTTCTCAGCTTCAATCTTAGAGGAGTTATATACAAAATTTGCCTCACTCTTCTTCTTGCTTGAGTGATCCTTAAGTGTAGGACAATCAGCTTTGACATGTCCAGTCTTCCTACATTTAAAACAAACAACATCATAAAAACTTTTAAATTTTTTTCTACCCTTACCTTTATTCCGTTTCTGATGGTGCTGGTGATTCTTCCTTATAATGCTTTTGAACTGCCTAGTGATTAAAGCAAAGTCATCACTTTTAGATTCGGTTGAATTAGTATCCGTATTGTTAGCTTTCAGCGCCACAATTTTCTCCTTCTTTCGCTCACCTGCATTAAGTTGTCTTTGGTTCTCCCCTTGCTCGTAAGCAATGTGTGATCCAAGAAAGTTATCAATAGAATAAGTATTCAAATTCTTAAATTCAGAAATTGTAGTAATCTTAGCATCAAATGAAGAAGGAAAGCATCTCAAAATTTTATTGACTCTTCTATAGTTAGCTCTCTTCCTAAGGCATGCAATGACTTGATAATTTGAGTAAACCTAGTCAACATGTCAGAAATCGAATCAGTATGTTTCATACAAAAAAGTTTCTAGTCATACAATAAAATATTATACCTAGATTTCATAACTTTATTTGTTCCTTCATAAGTAATACACAATATATCCCAAATTTCTTTACCAGTTGCACAAGTTAAAACACGCATGTAATCTTCAGAATTCAAAATACAGAAAAAATAGTTTAAGCATTTTGCATTCAATTGCGCTAAATCCCTATCATCAAAATTCCATTCAGTAAAAGGAAGTTTAGTTTTAATGCCATTAATTTAATGTGACGGAGGTGATTATCCATCCTTAATAAGCATCCACATGTGATAATCAATCAATTGTAAAAAATGTAAACATTTAAGTTTTCTAAAAATCAAAAAGAATATTATCAAACAAAGGTGGTTGGGTAATTGAATACCCTTCCATAGGATTATGATTACCAAAGTTAGCTTTTGATCAAAATTTAAAAGTTTTAAAAAATTGAATTTTATGAATCCCGCTTTGATACCACTTGAAAGTTTAAGATGGATGTTTAGCCATTATAAACTAGTCCTAAGACTAACCAAGAAGGGGGGTTAATTGGTATTTAAAAATATTTTCAAATAAAATCATAAATATAACCAAACAACCACCAAAGAAATTAAGGTGCAGAAATTAAATATAGAAAAATAATAAGAAAGAACTCACCAGATTTTATAGTGTTTCAGTCAACTTGACCTACGTCCACTCTCTAGAGCATCCCCTCTGAGTATTGCACTAAACTCAGTGTCTCTCCTTTTTCCCCCACAGCATGGCAGAGAAGCCCATAAAAAACTCCTTTCCCCTGACCCCGGTGAGGTAGAGAAGCCAACTAAATTTTCTTCCTCCGGAAGCAGGCAGAGAACCCAACTCCTTTTGCTTCCTTCTGAAGCAGGGAGAGAACCCAACTCCTTTTTCTTTCTTCTAAAGAAGGTATGGAACCTCAACTGGTTTTTGAAGTATATTACTCTTGAACCTCCAAGGAAGTAGAGACGATGATAAGAGAAGATGACTCCGATCCTTGCTTGGATAAATCTTTGTTAAACCTCTCATAAGATCCTCTCTCTCTCCCTTGCTCTCCTTCTCCTCATGGCTCTCTCAGGTCAAGATAGAAACAAAAGATTTCCACTTGAGAAAATAAGAGATCTTTTAAAGAAAAAGCTTTAAATTTTCCCTAATTTGTAACTAATTGTCAAATATCATCCTGGACAATCGATCGATCATCCTGTACGATCAATTCAAATCATCGAATATCATCTAGATCATTGCCCTGGATGGATGTCTAGATGATTAAAAAGTAACTTGATCATCTATGAAAATATTATGATTGTCCGAGCCGATTAGTACAAAACATCACATATCATCCAGAACATCGCCCATGATGGATGTCTAGATGATGAAAAGATAACCTATCGTCTTGGCCAATTTTGGATCATCCTAGATGATTAGTTCATATCAATACATATCGTCTAGAGAATCATTCAGGTAATCCAGTATGAACTAAGGTTTGTTTAACTGATAATCCCGGACGATCCTGTGATCGTCTAAGACGATTTGATCGAGTAATCAAACCTTAATTCCTTTCTTTAATTACCAAACTAATTTTGACAAAATTATAGTGCATCATCCAAGATGATGTCCTGGATGATGTCCAAAAATAAAACACACCTAAAAGGTTATGGCAGTTGATTTATTTTTATTTGATCCTATCGTCACGGACGATAATAGTAACGTCCAGGATAATTAACTTAATTACAGCTGCCTTAACAAGGATACTCTAATTAGGGTTTCTATTTTTATCTGGTCTTCTAAGATGATTTGAGATCGACTCATATGATATGATCGAAAATAGTAAACTCTAAAGTAGTCACAATTTTTCCCCCAAGTGTGTGTGTTCAAGGTTACTTAGCATTAGGACCCACATTCTTATAATGGACTCAAGAAAAGGTAAAAGACACTTGATGAATATTACAAGCTGACTCAATCCTAATCTACCCAATCTTGAGTTAGTTCAATTTATAATTTGATCTTGTGGACCTGAAACATTAGTAGGCAAGGCAATCGTAGAAAAATAGAAGTAACAAAAATATTTGCTTTCGTCAAACTTATAATTCCTGAAACCAGATTCATAACACATCTAGATTAAAGAAATGTAACTGTAAATTAAGAAAAGAAAGCCAAATTGAAACAATAAAGATTCTTCCTTGATATCGAAATAAGGAGTCCATTTTAACAATCTCTTTTTCACAAGTGATAATGTAATATATTCTCCTAGCAAAAATGTGGTAGTAATTAAAATCATTTGATAGTTGGTTCACTACATTCCTAGCATAAAAAAACCCTTTGGACAAAAAAAAAAAGAAAGTTATTTGTTGCCAAACAATACTCAAATAAAATAAAAATTAGGTCTACAAATAAATAACTTTCCAACAAGAGTAAATTTGTAAGGGCTAACAATTTTACAATATCCTTATAAGATATTTGGCTAGTAGTAAATCCTTTGATAAAAGATTTAGTAAAAGAGAAAATAGGATCCTTTGATGATGAAGCCCATTCAACAATATCATAAAAAGAATGAGATTAAGGAGCATTATATCTACAATTTTTAATAAAAAAACATTTACTCTAACACACCTTACTTGATGGAGGAATATCCCATTGATTTGGAGGGGATGAGGATCGAGCAACTGCCATCCAACCAAAAAAACTAAAAACTAATGATAAAAGGCCTCAAGAAAGAAAATCAAAGAAATCAACCAAAAAAATGTTTAAGGCTAAGATGGTAATAATCCACCCAACAAGCTACAAAAGAAACCACATTCAACTATAGAGAAAATAATGACCATCAGAGCAAACGAGCACAAGAGGGGATAGAATGTAACCGTTTAAATGCCAAACATTTTTTAGATTATTTAAATTCATTTTTGTTGGTTAAAACCCACTTATTGGTTTATAAATTAATTAAAAAAAAGAGTTGAACTAAATAAAATGTTTAAGGCTAAGATGGAAATAATCCACCCAACAAGCTACAGAAGAAACAACATTCAACTATAGAGAAAAAATGACCATCTGAGCAAACGAGCATAAGAGGGGATAGAATGTGAACGTTTAAATGCCAAACATTTTTTAGATTATTTAAATTCGTTTTTGTTGGTTAAAACCCACATATTGGTTTATACATTAATTAAGAAAAAAAAGAGTATATGCTCCCTAAGGGGGCCTTTAGTTCTCTACAGCTCAAAAGACTTAAAAAAATTCCAACAAATAACCTATAAGTTTGTGTTCCCCTCTAAGAACAAGTACGTATAAACCTAATAACATGATAGTTCTACCATAAGCCAAATCCTAAAAGGAAAATATGTAGATATACACATTCAGCTAAGCCTTTTCACCCAAAAAATAGCCCTGCACAACAAAAAGATAGCCTCCATGAACCAGCTAAATAGAAATGCAATGCAACTAAAAGAACAAAATAAGAAGAGAATAATTAAAAATAAAACATAAATTAAAGTTATATATGTAAGAAACAATAGCCATATTAAATGAGAGTATCCATGCCAACTGCTTATTTCCTCTGGAGGAAATAGAATGTCTCCAAAGGAAATCAAGCTGTTGTAATTGAGAACATCCATTCACAATAAAAATCTTGCTAATAAGCATAGAAAACTCCATGAAGGACCAAGAAATAAAATCAGGATAAGAATAACATATTAAAAGCTCTCCATATATTGGTAGCACCCTTGATTAATAATTAAGGAGACTTAAATCTGTGTACCAGTAGCATGGAGTCTATAAAGAAAATTATTGAAATGGATGACCCCCCATTACTTTGATAAACCTTATTAACTACACAAAGTATGGCGAACTGAGGGATAAAACAAAGAGTAGAAAATGCTATAGGCACTGACAAGAATTTGAAGAATAATTAAGTATTGTACAGACTACCAAAACACTGGAACACCAAACAACAACCCAAAAAGGTCAAGCAAACTAGAATTACCAAAGAAGCATAAAAAAGTGCTCAATATAATGTATAAGAAGAATAACATGAACTTCAATCCAATCTTTAGTGATGCTTAAAGAGATGCAAAATTATAAGACATACTGAAGAGCTTGAATCTCAACCATAATAAGAACGGTAGCACTACTTGGACCCCAAAAACTAACAATAAACAACCAACATTAGTTTTTTTAAGAGAGCCATCAGTGTTATGTTTAAGCAACCTTTAATAGGTTTAAGCAATATAACAATCCTAGCTTTGATATTATGGAATAAATAATGTAATGAAAAACCAAAATAAGCAATAATATGATAAAAGCCTTAGAATGAATTCACCTTATATTAGACACAAAATGTTGCAAGAATTTATCCTTGCCTTTAGAAATAATACGTACGACATTCCTACTAATATATTTATGCTTAGACTCATTCCTACTCTTCAAAAGAAACCAAAACCTAATTATAGGTAAAACATTACGAATATGACTTTTAATGGGAATAAATCAACCATGTAAAATATTTGTCATCAAATTATAATTAGTATAAAATTCATCATTAAACATGTTGAAAAAGTATAACCAAACTATAATAGCAATAGAACCTTGAACATAAACTTCATTTACATTTTCATGTGATAGCGTCATTGGTATTTAGAAATAATGTAAATTCCTTTTTGAATAAGAAAAGTGTTGAAACGCACATAATTATATAAAATCCTCCAAAAAAGATTAAAATAGGAGGTTGGAACGCCACAATGCTAAATAGTCAAATAAAGCAAGGGTTCAGAATAAGAAGGCCTAAAAGAATTCCAATCTTTTTAAAGAGAGAATTTACCATCATTTGACTAAGTGAACAAAATGCAATCCTCCTTATCCAACTGAGTGGGAATTTCAAGAATAATATTAACAATCATATCAAGAGTAGTATCACTAAGTAAATCAACATACCAAACCCAATCTTGAATAAAATGATTAATTACGCAAATAGAAGTGGATTGAGTATTCAGTAAATTTGTAAAGTCCGAATAGGTTGTTAGACCTTTTTAATTATCCCAAGGCTAACAGAGAGGGTGGTGAATTGGTAATTTAAAAATCAGCTTGAAATTTTTTATGGAAAACTGGTTTTTGTATTTTTTCAAAAATAAAATTTTCAACCATAAATACTAATGTGTAGAAAATAAAAATGCTGAAAATAAAATGACACAACGATTTATAGTGGTTTGGTCAAACTCGATCTACATCCACTACATGAAGACTCCATCTTCAAGTATTATACTATTACCAAAGTGACTCTCCAACAACAAGGTGGAGAAGCCTTTACAATTTCTCTTTTCCACCAATCCCTAGTACGACAGATAATCATCATCCTTTTATACCCTCCAAGTGTCGGCAGAGTACCGTCATCTGTTCACTCTCTCAAAGTGTCAGTAGTGTACCATCGTCTGCTCACACCCTCCAAGTGTCGGCAGATCACACTCTCCAAGTGTCAGCAGAGTACCGGATCTTCTTCAGAGATCTTCTCTTGAGCAACTAGAAAAAAGAAATGAAGAGTAATAACCAAAAAACACAAAGAGATCCTTATCTTTGAGTAACCTTATGAACCCTCAACACTCTGCTTGCAAGAAATCTCTCTTAAACACTCTTCCAAATATACGCTTTCACTTGCTCTTGAAAAATTACAAAGAATAATCATTTTCAAGTTAGTTTCTAAGGACCTTTTATATGAAAGACATAAAAAATCATCCAAAAAACTAAAATTTTCTATTTTGAGTGTGTACAATTATACGGTACGATTGTATTTTTTTACGTACGAACAGTTCAAAAATTATTTCATATGAACCTTTATGAATCTGTATAAAAGCCATTTTTTTTACATGATGATCTTCCAGTTTGAACCAATTTTCATATTTTTCGAACAGTTAAAAAAAATTTCAACTTCGTCGGGATGAAAGCTTAGCCCATATTTTTGTACTCTAGACATCATTTGTATAATTAAGACATCGTATAGTATGAACTGTTCATAAAAATTTAGCATTCATCAGTATGTAAAGGGACCCATTCAATTCATACTCTGGACATCATTTGTACAAATAACATAACATATAGTACTATCAGTTAAAAAACTATGGGATTTATCAGGATGAAAAGGGACACGTCTAATACATACTCTGGACGTCGTCTGTATGATTAACATATCATGCAGTATGATCAATTTAGAAATAAATTTATGTACATTTGTACGTCTGTTCACACTCTCTAAGTGTCAGCAGGGTGCTAGATCTTCTTCAAAGATCTTCTCTCGAGCAACTAGAAAGAAGAAAGGAAGAGTTGTAACCAAAAATACAAAGAGATCCTTACCTTTGAGTAACCTTGTGAACCCTCCACACTCCAGTTGCAAGAAATCTCTCTTAAACACTCTCCCAAATATACTCTTTCAATTGTACTTGAAAAATCATGAAGAATACTCATTTTCAATTAAGTTTCTAAGGACCTTTTATATGAAAGACAAGAAAAATCATCCAAAAAACTAAAATTTTCTATTTTGAGCGTGTACGATCATAAAGTATGATCATATTTTTATACGTACGAATAGTTTAAAAATTGTTGCATACAAGCCATTATGAATCTATACAAAATTTTTTTGTACATGATGATCATCCAGTACAAACCAATTTCATACTGTATGAATATTTAAGAAAATTTTTCAACTTAATTAGGATGAAAAGGTACCCAATATTTTCGTACTATGGATGTCATATATACGATCAAGACATCGTACAAAACAAATTATTCAAAAAAAAATTGTCATTCAATGGGTCAAAAAGGGACCCATTCAATTCATTCTCTAGACTTCATTTGTACGAACAACAAATCGTACTGTACAGTCAGTTCAAAAAACTTTAGGATTCATTGGGATGAAAAGGGACCCGTCCAATAAATACTCTGGACATCATATGTATCTTCAATATATCATACAATATGTTCAAGTCAAAAAAACATTTAAATTCATCAGGATGAAAAAGGGACTCATCCAATTCGTACTCTGAACGTCGTCTATATGAAGAACCCTTCATACATTATGATTTGTACTTAAAAAAAATTTCTTATCTCATTCTTTTACATGCTTGTGAAAGTAAAAATGGAATAAATCATCCTGTTTGAAATAACTTCTTATAGTATTATCAATTTAAAAAAATTACAATTTTAAACACTCCCTCAGTGTGTTTGTGTATAGTTACTCTATTACAATCACACTCTCTGAGATTCAATAAAATGAAAAATACAGACTCCACTTACTATGAACCTTAATCTAATCTGATTTGAAGTCTTCAAAAATCTGGAGTACAATTTTCAAAAAAGGTTAGTACACACAAATAGCAAAAATAATACATCGAAACTATGTTAGGAGAAACTATAATTAAAATAATAATATTTGGAATCATCAAAAATATATATGTTGCATGAATCTCAACAATCGAAAAACTAAGTTGCAACAATCTCAACAAAATTATCAATCAAAAAATTTCCTAGCCATTCATTATGCCAAAAGAAAATGTTACTAACCTTAATGCCCCATTGTAAAAATTTCTCACCATCCCTCTTAATAGAACATAACCTTATCTAATTAAGGGATTCTCCTTGTCTAAAATGACAATTGAGGGGATGTTTAGCCTCACAGTACATAAAAATGATGAAATTAGCCAAAAGACTCTTCTAAGATCATAAAGTAAAATAACATTTGTAGGAAAGCATGAGCCGTATCAATCAAATTCTTAAAACCTAACCTACCTTCATAAAAAAAAAAACCATAAGAATTACTCTAAGAACCCCATATAATAGCTAACCTACCTTCCTTAGCTTACTAAAAACATTATTGAGAAGCCTTTCCATTCTACTACAAACATTTAAAGTGGGAAATAAAGTGTGAAATAAATAAATTGAAATAGAACAAAGGACATGTCTAATTAAAACTAATCTACCACTAAAAGAGTGGAAGTTAAAACTGAAACTTAAACTCAATGTTAGAATCATAAATCAAATTAGGAAAATTAATAGAAGACCTATTAGGAGTGGTAATTTTATGGAAATGACTAACCAACTTTTTGTGATCAGCAATATTATTAAAAAATTTGTATTTCTTTCACACTCCACCAAAAATTTAGAAGAAGCCTTTTATCTAGAAAAGATTCTACTTTTTCTTGATGTTTAAACAAGATGACCTTAGATTCATTGACAATAGATAAATTCTCAAAAGAAGAATTAGTCAAATAATTATTATTAGAAATATTCAGCATGTTTCTGGCCTATAGAATGTTAGAGGAAATGTTCTTAAAAACTCATTTATTCCAACAAGAAAATTTTTGTTTAAACCTCTCGAGTTAAATCCACAATCTAGTCATACCCCAAATTTTATGAGAAGGAGAATGAGGAGCATGCTAGTTACTCTATAAAATATTATAAAAAGAGTCATCACGGAGCCACATATTTTAAAATCTAGAAGGTAGATGAGTATTCCTATCTTGAAAGGAAATATTCAATAGTGAAGGAGAATGATCATATAAGGTTCATTTTAAGTTCTCGATGTGAATCATTTGAAAAAAATGCTATCAAATCTTTGCAACATGGTAGCCTTGTTCCAAGTAAAAGCTTTCCCAGAGAAACAAATATCATGTAAATTGCAATTCAAAAGCATATCATTAAAATATTTTATTACTTTGAAATTATAAGATTTAACCCTAAGCTATTTAGTAGCATGGGAGACATTACTAAATTCACCACCCACCATTTTAGAAAAATTGTATAGTTTTTTCCAAGGAGTTTTTCTTTCAAATCTAGAAAAGATGCATAAACAAATGATGCATAGCAAAAAACATATAGAAATTAATGTTAGTATGCAAAATTTGACGCAAGTAAACAATTATTTATAAACACACAAAATGCTTCCAAAAAATAAAAATCTTATTTGAAAAATTACCCAAAGATAATTCAAATTCAAGTTTTATAAGATTTTAATCCAGTTTAATATGGGAAACTGAAGGCTCAATTAAAACAAGCACATTAATATTATGGACACTACATAAAATCTCCCTCACTTTACTAGAATCATCCTTTGAACCAATTGGTAAGACAACAGATACATTCTTGGATAATTGATATATAATAAGTTCAGCATTCTCCCAATTTATTTCATTTACAGTATTTTAATCCTACCCTAAAATTTGAGGATCACCTTTTGTAAGGACTCATCTCCCCCATCCTTCTTTAAATCGTCATCGCATTGAGAGTCATGATAAGAAATCAAGGCATTATTATTATCCTCAGCATCCATTCAACACATGAAAGGCACAACCGAATCAATTTAGGTTGGACCCTTCTTAAATTCAAATATTTTTTCAAGTTTGTCAAATTCATTATTACAATTAATTATGTTCTCTAATTCCCTAATGGATCTATCAAAATGCATTATTTTAATGTCATTACCAATAGCTCGACGCTAACCGATTTCCACATTTTTAGAGTCCACATGATTAAGTATATAAACATATTTATCGGTAGGTTCCACAATCATAAATACAATAATAATTTTGTAACACTTAATTGTCGTTTCAAGATGAGGATGAACCATGAAATTTTCATTAATTGAATGATCATGGACTTTGTAATGATTACAAAAATTAGGAACATTTTTAAAATTAACTTTTTATAGATAACCATACTTTTCATAGCGAAGCCAAATCTCTTTAGGGTGTTTCATGGTGATATCCATTTTCACATGAATTCTAGCCAAAGTGGGCCTTGACTGAGAAGCAGTGATTTTATGGCCAAGCATAATTTACATTTAGTGTGTAATATTATTTGTTTCAATTTGCATAAATCATTTTTCATATGTTATTTTTTTATCATGTTTTGCAATTTTTTTTAATATGATAATTAAAGTTATAAAATAAATTTATTAAATAAGAGTGAGTTAAAATTTAATTGAGCTCCTCAACATTGAGAAATTTAATGTCATAGCACTACTCTTCCAAGCGTCACTACTTTGAATAAAATAATGCTTCATTAAACCTCAAGAAATGCTCATTTTGAAGCACCATTTTTTTGGTTAAGTGTTGTGATGCCAATTATTAGAGCGCTACAAATCCTAGTCATTCAAGTTAAACAAAAGTGTGGTTCTGCAAAGTCAAATAAGTTGTACAGACATAAATTCAATTATGAAACTTTGGTAAGTGCTACAACTCTGATAAATTTCATGACAATACCATTATACTTAAATTATTATTTTATTAACAGTGCTGCAATGGTTACTTACACAAGCATCATTATTGTTACAAGTGTCAAATGCCACAAAGTTGATAACCCAAAGGAACACTACAAATTCCCAAAACCTACACCACTACACCATGAGGCCTTGACCACTATAGTACCTATTACTTTTAGCAATTTAATATTTTATTCATATATTTAACACTTTGGTGCCATTTTTATTGGTGTTGCAATGCTCCATCGACTTATAAAATGGGGTGTTAAATTTTTTATTTCATTCATAGCATATAAATTACTTTAAACTCTTCTCCATTGCATTCTTCTATAGCTTTATGTCTCCTAAATAATTTGGAAAGAATATGCCTTTCTATTCCTTTGATAAGAGCATATTCATTTATGTTAATGCAAAAAAAATATTTTTTGACTTAGTTGTGACCGAACAACTGATTTTTGAGAGTGGTTTTCATAATCCAAACAACCAAATCAAGCAAATCATTGTGAGTAGGGATTGAGAAATTTTTTGTGAAGGGGGGTTTTTCTTCAATTCTAAATGTGGTTAGAGACTTTTTTTTAAAATGTTGTGGACGAAGTAGATTATAAATGTTATATTTGGCATAAGAGTGTCCCTTTTAATTCTAATGCAATAAATAAAATTTTTAAACTAAGATATTTTAAATTTGATGAATATACTACTTTTATTTGGACACCTATACATCCTCAAGATGTTCTAGATATACTTTAAGGACCTGGTAAAAATGTGAGTTAGAAAATGAGAGAGAATAAAATAAAATATTTCTCGGCCACCTACCTGACCCAAACTACTAAAGCTGACACTTTTTCATATTAATAATTTTACTGCTTGGTTGGAACATTAGTGAAGCTACATGAGATTATGCTTTGGTAAATTATGTTGTTCAAATGGGGTATTTCATTGATGTAGGGAAGCTTATTTTTCTCTCTCTCATGTACATCGCTAGGTGTGCCACTTTTGTTTTCTTAGTGCACCCTTCTCTAGTTTATACTTTGAGTGTTATAATAGGTATAAGGGGGAAGGAAACTGAAGAACAATTATTTCCAACTATAGCCCTTAAAAAAAGAAAATATTTGGGCTTTAGGCAACACGAGAGAGAGGAGGAAGAAGGAGACCTTAATGAGCCCAGAGTGTCTAAAAGATGAGCACTAGATCTCCTAATACATTAGGAGATTCGGTGACTTATTTGAGAGGGAACATGGAAATGGTGACTCACTTCTATAAGGAAACAAAGGATAGGTAATTTGAGATGAGGATAAGGTTGTCCCACAACATTGATCATCATGAAAAGCCTTATAGATACACTACTGACATTTTTTTTTTTTGAGAAAATGCAAAGTTGCATTAAAAAGAAAGAAATAACAACCTAATACAAACTAGGAAGTAAAAAACTAATAGATCCTTGATCAAGAGAAAAAGGATCCTTATTGAAAGAAATTTTGTTAACATTAAACCTATTATTTTTGAAATGAAACCCACTATTTCCAATTTTGAAATAGTTGAGATACAGGGGATACCAAAGTTTGAAACAACCCAAGGGTTGGTTAGTAATCCAGAATTCCAATCCGGTTAAAAAATAGGATCTAGTAACGATCCCATAAACAAATATAATAAGTTTAAAAAATAAAAATGCCAAAAGAAAAGAACAGCTATAAAATATAATCAAAAGAAAATTACAAAAGTAACAAGACAATCTCAAAATACCTATGGAAAACAATAATAGTTATTTTAGATGTCTTTTCCAAATACCAATGCTGTAATACCTAGCAAAATATATGGAAAATTCTTTGATCAGAATTTCCAACCTTATGTATCTTACGGCTTTGCTGCTAGCAATGAGAATTTGGGGTATCATATTACTTGAGATGTTTGGGAAGAACTTCTCAAATTGTTCTTCATTCTGAGACTCATAATCCTCCTTCTATTTTGATCTTTCATCTGTCCAAGCTCTTGTAATTCTTTGAACCGCTTGTGTTTAGAACCTGAAGAAACTAGCTCCAACGAAGTTCCTTTTTTATTCTTTAATAAAATAGTTTTTTGAATTTTAGACTGGTTGTACAAGAAGGAGAGATGCTATTAGAAAAGCCATCTCTTATTTCATCATTACTAGAAAATATTTTAGAATTTTTTGCTACCTTAGAAAGAGTGAAAACCAAATCCTGCTCCTTCTATAACTTCTCAACTGCCTCCAACGTATGTGGGATTTGAATTTCTGGATGATCCGCTGGAATAAAAGCAGTCTCAATTATTCCGTCCACCTTAAATTGTCCAGGTGGATTTGTTGGAGATAAAACTGGCTTTAGCTCCTCAACAACCTTATCTGCCTCCATGATTTCAAGGTTTTCAAAATTTGAATTGTGAAATCCTGAAATATCAGCAATGCTATGTTCATCACCAAAAGAATCTTCTCCATCTGTTGGAACCATACAAACTGCTCCCACGGGATCAACCATAATTAGGAATTTCAAAAATCAAATTCTGACTGGCCTGAATTTGCTCCTGAATTTGTGGGATCATAATTTGTAATTTTTCAGCATTTAATTTGATGATTGATAGAAGAATCTGCTCCTTGACTAACAGCTCTTTCATCTCCTTCCTAAATTATAGCATGAACTTGAATATCCAAAGGATCAATACAATTTTCTGAACCAGTGAACCCGTCTCCTTTAACATCTTCCAAGGCTGCTTAATTTGCATTAACACAACCTTCATTTGATTTTACTATGACTGAGGAAACATTAAAATGCTTTTTCTCAGGATATGTTCTTCTTTTATTTTTGTACTTCACATGCATCCAAGGCCCATATGGATTTTTATCAGTAAGAGAAGAATCGGAAGGAACATTTATAACAAGTTGATTTTGATTATGTGTTGAATTTGGACACACAGAATCAATATGTCCAATCTTTCCACATTTGTAACAAAAAGAAGATGGATTTTCATATTCAAATTTTTCAAAAAATCTACCATTAATGCCTTCCACCAAATTACGAAATGGTAGTTTTGAATTCCAATTTACCTGAATGCAAGCTCTAGCAAATTCCCTTGTCCCCCATCTAAACATGTTACCATCCAATAATAAAGGAGTTCCAATTCTAGAAATAATTTTAGTGATATTGGATTCATCCCAACAGTGTAATGGTAATTGAGGAAGACGAACCCAAATAAGAGAAGAGATCCCATCCAAAGAATTACGTGACAAGGTATGAGACCATTTGTCTAAAACTACCACAAACCCCCCTACAAACCAAGGACCACTGTTAAGAACTTCATTCATGGCTTCATGCGACTGGAAAGAACAAAGGAGCCAATCTAGACCAAGCAATGTAATATGAAATCCCCCAAATTTCAACCATTGCTTTTTTAATTCAAATGAACACTTGGGAAAAGGATAGTTTTTCCTAAGGATTTTAAAAACCAAAGACTTGCTCAAAAGTTGAACATTAGAATTTTCCTTTTCTATGTCCAATTTGACAACATTTGCATCTCCAAACTCTTCATATTTTTCACTAAAATTAATTTTAATGTGAGGTTTTTTGATCCACACATTAGAATTATCCATTTTTTGAAGAAGTACTAGGATTTATGATGTTGACATTACCTTTGTCAATATCAATATCCTTCTTCTATATATCAGCAAAACTCCCTCCTGAAGAAGATGCCTCCTTATCATTAGCTCCAGAAATGATAGCCGATAAAGGATTTGGCTTATCATTCAAGGATGAAATTATTTCTTTCCCTTTGCCTAAAATCTGCAAAGGCTTTTGCATTGCATTCAAACCTCCCTCTTTTATGACTTGAGGAGATTTCAAAATTCGAAAAGGGGAAATGTGTTTGAAGGAGAATCTACCTTTTGAATCTAACATAATTGGACTCACAGTAGAAAGCAAGTTTTTAGAAGTAATCCTTTAATGATGCATCCTGATTAACTTAAGTTTTCATGTTCAACATCTTATAACTCATTTGTTTAGAAGCATTGTGAGAAAGGCCATGATGATGATGATGATAATGAGGAGGAGGAGGAAGTCCCAAACTTGGAAAATTATGAGTTATTTTTTTTCTAGGAGTGGGAAAGAGATTATATGCTTCTTTAATTATAAAGTATATATATATATATATATATATATATATATTTTTTTTTTTTCTTTTTTATTTCTTTACTTTAGGGGTCCCAGTGATATATTGGAGTGCTATTATTTTGTTAGCATGATTGCAGCTTTGGCTTTGAGAGCCAAATCATTGTATTAGTTATAATGGTGATTTGTGCACTAGCTTTTTTATACTATGCATTATAATTTTATATATATCATATGTTTTACAGTTTTCTACCATTTGTAAGAAAGCATAAGCAACTTACTAATATTTATTTGTGTTGTTATTTACATTTGATTAAATTTCCTTTATGCTTATATTTTTACATAATCTTTTATTTATATCTATGCATTCAGATTATTTAATTAACCCTTATAAAAGGATAATTAAAATTATGTAAAATTATGATAACAGTAAAACTATAGATCATAGGTCAAATGAAAACTTCTTTATAATTCTTAGAATGAAAATTTAATATTGAAGTAAATTGGATCATTTAAATTATTAGCTTAACTTTAATTTATAAGTTATAAATTTATAAATTGACATTTAAATTGAAGATGAATAAAAATGAAAATTATAGCAACCTAAATTTAGGATATGCAATATTTTTAAATCCATAAATTTAAATAATTTAGATTGTAAGAAGAATCTAAGAAAAAATAATATTTAAAATCATTAACTATGTTCTCTAAAAAAAAAAAAAAAAATTAAAAGATTTTTAAGAAAATAAAAGAAAAGAAGAAAAGTACTTTTCTTACAAAATGATATTAAATAAAGGGGGAGGAGACATTTTTCTAAAATTTTAATGAAAAATGTCAAAATAAGATTGAATTTAGTGACATTAGCACCTTAAATGAAAATTAACATTTTTTTTTTATCAGCGTATTAGTAAAACCAAAGTTATAGAGGCTTTAAGGAAAATGATGTGTGGAAAAGCTATTAGATGAGACGATATTCCAATAGAGATGTGGAAATGCCTAGGAGATGAAGGAATTTCTTAGCTTACTAATCTTTTTAATACTATTTTGAAGACAAAAGATGCTATATCAGTTGAAATTGAGTGTGTTAATACCTATTTTTAGGAATAATGGTGATGCACAGAAGTGTAAAAAGAATAGAGGAATTAAGTTAATGTTTCATACTTTAAAACTATGGGAGCGAGTTATGGAGCATAGGTTGCGACGTGATACTAATGTTTCTAAAAATCAATTTGGATTCATGCCGGGTAGATCTACTATGAAAGCCTTACACTTATTGATAGTTTTGATGGAGAAATATAGAGAGAATAAGGAGGATCTACATAATATATTTATTTATTTAAAGAAAACTTATGATAAAGTTTCAAGAGAAGTGCTATGGAGAATTATTGAAAAGAAAGGTGTTAATAATACTTATATTCAAATCAAAGATATGTATGCAGAAGCTAGTACTCGTGTTCAAACACAAGGTGGTTTGACCATTTATTTTCCTATTTTGGTTTGATTACCTCAAGGATCAGCCTTAAGTCCATATCTTTTTTGCTTAAGTCATTGATGTTCTCACTAGACATTTGTAAGAGGATGTACCTTTGTGTATGCTTTTTACTAATGATATTTTTCTTGTTTATAAGACTAGAGAGGAAATCGAAGGTAAACTTAAATTATGGAGGTCAACCTTGTGTCTAAATTTTTTTGCTAGAGTAGATCTAAATCTGAATATTTGGAGTGTTACTTTAGTAGCAATAGACCTAGTAATGGTATTATGACTTTGGGCAATGAAGTCATGAATAAGAGTACACATTTTAGATATTTTTGATCTATTATTTAGAGTGATGATGAAATAGATGGGGATATTATCTTCAGAGTTTAAGTTGGATGATTGAAGTGGAAGAATGCATAGGGCTTGTTGTGTGGTAGAAAATACCACCTCAAACTTAAGGGAAAATTCTATAAGATGGTGGTGAGACGTGTAATGCTTGATGGTGTTGAATGTTGGCTAATTAAAGAGAAGCATAATACTAAGTTAAGTGTTATAGAGAAGAGGATGCTTAGGTGGATGAGTGGTTTTACCCTTAGAGATAGTATATAAAATGAGCATATAAATGATAAGGTTAGAGTATCTCTAGTGGAAGATAAGATTAGAGAGAGTCACCTTAGACAGTTTGGTATTAAACAAATGCCTTTCGGTGACCCGATTAGGAAAGCTGAGGTATTATATTTGATTTTAATTAAGAAAGGTAGAGGTAGATGTAAAAAGACGGTTAGAAAATATTAGAAATGAACTTTCATTATTATATTTAAATGAAAATTTGAATTTTAACATGGCACAATAGCGAAAAAGGATTCATGTAGCCGACCCTATGTAGTGGGAGAATGGCTTGATGTTGTTCTAGTCATTATTGTTTTTTGGTGCCACAGTGCTTGAATGTCCACAATGCCACAACATTATAGTTATAACTTTGAAGGGACATGTTCTATCATGGAAGAGAAGAGAATGTTCACTAAGTAATAGATTCACATTAGCAAACATTATGGCAATGTAAAAGTTTTAGCATTAAGGCGTTAGCTGATAAGAAGGGCGTGGCGATGCAACAGTTTTAAGAACCACAATACTAGGCTTAGTGGTTTCCTGTAAATAGTTATGTTGTTATGTTTGTAAATGAGTTCAATCACTTGTGAAAAATTGAGCACTTTTAAAGTACTACTATAATTTCCTCTTTGAGTTAAATATGAGGGTGTCTAGGGAAGTACAAGATATAATCATTTGGAGTTTTTAGCACATGCCTCTTAAAAAACATCTATAAGTTAATGGGAGAAGGAGTGTGGAGGAGTCACATGTTATATATAAAAATTAGAGGAAGTGGATTATTAAATTCTTGCAAGAGCACATGAAATATAAATAAAATAAAAATAGAAGATTCAAGCTTATGATAACTCTAGATCATAAAACACATAAAAATGTGTGAAATAACAGTCAATGAAGTTAAGGCCCACCCATGCCAAATAAGAATGAAATCGTCCTACTTGGGAAACATCATGACTTTCACAATTTAGAGTTGAGAATGACTCTTTGCCAAATAGGTAAGAAATGCAAATTATATCTTTTAATAAAATGTATTGTCAATTTATAAGTAATTAAATGGGACTCAAAAGGAACTTGTAATATGTCCTAGCAAAATGGCCTCCAGGTAAAGAAACTGCCAAAATACCATAAATAACCACACATCTTAACAATAGCCAAAACTACTTCATTAAGTTCAACTTGGAAAGATAAAACCAAGTTAATTTCTTAAGCATATATATTGTTGAGATAATAAGAAATTATTTTAAATTTGCTTAAATTTATTTTGGGATTTCATGGCAGACAAAACAAATAGAATAAATGAGGCAAATATTTGTTCAATGTTAACCATCATATTCATTTAAGAATGAAAGTATACAAAGTAGCTTTCTTATGTTACAAATCAGACTTCCAAGTTTATGATTTTGATGATAAAAATAATATTGGTTACCTTTTTATTTCTTCTATTATTTGTAATAAATATTTATTTATGTGTTGACTAATATATTAGGTACACCATGCGCCATTATTTAAAGATTCAGGGCCCAAGATTGGGTAGAATAGGTTATGTTAAATGAGTTTGTACTTTTCATTTATTTATTTTTAATATCTTGGGTCAAGTCCTATAATCATGTATGTTAGCTTGGTCACCGCGAACAAACACTGGGGGAGAAAAAATTGAATTTGAATATTTTAATTTTTTTTTGTATATCGTAATGTATGATATGGTTCATACTGTATGATCTAGTGTAATAAAAATTAATTAAATTATTTTATTTTCTAGGAAAAAATATTTTTGAAATATAACTAATTATACATTACAAACACCACATCGTACTGGACGATCTGTAATAATTAAAAATCCCGTCATCCATTAAATTAGGCAAAAATTTGAATTTAAAAAGTTATTCTAATCATACTATGTGAACTCCATTGTACTGTATAATGTTTAAAAAAATGCCTAATTTAATCCTATGATTAGTCAATCAAAATGGCTTAATTTTGATATTTTAATCATATTGTATGAACTGGATCGTACTGTACGATCAACATAGAAGATTTTGGCCGTCCTATGTTTCGTCTTGAATGAACTGCATTTTGATTGAACTTTTTGTATAATACTAAATGGACATCGTAAAGTATGAACATACAAATTGAATTATTCATATAGTACCAATAGGTGACCATATAATACTAACAGGTTAAATTTTGTACATCATACTAGACTATCCAGAGATCGTATTGTACAATCTTTGACAGCTGAATTAATATTTTAGAGTTTTTTAAAGACATCTATTTAAGCTTTCTCATAAGACTTTATATGAGTCTTTGGATTCCATTGAAGCTTTATTTTTCTGAAAAAAATTTGAAGAGAGAACTAAAAAGGAAGAGAAGAAAGGGTGGAGTTTAAGGGTGGGAGAAGATCCTTGGAGGGGGTTTCAAGGGAGTGTGGATGGGGATGTCACACAGTTTCTTCAGCAATCTTTCACCTTAGTACTATTGGATTCAAGTTATGTCTTGAGGGAAGTTTCATTTAAGAATGAGAGTATACATAGTGCTATAATGCCGACAAGAAATGTGACTGAGGTAGATGGCAATCCGTAAAGGAAGAAGCCATATATCAAACTAGATTTTAAAGATGATGATTTGGTGTTATCGGAAGATGGCAAAGTAGTTAAGATGAGGGAAGACATAGAGATTTTGAACTCATACAGACTAAGGAATTCCTTAGTTATCAAGGTGTTTGGAAAGGAAATTCTATCGCATATGGTGGCATGGGAGGTGAGACGTCAATGGAACCAATTGGGAATTTCCATTTTATAACTCTTGGTAATGGTTGGTATTTGTGTTCCTTCGGTTCTCAGAGATGATAGAAAGTGTTCTGACAGGAGGATCGTGGGTTGTGAATGGCCATATTGTGGGAATGGATAGGTGGTCGGGTGAGTTTTCTACATTAGCTATGAAGGGTCTAACCTCACTTATTTTGATTAGAATGCCTCATTTACCCTTGGAATTGTTCGGATGAGGTTAATGTGGCAAGGATTGCTTCTATGGTAGGAAAACCACTAATGATGGATGGAAACATGTTCCAATGGGGGAAAAGGGAATTTGCTAGAGTTTGTGTGCGAGTTAAACTTGATCAACATCTTCCCTTAAGAGTATGGGTAGAGAGTATATCTGGGAGGTTTTTTTAGAAAATTGAGTATGAAAAGATATCAACATTTTGTTATGAATGTGGGGTGATAGGACATGTCAGAATTGATTGCAAACAGAGGAATTATATTGCAAAGGAAAGGTGTGGAGATCCTAGCAATTCAAGGCTTCAAAAGGAGAAGGGAAGGCATCAAGAGGTAGATACTAATTCTACATATGGCCCATGGATCATGGTTAACAAGAAGAATAGTAGGAGACCTGCTCAGTTGAAGATGAACTTGAAGTTTGTAAAGAAACAGATGAAGACGAGTAAGGAAGCCCATAGTGGGATATCTGAAGTGAAACCTGCTGTCCAAAACATTGCTGTTCATGCAGAGTTGGAATCAAATGCTGATATAAATCAACTGGAGGAGGGTGATATAGATGTGGACTAGGAGATGCTTGTAAGATAAAAGCAATCTGATGCAACAGAGGAGGTGGTTGTGCCGATCTATGATAAGGCAGAGAAAGCAGTTGATGTATCGGGTATGATTTCTCCTCTTGATAAATCTTTTTTAACGGCAAGTATGAATAAATTTGATGTTTTGGGTGTGGAGGAAGTGGAAAAGGAAGAGGATGAGATGAATAATATAAGTCTTTGTGGTAGAGGGAAAAAAGGTGAAGGTGTTGTGGCTGATGATGTTGGGTTTGGAAATTCTGAGAAAGGTGGTGGAAAAAATGGTATTGATGGAAGGATGAGTAATGTGGAAAAGTAGATTGGTTCTAATGGAGACTTGGCTAAATGTAAGCTTACAAAAGAACTCAGATCCTTAGGGCCTATTTAAAATAAACCATGTGGAAGGATTTTTTAAGGGGGAAGCAAGAAAAGAGATGGGGGCTCTTCCCCCAAGAATGCTTAATGGAATCTATTACATTTTAGAATTGTAGAGGGGCCAAGAAGAAAGAAGCCTCTCTTTTTATGAAGGAGTTTATAAAAGATTTTAAGGTATTTTTTGTGGGGTTGGAGACTAAAATCAACTCTTTTGATAGAGTTACCTTTGAAAGGATAATGAGTCCTGATTAGGATTTTTTCCTTCTTCCTTTAGAAGGGTTATCTGGTGGTACTATGATCTTATGGAGATCAGATTTGGCATCCTACTCTATGGTAAAGACATCAGATCAATTTGTTATAGGGGATCTTAATGTCTTCAACAAAGGTGTGTGGATGATTACTACTGTGTATGGGGGCAAGGAGGATAAAAAAAAAAAGAATGTTATGGGATTCTATTTAGGAGTATTCACATAGGAATGTTCCTTCAATTATTGGTGGGGACTTTAATTGCATTTTGTCCCAAGAAGACAAAAAAGGGTTGGAGAGTTTGTATTCTCTCAAGGTTCTATGGAAATGATAAAATTTATGAATGATAATGATTATCATGAAGTTGGGGTTGTTGGACCAAGGTATACTTGGTGCAATAATAAAGTTGGAGGGGGACGGATCCTTGAATGGTTGGATAGGTGTTTGATTAATTCTCTGGCTATTAATAAAATCCAAATCGCTGTGGTGTGGCACTTAGCCAGAGTGGCTTCAGACCATAGTCCTATTGTGTTGAAATTATTTGAGGTGTTTATAAAGAAGAGGAGGTGCATTAAGTTTGAAGATTTTTGGTTATCCTTCAAAACATCGACTCATACTGTTTCAAATGGGTAGAAGAAGACTTATGTGGGAGATGACATGGAAGTTTTAAATAAGAAATGTAAAAGAACATTGAAAGATTTATACTATTGGAGTAAGTTCAAATTGAAGGAGTTTTCGAAGGAGAAAGAAAGATTGAAGGTTGAAATATTTCAACTTCAAGAGGTGGAAGCCAGAGATGGTTGGTGGATGAAGATACATTATGGTTGCTTAGATCAATGGTCAAAGAGCTGAATGTCAATCTTAATTATTTGAATAGTTGGTGGAAGCAAAGAACCAAAGTGAAGTGGATTGAAGATGGTGACTCCATCATTAAATTTTTTCATGCTTTTGCCAATGCAAGGAGAAATGTTTATTATGTTTCACTGGTGAAAAATTTAGATGGTATACTCACCAAGAATCCGAAGGAAGTGGATAAGGTATTTTTTAAATTCTTTCAAAAGAAGTGGAAGGATAGGGAGTGTTGTTTGGAGAATTGGCCAAAGCTGTGGATGGTATTGGAATATGAAGATAGAATAATGTTGGAGATGGAGCTTTCTGTTAATTTGATAAAGGAGGTTATTATGAGGTTGGGAAATAATAAGGCTCCAGGGTGTGATGGGATGAACTATTCTTTTTTCAAATCGTATTGGAATATCATTGAAGAGGATGTTTATAGAGTCGTATTACGATTCTTTATTTCAGGTAATATGAGTAAGGATTGGAAAGATACTTTGTTTTTGTTGATTTTCGTGTGCTCTAATCCGTTAACTCTATTCGCCTTTCAACCCATCAGCTTATGCAATTCCATCTACAAGATTGTGGCTAAGGTGTTATTAAATAGATTGATTGTCGTTATTCCGAAGATTATTTCTAAAGAGCAGGTGGCTTTTTTGAAAGGGAGATCTATCTCAGATCATCCGTTATTAGCTCAGAAGGTATTCAATAAGTTAAGGCATTCAAAGACAAGCAATGGTTATTTAGCTATTAAGTTAGACATGGTGCAAGCATACAACAGTATGTGTTGGTTAACTCTAAAGAAGATGATGGTAGACTTAGGATTCCCAGTCAAATTTCTCGGCCTGGTAATGAACTATGTCTCAGATCCTATATTTTTTATATTGATCAAAGGTGCTAGATCCAATTGGATTGAGGGGAGAAGTGGTTTTCGGCAAGGTTGTCCACTTTCTCCATTCTTACTCATTTGATGCTCACATCTTCTATCCAATGCTTTCTTTAGTAGAGGGTTGGATGTGGGTATTAAAATTTGTACAAAGGCTCTAAGAATTTCACATCTTCTTTATGCATACAATGTATTGTTATTTTTAGATGTTAAAGTGAGAAGTGTGCAGAGAGAGAAAGTTTCGTTTCAAGAGAGAGAAGCTCCAGGAAAGTAGAGAGAAAGTTTTGTTTGATTTCAAAATTTTCATCTCCATTTTTCTTGGCGGGTAATCCGTCGATGATGGAGGAGGCGGTGGCGTTCGCTGCTGATCGTTGGATTCCTCACGATGATCCACCTTCTATTTCTGTTCATCCTCAAAGCTCATTGAATTCTCTAAAAGCGAGACCTCTCAGAATCAACAAGCCTTCAATTGAAGTTCAGAAGAAATCTCCTCCAGTACCTGGTAATGGTAAAGGGAAAATGAATCCAGTTCAAGACTTTAAACTTCTTTCGGATAATGGCCCATATCCGATTCATCGTTTCAATGATACAGAAGCTTCATCTTCATCAGACATGAAATTATTTGTGAACATATTTAATAATAATATATCAAAGTCTCTATTCTTTAAGGAAGGTGTTTCCTTTGCAGAAAATCTATTAGAAAACACTTCAGTTGTTTGTCACAATGTCGATGAAGGTATTAATAAAGTTCCTGCAGAAAACAACAGTGGAAAAATTATATTCAATTCTGTGACAACGAAACCAAACATCTAAATCAACTTTGCTAGAGATGAGTCCTTAATTTCAGAGGATGGAAAAACTATCAAGCTGAATGAATCCAGAATGAAGTTTAACGTTGAGAAACTGCGATACTCTATTGTAGTTAAAGTCTTTGGAGACAATGCACCATTTTTTGTGATAGCCAGAGAACTTTGTCGTCAATAGAATCGGTTTGGGAAGTTTCACATCACTTCCCTGGGTCTTGGATGGATACTATGTTCCTCCTTTAATATGGCTGCTGTGGACAAAGTATTACAAGGAGGACCTTGGTACGTGAATGGTCATATAGTGGGAGTTGATAGATGGTCTCCACTATTCACTCCTCCATTATTAAAAGGGCTAACATCTCCTATATGGGTCAGTCTCCCTCGCCTTCCATTAATTTGTTGGGATGAAGACAATGTGGCTAGAATCGCTTCAATAATTGGGCAGCCACTTTGGATTGATGGTAACATGTTCCAGTGGAGCAAGAGGGAGTATGCAAGAGTTTGTATTAGAATGTCTCTAGACCAACAATTCCCAACCGGTGTTTGGGTAGAAAAATCTTATGGACGTTACTTTTACAAAGTTGAATATGAGAAAGTCTCCTCCTTTTATTTTAAGTGTGGTAAAGTAGGACATTTGGTTGACAAATGTAAAGAAGGAAAGGCAGAATGCTTGGAAGCTAACTGTATAAATTTTGTTTATCAAACGGAATTTCAAACCCAACAGACTGCTGAAGAACTTGATAAGGTTTATGGACCTTAGGTGCTAGTCAAAAATTTGAAAAGAAGAAGGAATATTATTCCAAATTTGAGTAAGGAGAATCAGAAGACAGATAAAATGAAGATTTTTAAACAAGTTTATGTTCAAAAATTGTCCTCAAATACAGCTCAACTATTTGATCAAATTCCAGAAGGTGTAGAGAAGATAGGAGGTGCAGATGTGGTTTTGCAAAGATATAAAGAAGACATCTCGGAGGGAAATGTTAGGGTTAATAAAGAAGGTGGTTTAGAGGAGATCTCAAAGAAATTATTGAGAATGAAGTAGTTCCAGTAAATTCTAAAATAGTTTTGTCAAACCTTAATTCAATAGTTGATAATAACAAGTTTGGTATTCTCAGTTTTAGTTCAGCCAAAGGAGAGACTATCTGCACTGAAACAGAGGAAGAAGAACTGGAAGATGGTGAAATTCAAATCACTACACTGAAAAGTAATGTGGCTGATAACGTATTGGTGTCGGCTGATTCTTCAAAAGTCAAAGGAAAGCTTATCAAAGAACTCAATTTTCTGGGTAAAGATAATATTTTATCTCAAAGAAAGAAAGGTGATCAAGTTAAAAAGATTAAAAGTGGAAATAATTCCACTTTTAAGCTCAAATGACTTCCTTAGCTTTCTGGAACTACAGGGGGGTCAGGAAGTTAGAAGCCTCCCGCTACTTAAGGGTTTTTGTTAAAGAATTTGATTCTTTCCTTGTGGGATTAGTTGAAATGAAAGTTGTGTCTTTTGATAGACAATATATCAATAAACTTATTGGAGATAGTTGGGACTTCTTCTTTGTTCCAGAAGAAGGCCTTTCGGGTGGAATATTGATCAGTTGGAGAATTAAAATTTGTTCTTTTACAGTGCTTCATTCTACTTCACAAGCAGTGATTGGAATTTTCAAAATTTCAAACAAAGGAGAATGGTTGATAGCCACAGTATATGGAAGCAGAGATTCTTATAAGAGAAGGAAATTGTGGGAAAGTTTAGAAACTTATTCAAATACTCACCTTCATTTTATCATTGGAAGAGATTTCAATTGCATCTTGTCTCAAAGAAGAGAAAAGGGGAGGTAAGCGGTTTACTTTTACTCAAGGACCTTAAGACAAGAATTTATTCATGAATAATTGTGATTTTCATGATGTTGGAATCATTGGTCCCAAATTTACTTGGTGTTATAATAAGAAGGGAGGAGCTCACATTATGAAGAGACTGGATCGTTGTCTCCTCAACTCGGCTATTATAAAAATTATTCATCCAGCTGTAGTTCAAAATCTTGGTATAATTGCATCAGATCACTGCCCTTTAGTGATTAACATTTTTACTTCAGGATTTTGAAAGCCTAAGAAACTGCAGTTTGAAGAAATTTGGACTTCATTTCCAGCGTCCAAAGCTATAGTTACAAAGTATTGGAACAAAACAGTCAGAGGTGATGAAGTTCAATCATTGAATATTAAATTTAGAAGAGTTTTAAAAGCACTATATCACTGTAGTAGAGCCAAGCATTCTAACCTCAACTTCGTTGAAATTGAGCTGAAGAAAGAAATCAGTGAGCTGTAAGAGGAAGAAGCAAATTCAGGATGCTTATATGATGAGAAGATCTATTTGCTGAAATACAAGGTAAAGGAGTCAAAATCTACCTTGAGAAGGCTTAGTTCTTGGTGGAGACAAAGAGCTAAGGTCAAGTGGATGAAAGAAAGTGATTCAAATTCAGAGTATTTTCATTTTATTGCCTCTGCTAGATGAAACATGAACTTCATTAAGCAAATTAAAGATTCCAATGGTAGAATGCTGGAGGAGCAAAATAGTATTGAAGAAACATTATTTGAGTATTTTAATGATAAATGGAGAGCTTGAAGATGCAAATTAACTGGATGGCCGAAACCAAGTACAGTGCTAGGCGAGGCTGATAATGAAATGCTCATGGCTAAATTTTTTGAAACAGAACTAGAAGCTGTTGTTCGGCATTTGGAAAGTAATATTTCGCCTGGTCTAGATGGCATAACATACCCTTTTATTAAATTTTATTGAAATATCATTAAAAATGATATTTGGAAGGCGGGGAATCAATTTTTTCAAACTGGACTGATGTGTGAACATTGGAAGGAAACTTTAGTTGTTCTTATTCCCAAGCTTTAGATCTTGAAAATTCCCTCTAATTATAGACCCATAAGTCTATGTGATTCCATCTACATAATTGTTGCAAGAATATTGTTGAACAGGTTAGTCGGATGCATTCCCAAAATTATATCAGAAACTCAATTTTCTTTTTTTAAGGGTAGATCCATTTCGGATAATATCCTGCTTACTCAAGAGATCATAAGCAAATTTAAATTTTCTAAATCAAGAAAAGGCATGATGGCTATCAAAGTAGATATGGAACAAGCCTACGATAGCATGGGATTGCAAACCTTGACTTAGGTATTAGACATATTTGGTTTCCTGGATGAATTCTCAGAACTTTTCCTTCAATGTGTAGTTGATACTAAATACTCCATTCTCATTAATGGCTTGAATACCGAATGGATTTCGGAAAAATGTGGCTTCTGACAATGATGTCCTTTGTCTTCTTTTTTGTTTATTCTATGCTCTCAATTATCAACAGAAGAATTCATTCAAAGAAGAGCAAAAATTGGAGTCAAGGTGACTTCAAATGCAGAAAAAGTGTTCCATTTACAATATGCTGATGACATCACTGTATTTTCTATAGCTACTAGTAGAAATGCTAAGAAAATCAAGAAGATAATGAAGAACTACTGCAACTGGACAGGACAAAGAATCAATGTGTTGAAATCTTCGTTATTCTTTAGGAAATCAGTGAGAAGAGGCAAATCTAAATCCTGTCAAAAATTATTGGCATCAAAGCAGTTAACGAGCTGCTATATCTTGGAGTGAAATTGGTGATGAGAAGACTAACTGTTTTAGATTTTCAAGGTCTGTTGGAGAAAGCATATGATAAGCTTAATATTTGGGGCAACTGTTTCCTTACTCTTTTGGGCAAACTACAACTTATTAAGTCTTCCTTCTTGTCTATGCCTATCTTTCTTTCAACTCATTCTTTGATCCCTTTGGGAGTGCTAAAAGAATTAGATAAGTTGAGTAGAGATTTCTTATGGAGAAAACAAGATAGGAGCAAGGGAATCAATTTTGTTGATTGGGAAACTCTATGTAAAAAAAAGAAATTGGGAGGACAAGGAGTTGTCTCAGCTGTTGATAAAATTGGAAATTGGAGAGCTAAATTTTCTTGGAGTCTTTTATCCAATCCTTCCTCTCTACTGAATAGAATTTTAATTGCAAAATACAGGTCCAAAATCCTGGAAATAGAACATAGATATGGAGCATCTTCTTCTTGGAAGATTATTACAAAAGGAGCAAAATCTCTTCAGAAAATTTTGAGATGGAAGGTCTCGGATGGGAAGAACATTAATACATTAAAGGATGTGTGGATACTTAATAAACATATTAATAGGTGGAAAACCTTTGTGGCTGATCTTCAAGAAGAACAATAAAGTTTACAGTATTTTATACAGGATCGTAGATGGCATGTACATACTATGTAGCAGGTTTTTAGTTCAGACATGATTGATCTTATTTTCTATGTTCCAATTCAACTGAAATCAGTAAAGATGAAGTGGAAATTCATTCGAGCACTCTGGGAAATCTTTGTCAGTTCTGATCTCTGAACAAAACAGCAACAATAAAGAGGAGGATGTAAATTATAAATGGTTAAAGAAACTGAAACTTAGGCCAAGGATTGAACTTTTTTGGTGGAGATTGATGGACAAGGCTATTCCATGTAATGAGTTTCTAATGTATAAAAGACTCACTAATCACAATGGCTGTCCGAGAGGATGTATTAAAGTTGAAGATGTGGGGCATATTGCAGTTAATTGTTATTTTATCCATGAAGTTATAAAGATTTTTAACAAATGGGGATTTAGTATCCCGATTGTTTTTGATTTTAACTTCTACATCAAGGAATTGACAGGTATATCAAATTCAAACATCTTCTTGGGGAACTTATATTGTTCTGACGTTTTCCATACTTGGAAAAGTAGAAACAAACTGGTTCATGGAAATAAAGAGGATAGCTATAATGTTATAGCAGCTAATGCATTATCTTTCACGTCATCTTCAATCAATTATGATCTCATTATAGTCAACTGGGATTCTAATCAGCTTTGGTTGTTTTCCTCAATTTGGAATCCCCCTCCAACCTAATGGATCAAATTAAATATTGATGCATCTCTCGGAGAAAATTATGCTGCACGAGTTGGAGGAGTTTTAAAAGATTCTAAAGGTAGATTTTTATTTTCTTTTGGTTTCAAACATATCCATTGGGACTGTTCAACATTAGAATTGGAAGCTATAATCTCTTTCAATAAAGTACTCTAAGATTGGATATTCGATACAAAAGGAATCATTATTGAAGGAGACAATTATAACATCATGAAGTTCATTCAGAAGATTTTCAAGGAAGGAGTTCAAGTTGGTAATAATGCTAACTTTGTTGATTTTTTTTTCGCTAGAAGTTTTAATCAAGTCATTATTTAATTTGTTAATAGAGGATGTAAAAAGTTAGCCGATTGTTGTGCTAACCATGCTAGATTTACTGATTTTGTTTGGAATAGTTTGGATAACAATCATATTCCTCCTCTTTTCTTTAATATATAAAGGAGGAATGTGATAGATCCAACTTCACTTATACTTTTTATCTTGGTTTTCTTTTAATAATATTGCTTTATGCATTTCCTCAAAAAAATAAAAAAAAAGAAGAAGGTAAGAAACATTGTTAAAAACTATTACAATTGGACCGATCAAAAAATCAATTATCAAAAGTCATCTTTGATTTGTGGCAAATCAGTTTTGAGAAGGAGGAAGATTAAAATTTCAAGGATATTGGGATTCAAACTTGTGGAAGAATTGGAATACTTTGGAATTAAGATTGCTCTAAGGAGATTAAGAAAGTTAGATATCCAAATGTTATTGGATAAATCTATGAAAATGCTGAATGCTTGGGGAAATAGATATATTTCCCTTCCTGGAAGATTAGTTTTGGTAAAAACTATCCTTCTTGGTCTCCCTGTATTCCTCATTTCACATTCCCTTGTTCCTTTGAGGACTTTGAAGGGATTTGAAAAACGATGTAGAGATTTTATCTAGAATAAAATTGATGGAAGCCATGGGATGCATTATGTGGCATGAGATTTGTTGTGTAGACCAAAGCATTATGGATGCTAGGGTATTCAGTCTAGATTGTCAAGGATATGGCCGCTAAGAGAAAAGTTTGCATGGAAGCTATTGGAAGAACAGTATACCTTGTTGAACAGGAACTTACTGGCCAAGTAAGGAGAAAGGTGGTGGAACAATTATGATTTTAAAGGCGGTTTTTTTCATGGAAGATCATATCCATTGCTTGGAAAGCTCTCAGGAATTTTTTTAAGGTGGAAGGTGGGGTATGGATCTAACATTAATGTATTGAAGGATGTTTGGATTTTGGAAAAGAGTTTGCTTAAATGGCCAACCTTTGTTGGAATCCTTGATGATGAAAATTTGACTCTTGACTTTTTTATTGAAGATGGATGGTGGGACATTACAAAACTCATATTATACTTTGGTGAAGAACTGGTAAGAGTGATTAGTGGAGAGAAAATTTCTCATTCTTTGCTTTAAGATTGTATGGAATTAAAGCTTAAAATGACTGGTAAGTATATCTCAGCTTTATTAATGGAAGATGGCCTCAATGAAGTGAAGGAAGTGGATCCGGTTTCATGGGTTCATAAATTAAAATTAAATGCTCAGGTGGAACTTTTTATTTGGCATCTTTGCAAAGATGCTATTCCAACAGAAGAGTTCCTTCATAGGAGAAGGCTATCTGAAAATTATTTATGTCCTATTGGATGTGATGTGATTGAAGATGTTAATCATATTACTACTAAATGTTCAAAGCTTTGGAAGGTCATTAATGTACTGAGAAGTTGGGGGTTCAGAATTCCTAATTTCAGAGATTGTAATGATTGCTTGCACGGTCTTAAGAGGTTAGCATATTCAAATTTGCTGATTGTAAGGATCTATTTTTCATTATTGTGGTTCGTTTGGAGCAATAGAAACAAGGTGAAGCATGGTAAAAATGGAGACAACAATGTGATGATTGCAGTTTCGGTTCTCAGTTTTGGTAGCTCAACTAAACAAGGATTAATCCTCAGGGATCACTGGAATGCTTATCAGTCTGTGGGACTGTTTTCAGAAAAATGGCATCCCCCTCCACCCAAGTGGTTGAATATAAACATTGATGCTTCACTTAAAGAGAATAATGAGGCAGGTATTGGAGGTATTGTTAGGGATTGTAAAGGAAGGTTTGTTTTATCATTTGGTATTGCAAAATTGCATTGGGACATAGCACAAATGGTGCTCTCAACTTATGATAGATGCAAAATGGATATGTCAACAACAACATCTTCAAGAAAAAGTTTCCTTTATAATTTTATAAATTTATATGTGAAAATAAATTGACTCCTATATATAATCATTAAATTTGCTTCATTCTTATTTTAAGTCCAGCATAAGCATAATCACTTGCATAATATATGATTTAAAAACAAGATTCTCCTACCCTAGGATAAACTAATTCGTAGATCATCAATATAGAGACACAAGTGTTGGAAAGTAAATACTCACACCAACACATATCCATAAGAACATCAACGTAAAATAAATAGGATGTTAGAAAAGTAAACAAGCGTACCCCAAAACACCCTCATACCCTAAAAGGTAATGTTGATTGTCCTAATAAAATTTTGAGTTTTTTAATAATTAAATAATTTTTTAGAATAATTTGGATGAATTTTTAGGAGGTATATTTAATATTTATTTATATTTAGTTTAGTTTGTTTTAGTTTTATTTTTCAATTCAAATTTTATTTAAATCTTAATTATTTTTTGAATTTATTTAATTTTTATGCTTTATATTATCTACATAGGTAATGAAGAATTTATAAATAATTTTTTTTTATTTTAGTTTTGTCTATCATTAACACAAAGTATGTTATTATTTGTTATAAATTTATGTTTTTATCAAAAAAATGGTGGCTATGGGTTAGGAGTGACTAATGAAAGTTTTAAAATCATATTAGATATTGTAATTACTAATATCATATTTAAGTTTAGGGATGAGCACTCATCTCTCACTAGAATGTATATAGTAAAATTAAAATAGAATATTTTCTTATATAAAAAATAGATCATTTAGATTGTAAAGATTGTAATGTTTCATCGTGTGAAAGTTTTGTAATGAAAATCACTTGATAGCTTTATACATTAAAATGAAGATATAGAATATAAAAAATAAAGTAAGATACTTTTCTCCGATTAGATAAGAAATTAAAAAGAATGTTAATAAAAATATTTTTGAGAGTAAGATTCTACATCTTAAGATTTACTTTGTACATGATAAAGCAATTGCTTTGTGAAATGAAGCAAATTGTGATACAAAGAATGCTACAATAGATGTGCTAGAGTATCAAATGGAAACGCTTCTTATAGGAAAAATAGTTGGTGGTGCAATTAAAATGTGTAAAAAAAAAGATTAAAAAAATAAGCTTTATTATAAAAAATAGGTTTATATGTAAAAACAATGATAATTGGAAAATCTATAAAGAGGCATGTAAAGAGTCTAAGAAAGCCATTTGCAATTCAATGATTTTATCTTTTAATGATATATATATATTCGATTAGACACAAAGAAGGGCAAAAGATATGTGTATAAGTTTAACAAACAAATGTATAAGAGTGGTATGGATTTAGTTCACGTCCATTAAAGATGAAAATAAAAAGTTATTTCATTAGAAGGGGATATTTAAGAAAGGTAGATGAGATGTTTTGCTAAACCTTTTAGCAAAGATTTTTAAAATATGACTGAATTTAGTGACTTTAGCACCCAAAATGAAAGTTAAGATTTTGTTTTTATGAGCATATTAGTGAAATTGATGATAGAGATTGTTTTATGAAAATAAAGTGTGAAATAACTATTAGACCTGATGATATTCTACTAGAGGTTTGGAAATTTTGTAAAGATGAAGGAGTTTCTCCACTTACTAAAATTTTAATATAATTTTGAACACTAAAATGATGCCAGATTAGTGGAGAATGAGTATATCAATTTTTTATAAAGAATAAAGGTGATGCATAAGATTGTGCAAAATCTAGAGGAATTAAATTAATGTGTTATCCTTTAAAATTGTTAAGAGAGTTATGAAGCATAGGTTACGAGGTGTTACTAATGTTTCTCAAAAAAAATTTTGATTTAAGTCGGTTAGGTCTACTATGGAAGTAATACATTTATTCAAAGGTTTAAAGAAGATGTATAGATAGAATAAGGAGGTTCTACATGTGATATATAGTGATTTAGAGAAAGCATGTAACAAAGTTCCAAGAGAAGTGTTATGGAGAGTTCAAGAAATGAAATGTGTATATTTAAGTCATTAATGATAAGTCTGCAAGAGTTATCACTTTTGTTCAAGCACAGAGTGGATGACCAAGTAATTTCCTATTTTAGTTTAATTACATTAATGATTAGCCTTATGCCTAGATCATTTTGTTTTATTCATGGATGTTATCAATGGACATTTATAAGAAGTTGAATCCTTATGATGTTTTTGCCTAATGATATTCTACTTATTAAAAATACTCAAGAGGGAGTTAAAGATAAATTAGAAATATAGAGGTCAACCAAAGAGTCTTGAAGATTTTGTTTGAGTATATATGAATATTAATATATGGAGATTATTTTTAGTAGTATTAGATCTAGTGTGAGGATTATGACTTTGGCTGATTAAGTCATTAATAAGAGTATACATTTTAAAAATCTTTGTTCTCTTATTCAGAGTGATGGTGAAAGTGATAAGGATATTATTAATAGAAATTAAGTTATATAGTTGAAGTGGAGGGATGCAATAGGCTTATTGTGTGATAGAAAAAATTATCCCTCAAACTCAAGAAAAACTTTTATTAGATATTGGTGACACCAGCAATGCTTTAAGGCAAAAAATTTTAGCCACTAAAATTGAGGCATAATATTCAGTTAAGTGTTGTAGAAATGAGGATGTTGCAAATATAGATTCAAGGATTTTAATTTTTATGATAACAAAATTTTTTGACATTATTGTTTCTCTACTATTTTTACAACTGAACATCTGGTATGTGTTAGTCTTTAATTATAATTCCATCAATTTTTACCTTTTTTTGAGTCAAATGTAATAAGATGGATCCTAATGCCAAGTAACCTTGCACAGAATCACACACAAACTAAGTGGGAAAATTTATATAAGTTTAAGGGTTTTTCTATTTTTTATTACATCGTACAAGATGATCTAAAACTATCATTAATGATCAGTTAAAATATAAACCCTAATTAGGACTCCTATGTTAAGAAAGCCGAATTAAGAAAATCATCCTGGATGATAGGCTCAAATCAGAAAGACTAAGCCAACAAACTCTTTTAGGTATGATGTTATTTTAAGAAATCATACACGACAATATCATATCATCCTGGATAATTCATTATAATCAAACCTAAATTATTTGGGTGATTAAGAATATTAATTAAGGTTAGATTGATCGATCATATCGTCCGAGACAATCGCAAGATTATCTTGAACGATCAGTTAGAAAAACCTTAAACTTCTCTCGAATTAGTTGGATGACTAGAATTATCTGCTAGATGATTTGTTATAATTTTTCATCATCTAAATGTTTTTGTTGGATGACCAAAACTATGTGTTGATTGTAATCATTAATTTTGAGCTAATGATACATGATGATCCATGTATCATCCTAGATGATCTGCTATGTTTCTTCATCATCCAACATGGATATACTAGATGACAAAAACTATGTTCTAAATGTTATATATGATTTTGAACTAATCATGCTGGATGATGTCCACATCATCCTGGATGATCAGAATAAACATTATGCTCTAATCATCAAGCACACTAAGATCATCCTGGCTGGATGGGCTGAAATACACTGATCGTATAGGATGATCTATTAATTGACATAGACAATCTTTGACATCAAGTTACAAATTAGGGAAATTTTTAAGGCCTTCTTGATAAGATCTCTTGATTATTATTGAGAGGATCTTGTGCTAAAGTCTTGACCTGAGAGAGCTTAGAGAAGGAGAGGAAGAGTTTAGGAGAGAGAGAGAGAGGGAGAATCTTGTGAGGGTGAGTTTGTGAGGTTTTCACAAAGGTTGCTCCAAGCAAGAATTTAAGTCATATTCTTCGTTCATTATCCTTGGCTCCTTAGTGGCTATAGGGAGGTCTTTATTAGCAATCGATCAAGGTTCTATTCTTGCTTTAGGAGGAAGGAAAATGAGTTTAGGTTTTTTGCCTCACTAGGGTTGGTAAAAAGGAGTTTATAAAAGCTTCTCTGCCTTGCTATGGGATCAAATGGAGAGTCACTATATTTTAGTGCAATACCTGAAGGAGAGGCTTTAGGGAGTGGACATAAGTCAAGTTGATTGAACCACTATAAAATTTATTGTATTCATTCTGTGTTATTCTTGCACTTTATTTTTCTCCATATTATTTTCTGTGGTTAATTGTGTTTGTTTTAAAATATTCAAAAAGGTTTAAAAAAGTTTTTACTTTATGTTTAAGAATTTTTAAAACTACCAGTTCACCCCCTCCCCCCATCTTAGTAAGCATCGGCCTAGTTCATAAAGGCTTAACAACCCTAACAAACATTTAAAGGATACTTAGGTAGATAAGTTGTTTTAATCTAAGGGATAAGATATAAAATAAGCATATATAAGAAAAAGGTTGGGGTAGCTCCAATGGAATATAATAATAGGGAGATTTTCCTTGGTTGGTTAGGTCAAATAAAATAGATGCTTCTGTTGACCCGATTAAGAGATTAAATAAATTAGACTTGTCCTATGTTAAAAAGGTAGTGGTAGACCTTAAAATTACTTTATAATATTTAAATTGACAATTTCATTATTAACTAAACACAATAGAGAAAAAGGATTCATATAGTCGTACCGATATAGTGGGGTAAATGATTGATGTTGTTATTATTGCATTAAAAAATTATTTTATTTTATTTTTTTTTTTCAAATTTTTAATAACCATTAAAATATTTGTGTTAATTATTATTATATTATTATTTTTTTTATTAACTCTCTCACTCTAATATATTATTTTACATTTTTTGAAGTGAAAGTTTTGTAGAATTTTTATTATCTTAAATTCTAGTAAAAATATGTTTTTTACCCCATGCCAAACCATACAATATTGAATCGGATGACATATTCAAGTACCATAATGCTCATTTTTGCATCCCGGTGGTGGAATAACTGATGAAATGCATAGCCACATTAAATCAACAAAGTGACGTGATGGTTCATCCAATAGCCATGCTAGGTTATTGCAATGGAGTTTACTTTGTAGTGCCATGGTGAAAATTCATATTATAATACCGCAAGGCCACCTTATTGAATGTTGTGGTGCTGGAATAATTATGAAAGATGTATAAATATAATCTCATTTTAGTGTGTGGATGTTCTATAGTTTTTAAATAGTTTTCAAAGAGGTGAGGACAAATGAGATAAAGATAAATACTTTAGAGTGTATGGATAGCATTACTATGAGAAACAAAATGAATGGATAGGAAACAATGTGGAGAGAAAATTTGTAAGGGGACATTCACTTTAGGAATTATTCAATAGATGACTCAGTTTGGGGTCCTTCATTTAGAGTGATATCTTCTTTCTCTTTTCTATTAGTACTATCTTTCTTCAGTAAGTAACAAAAATTTTTTAGCAAGAGATATCCTTCAGCAAGTTATATCATTCATTCACTTTAGGCTTGTTTAACTAGAACTTTTTAAACAGAAGAGAGCTATTTCCCATTTTGAAAACAGAGAGAAGGTCCTGTTTGTAGAGAAAAACCCTATTTTCAAATTTTTCTTATTCTTGATTTTCTAGTGGGAAATTTGTTATGGCGTCTTATGGCCGGTGTTCATCGCCGGCCACAAGTTTGATGGATCCCTTGCAAAGTGGTGCTCATTGTGTAATTGGAATCTATGTTTATGGTTAAAATGGTGGTCATTCTTCTTCAATAGATGGTGCTGGGAGGAGGATGCAAGGCTCGCTTGTGATAAGGGATTATATGCATCATTTTCCAAACACTGTGAAGCTTATTGAAGGGAAAAGAAAGGAGGTGGATCTGGAATTCAATTCTCCTAGTTCTGTCATCAAATAAAATTTAAAATATGGCATGTCTCAAAGGGATCCATAATCATGTTCATCTGGCATGAAGTTTTTTATTAATAGATATGGTAATTCAAAGGCCATTTCTGGTATTGACTCGAATCCTGCACTTAATCAATTAAACACTATGTTAAATTCAAATGACTATTATGTTGTTAATGAATCTAATGTGGAGAAAGTGGTAGTGGATGAATCTATTGGGGTTAGGAAATCTATTTCTAATCGAATTGTTAACTACGTGCCTGTTAATCAATGGTCTAATCTTCCTATCATTAGAATTAACTTTGAGCCAAATGAATATTTTTATGCAAAAGATGGGGCTATATGATTAAAAGATGTTAGTCAAATGGAAAATGTTGATAGATTGTAATTTGTTGTGGTTATTAATATATTTGGCAAAGAATTACATTTTCATATTATGGCAAAGGTATTATGAAGACAATGGGTGAAGTTAGGCCAGTTTCATCTTACGATTCTCAGAAAAGGATTGGTGTTGTGTTCTTTTCAAACTGATGAAGCAATGGAGTATGTGCTTTCAGATGGTCCTTGGTTTGTAAATGGTCACGTTATTGGGTTAGACAAGTGGACTCCTAATTTTTCTCGATCATCATTGAATGGATTATCATCTCTGATTTGGAGAAGAATGCCTCATCTTCCCTTGCATTGTTGGGATGAGAAAAATGTAACTATTATAGCTTCCAAAGTGGGAAAACCAATCATGTTAGATGGAAATATGTTTAAGTGGGGTAGACGTGAATTTGCTGGAGTTTGTGTGAGAGTCTCTTTGGAGGAAAAACACCAATTAGGAGTGTGGGTTGAAGGACTGTATGGTTATTTCTTCAAAAAATTTGAATATGAGAAGATATATACTTTTTGTTATGTTTGTGGTAGAATTGGTCGTTTGACTAAACATTGTATTGATAATATTTATCATGATGGAGGTAAAGAAGCTTTGGTAAATAATCAAAATCATGTTAAATCAACTGGTGTTTTGAAGAAAGATAATAATTTTTATGGCTCATGGGTGCACGTGAATCATGGTAAAAAGAAGATAGCTCCTATGTCTTCATTTCTTGGGCAAAGGGAAATCCAAGTGAAGGAAGTGAAGAAATGGTTTAAAAATGTTACGGTAAATAAAGATAGAGTTAAGCCAGCTAAACCCAAAGCTAATTCCTATTTGAAAACTGATATGAAGTAGAATGTTGGTATTTCAGATGTTATTATTCAAAAGGAGGTTGGTGTTATTGAACTGGAGGAAGGTGAGGTTGTGAATAATGTTGATTTAGCAATAGGTGTGGTTGGTGCTATCTCGAAGGTCATTCCTATTGCTTTGAATATGTTTGAGCCATTAAATATCTATGATAATTAAGTTATTATTGGTGAGAAAAGGGTGCTAAATAGGCTGGAGCTAGTAGGTAAGGTAAAGTCTTTAGGAAAAATTATGGAATGTGTTGTTGGTAATGGAAGCTCTTGTGCTAATAATTCAACTGATTCTAAAGATATTATAAGAAGAAAAGTTATTGAAAGGAGCTTAGGTGCTACTAAGCTGAAGTTGGAAAAGGAAATTAATTCATTGGGTCCAGTCGGGATTCTGGCTCGTAACAGAAAATTAGAAGGTGTGAGCTCTAGTAAAGGTTGCAGCTCTTTGCTTGGGGGTATTCAATGTGTTCCATAGCATTTTCAAATTGTAGAGGGGCGAGGAAAATTACTTTCTCTCTATACTTAAAAGAAATTATATAAAAATGTATGTGTTTTTTTTTTTTTTGAGGGATTATGGAGACAACAATTTCATCTTTAAATAAATGGAGTTTAATAATTTTATGGGAATTGAATGGGATTCCTTTTTATATCTTGTTGAAGGTATGTTTGGTGGAATTATGGTGATCTAGAGAGCTGATTTAGCAACTTTTTCTACTTTTTAAGCTTCTTCACAATGTATTCTTGGTGACCTTAATGTATTCAATAAAGATGTTTGGATGGTGTCCACTATTTATGGGGGCAAGAAGGTTAGTAAGAGAAGGGAACTATTGGATTGTTTACAATCTTTCTATAATAGAAATTTTCCCTCAGTGGTAGGTTGTGACTTTAATTGTCTTCTTTCTCAAGAGGACAAGTGGTGAGGAATAAAATTAGTTTTCTCTCAAGCTCCAAAAGATATGAAGTTATTTATGAATAAAAACAATTACCATGAAGGAGGTTTGGTGGGTCCTGAATTCACTTGGTGTAACAACAAGTGTGGGAGTAGTCGTATTTTGGAATGATTGGATAGGTGCATATTAAAATCATTAGCCTTGGAGAAAATTCATGTTATAGTGGTTAGGTATCTGGCAAGGATTGATTCAGATCATTGTCTGATTCTCATGAAGATCTTCAATTCTATTAAGAAAAGGAATAACCTTTTCAAATTTGAAGATATATGGATTTCTTACCCGACTTCTAATGAAATTGTGAAGCATATCTGGAATAAACCTTTAAAAGGTTTTGCGGATGGAAAGGCTGCCTAGATTTTGAATATTAAATGTAGGAGGACATTTAGAGCATTATATTTTTGGAGTAAAGCAAAATTAAATAACTTTCCTTCTTTAAAGGAAGATCTTAAAAAGGAGGTGCTACTTCTTGAAGAGGAGGCGGCGAAAAATGGCTAGTTATCAACTGAAAAATTATTGTTGTTGCATTTAAAATTTTGTGAATTGAATGTTTTTTTGGCTCGGTTAAACACTTCGTGGAACAAGAGATCTAGAGCCCGTTGGATGAAGGAAGGAGATTCTAATTCTAGATTTTTTCAAGCTTTTGCTAGTGCTAGAAGGAATGGAAATTGGTTCAATCATGTGAAGAATATGCAAGGTATCGAGGTGGAAGATAAAAGAGGTATTGAGGAAGTATTTTTTAACTACTTTCTTGATAAATAGAAAAATAGGAATTGTTTTTTGGATAATTGGCTAAATCCTTCTTCCAAGCTTTAGGAAGAGGATAAAAAGTTTCTGATTGTTGATTTCTCTATGAAGGAAATTTTAAATGTCATTAGTAATTTAGAAAATAATGTTTATTTGGGAATTGATGGTATTTCACACTCTATTATTAAAGCTTATTAGAAAATAATTGGTGAAGACTTCTGTAAGGCTATTAATCAATATTTTATTTCGGGTAAGATGTCGTCTGAATGGAAGGAGACTCTTATTATTTTAATTCCCAAAGTTTAGAATCCTTTAGCTTCTTTAAATTATTGTCCTATTAGACCTTGTAAATCTATATACAAAATTGTTGCTATGATTTTGTTGAATAGATTATTTCTTATTATTCCTAAAAAAATATCTTAGGAATAAGTGGCTTTTATTAGAGGAAGATCTATTTCATATCTTATTTTATTGGCTCATGAAATATTCAATAGAATCAGAATGTCAAAGGCTAATAAAGGATTTCTAGAAATTAAGGTGGATATGGATCAAGCATATGACAGTATGTGTTTGTCAACTTTGAGATTAGTTTTGGATTACTTTGGGTTCCCAGACAAATTTGCAAACTTATTATGGAATGTGTTAGGGATGCCAAAATTTCTATTATGATCAATGGTTGTAAGTAAAAATGGATAGAGCCAAAAAGTGGATTTTGTCAAGTGTGTACGTTATCTCCCTTCTTATTCATCATCTACTCTAAATTACTTTTAGATGCATTTTCACAAAGAGGTAAGGACATTGGGATTAAGTGCTTAAAGAAACTCTCATTTGTTGTATGCTTATGACATCTTATTGCTTTCTGATGCTAAACCCAAATGTATGAAGAAGATGAGAAAAATTTTATTAGACTATTGTAATTGGTCTGGATAGAGAATCAATTCTAAAAAATCTTCAATTATTTTTGCTAAGACGGCTAATAGGAGTAGAAGGAATTTTATCTATAACTTGTTGTGTCTCAATGTTGTCAAAGAGTTGGACTACCTTGATTGAATGTTTGGGGAAATAGATTTGTTTCCTTAGCTGGCAGAATGATTTTTATAAAAATGATATTTCTTTCTATTCCATTATTTCTTGTATCTCATTCTCTGCTGCCTAGAAGTATTTTGAAAGAATTTGATAAAATGAGTAGAAATTTTATTTGGAACAAGTATAATTGTGATCATGGTCTTCATTATGTTGCATGGGATACTTTGTGTAGATCAAAGGAGAGGGGAGGACGTGGGATTTTTCTACTACATCAAAGATTGGTCCTATAAGTGCGAGATTTACTTGAAATCTTAGTAATAATCCTAGCTCTTTACTTAACAGAAGCCTAATTGCTAAATATGGTGAAAATTTCTGGTTTATGGAATCAAAGAAAATGCATCTCTTACTTATATATGGATGGAGTTAATTTTATTCAGAACTTTGTGAAATGGAAAGTGTCAATTGGTTCATCTATTAATGTATTAAAAGATGCTTGGATCCTTGATAGAAGGTTGAGGATGATTCAGAATCACTGGATTATTTTATCTCGGCTGGAGATTGGAATATTAACAGGTTGGACCAATATTTTGGGAAGGAACTTGTAAAGTTATTATTCAAGTGAAAATTATCCCGGGGCTATTATAGAATTGTATAGAGCTTATATCCAATTTTTTTGGTAGATCAATTATGTCTTTAGCATCTTAGGTGATGAATGAAGATCATATGGTTGATGATTTCTAGAAATGGATAGAAAAATTGAAGCTAAACTATCGGGTGGAGCTATTCTTTTGGAGGTTACGTAATAATGCAGTTCCAACAAACATTTTTTTATATCGAAGAAGATTATTTGATAGTAATTCTTGTTTTAGAGGGTGTATAGCTGCTGAAAGTTTTAATCATATTACAGGCAATTGCCTGAAGTTCAATCCAATTATTGAGGTTTTGAATGCATGGGGATTTTTGTTCCATCATTTTTTTTCTTGGAGGAAAGCAAAGTTGAGTTAAAGAGGTTAGCTGGTTCTATTCCTTTTGTTTTTTTGAAACCTACAGAAATTGCATTAAAATGGAACCAAACAAACTAATTACAAAGGGTAGAATGATAGCACTCCTCCTTTATTAACTCAAGCAAAGAAGAAAGAATGTAACCAAAAGAGAAACTATCAAAAGTAAAACTACTATCTAGTGCCAAAGTGGCACAAAAATTAGCCACTCGGTTACTCTCCCTATTTACATGATGAAAAATAATTTTATTAAAGTCCTTAAGGTAGAGAAGCTCCTTAATCGGCCAATTCTCCATTTTCCACTCCACCTTCTTCAAAGAATTCTGAATGTGTGTAATCACATTGATATTATCACTTTCAAGTATAATTCCTTTGCTTTCCAACATCCAATTTTGGATGATTCTCTTATTGTAAAAATTGCTTCTAGTTAAACTTGAGCAATATCACAATGTATAGTACTCTTACCGAATGCAAAAAGGAGTCTACCTCTGCAATCTCTGAAGATCCCACCAATGCCGGCCCGACAAGAAGGAAGCCAAGAAGCATCCACATTAATCTTGATCCAATCTAGCGGTGGAGGGTGCCAAGTTTTATTAGACTCCCGAGGGAGATTAGTACCCCAGTTATCTAGATAAAGATTAGATTTAAATGTGGAGAAAGAGATGACATTTGCCGCCACCATGCTACTAGACATAGCAACTTTATTGTGCTTCACCAGGTTGCGGTTCTTCCAGGACAAAAAATAGCTGTGCAGTAAAGTCTCACCATACTCTTATTATTGGCCGAACTTCTCCTCATCTCGTCTAAGCATTCATCCAGTGAATGAAACTTATGAATAGCAAATCCCCAACCCTGAATAGCAAAAATAACCTCATTAATATATTTGCAACACAATATATTCATAATTCTCCACCTCTTGACACCCTCTAGCACAAGAGTCATCAATAGCAATTCTTCTATACTTGAGGAAATGATTGGTAGGAAAAGCAAATTTACTTAATCGCCACCAAAAAAGTTCCACCTTGCCAGTGAGCTTAATGTTCTTTAACCAAATACAAAAACTTCCATCATCATCAATATATTTATCTCTGAGCACAAAATCATATGCCAAAGCTGATAAGGACTTATCCGACAGCTTACTGATAGTTTCCAGCCTATCTGTCTTCACCACTGTATCAATTTTAACTTGCCTGATAAGCAATATCAAGTCTTCATGAAATAAGAACTTAAGTTTCACCTCATCTCAGTTACCCTCTTCAGAGATTAACTGCTGCACCATCATATTATCCAAGGATATGCAATCCACAAAAGTTGGCCAAGCATTTAGACTTTTGTCTAACAGCCAAATGTCACCAAGAACATTAATTCACTCACCAATTCCCACCTTCCATCTCAAAATATTTTTAAGTTACATTCCACCATCTTTAAGTATTTTCAAGGTACTGGACGCTTTTTTTTTACAGATTCCGTCAAAGACCTCATCTCCATACTTGGTTGTAACAGTTTAGTGAAGAAGAGTCTTCGGATTCTGAATACAGTTCCAAGCCAATCAAGCCTGCAATGTACCCTTTCTGATAGCTAAAGATTGCACCCCCAATCCACCTGCACATCTTGGCTTACAAATCTCACTCCATGGCACATAATGTAATCCCTTCTTCCCATCCGGTTTGTTCCAAATAAAATTTCTGCACATCGTTTCCATCTCATATACAATTTTCTTAGGCACAATGGAATGAGTGAGTAAAAAGTTTGGCATAGAAAGTAATGAAGTCTTCAACAAAGTAATTCTACCACCCAAAGATAAAGACTTCTTACCCCACACATTTAATCTATCCATAACTTGACTCAAGAAATCATGAAAATCTGCCACCTTTAATCTCCTAAGAGATATGTTAATACCCAAGTACTTCAATTCCTTCATAACTTTAAACCCAAGTATTTCAGCCACCTTCCTTCTATGATGTCTTCTAACTACTTTCCCAAACAGAATTTGGGACTTATTGATGTTCACATTCTGCCTCGTCCACCTACAAAAATCTTTAATTATTTTCTTCACTAATCTTGCCAAAGAACAAATGGATTTTGAAAACAGAAGCACATCATCTGCATAAAAGAGGTGTGAAACCTTTGGATCTCTTGTAGAAATCTGAATACCAAGATCTTGTCCCCTCAGCTCAATACAATTTGACAACAATTGCGAGTATATTATGAACAAATAAGGGGAGAGTGGACATCCCTGCTGAAAACAACTACAAGGACTGATCCATTTCAACATCTTCCCATTTAAGATAATAGAGAACCTCACATTCACCACGCATTCCATAAGAAATCCTGAGAAAATCGAAGGGAAACGAAACCAATTGAGAATTTGAAGTAAGGTTGTCCATCCCATGCTATCATAAGCCTGTTCCATGTCAAGTTTCACCACTATCATCCCTTTTTTTGTTCTTAGATGTTTTAAACTTGTTAAAGATCTCATGGGCTAGAATGCAATGCTCAGACATAGATCTACCTGGAATGAAAGCTATCTGCTCTTTGAAAATCATCTTAGGCATAAGCTTCTTCATTCTGTTTACTAACATAGTGGCAACAATCTTGTAACTAGTTTGGCACAAGCTGATGGGCCGAAAATTAGATGGAACATTTGGATTCTTCACTTTGGGTATAAGAACAATGAAGGTATCCTTCCACTCAATGTGCATACTACCAGTAGTAAAAAAATTACTGATAGCCTTCCATGTAATGTCTCCAACTAGTTTCCAATAGCATTTAAAAAATGAGAAGGTAACACCATTAACCCCAGGTGATTTGTTATTACCTTGCTGGAAAATAGCCTCCTTGCATTCTTCCAAGAGAAATTTTGCATCCAGGAATTTCATATCCAGTGAGCTCAATGTCTGTTCTGCAGCAATCATAGGCCAAGTCGTTAGCTTATATTCACGACTCATCCATTTCTTCTCAAAAAATGGAATAAAAACCTGGTCAATCAAATGCTCATCTTCCACCATTTGGTTATTTTCATCTATAATTTGTCTAATTAATTTTGCATTTCTCCTAGCCGATGCAAAGTTAAGAAAAAAATTTGAATTTGTGTCTCCCTCCTCTTGCCATCTAGCCTTGTCCCTTTGATTCCACCATGTGGACAATCTTCTAAGCGTAACATCGAGCTCATGAACTTTACTCCTAAGCAAGACCAAGTCTTCAACAGTAAAATTATCCACCAAAGCCTCTTTGATCTGCAACTCCAGAATTTCACGCTTCAACTATTATTTCAGTTTACATAAATCCTAACATTTATTTATGCTCCAAAAGAATAAAGCACGCTACGTCCTTCTAAGCATTCTTTGAAGGACCTCCACTTTATCCCTGAAATCCTTTCTCCTCCAAGAATTATAAACAATGTTCTAAGCCGCCGGGTAGGACCTCCAAGTATCTTCAAACCGAATGAACCTTATTTTATTAAGCTGTACAATTTTCAATTTCAAAATAATTGGACAGTGATGTGACGCAACCTGAGTAAGATGTCGCACCTTTCCAGAAGGAACCAACTGTAAAGATGCAGAATTTATCAAGCACCTATCCAGTCTTTCGGAAATCCTTGAAGCTCCCTCCTTGTTATTGCACCAAGTAAAATTTGGTCCAGAAAAACCTACATCATGTAAATCAGAGTTAGTCATAAAATCCCTCATCTCCCTAGATCCTCTAGACAAGAGGAACCTATTTCCACCCTTCTTCTCATCCCTACTCAAAATGAAATTAAAGTCTCCTCCCACCAAGGATGGACCCGTCCCTACCAAGGAGTTTTCTAACAGACTCCAAAGGCTCCTCCTTTCAACATAACAGTTACTACCATAAACAGTTGCCACTTTCCAAACACCCCAAGAAGGACGGGTGAGATCTCCAACAACCACTTGAGAAGAGCTCTCCTCAACCACAAAAGAAATCACATTTCTATTCCATAAAACAAGAATACCCTAAGAATTCCCAATAGCAAGGAAATAGAAGAAATCCCAACTACCTCCAATCAGGCTATCCACATCCCTTGTATTAACATTATTAAGTTTAGTCTCCACAATCCCAATATAAAAAACATCATAATCCCTAACAATTTCCTTCAAATACAGAGAGACCTCACTTTTTCTGGCCCCCTTACAATTCCAGAAAACAATGGATGACATTAAATCAATTGAGGGGAATAGTCCCCACCTTTCAAACAACCTTTTCCATCTCTTCTCTTCTTCCTATGCTCGGGTTCAAGAGGCCCTAGTGACTTCACCTCTTTGGCCAATTTGAACTTGACCACATTACTGCTAACAGCACCAGCAGTCTTCTAACCCTCCAAAACTACATCATCCTCTTTCACTACCTCCGAAGTTTCTTCAACAGCTAAGCTTGCCCGTGACTGCTCCATTGTGCAATAATTAACCATTTCACCTTCTTCAATATCTTCTATTAACACTTCAAACTTATTATTAACTTCAATATTCAATCCTAATACCAAATTATCCTTCATCAAATTAATATGCTTGCCACTATCCAAATCCAATAGATCATTTTGTGCCACATTTGTATCCACCTTCTTCACACCTTTTTGCTCTATACTCATTCCATCTTGATTCGTCATTTTCAAATTTCTTCCATTCCTTCCAACCTCGACATTTCTTCTATTTGTACCTCTCCTATTCTTCAACCGGACCTGCATCCAAGGACCAAACTCAATCTCGTGGGCTTCACCTTCAGCATGGACTATCTCAACACTAGGTGTATCTTGATTAACTCCAGTCTTCTCACCAGTAACCAGTCTCATGACCATAGGACAGACCTTTCTGTCATGACCAACCTTGCCACATTGATAGAAAAACAAGTCTAATTTCTCATACTCGACTTTCTAAAAAAAATGTCCTACTATGCCATCAACTAAACTTCATTTGGTAAGCTATTCTCGAAGTTTATCCTAACGTACACCCGGTCAAATTCACGTTTTCCCCATTTAAATGAATTTCCATCCACATACATTGGTACACCAATTCTCATTGCAATTCTAGCAATGTTCTCTTCATCCCAACAATAAAGAGGTAAACATTGAAAACGTACCCAAATAGGTGCAGTAATGCCTTTAAATGAACTGGGATTAAATAACGGCGACCACTTGTCCATACCCACAATGTATCCTCTCACATACCATGCCCACCATTCAAGTCTTCATCAATAGCTTCCCCGTTCTTAAACAAACACAGAATCCAATTCATTCCAAGCGATGTCATGTGGAAACTCCCAAACCTATTCCACTGCCTCCTCAGTTCAACGCTGCACATTGGAAATGAAATTTTATCTCATAAAACCTTTATAACCAAAGAGTGTTTCAGCACTTGAGAATTCAACACTTCTCAGCATTTAATTTGACAGCAATACCATCCTCTGACATCTCAGCAAGATCCCCGCTGAATGAAATCTTGATATGTTGGGTTTTCTTCCAAGCTCCACTGAATTCAGTCTTCAACTAATTTATATCGATAATTCCATCCTCATTCCTGCCCTGATTCTCCTCTATCAACGAATTCTCCTTAAGATTATTGCTGGAAAATTTCATGTGGTTCCCCACATCATCTATTTCAGAAACTAAATTACAGCAAATGAGATCCTCATTGCTTTCACAATTTTATTAACCTTTAAAATCAAACCCGTTGAAGAAGAAACCTCAGAATTCCGATTTCCATCAAGCCCTCATTCCATTGCAAGGTCACTAACACCTTCCAAACCTCGTTCCATCTCTATCTTCTTGCCCTTACCTTCCACCACCACTTCTTGGCAGACCGGAGGTCGGACGACCTCCCTGATTACAAGATTATTGCAACTTCTACCTCCCAATCGCCTTTACCAAAAGAATGAGCCTCCATTCGATGATCAACACCAGAAGAATGATCGGAGGACCGCCGATCATCGTCAGTCTGACAAATGGAGACCATGAAATCAAACAACCACTGTCTGATGGTTGGCCACCGCCGAATCCACCGACCAACGAACACCCGTGAAAATAGAAGAATTCAAAAAATAAATTTCTTGCACTTTCTCTCTCTAGAGAATCTGAGAGCTTCTCTCTCTAGAAATTCTAGGACCTTCTCTCTCTTGAAAATCAACATGCATCATTCAAACCTCAAATGTATTCCTTTTATTGCTAACATGTATTGTACTTTACTTTACTTGTATTGGAGAAATGGGAATAAGGTAAAGCATGGAGGGGTTGAAGATAGTCCTTAATTTATAGCTTTAAATGTGGTTAGCTTTGTAGCATCTTCTTTTCAATATAATCTTATATTAGATCACTGGGGTGTTAATCAGCTTTTTAAGCTATCTTGTAATACTTGGTACCCTCTGTTAAGAGAGTTTCTATTTGCATGTTATACATTCTTACAACTTATATAGTTTTAATGATTTCAAATATTATTATTTTATGTATCGTTACCTCCTAACACTTTTTGGAAGAGTAGTTTTTGCTCTTATGTGTACTAACATTTCAGGAAAATCAAACTCCAGACTACAAAGACTTCAAATCAAATTCAGTATGAGATACTTTGTGTAATTAAAACTTGTATTTTTTTTTAATTAAGTTTGAGAGGGAGTGATGGTAATTGAGTGAATACACACACACACACACACTTCTTTAGGAGATCTTGAAAGTTTTGTGCTGATAGTACGGGACAAACATAGTTTGTATGAGATGATCAGGTCAGTTATCTCCTCGTAAGAGCAATGGAACGAACAGGAACTGAAGAAAATTTTTCTAAGTTCTGGTCGTTCACGATGAAGTATATTAATCCCAGAATGAAATATTCTCTGGAAAATTTTCATTCAGACGAAGTGTATTCGTTCCAGGACGAGTTGCTCTCTGGAGTACCATCGTCCAGGATGAAGTGTATTCATCTTGTGATGATTTGCTCTTTATAAAAATTTTGTCCGGACGAACCCATAATTCGTCCTAGGACGAAGTGAACCTACTCTAAAATTTAGTAACATTCTACAATTTTTGTGAACTGACCTATGGAATAACCGTTCATACCGGACAAACCTAGTTCGTACGGGATGATGTGTGTGTATGAAGTCATTTTGTACCCATGTATATTAGGTTCATTTCCAATGCATTTAAGTAAAATCATCTAGGACGATCCATGATCGTATGAGATGATCCAATGCGTATTGACATGAAAATTTGCAGTTTTTGGATGATTTTTTTGGTCTTTCCTATAAATAGTCCAAACAAAACTGCCACTTAATCTTTTTGTCCACTGATCTTCCTGTTTATTGAAAGAAGAGTCAAGGAGAGAGTGTAAGAGAGTGTAAGAGAGTGTTCGAAGGAGGATTCCTACAACAGGAGCGTGAAGGCTTCACTTGGTATTCAAAGGTAAGAATCTCTACTTGTGATTTGAGATTACTTCACTCTTTTCTTTCTTCCTTCTAGATTTCTGGTGAGAAGATATGTTAAAGAGATCCAGTTCTCTGCCGACAATTGGAGAGTGTGAACAGCCGAAGGGTTCTCTGCCCACACTTGGAGAATGTGAACAGCCGAAGGGTTCTCTGCCCACAGTTTGAGTGTGAACATCCAAAGGGTTCTCTTCCTACACCGAGAGAGTGTAAAAGGATGATGGTTCTCTGTCAACACTAGGGATAGTGTAAATGGATGATGGTTCTCTGCCAACACTGGGGACAGAGTAAAAGGATGACGGTTCTCTACCGTACCGGGTAGTGGTGGAACGAGTGTTTCTAAAGGCTTCTCCACCTTACTGTGGGTGCAAAAGGAAAGTCACTATTGATATTAGTGCAATACTTGGAGGGTGCCTCGGGGGAGTGGATGTAGGTCAAGTTTGATCGAATCACTATAAATCTTGTGTCTTTTATTTTTTGTTGCTTTTTATTTTGTTGATTTTTGTTTCTAATTTGTGGTTGTAAAATATATTTCTACAAAACTCATTTTAAGTTTATTTTTTGGTTTAAAAAATAAAAAAGAGGGATTAATTTTTAATTACCAATTCACCCCCCTCTTGGTTAGCCGCTGAGACATAAGCTTAGGTTTAACAACCTAATTCATAGTAATCGAGTTTCAACAAGTGGTATCAGAGCTTTGTTTCGAAATCATAAGTTTAGACTACTTTTTTATTAACGTAGATGGCTACATTTGGAAACCTAAATACACCCAAGGGTTACTCTTTAACTAGACCTCCACTGTTCGACAATATACCTTTTAATTTTTGGAAAACACACATGTCTACATTTTTACAGTCACTTGATTATCGTATGTGGATCTTAGTTCAGGAAGGGTATATAAAACTAACTAAATTAGTTGACAGAGTTAGAGTTGAAACACCTTTTTCGGACTGGACAGTAGAAGAATGTGACTTAGCACAACTAAATGCCAAATGCTTGAATAGTTTCTTTTGTGCTTTAAAATTAGAAGACTACATGTGGATTTCCACTTGCAAAAGTGAGAAAGACATATGGGATAGACTTTGTATAACTTATGAGGGGACTAATGGGGTTAAGCAACCTAGACTTAATATCTTGTTGCATGATTATGAATTGTTTTGCATGAAACCAAATGAATCCATTTCTGATATGTACACAAGATTCACACAAATGGTCATCTCTTTGCATGCACTAGGTGGGGAACTAACGAATGCTAAAATGGTTAATAAGATTCTTTGTTGTTTGCCTACTGCTTATGATGCTAAAATTACTGTAATTACAGAGTCTAAATATCTAAACATTTCCTTTATTGACATTACAAAGTCTAAATAACTAACTAATTGCTTAAGAGCAAGGAGTTAGCCGAAGAAAGTTGATGCAAGTGAACCATGAAGGGAGAAGAACATAGTACTAAATGTGGAAGAGTCTGAGAGTGAACACTCATAACCTGAGGATGAAGATGACATCGCATTGATGACTAGACAATTTAGAAGCTTTCTGAAGAGGAAATATTAGAGACGCCAACAATGGAATAGAGGTAAATTTAATAGAAATGCCAAGGTTTCAAATGATGCGATTTGCTATGAGTGTAGGAAACCTGGTCATATCAATACTGAATGCCCAAAACTCAAAGCGACTCCTAGAAAGGACAAGGTAGAGGAGAAACCAATTATAAAGAAGGGCAAGAAGTAGTTTCAAAGAGCCTTGTAGGCGGACTAAACTTCAGATTCATCGGAGACTGAGAAGGAAGAAGAAGTCACTAATCTGTGCTTAATGGCCGATGGTCTTGATCAGTCATATCAAGAAGAGGTATGTGATTTAACTTATGATGAACTTTTTAAAGTTTCTAAACACATGCATGATGCATATAGGTAAATGAAGAAAATGCTAGCTAGTCAAAGTTTAGAGTTTGAAGAATTATAAAAGGAACTTGAAATCCTTAGGAAAGATCATGCTTTAATTGATGACAACCACATGAAATTATATGATGAGTTTGATGACTTAAATAAAGAATATGAAAATTTAAAATCATCCTATGCTGAACTTGAAAAAGATTTTAAAAATTTTAATGGTGAATCGGAGAGCAAAATTTATAGATCAAATTATACAAATTGAATTTTGGAAGATATGAATTCATTGTAAAAATTAATAATAAAAGCTCTCGAGGATAATAGGATACCCCCTAAACTTGAAGATTTTACTAATCCTATTCTCTATCAAAAGTTTATGCAATCCCTAAATAGACAGATGAATGGTAGAAGACTTAGGAATCCATTTCCAAAAGTCAAATGTAATAATTGTGGATTGTTTGGACATATAGCTCACACCTATACTTTGAAGATGAAAACTTATTTGGTGTAGAGACCTAAGATGCATAAACTTAGACATATCATACATGCATCTGATAATAAATTGCCAAAAGGAGAACCCAAACTTGTTTGGATTCCCAGGTTTAACGTTTGATTATTTTGTTGGGTCGCTCTCACACAAGACCTCATGAGAGGCATGTGAGGTTGTAAGGACTAGGCGTGGATTAAATAAAGAAGTCAATCATTCAGCCTTTATTACAACTATAGAACCCACAAATATTGATCAAGCACTTTCGGATGAATTTTGGATTTTGGCCATGTAAGAAGAGTTGAATCAATTTGTAAGAAATAAATTTTGAGAATTAACTACAAGGCCAAAGGATCAAAGTATAGTTGAAACTAATTGGGTATTCAAAAACAAAATGAATGACTCGGGAGTAGTCATTAGAAATCAGGCTAGATTAGTTGCTAAGAGGTATAATCAGATTGAAGGGATTGGCTTTGAGAAGACTTTTGCCCCTGTAGCTAGACTTGAACCAATTAGGGTTTTGCTAGCTTTTCCCTATTTTAGAGGATTCAAATTGTATCAAATGGATGTAAAAAATGCCTTTATAAATGGGGTAATTCAAGAAGATGTTTTTGTAGAACAACCACCAGGTTTTGAAAATTTTAAATATCCAAATCATGTTTTCAAGTTGAAAAATGCATTATATGGATTGAAATAGGCACCTAGGGCTTGGTATGAGGTTGAGCACCTTCTTACTTTAAAGATCTTTTAAAAAAGGAAGTGTGAATACAACTCTCTTTTTAAAGAAATATGAAAAGGATATACTCATTGTTCAAATTTATGTGGATGATATCATTTTTGGATGTTTAAATAAAAATCTTTGTGATGATTTTTCTAAAATAATTAGTGAATTTGAGATGAGTCTAATGGGAGATTTAAGTTACTTTCTAAGATTTAGCATTATGTAAATTGAGGAAGGTACATTTCTTAGTCAGTCAAAGTATGTTTAGGACATCCTCAAAAAGTATGAAATGGACAATGCTAAACCTGTTAGTACACCAATGAGTTCTTCAGTTTAGTTGGATAAGGACCCTAAGAGAAAATCTGTTGATCAAAAGAAATTTAGAGGGAAATTGGATATTTACTTTACTTGACTGCTAGCCAACCCGATATCATGTTTAGTGTTTGCTTATGTGCTAAATTTCAATCAGATTCAAAAGAATCACATTTGACAGGAGTGAAAATGATTTTAAGATATCTGTTAGAAACTCAGAACTTAGAAATTCGGTATCCTAAATTTAGCTTTTCATTTGAAATAATTGGTTATTCAGATTCTAACTTTGCAGGTTGTAGAGTGGATAGAAAGAGAACTTATGGAACATGTCAATTTATTGGAAATTTTCTAGCCTCTTGGTCCAGTAAAAAACAAAATTCAGAAGCCCTATCTACTGTAGAAGCGGAATACATTACATTAGAAAGTTGTGTGGCACAAGTTATTTAATTGAAACAACAGTTAATCGATTTAGAATTAACTATAGGCACTATTCCAATTTATTGTGATAACACTAGTGCTATTTGTATTTCTAAAAATCCTATTCAACATTCAAGAACCAAACATATTGACATAAGGCATCATTTCATAAGGGATCATGTATCCAAAGGAGAAATTGAACTCACTCATGTTTCTACTGAAAATAAACTTGCAGACATTTTTACAAAACCTTTAGCCTTTGATACTTTCAGTGCATTAAGAACAAGGCTTGGTGTGATTGATTTGAATACTTAAATAAAAATGTTTTTACAACATTGATGTTTGTTTACTAGTTAATGTGTTTATGAACTTGTATGTATGATTTTTTTTTTATTTAGAGTTCGTGTTCTTCCGCTGTTTTGTGTTTTTAGTGTGTTTGTGTTTTAGTTTTTTGATTGAGTGCAAAAATTTAAAAATTTTGAGTGACAATCGTCCGGGATGAAATTTTTTTGTACGGGATAATTTGTATAGTGCGTCAAACTGTCGGATTTTGAACTGTTTGAGTGCTGTTTTCAGTGTTTTATTATCACTTCATCTATACGATCATCACGATCATCCGGGACAAAATGTTTTTTAAACGATGGGATGAATGAATAAAGTGGTTAATTGATAAGGTAGTTTTTAATAGGAAATTCATATGTACGAACCTTTGGTTCGTCCGGACGAACACATGTCGGTTCGATGTACGAACGGTTTTAACTACCATTAAAATGATCATAAGTTCTGATCATCCCAGGATGAACACGTGTTCATCTGTATGATCAGTCTGGTAAAAAGTCTATACGAAAGGATGCTTTGTAAGTTGTGTTGATTATGAAAAACCATTACATTTTGACACATTGGTTCGTCCATATGATTTTTTTTCGTACGGGACGAATCGAAAAATTCGTATGAGACAAAATTTTTTTGTCTGGTACGAACGTGTCATTTTCAATAAATAGAAGGGCTTTTGAACTCAACAGTCACAGTCAAAACTTCACTTTCAATATCTTTCGTACTCTAGATCTTCTTCCAAATGTCAAGTTCAAGTAAGAGACAAAAGATTCTAGCAAATAAACCACATAGAAATCCTTCTAAAAACTTCCTTTCTAAAGGAAATAAGGAATTTTTTCCTAGGTTTGCCTCAGGGAAGTCACACCCTCCAGAATCCTAATCCAAGTACAACTTACCTTTCAGGTGATGAACTTATTTGCTTCAACACAATTTGGTTTTATCCTTACCCTCGTCTTTCTCTACAATAAAGAAACCTTTCACTACTTCGTCGCCAGCATGTCCTTTATTTCTGACCACTCTATAATTCGTTCCTTTGTTTTCAAACAAAAAGTTGAAATCACCAAGGTTGACTTAGGAGCCTTTTTGAATTTAAGGACAAAGGGAGCTTGAGCCCATCACTTGATCAACACTCATGATTATGCATGGTATGAAATTAATAATGTGATTAGAGGAAATAATCTGAACGAACCTGTGGCTAGAGTATCCGTTCTTGTTCAAAATGCACATATCATCCAGCATGTCCTTAAAACTTCTATAATTCCTAAAGCTGGTGATAGGATCAACATTACCCCTCTTCTTTCTATGGTGACCTTCTTGATCATGACTAAAGAACCTATAAATAAAGCCCAACTAATCCGTGACTATCTTTATGGGCTGTCTGAAATTTGACATTTAGAGCATAAGAGAAAGAAGAACATCGCCTTAAGACAACTAGTTGCCTACATTATAAACAATAAATATAATTTGGTTCATCCTGATCAAGATTTTGAAGAACTGCTCTACTACAACGATGAATCATTTAGAGCAATCTTCAAAGAATAAATAAGTAAAACACATGTTATTAGTGATACAGAGGAAGAACCAGAAGCTGCACCTGCACCCGCCAATGAACCAAATTATTAGGATTTGGTTCAAAGATTTGATCGCCTAGAGACTCATTTTGATCAACGTTTTGATCAAATTGAGACTCATCTTTAGCAGTAGGCCTCACAGTATCAGCATGACATGAGTTTTATGAGGGATCAGATGAGTGATATCAATACTATTGTGCTTATGATGAGTACTTACTTTAACATCTTCGATGCTGCACCTCCTCCTCAACCTCTAAATCAGGGTCCTTCTCAGTGATAGTTGTACTTAATTTTATGTATTTTCTGTAGTTTGTGTTTTTGTTGTTGTTTTAAGTAAGTTTGTTGTATTTTCTTTTCTTTAGATGTTTTGTTTTTGTATTGATATCCTGATCTTAGATTGTAATATCTTCATAGTGATATCAATATATGTTCTTGTGTTTTGGCTTTAATGGTATTGAAATGTGTGTTAGCCTTTATGACAATCATTAGGTTTTTAATCTTAATAGTGCTATACTTTGAAATACAAGTCAAGATTAAATTCATTAGAAAATCTAATTTTTTCTAAATTTAAGTTCTGCTTATAACTTAATATAATTAAGATTGTCAATTTCATATTTCTTATTTAGACTACACTAATTCTAATATTATTATTACAACTATGTTATTTTTTTATTTTATATTTCACTTATCAATAAATATTTATGCACTTAGAAAAATTTGAAAATTTTTATTATTGATTTTGGAAAGATCAAAATTACTCTTGAAAAAAAAATTTATAAATGTACAAAAATCAAAAGAAATGCGCAATGGTTCGCAAGTACAAAAAAAGGCACAAAATAAGCTCATAAGTAAAAAGATGCACAAAAATGTGCCAATAATTAGAAAAAGATGCGCAAAGCGCCACATGTGGTAATTATTTCTTTCCATTATCCTTTAATCTCTTAATTCAAATTAATCTACTGTACATTTATATTCTGTATTGAAATTTAAAATATACAAATTTTCTATTCATCCTTTTTGCAATGATTTTCTCTATCTTAGAGTCTAAATTGACTCATGTTTTTGATATATTCTTTATATTATCAATGTTATATGTCTCCTTAAATTCTATGAATTAATATGATTTGTCTAATGTTTTAAATTTATTTGCATAACTTATTCAATCACTTTCAAGATTGAATTATCAAATGATTTTCAGATGTCTGCTTACATTTCAATTCTTTTTCTTCTTTACTTTTTGCTATTGTCAAAAAAGGGGAGAAATTATTTGTATCATGATTTTGGTTTTGTTTGATTCATATTGTATGTGAAGTTAAATTATTTGTATCGTGGTTTTGGTTTTGTTTGATTCGTATTTTAAGTGTGTGTGTTTGTTTGTTTTGTGTATGTTGTATTTTGTTTGTTGTATATTTCTAAAAATGCTTCCTTATTTACACGTGTTCATCAATTCAAAGGGAGTTTAGGAGATTTTTAGAATTTAAAAATTATACAAATAATAATTGTTTTGCCATCATAAAAAATGGAGAGATTGTTAAGAGAGTTGCTATTTGCATGTTTTACATTCTTGCAACTTGTATAGTTTTGATGATTTCAAATATTATTGTTTTATGTATCGTTATCTCCTAACATTTTTTGGAAGAGTTATTTTTGCTCTTGTGTGTATTAACATTTCAGGAAAATCAAACTCCAAACTACAAAGACTTCAAATCAAATTCAGCATGAGATACTTTGTGTATTTAAAATTTGTATTTTTTTTCTTTGAATTAAGTTTGAGAGGGAGTGATTGTAATTGAGTGAATACACACACACACTTAAGGAGATCTTGAAAGTTTTGTAATGATCGTATGGGACGAACATAGTTCGTACGGGACGATCAGGTAAGTTATCTACTTGTAAGAGCAATAGAACGAACAGGAATTGAAGAAAATTTTTCTAAGTCCTGATCTTCCAGGACGAAGTATATTCATCCTAGGACGAAATGTTCTCTAGAAAATTTTCGTTCAAACGAAGTGTATTTGTTCCAAGATGAGTTACTATCTAGAGTACTATCATCAAGGATGAAGTATTTTCGTCCTAGGATGATTTGCTCTCTGGAAAAATTTCATTCGGACGAACCCATAATTCATCCCAGGACGAAGTGAACCGACTCTGATGATTAACTGACAATCTACAATTTTTGGGAACCGGCCTATGGAATAACCGTTCGTACCGGACGAACCTAGTTCGTACAGGATGATGTGTGTGTACGAAGTCATTTCCTACCCACATACATTAGGTTCATTTCCAAAGCATTTAAGTAAAATCGTCCAGGACGATCCACAAACGTACGAGACGATCCAATGCGTATTAACTTAAAAATTTGCAATTTTTGGATGATTTTTATGTCTTTCCTATAAATAGTCCAAACTAAACTGTCACTTAATCTTTTTGTCCACTGATCTTCGTGCCTATTGAAGGAAGAGTCAAGGAGGGATTGTAAGAGAGTGTTCGAAGGAGGATTCCTACTACTGGAGGGTGAAGGCTTCACTTGGTATTCAAAGGTAAGAATCTCTACTTGTGATTTGGGATTACTTCACTCTTTTCATTCTTCGTTCTAGATTTCTTATGAGAAGATCTGTCAAGGAGATCCGGTTCTCTGCCAACACTTTTAGAGTGTGAATAGCCAAAGGGTTCTCTGCCCACACTTGGAGAGTGTGAACAGTCAGAGAGTTCTCTGCCCACACTTGGAGATTGTGAACAGTCAGAGAGTTCTCTGCCCAACCTTGGAGAGTGTGAACAGCCAGAGGGTTCTCTGCCCACACTTAGAGAGTGTGAACAGCAATAGGGTTCTCTGCCTACACCGAGAGAGTGTAAAAGGATGACAATTCTCTGCCAACACTAGGGATAGTGTAAAAGAACGACGGTTCTCTGCCAACACTGGGGATAGTGTAAAAGGATGACGGTTCTCTACCGCACCGGGTAGTGGTGGAACGAGTGTTTGTAAAGTTTTCTCTGCCTTGCTGTGGGTGCAAAAGGAGAGTCACTATTGGTATTAATGCAAAACTCGGAGGGTGCCTCCTGGGAGTGGATGTAGGTCAAGTTTGACCAAACCACTATAAATCTTGTGTCTTTTATTTTTCATTGCTTTTTATTTTATTGATTTTTATTTCTAATTTCTGGTTGAAAAATATATTTCTACAAAACTCATTAAAGTTTACTTTTCAATTTAAAAAATTAAAAGAGGGATTAATTTTTAATTACCAATTCACCCCCCTCTTGGTTAGCCGCTGGGACATAAGCTTATGATTAACAACCTAATTCATAGTGATCGAGTTTCAACACCCTCCTCCTCCCGATTAGATTAAAGTAAATATTTATGCTACTTTGTTAAGGAATAATAAGGCTGGTGTTGTGGAAAAAGATGAAAAAAAAATGAAAAAAAAATTAAGGCTGGTGTTGGTGGAGTCTTAAGAGATAATTGTGGCAGATCTTTGTTGTTTTTTGGTTTTCCATGTTTACAATGGGATATTACACAATTAGAAATCCAAGCTATTACTTCTTTAAAGCTTACCGTAGAAAGCAAGATGTTTGAGGCTAAAGGCTTAATCATTGAAGGGAATAATTACAATATTATCAAATTGCTACAGGATTCTTTTGGCAATTCGAATTCCTTACTTGAAGAATGACTATTGGAAGATTTATCATTCTTAAAGTAATAAAATAATGTTTTATTTCATTATTCCAGGAGAGATCGTAATATGTTAGCTGATTTTTTTGGGTTAATATTTGTGATAATAAAATTTATCCTGACTTTTTTCATTTTTTTTTTTGGAATGATGCATATAGCATTGAATTAAAAAAAAAATATTACAAACTAAAAACCTTGGCAATCCTTTGAATGTGAAAGGAAGCCTTTATTAGAATTAATTTAAGGATAGAGAAGAAATTCAGAAAATAGGAAAAATCATAATGAAAATAGGATCCCCTACTAATCATTTTAAAAAAAAATTAGGGTGGAGGGGATACCAAAGATTAAACAACCCAAAAGGTTGATTAGCATCCCAGAATTCCTAGTTAGGTTAAAAATAAAAAATAGAAAGTTGCCTACTTTCCATTAATCTAAATCGCTTTTTTTTTATGAAAGTCATAGTTTAATTAATAATAAAAAAGCAAGAGCAACTGCAAATTAGATTCCTCCTTCAATAAATAAAAAAAAGGAGGAACCTTATTTTTGAAAAAAAGAAGGAGGAACCTTATTCTCAGAGAAAACATCCCAAGAAAAACTCTCACTAAAGCATAGTTAGCACATAAATTTGCTAACTTATTACAATCTCTACTAATGCAATTAAAATTAACAAAATTAAAATTAGCAAGAAATTCCATACCATCATCCTTGAAGTTCCCATTCTTCCAAGCCTTTTTAAAGTATGAAATGATATTTGAGTTATCACCTTCAATGAATATTCCTTCGAATTTGAACATCCAAACCTTGATCTCCTCTTTGATAGAATTAATGGAAAGCAACTCCAATTGAGCAATATCCCAATGCATAAGAGATTTACCATAAGCATAAGGAAATCTTCCTTTACTATCCCTGATAACAGCAGCTATTCCCGCCTTGTAGGATGAAAGAAGTGACGCATCAACATTAATTTTTAGCCAGTTAGGTGGAGGAGGATGCCAAGCATTAGACAGTCTTAACGACTGATTAACATCCCAAAAGCCAAAATTATAATGGCTAAAACAGTGAGAAACCGATGCTTGACAAATGGCCTCTGATGCTATAAAGCTAGAGTTGTGTTCGACACCACCGTGAATCCTCTTATTTCTACTTTTCCAAGATAGAAACACAATAATACAATAAATTTTAACCACAATATATTTCTGTGAAACATTGTATTCAAGCCAATTAATGCATTATTCACTGGAATTGAACATTGGAATACCGAATCCCCAACAATTTAAATGTTGAATTACCTCATTGAGCTTACAACATCCACATAAATATGTTCCACATCTTCTATAATCTCACAACCCATTAGCCTTTTGGATTAGCCTTCTATAACATAAAAATTATAGAGAAGGAATTGCATTCATCTTCAATCTCCACTAGAAAGTCTCCACCCGAGCAATTAATTTTGCCTTCTTGATCCAATTCCACATTAGATCATTCTCTATTCCCATAGCCTCCGATCTTTTGATTAAACCTGGAATTGTCATTCCAGATTTTTGATTAATTAACTCCAAGAAGTCTGCCTTCTTTTCTTGTGAAATTTGAATTTGAATGATAATATTAATCAGCTCCTTTCCAAAATAATTACTCAGTTTTTGTTCATTCCATTTGCCATCAAGAATGAACTCTTCAACAAGAACCGGGCTGTCATCAATTGGAATAACAAATGTAGGCCATTTGTTAATACATTTATCTAGAATCCAGTTGTTTTTTATAGCATCCATAGATGTTCCATTTACTATTTTCCATTTTACTATAGGGTTATGCATTTTAAATCCTTCACTCAGTATTTTAAATGCAGCAGAAATGCATACTATGTTATTGCCTTTCTGGAGACTATCACCATATTTTGCTGCCATTACTGAGTGCAAAAGGGATTGAACATCTTGAATGAATCTCCACGCTAATCTGGTATGTTAGGCAGGAGTTTTAGATATATTAGAATATAACCCACGTCCTCCACACACAAGCGGTTTACACATATCAGCCCAGTTCACGTAATGCAATCCCATAGATCCATTTTTCTTATTCCAGATGAATTCTCTGCATATTTCATCCAGCTCTTCCAACATCTTTTTTGGTTCAAATGAATGGGTAGCATGAAAGATAGCGAGTGTTAGCAGCACTGATTTCACCAGAATAATCTTGCCCGGAAGTGATAAACATTTGCTACCCCATTGATTGAGCTTATTCAATGCTTTATTAATAATAAATTGAAAATCCTCTCTATTGAGTCTCCTCAAAGCCATCTTCAACATAAGGTAGTAGAATTCTTTGACATATTTAAAGCCCATAATTCTAGATAAACATCTCTTCCTTCTACTTCCCACATGTCTCTCGAACATAATAAGAGATTTGCTATAATTAATTTTTTGCCTGGTCCATTCACAAAAATTATGAAGAATTTTCTTCACTCCCAAAACCTCTTTCCTATTAGCTTTGGAAAACATTATGACATCATCTGCGTATAATAAAGGGGATATACGAGGTCGCTCTGGAGGAATCTTGATTCCACAAGAGCTATGATGAAAAGCATTTGAAAGAAGTTGTGAGAAAAGAATAAAAAGAATGGGAGATAAGGGACAAGCTTGCCGAAATCCGCTTTTAGCTTTGATCCAATTCGAACAATTGCCATTAATCATAATAGAGAACATAGGATCTTCAACACACTCCCTGATAAGCTCAGAAATTTTAGGATGGAAATTGAAGTATTACAATACACTTCTAAGAGAAGACCAAGCCATTGAATCATAGGCTTGCTCCATATCAATTTTAAAGGAAACAAGGCCTTTAATAGCTTTGGGAATTCTAAGTTTGTGGAAAATTTCTTGTGCAACTAATGTGTGATCTGATAACGATCTCCCCTTAATGAATGCCACTTGCTCCATAGAAATAAGTTTAGGAATGACCAAATTAAATCTATTAAAAATAATTCTTGCCACCACCTTGTACACTGTGTTGCATAGACTAATAGGTCTATCATTAGATGGGAGAATGGGGTTTGAAACATTGGGAATCAGAATTATAAGTGTTTCTTTCCAATCTTTGTTAAGATCACCTTGCTTAAAAAAATGACTTAAAGCCATACAAAAGTCTTCCTTGATGATATCTCAATACACCTTAATGAAAGAGTGAGTTATGCCATCATTACTTGGGGAAGTATTCCCTCCCAATTATTTTAAGACATCTTCTATTTCAGCCATAGACAAATCCGCATCCAGAAAAATTCTGTCCATATTATTCAAACAATTGGTAGGAGTCGGCCATCCATCCCTCTTACTCCTTCAAGATTCCCATTTATTTTGAAAGCATAAAAACTTCCTCTATTTGCCCTTGATCTTCCACCATCTTCCCATTTTCATCTTTCACCTTTATTATTTTGTTGGAGTTCCTTCTTGCACTAGCATATTATGAAAAAACTTAGAATTACCATCACCTTCATTAAGCTACTTAACTTTGGCCCTTTGCTTCCACCAAGTATTCAATCTTGCCAATGTAGTATTAACCTCTAAAATCTTAGCTTTAAGGATCCAATAGTCTTGATCAAAGAGCCTACCTAAAAAAGACTCTTTATTTTGAAGTTCCATAATCTCCTCCATGTGATCATCTTTCAGCTTGTTTAATTCTTTATGCTTACACTTGCTCCAATAGAATAAAGACTTCAGAGATCTCTTGAATTTTTTGTTGAGAACTTCATATTAGTTTCCTTAATAATTCCTGCACCATTCCTTCCTTACCACCCCAAAAGAAGCTTGGTAAGAAGCCCAACAATTCCCAAATTTAATAATTTTACTTGAGTTTGGACAGAAATTCTGGAATTGAAGAAGGATTGGGCAATGATCCGAGGCTATTCTAGCCAAATGTATTTCAATAAATTGAAAAGGAGAACTTAAAGCAGCCGTATTAACGAAGCACCTATCCAATCTCTCAAGGAGTCTAGAACCACCAACCTTATTGTTACACCATGTAAATCTAGGACCGTTAAAGCCAACTTCATGAAGATCGTTGTTGAGCAAGCATTCCTCCATATCCTAGACCCTTGATGATAAACAAATCTTCTACCACCCAATTTATCTTCTTTACACATTAAGCAGTTAAAATTTCCACCAACTGCCATAGGAAAATCACAATTGGAATATTTATCTAACATATTCAATAAATCTCTTCTCTTGCTCAAATCTGTACTCCCATAGATTGTAATAACTTTCCATCTTTCATTATTGATCATTTTGAGTTCGCCAAGCACCATTTTTGAAGAGCTTTCTTCCACTGAGAACACAGCAAAATTAGTATTTCAAAGAATCAGTAAGCCACCCGAAAGTCCAGAAGATGGGACACAGTGGAAGTCCCAACTGCTACCAATCATGGCATCAACTTCATTTCTGTCAATACCCGTTATTTTGGTTTCCACCAAACCCACAAAGCACACTCCATTAATTTTCACAAACTCCTTAAGGTAAAAAGAAGCACTTCTCTTTCTTGCTCCCTACAATTCCAAAGGCTATTCAATTCATAAAAAAGGATTATGGGGATTACTCCCCAAATTACCTCTTCCTTCCAGCTCCACTCTACGGCTTCTTGTAGAAGAATTGATAGGTCCCAGATCTCTAAGTTGTTTAGGTCTCTTCTTCTTGATCAATTGAGTAGATTCCTCCTTCTCAATAATCCTTGCACAGGCCATAACATTGCAAACTGAATCAACTCCTTTCAGAATCCTCTTATTATCTTCAATCTGACAGGATTACTTGACTACTTTTTCAGCTTTTTCTTCATCCAGGTTAACATCAGATGATGTTTCTATTAATTCCCCATCTTCCAAGTCCACAAGAGCATTAAAGCTATTGTTAATAGCCATTTTAGAAACTATCTCCGATGTGCCACCATATTTTATCTTCTCAGCTGTACTAACTAATTTGCTTTTTTCTGTTTATTCTGATCTACCAAGCCAATGTCCTCATTTGCTCCTCTCTTAACTGTAACATACTGCTTTGGATTATACATTTTGCTGCCTCTATTAACCAGGGCAGATGTTCTATTGTTCCAGTTTTTACTGAAATTCTTCTTCCCGTAATTAACCATCATCCATGGTCCATACCCCTCGGAATTAGAATACTCATATCCTTTCTTTTGATTGTCTTCAATGGCTTCCTTCTCAATCGTGCATTTTGAATTCTCCTTTTCCATTAGTAAACTCTTCTCCCTGTTCAACACTACATTTTTGGCACAATCATTCTTGCTATGCCCAATCTTCCCTCATTTAAAGCAAAGGTTATGCAACCTTTCATACTCTATCTTCTAGAAAAATTTTCCTTCCTCTCCCTCTACCCACAAAACTGAGGTAGTTTATCATTCAAATTAATTCGAGTGCATACCCGACCAATCTCCCTTCTCGACCATTGGAACATATTACCATCTATTAAGGAAGGCTTCCACACCATTGAAGCAATTCAACAGATATTTATTTCATCCCATTAGAATAACGATAGATTTGGTAATCTAATCCAAATAGGAGCTGGTAGGCCATCAAGAGAATTAGGATCAAACCTTTGAGTCCATCTCTCTATTTCAACAATGTTCTCGCTGACGAACCAGGGACCATTATTAAGAAATGCTTTCATATGCTCTATTTCAAAAAACGAACATAATATCAAACCTTTTCATAGGATAGTAAGGTGAAATTTGCCGTATTATTCCCATTGTCTCCACAATTCAAAGCTAATTGAAGAAAATGGTATATCTGCTCCAAAAATTTTGACCACCAATGATTTGTTCAGTTTATTAGCATTCTCACAAACTTTCTCCATATGAAGTTTGACAGTTCGCCCATCTTCAGCAATGCAGTTACCAAAATCAAGATCCGTAACTTTGATGTTTTTATTTTTAGACCAAGCATTTTGAATAGAAGCAGAATTCAGCCTTTTGGGCATTTCCTCAATCACCTCTACACACCTCCCTAGATCTCTAGAAGATCAAATCCGCACTTCCTCCATATCAGACATTGAATTTCCCTCCTCTATATTGTTCTTCTTTACTACAAAACACTCAGGTTTATTCACAGCAATGGTCCTCCTCAACAGGTCATCAGAATTCGACTTTATATTCATTTCCTTCCCAGCATATGTGGATCTTTTTTCCAAAGTTGAGCTTGGAATCCTAACATTTACCTTCTCTCTTTGTTTCTTGGTCAACCACCCCAAATTCTTCAGATTATCCTCCAAAATTTTGCATTTACCCTTACCAGGTACTTCCATGGATTATTTCTTCATCATCTATCCTCCTTCACAGATGGTCAAAGGCTTGTTCAACAAAGCTGAAGTTTTTATACCAGAATAAAAACTTAATCTATCATCCCCAAATGCCGGTGGAGATGAAGAAACATCAAAAGCTCCTCCAAGGATTCGCCATCCCGACGAGTGCCTGTCATCAGTTAGACCGCCGGCCGCAGATGGCCGGCTACCTTCTTTCATCATTCTTCTGACGACGAAGCCGCAAAAAACAAATATGAAAAATAGAAATTTGAATTCCCAGAGATTCTCTCTCTACTTTCTCACTCTACATTAAAAACCCTAAATCCCCTTTCCAAAATCCAACTTTTGCTAAAAAAAAAAAAACTAGAGAAAGCAAGAAAACTAAACATAGAACAAAACAATAATTGACGATCATAAACATTCACTATGAAGGAAACTTCAGTCTTCACCTCTTCATCCACTATGTTATTAACAATCTTCAACATCTTTGCCCAATCCATAATCCATTAATGGATTCCTTCAGCCGTTTCTATGACGATTTCCTTAAGCAAATGATGAAGGGTGTCTAATACAATCATCAATACTCAACTTCTTACCTCTTAAACTCCTTTTGATTGGACCGAATACATTCAATTCATTATTGAAATTTTTCTTCTGATTCCCTAACTTGGAAGGAATAAAGAATTTCCCATCCTCTATCACAACTTATTTGCTTTGTACTTTGTTTAACTTCATCAAAGGAGTGACTGAATTATGTAATCCAGGAAGAATTTCAATTACTTCCTTATGTTGTTTGCACTTCAACCATTCAGCCAAAGAAAATTCCTTCATATCAGGATCATTGTATCCAACTATCTCTATACCGATAGCCTCTGATTTGTCTACCACATCTAGTTCTAAACTAGAAGAACAAGCTTGCACATTTTCTCCCATTCCAGCATACTCAACATTTGGATTTATCTCCCCATCTTCTAGTTGATTCAGTTCGGAATTAGCCACGCCAGAATCTCTTCAACTAGAACCAAGCTGTTTTCCGGAATTCTTAACTTAACTGAAACCTGAGACTTCTTCTTTTCAACTGATAGATCTTCCTTCAAGATCCTTGTCGGATTGAAACATGCAACCTCTACTACTGAATTTGTATCACAATTTTCTCCATACAAATTGATTTCAGCTTCTTCTACCTATTGGTTGGCATTCTTATTCCCAGCACTTTCTTTTCCTTGGTCCTCAAATTTCCTTCACCTTGAAAAGTATTATCTTTGCTTTGATACTTCAAATCAACTTTCATCTGTAATTGTCTCCCCTTATTCACTTCTTTATTAAACCTTTTATTCCATTTATAATTAACATGGACCCAAGGTCCATAATTATCTATCTTCTCCTTCTCTTGTGCTTTATGAAGATTACCTTGCCCTTGATTATAAGTAACAACAACATTACTTTTATCCTTTATACTTGCCTTTTTACATTTGCTTTTTTAATGACAAATTATGCAACAATCATAACAAAACGATGAGATTCTCTCATATTCAACCTTTTGAAAGAATCTCCCACCCAATCCATCCACCCAAACACCCAAGGGAAGAGGTTTGTGTAGCTCCATACGAACACAAACTCTAGCAAACTCCCTCCTTCCCCACTGAAACATGTTCCCATCCAACATCAAAGGATCACCTACCATAGAAGCAACCGAAGCAACATTTTTCTCATCCCAACAATGTAGAGGCATTCTGATCCATATAGGAGAGGTTAATCCTTTCATAGAGCTCGGTGAAAACTCCATCGACCACCTTTCCATCCCCACAATGTGTTCATTTACAAACCAAGGCCCACCTTATAGAACTCCTTCCATAGCTTCTAATGTTTTGAATGAGCATAAATACCATCCCATTCCTAATGTTGTAAAAAGAAATTGTCCATAATGAACCCATTATCATCTCAACTCCCAAGCAACAAAATGTGATGAAATCTCCCTCCCAAAAACCTTAGCAACCAGTGAGTGCTCTAGCCTTTTAGCATTCAATACTTCAGTAGATTTAACTAACTTGACAGCTTTTCCATCTTAAGATAACACAACCTCCTCTCTTTTGAAATTCAACTTGATATATGGTTTACTACTCCACAGATTACTAAACTTGCTATTATCTTCAAAATTTTCACATAATTTCTCAATCACCAGGGCAGCTATGCACTCACTGCCCCCCACATCTTTCTTCGAAGGATCCACCCACATCTTAATATTATTATGAAAATTTTTGTCAATTGATTTTGAGGAATTTGCATTTATCTCACTGTCATAAATAGGGATTGCATTTGAATTCCCAAGTCTATTCACAAAGATTTTCATACCAGAAGATGAAGCCTCATTAAGAAAGGATTTATTCAGAGAAAGGAATTTTGATTTCAAATAATGTGGAGTCTTACATAAAACATTAAAAGAAACATCCTTACCTTTGCCTTTAACGTGCCTCATCTTCTCAACCTGAATACCTACATTTTCAAAAATGACTACTTCTCCTTTCAATCTGCGTCTGTGAGCATTCTCTGCTTCATGATCAATTTCAGTCATCTATCGGCCTTGCTCCGACTTCTTCTACATACCCATTCTGCCTACAGAAGTTGCATCACCATTTGAAGGCAGTGATGGCTAGCGGCCATCCGCCACCATGCCCCACCTCCCTCCTGAATCCGAGGAGAAATAACTGGGATTGAAGAAATTTGAAATTTTTGATCTCCAAACTTTCTCTCTCTAGCGCCAAACCAGTTTTTTCTATGTTTAAGGAGGAATGTGATAATAGTACTATCACATAGTAGTTTTTATTTGGTTTATCAGTTTTTTAATTGCAATTAGCATATTCTAAAAAAAAGTAAGTAAATGAAATTGTGATATAAAAGTTTTATTATATGGCCAACTAAACTCATAGTTTTGGACTAAAGCTTTCAAAACCTAAGTAATTACTAATGTAGACTATTATGCTTTAAATTATAAATGGTTATTTCAATATATCTTCCTCTTAATTTAATCTATGCAATCTCCATGTTTATAATTAAAATCTATTATCATATATTACCTTGATGGAGAAATATTGGAATACTTAAGAGATTTCTTTTATTGCACAAGATATTTTTTATAGCTTGAAGTAAATAGCACTAGAATAATTGTGTGAAGTAGAACAGTTAGTCATGGGATTGACACTCACTTCTATCATTCTTATTACTTGATTGACATGTACACAAACCTTTCTTAGAAGAGATTTATGTCAAAGAAAACTGAAGCATAACTCAACCTATAACAATATAGTTGCACAAATCTTTAATTAAGTTTTAGTTGCCATTTATGTGGAAGTAAAATGCGTTCTTGTAATTATTTATATATTATTTGTAAAAAGCTACATAATTAATCTTACTTGAATCATGTTTAGTTATCATTGATTTATTTGTGAATTTATGAATCTATAACTATTTATATCTAGCAATTTTTTTAAATTTTAGTAATTACAAATAGTTTTTTGTTTGTTCTTGGTGTACGTATAATAGATCTAGTAAGGAGCCTTTTTTGTTTAATTTAGAGATTGAAATGTCTCTTACAAAAAAAAAATCCTTAAATATAATATTATTAGGAATGGTTGAACAAAATCTTGATCAAGACCATCCTAGACCACTTATAGAGTATAAGAATATTACAGCAACTGAAATTCAACAAAGTATTAACAACCCTACTATTTAAGACAGAAGCTTTAAGATGAAAAAAAAAAGCTTTAAGATGAAACCCGTGATAATTCAAATGATTCAGAATTCTCAATTATGGGGAACTTATATTAAGGAACACAAGAAACACGTATCCATGTGTAACCATTAAGTAAAATATAGTTAACGATGATACTATTAAACTTCAATTAATTTTTAATAATCCATAGGACAAAGCAATGATGTTGTTGAGTTTCCATACCCTAAGCTGTGTAACTCTTATAATGAGTTGGCACATAAGTTCCTAGCCAAGTATTTTCCACCGTCTAAAATTACTATCCTTATGAATGATTTAACTTCTTTTTCCCATTTTGAAGGAGAGTCAACTAATGAGAGTTATGAACGATTTATTGAAATGCTTAAAATGTACCCTCATTATGCTTTGCATAATTGGTTTTTTATTTAGATATTTTATAATGAGCTTATAGGATCTCTTAATTCAAAAATTGATGTTACAGGTTGAGGTTCTTTGTTGTAAAAGCCGTTGATAAGGGCTTATTTCCTTTGTAGAGAAGATGGCAACAAAAAACCTTCAAGGGCCTTCTTATAGGGTGATTCCAAAAAGAGTAGTAAGTGACTTTTATTTGAATGCTTTGTCACTTTTGATAACTCAAGTAGTAGTCATATCTAAGAAATTAAATATTTCGGAGTAAGTTCATGTTCAAGAGCACATATCTAATTGGAGGAGCATGATATTAATTCTATTCGTGAGTCTAAAGCTCAAGAGATTTAGAATGTAAATTTTATTTGAAGATAAAATAATCCCTTTTCTAGTACTAATAATCTTGGTTGAAGGAACCATCAAAATTTTAGTTCAAATTTTAGTAAGGGTGGAAATGATTAGTGGAATGCAAGTATATATAATTCTTGAGGAAATTGGAATCATCCTCAAAAAATTTTAGTTAAACCTAAATTATATTATCTCCAAGGCTTTAGCAAAAAAAATAAGTTGAGAGATTGGAAGACACCATTAGAGGACTTAATTAGTGATTAAGATGTGAAAATAATTATAGTGTCAAGCTATTTCCATTAGGAATTTAGAAAATCAATTAGAATAACTTGAAATATTTTTTAATAATAGGCCTCATGGTATCCAATACTACTTAAATTATTCCAAAAAAATTGGGAAAGATTATAGCTTTGAAAATAATTGGGCCCATTCAATGTTTTAGTATAATGTGACATTTAATTGTGACTCTTTATGGAGCACCATTGTATTAGTTCAAAACCATAACTAGTACTTGTAGCATTACATTAGTAGTCTTTCCTAAGTACCTCATTTCTCATATGTGAAAAATACCATGGAAATACATTGGTCAAAAAGTAATGCTTCATTTTCCCATGTAAATGTCAAAGTGCCACATGCATTATTACTTTATAGCATTAGGTTAGTAGAATAATAATCATTTATTACTTTTTAGCTCCATAATGTTATCCATTACAGCATCATGTTTATAAATTGGGAGGATTGGTTTCACGTGTTCATCATTTTTTGAGTCTCTTAAGTTATGATTTGATGAATTCCTTTTCCCCTACTCAAATTACTCTTAAATGGGACCAAAGTGCTTTCAAGTGAGAGAGCTTACTCTTATTATGAGGGGAGGATGTTCATTTCTTCCAAGGCTGATGAATGATAAGTGTAATGTTTTGAATGCAAACAGTTAATTACATATAAGGGTTTTAAAAATCCTGGAGGAGTGTTAGTGTAATTTATCAGAAATCATGGTTGGGAGACACTATGTGATGAGCATAATACCTGTGACATGAACTTAGTAAGGTAGTTTTTGGCTGCTATGAAAGAAGCCTGTGATAACAAAAAATTTAAGAGGGGTAAAAAGGGTGTCATTCGATCCCTTTTGTATTAGTTGAGTCTATAATCTTAGGAAAACAAATTTTGATGATTATATTACCTATAGCAATGTACCCATTAATCCTCAAGAGTTATTGAGAATTCTTTTTTAATGTCAAAGTGGAACCATGTTGAAGAAGAGGGATGGAAGGTAATCAATTTTCCATCATCATCTTTGAGCCAACTTTCTAATTCTTGGCACTATTTTATTTTCTAAAAACTTTCTGCCATGAAAAAGGGGTTGGTATCTCTATGCTAGAGGCAGAGAGTTTTTAACCTATGCTATTCAGGTTGGTATCTCTATTGATGTTCAAAATTTGATCGCTTTCTACCTCATGTACATTATTAGGGGTTCCACTTCTATTGGTTTAGGTCAACCTTCTCTTATTTATTTCATTTGTGTTGCGGCTTGTGTGGTGGTTTGTTAAGTGAAGGGCTAACTATTTCCTATTTTTTTCTCACAAAGTGTAAAATAGATAGCTTTGCAAGGAAAGGAGACCAACAGGAACAAATACCAAGTGTTCCCCATTTAGGTTGTCTGCCCAATGGTAGTTGATCAAGTGCTAAGACCCCAAGATATTTAAGTAAGCAGGTTGCCAATTTGAGAGACCATATGAAGGGTCTTACATCTTTTTTCTTAGGGTAGTAGGTTTAGTTAGTAGTTGTTGTCTTTGTGGGTTCCACAATCTAAGGTCATGAAGAAAGGGCTATACAACTACACTACAAATTTTAATAAAGCATTAGTTTGGATGCATAGGAGGTATCACCTTGTTGAGTACCTGTATCAAATGCAATTTCCCACTCCTTAATTATGACCCCTTTGTGTGGCACCTATAGGTAGTATCAGCAGCAGCAGATAATGATAGTGATGATGATAATTAGGAGAAGAATTGGCATTTATTATCCTATTTTTTTTGAATTTCATATTTTTATCTTGCCAGAGAGAGAAATAAGGGTCATGTTGGATAATACTGAGGTTAGTTATTTATGTTATTTTCTTTAATATTCATTTTGATTGCTTAGGGAGATCCATGTTGGTTATGGATGGATAAGATAGCCAACAATGATGTTATGATGATAGTGATTTTTTGTTGTTGTGATATTAGAAGAGGTTAGTACCTTATATACTATTTATAGGTGTTTACTATAGTTTAAGTTGGTTTGCATAGTTTTTATAATCTCCGTGAAAAAGCAAGCTTTAGTTTCCTTAAAACATTTAGCTATAATCATTTTTGTTAATTAAGTATGCTATTTTATTGTTGATAAATATTATTATTACTAAAAATTTTCATTTAATGAACTTTCACACATGCCTAATTGTCAAAATTATCCTCACCATAGCTATTGCACATTGATAGCTATGTTAGCTAAAACAAAAATGAAATAATTTTTTTTTAATTTATAATAATACTAACCTTAGGTACTAATTTGAATGAACAAAGGATTTGAATTTTTAATTTGAAAATCATGACAATCAACTAAATCAAACATCTAAGTTAATATCCCATCTGGAACTTTAAATGCTAAAAATTTAAACACTTACTAGGTTTCAAGATTAAATAATTAAGTTTAGAAATTTAAAGTGTATAGACTAAATTAGGAAAGTCATTAAAACTCTAATATGGAATTAGTAATCTTAAAATAATACTTGAATAAGTAATTTAAAGTTTTTTGAAGGAAGCGGTAATCCAATATTAAAAATAATTATTGTAGTACTTAAATAAATTTGAAAAAAGAAACTCATAAAAAACTAGCAAATCAAATGAAAAAAAAAGAAATGAAAAATGAACACTTCATAAAAAAAATTTCCATCTCAGATAACAACTTTTCTAAAAGAACTCTAATACTTAAATCAAATAAGAGAGTAAATAAACTAATACATATGTGGGTTTCCAAATGAATTTCTAATTTAACTAAAGGCACCAATAATTTCTAAATGAAATTTTATTCAATTCTAAAATTAGTAGAATGTAATGCGCTTACACTTGTATCAGATGAGTTCAATTTGAATATTAATAAGGATGATTTATTTGGACTATTGCTTATGATTATTTAAATTAAAATTGCAACATTTTGTTTATTAAAATTTACATCTAAATTATAGTGTGCTATCTAATTTTTTAGTTAATTTTAATTTGCCAATTTTTTATATGGGCTAATAAAGTTGATCAATAGACAAACAAACCACTATTTGAGATCAAGCAAGGGCTTAACTTGGTAGGATTCATTAAGTGAAAATTATGTACTATTTTTTTCCCTTAAATTTCAACAAAAATGTTTATTTTAACTTGATGTTGTGTAGAAATGACACAAGAAATGTAAAAGATATTTAAAACTGTTGAACTTGTGTTATAGCATCTATAATGTCTTGACTCATTATTAGTACATTATAGCACTGAAGCCATAGGAACTATTAATAAATTTGGTACCCTAATAGATTCAAGTTCAGCACTATAGTGCTTCATGATGTCATAACACTAAAAATTAGCTTCACAACATTCGAGTCTCAGAAATTTGTGCCTCCAAATGCTAAATCAGAAATTCTCATAACACAGGATGACACATTTGAGCACCATAGAGCTCAATTTTTTCAACACCGTGGTGGATTAATTCAAGAAACATAAAACGTCATTGAATAAGCTAAGTGTTGCACATATTTTGCTAATAGCCACACTAGGTAATTAAAACATGGTAGTAGAGCCTACTTAGAAGCATCGAGGAGCTAGTTAATATTATATTGTAATGGTGCCACCTTGTTGAGTTCCACAACCCGTGAGTCATTCTAAAATAAGTAAAAATAGTTTTCTATTTTTTGTGTGAAGATATGCTGTAGTTTTTGCAAAATTTTTCATATAGGATTTGCCAGAGCAAATAAGATACATACTTAGAGTGGTTTGCCAACACAGTATAGAGCAATCAAACAATTTGAGAGGATATTATTATGGAGAGAAAAGTTTTAATGGGAGATTAAAATTGGGAAGGATTCATATGCCAACTCAATTTGAAATTCTTCATTTTGGGTGATATCTTTGTACTCATTATATTCATTCTATATTTATTTAACAAATAATAAAAATTGTGTTATTCTGTATTTATTATATAGCTAGTAATCCTATAATTTTGGACTAATACTTTCAAAGCCTAATAAATTACTAATGTAAACTCTCATGCAATGAATTACGAATGGTTATTTTATTATCTCTAACTCTTAATTTAATATATGTAGTAGCTATACATTGTAGTAAAATCTAGTATGATATATTACCTTGATGAATTATTATTGAAATAATTAGGAGTATTAGAATGGATGTTTTGCATGCAAAGTAATAGGACATTTAGTTTTATAGGTTCTATGGTGAAAATAATATATGTTGGAATGCCATAAACCTTTCTCACATTGTTGCAAGCTTGATAGAGATTTAACAAAGCTTATGCTCTTATCTAAAACTAATTTAAGAGAATCTACTTAAGAAAGCATATGATATTTTATGAAATTTGGTTGAAAACACTTTATCTACTGATATCTTTACATTTTTGATGAAATTCCCATTCTATAAAGGATCAAAACTAAATTTTGATTTAGGAGATAATTTTTATTGCTTAAAGTAAATAGGACTATAATAAATATGTGATGTAGAACACTTCCTTATGAGGTCAACACATTATTATATCACTTTTATTACTTGATTCACTTGTGTACTTACATTTTTAGTGGTGATTTATAATAAAAAATATATAATCATAATTTAACCCATACCAAATCATGGGAAAATAGAATGCCATACAAATTTGGGGTTCTCCTATTTTATGATCAAATATGACATTGAGAATATTATATCAGCTCAAAAGATTGACATGTTTTGTATAATATATTCAAATAAAAAAAATTTGGTTTTGAAATAATTTTATTTTATTGTTAAATTCTATAATAAAAAATTTCATAACATCTTAAATGACAGACATGGTATTTTAGGTTTTTATTTGAAGAATAAAATGGGCTTTATAAAATTATCATTTTTATGAATAAATAAAATCAAGAGAATATAATATCCCCTCTAAAGGTGAACATGTCATCCTACAATGGTATTTTAATGCAAAAATGGGTTTTGAAAAATTATTTTTCCTTTAAGAAAATACAATCGATATAATATTATAACATCTTAAAAACTGAACACGATATTCTACAGAGGTATTTGAATGCAAAAAATGAGTTTTAAAAAGTAATTTATGTTCCAAGGGATTTTCCCCTACATTTGGAAAATGAGATAGGGTTAATTTTAATTTATAGTGAAACCTTCCACACAAAGCTAGTCCTTTATTATTAATTACATTTTAGAAGAGGTAAACCTCTTATGAACGCTCTTGATTAAAATAGTGAAAAATATTTTCTTATATTTTAAAGATTAAGTCAATGATTAGTGATTTTGGAAAGAGGGGATTGGTTCAATGTTGAATAATTCTTTTTAGAGGCCAAGTGATTAAAGGTAGCTAGAATAAAGAATCTGAGACTACCCATTACACACAAATCTATCCTATGTTAAGTTTTAAGGATTTAGCTATTATTTTTTATGTTTGAGTTAAAATTTCCTTTGATAGTTTGGATTATATTCAAAGAGGGTGAGGTATTAAGATTTAAGGTCTACATAACAACTTAAACAAAAGTTAAGAACTATAGAGTAATAACCCCAAACTATTCTAATAAAGTAAATCTATTTTGGGCTTATATCTTGCCTCGTGTATAATGTCAACTATGAAAGTTTGTGCAGCTTGTTAGACATAATAGAATTATCCAAAGGCTAACCAATAGGCAGTGAATTTCTAATTTAAAAAATCTCATGAATTTTAGAAAATGGTTTTAAGAAATTTTACCCAATGATCCTAAAGTATGCAGTTATTTGTCAAAATAGATTTTCACAAAATATTTTTCAACCACAGTAATATAAAGTACAGAAAATAAAAATCTAGTAAAAAGTAAAAGAACATAAGAACACTAAATTTTATAGTGGTTCGATCCAACTAGACCTATGTCCACTCCCTGGAGGCTCCTCTAGGTATTGCACTAAACACAAGTGACTCTCCTTTTTCTCCCACAGAAAGGTGGAGAAGCCCTTATAAAACTTCTCTTCCACCAACCCGGTGCAACAGTGAACTGTCATACTTTTTCACCCTCCTGGTGAAGGTAGAGTCCATTGTCCTTTTTCAACCTCATAGTGAAGGCAAAGTGCTATCATCCTTTTTCACCCTCTTGGTACAGGTAGAGTACCATCGATCTACTCTAAATATCTTCTCTTAAATGTCTTTAAAGAAGCAGGGCAGAGTTTTGAAAAAAAAAAGAGAGATCCTCAGCTTTGAGCAACCTTATGAATCCCTCACAATTTTGTCTTTCATGATCTCTCACACTCCACTCCCAAACACTTTCCAAAATCACTCTCTTTTTCATTCTCAAGAGAAATTTGTAGGAAATAGATCTTTAATACAATTTCTAGGACTCATTTTATAGAAATTAGATAAAAACCAACCATAAATTGAATCTATAGAGTAAAAATGAGTCAGACTGTACAGTACGATTGTGGATCGTATGTAAAAACATTTGAAAAATTATTAGACAATTTGGTACGAACACTATTTTATACACTATTAGTCATCTGTACAATTTATTAATCATCTGTATAAATAGTTAAAGTTCATCTGGATGATCTAGTATGAAGTTTATTTCATACACGATTAGTTGCCCTTATGATATTTAAATCGTCTGTACAAACAGTTAAAATTCATATAGATGATCATATTCGATGCTTATTTTGTACACTGTTAGTCATCTGTACGATGTTTACATCATCTGTACGAATAGTTCAAAAATCATGGTATGATTTGTTATGAACACTATTTTGTACACTATTAGCATCTGTATGATTTATGTATTATTTATACACACACTTAAAGTTTTGATGATCCAGTATGAAGTTTATTTCATACACTATCTGTCATATGTACGATATTTAGATCATCTATATGAATAGTTAAAATTCATCTTGATGAACTTGTACGAAGCTTATTTCATATATTGTCAGTCATTTATATGATATTTAAATCATCTGTATGAATAGTTAAAAATTTATGTGATGATTTGGTATGAAGTTTTTTTTCTATACTATCAGTCATATATACGAACTGACATTAAATAGAATGAATAGGGTAAAAAAAATTTCAATTTCAATTTTAACTCTCTCCCCCAGTGTGTGTGTGCATAGTTACCCAATTACAATCATATTCTTTTAGACTCAAGAAAAAATTACAGACTTCATTACATGAAACCCAATTCTACTTTGTATTAAAGTCTTCAACTGTTTGGAGTATGATTTCCCTAAAATGTTAGTACACACAAAAAAGATAAAAATATATTCAATGTATGTTAAGAGAAATAGTAGTCATAACAATAATATTTTATTATCATCCAAAAATAACATTACATAAAACTCAATCTTGAGTTCTAAGCTGCAACAATCTCCTTCTTTTTTATGAGGAAAAAATAATTATTATTTGAATTAACATTAAAGGTCATTTTTCTCATAAGGTACCCCTCAATGAATGCTCAATTAAAAACAAGGGATTTTCTAAAAAGCATAAGATCAAAATGAATTTAAAACCAAAATTAATTAAAAAATAAAACATACACACAACAAACACAACAAACAATAAACAAAGACTCCCCCTTTTGACAATGACGAAAAGGGAAGCACCTCTTGAAAAAGTAAGTTTCTATTGATAAATCTAAAAGATGATGAAGAAGAAGATTTTAAACTATTTGCAAAGACAACATCAACTTTCTTATGCGAAAAGGAGAGTCTCATATTTTAAATCAAAGAACAATTAAGATAAGAAAAGTCAACCAGGTTAACTGTTCATTTTAGATCAACCAAATAAAATAATTATTGCGAAAATGATAAAATAAATATCAATTAGTTTCCCAATTCAATTATGGTGATTATTGTTGATTAAATGGATTGAAAAAAAAATAGAGAGATAAAGGAAAGAATTGTATGCTACTTTTGATTACCAACAATACACATCTTTTCAAATTTTTGTACACTTTGTTCATGTTTTCTGTTTAAGCTAATTTTGTGCCTCATTTCACTTTTGGCGAACATTACGCATCTTCTAAACTTGTGAAACATTTTGTGCATCTTTTCAAGCTTGGCACAATTTGGGTATCATTTTAAATTTTTGGACTTCACATTATAAATAAATCTTAAAAAAAAATTAATAATTAACAAAAATAAATACATTGAATAAGAAACTAAAAAAATAATACCTCTCTTTAGCAACAATTATTGCTAAAAAATATTTATCTATATGAACATGAAAATGATATTTTAACCTATGTCTAATCATAATTTAATTTAAAATTTTGAGAAATTAAATTTTGCTAAGAAAATAAGTTATAGAGCAAAATATATTAAAATTTCATTCCATAGATCAACTATATATGATTAATCTATAGAAACTTAAAATAATTCAAAAGAATCAACTTCAAAACAAGATAGATATCATTCTATTTCCTAAAAAAAAAACAATAATAAAACTCAAGAAATAATACAAATACAATTAAAACAACAACACTAACGTTCAGATGCCATTACATGAAAACTAAAAAGCAAAAAGATAAAACAACTACAAAAGAAAATGAAAAAACTAAAATGTTGGAGGATCTTCATCTAGAGGAGGCTAAGGTGGGGTGAACATTATAAAGTAGCTATTGATGGTAACTACTTGAGTGTTGATCAAGCTAAAATATTCTTTGATCCAGCCCATATCTTCATTATATCTATTATCCTACTTGTCTAAGCTAGTCCCAATATGATCAAATCATTGATTAAACTGAGACCCAAGTCGATAAAATTGCTAGACCATCATGATAGAATTGTTGCTCAGGTCCAAGAACAGTTGCAAGTGCAGGTGTTGGAGCCTCTTCTTCTCCTCCCTTCTCATCTCCCTCACCCCCTGATCAAGATCAAAAAGAGAATAGAAAGAACCATCAGTAAAGTAAATTGGAAAATTATTTGGGAGATCAGGATGAATCATATTGTACTTCTTCTAAAGAATATATATAATTAGATGTCCTAAAGCCACATTCTTCTTCCTTTTAGTGGAAGGAAGTCTAATGTCCATTAGTTTATTGATGTAGTCTAGAATCAATTGGGCTTCATTAATTAGAGTGTTTAACATTATAAGATAAGTGACTATAGAAAACAAAGGAGTAAGGTTTATACGTTCATCAACTTTAGGAAAATTTGAAGTTCTCAACACATGCTGGATGATCCTGGCATTTTGATTTAGACTATACACACAAGGTTCGTGATTGAGTAAAGGTATATCTCTAAGGGTTTAATTTATAGAAGAACTATCAAAATCCTCTCTAGATATCATAGTGTGCGCCCTTACATGCTTAGTTCTATATTGTAAATATATGCCTAAATATGCCATAGTTATCTTTACCCTTTGGCAAAGAACAAAAGAAGACATGACTCTATGATCCTGTTTCATTCTAAGATTAACAAGAAAGTAATATAAGGTATTAGAGTGAAAGGCATGGATTAAAGTGAGAATGAAAACAAATTGGGTTTATGCAAAAAGGTGCATTACAAAAAAGTTGATGTCTTTATGAATAAGAAGATGAGATCAAGTCATCTTTGCTTCAATGTAAGGCTGATACACTTCTTCATTCTCTTTAGAAAGAAAATTTTCATCTTGTTGATTAGACCATGATGAAGAACTCCTAGAATGTACACTTGCTACTACTTGCCATTCCTTTAATGACTAAGCAATATAAAGTTTGAAAGTGAAGAGATGATGAAAAGTTAAAAGAAAGGCCTTCAATTTTTTAAAATCTGGAACATTCATAAAGTATGACAAAAGTTTTATATGTACGAATATAAGTTCATACTAAATGAAAATTTTCTAGTTCATATGAATAGAAACTATCAAAATAGTTAATTTGATGAAACGACTTTGAATAAAACATAATTCTCAAAATCATATCAAATGACTTTTTGATGAAATTGATCATACAGACAAACATGTGTTCGTTTGGGACAATCAATAAGTTTTTTTTTTGTACCAAATGGTTGAGATCGTCGACATGCCAACTGGATCGTACAAATGATATTTAAATTTGTATGTACGATCTTTGAAAATAACTGTTATTAGAAAACTCATCCTATTGAAACAGAAAAAAATGAATTGATCGTATAGATGATGACGTCATCGTATAGTATGATATGCTTACAAAAATGTCATTTTCATCTACTCAATTCATAGAAAATATCATGTACAATCTATTTAATTCGTATAATATAGAAGTGGTTCATATAGAATGAATGAAAAAATAATTTTAGATATGATAAACAAAACTCTATTCCAAAAATAAGTCACCCAAGATCCATGAGATGCAAAGATGAAAACAACAATAATACAAATCGAAAACAAACATAAAAAAGAAGAAAAATCAAATATCAACAAAATATAAACAAAGAACAAACCATAAACATCAACATGTATGAAATACATTACAAATCAAATTGTAGAATTATATTTTTTAAGCATAAATATCAATCACGCTAGAACAGGTTCTTAAGGTGCTAAATGTTTCAAAAGCTAGTGTTCTTATGTAAATATATGCAATTTTATTATCCGTGGCTACATGAAGTAGCATAATTTCTCCTTTAGTGATATGGTCTCTAATGAAGTGATGCCTTATGTTTATATGCTTGGTTCCGAAGTGTTGAATAGGATTCTATAAAATGCATATTGCACTTGTATTATCATAGAAAATTAGAATAGTGCCAATTAAAAATCCTAAATTAGTAAGTTATTATTTTAACCAAAGCACCTATGCCACACAACTACCTAATACTATATGTTATGCATCAGCAGTAAAATGGGCTATTACTAAATTCTATTTTCTTTTTGATCAAGGAAATAAAGAGTTTTAATGAATTGACAAGATCTAGAAGTACTTTTATAATCAACCCTATATCCTGTAAAATTTGAATCATAATATATAATAATTTTAAACGAAGAACTATACCTGGGATACCATATCCCAAAGTTTTGAGTTCCTAAAAGATACCTTAGAATTCTTTTAACAGCAGTCAAATGTGATTCCTTTGGATCAGCTTGAAATCTAGTGCACAAATAAGCACTAAACATGATATTTGGTCTATTAGTAGTTAAGTAAATTAATGATCCAATTACTCCTCTAATTTTCATTTGATTAATATATTTTTCTTTATAGTACTTATTTAACTACACTTAGGAACTCATTAGTGCACTTTTTGGTTTATCTTCATCCATTTCATATTTCTTAAGGCTGTCCTTAAAATACTTTGACTAGCTAAGAAATGTTTCATCCCCTTTCTACTTAATTTTAAAAATAAGAATGTAAATCAAATCTCCCATCAGACTCATTTTAAATTCACTACTCATTATTTTTGAAAATTCATCAATAATTTTTATTAGTGGATTCAAATAAGATATCATCAACCTATATTTGGATAATAAGTATGTCATCTCCTATCTTTTTAAAAAGAGGGTGGTGTCCACACTTCCTTTAACAAATAATCTATCTAGTAGGAATGTGCTTAGCCTATCATACTAAGCATTAAGTGCATGTTTTAGTCCATATAATGCCTTTTTTAATTTAAATATATGATTAGAGAATTTTGAATTTTTAAAACATGAAGGTTGCTCAACATAACATCCTCTTTTATCACCCCATTAAGAATGACACTCTTAAATTCAATTAGCACCCTCTTCTCTTCAATTCTGGATACATAGGCAAAAGTTTCTTCAAAATCAATTCTATCTATTTTATGATACCCCTTGGCCACAAATCTTGACATATTTCTAAACATTACACCAAAATTATTCATTTTACTTTTGAACACCAACTTAGTTCCAATAATTCTTTAATATTTAGGCCTTTCGATTAACTCCCAATTGTCATTTCTAATAGATTAACTAAGTTCTTCTTACACGACCAAAATCCAAAATTCATCAAAAAATGCTTGATTTATACTAGTGGGTTTAATCATTGAAATAAAAGTTAAGTGGTTCACTTCTTTGCTAAGTCTAGGCCTAGTTTTAACACCTTCACTTGGTTCACCAAAATTAAATTCTTTAGGATGAGTTTAAGAATATTTCCATTCTTTAGGTAATATATCTTCTTTTCCAACATTCTCTTAAAGATTTGTTTTTTCAATTTCAAGCGAGATCTCTTCAATATGTTCTTCCTCCAATCTTGGCTCTTTATAAATACCATATTCATCAAAAACTACAATTGTGGTCTCCTTAACTACAAAAGTCCTTCTGTTAAAAACTCTATAGGATTTGCCAACACTAGTATATCTTAGAAAAAATCCTTTATCAGATTTAGGATCAAATTTTTTTAAAGGATTTTAACCATTCTTATGAATAAACACCTTACATCCAAAGACATATAAATGTGAAACATTAGTTGTTATCTCCTTAAGATGTTTATATGGTGCTTTTTCATCTTTGATCTAATGTTCACCTTATTTAGAACATAACAAGACATACTAATCACTTTAGGCCAAAAATATTTCAGAAGTGAATATTCAACCAATATGGATCGATTTGTTTAAAGTAGATTTGATTCCAAATCGATTAATATTTTCTAGAGAGAGAAACTGTGAGATTTTCTAGAAAGAGAAACTCTTCGTGGTTTTTTCATTTTTGAATTTCACGGTTGTTTGTGATCGAGTCATCTTGGTGAGGATGGTGGTTCCAGACCGCCGGTAGCAGTTTGTCGGCGGTAATCCTCCTACTGACCTCAATCGCAGTGTTCCTCTTAGACCTATTGATCAAAGATCCGTAAAGAATTGAAATGCTTCGCTGGATCAAGAACTATTCAGGGTTTCATCCAATTTGGTGATCAGAGAAGGCTTTAGGCCTCCGATGAGATTTGAACCAACTGTTGAGGGGAAGGGCAAAGGAGTTCTCATCGATCAGAGTAATGAAGGGATGACAATTCCGGTTTCTCCTTCAAAATTTGATACAGAGCAAGCTGCGTCGTCTGATGTTGTTCTTAAAGTAAAGAAATGTATTGGGTTGAATGAACAAGAGAATCAGGTTCATTTATGTAAGAATCTTATGGAGGCGATTGATCAAGATAGAGAGAGTTTGGAAGAAGATATGGGGAAGGATGTTGAATCTATACTAGTAAACAAGTTTAATTCGGCATGGCAAAAAATGCAACATATCAAGTTGAATTTTGATAGTAGCTCTACCTGTTTTTCTGAAGATGGAATTGCAGTAAAGCTCAAAAATGACAAGGAAGTTGCCAATTGTCAGGTTTTAAAGAAGTCTCTGGTTGTCAAGGTATTGGGATCGAATATGTCGTTCTATGTTTGTAGTCAAGAACTCAGAAGACAATGGGTCAAGCTTGGTAGCTTTCATATTACCACATTGGGATGTAACTGGATGTTGTGTTCGTTTACCACCATGGAATCAATGGAAGAAGTTTTAAGCGGAGGTCCCTGGTATATCGGGAATCATATTATAGGTATGGATAGATGGTCATCTTCATTCTCCATTGATTCGCTAAAGGGTATCTCTTCTCCGGTCTGGATTCGGTTCCCTGGATTACCTTTAAGTTGCTGGGATGAACAAAATATTCGCATGATCGCTTCCATGATTGGAACTCCTATGATGCTTGACTGGAACTCTTTTAAATGGGGCAAAAGAGAGTACGCTCGCTGCTGTGTTAGAATTAATATAGAAAAGAAACTTCCTAGGGTACTTTGGATTGAAGGGATTCATGGTAGAACCTTTCATCGAGTTGAATATGAAAAACTAAATTCCCTCTGTTATCATTATGGTAAAGTCAGACATAGTAAAGATCTCTGTCCTGAAGAAGTTGTTGTTCATGTTAAGGAAAAATTGGTACAAGAACCGGTGGAAAATCTGAAACCAACAGATGTTGTAAATGAAGATGGCTTAAAGCAGCAAGGTGAAGATTATGGACCTTGGATCCATGTAAAGTTCAGAGATAGAACATTTAGAAATACTAAGAGAGGTGGTGGAGCTAATAATTTAAATAAAAAGATTTTTAGACCTGTTGAATCAAATAAGCAAAATCAAATTGTGGAACAGCTGGTTAAGACTACAGAGATAGAAGGAAAGCAGGGCAAGTCCTTAACTCCGGGAAAAAAATATGAATTTTGAAGGAATTTGGTTACAGGATATACCAATTGGGTTGAATAAATTCCAAGCTTTGGAAGGCGATCTGGAAAAAGGGGAATTGAATGAGAAAGATAAGGCAAGGATATTGGAGAAATCTAAACCTCTGAATCAATATGGAAATGACGTTCACCTTGAAGTTGAAGTTCTAGTTGCTGTTCAAGATCTTGAATATCAATTAACTTCAATTTCTAAAGTGAAACTAGCCAAAGAATTGAGATCATTTGGACTTATGGAAGCTAATCCAAGAAAGAGTAGAGGGATTAAAATAAACAGTAAAAGTAATGGGAGATTATTCCCCTATTATGTCTTAATGGCCTCACTTATTTTTTGGAATTGTAGGGGGGCTTAAAAGAAGGAGACCTCCCTATATCTTAGAGAGATTGTGAAAGACAATAAAAGATTTTTCATTGGTTTAACTGAAACCAAAATGTCATCGCTTGAAGGGAATGACATTAATCAGATTATTGGTAACGATTGGGATTATTTTCATCATCCAGCTATTGGTATCTCGGGTGGAATTCTAGTGATGTGGAAGAAGGATACTGCTTCTTTTGAGATATTGAACCACTCTTCCCAATTGGTTATGGGAATTCTTAATGTCAAGAATATGGGTAAATGGAACATTGCTACGGTCTATGGAGGTAATGATGCTTATACTCGTAAGTCCCTTTGGCAACAGCTTGAAGATTGTATGATTGGTGATGATCCAGGGATCATTGGGGGTGATTTCAATTGCATCCTCTCTAAGGAGGATAAGAGAGGGGGAAAGAGGTTTCATCTTTCTAGTGGTATTAAAGATATGAAATTGTTCTTAATGAACAATGATTTCCATGATATTGGATTTGTGGGTCCAAGTTATACATGGTGTAATAATAAAGATGGAACTTCTAGAATTTGGGAGAGACTTGATAGGTGTTTATTAAATTCTGCAGCTCTTCAAAAGATCCTAATGGCTAAGGTGCATCACTTGCCTAGAGTTGCTTCGGATCATGCACCTATTTCCATCAGTTTGGTGGAACCCCAAAAGCAGAATTTTGTTGTTTTAAGGTTTGAAGATACTTGCAAATCCTATCCGGCCACTTGGAACATCATTTCAAAAGCTTGGACTAAGATGGATTTTGGTACTAATGCTGAAATCCTCCAAAGGAAGCTGAGGAGATCTTTAAAGCTCTATACTATTGGAATAAAAACAAGTGCAAAGAACTTAATTCTTTTAAAGAGGAATTGAAGCAGGATATCTTGCAACTTCAGATTGAAGAAACCAGAAATGGAGGGTTAACGGCTGATAAGTTGAAAACCTTAAGGAATAAAGTCCATGATCTAAATGTGACTTTAAAAAGACTTGCTACTTGGTGGAATCAAAGGGCGAAGATCAGATGGCAGCAAGATGGAGATATAAATTCTAGATATTTTCATCAATATGCTTCGGCTAAAAGGAATGGAAACAGGATTTGGAAAATTAAAGATAAACAAGGGACTATTGTTGAAGATGTGGAGCAAATTGAAACTGTTTTTTACAACTTTTTTCAGGACAAGTAGACAGCTCGGGGTTGCAAGCTGACGGGGTGGCCTTATTGTCCAGAAAATCTAAGAATTTCAAATGAAAATGCCAAGCTACTTAATGAGGAATTCACAAAAGAAGAGTTGATCAATGTGGTCTTCAAACAAGGAAACAATAAATCCCCTGGACTTGATGGTATTACTAATTCCTTTTTCAAGTTTTATTGGAAGATTGTGGAGGAAGATACATGGAAAGCCATTGATGCTTTTTTTAAAACCAGTATCATGCATAATGAGTGGAAGGATACTCTTCTTGTTCTCATCCCTAAAGTTAAAAATCCTATTATTCCGTCCAACTTTAGGCCTATAAGTTTGTGTCAAACTACCTACAAATTAGTGGCCTCCATGATTGTTAATAGAATGAAAAATTTTATTGGCAATTGTATCACTGAAGAACAAGCTGCTTTCCTTCATGGTTGATCAATATTCGATCATGTTCTTCTTGCTCATGAGGTGTTCCATAAGATGAGAATTTCTAAAATGAAGAAAGGTTTTATGGCGGTGAAACTTGATATGGAGCAAGCTTATGATAGCATGTGTTGGGATACCTTATTTCAAGCTTTAAACATGTTTGGTTTTCCTATGAAGCTAACTATGCTTATTATGGAATGTATTAGAAATGCTAGATTTTCTTTCATTATGAATGGTAAAAATTCCAAGTGGATTATTGCTGAGAATGGCTTTAGGCAAGGTTGCCCTCTATCTCCATTCTTGTATGTCATTTGTTCTTAGCTTCTTTCCTTGGCTATTGCACAAAGGGGTCAAGATTTGGGAATTCAGGTGTCCTGTAGAGCGAATAAAATCAACCACTTGCTATTTTCTGATGACGTTATCTTATTCTCTAAAGCTACCAAGCACCTTGCCGTCAAGATGAACAAAATTGTGATGGATTTTTGCTCTTGGACTGGCTTACGAATTAATGTTTCCAAGTCAAAAATTCTGTTCAGCAAAAGGATGAATAGAGGGGATAGAATTCATGTTATGAAGATTTTGAAGTTTAAATTGGTGGATGAATTTCAGTACCTTGGGGTCAAACTTATGTTGAGAAGACCTTTGAAAGCTGATTTTAAATTTTTGTTGGATTCGGTTTAAATTAAACTGAATTCTTGGGGTAGCAAGTGCTTGCCTCTAGCGGGGAAGATGACTCTTGCTAAGTCATCTCTTCTTACTTTACCAAACTTTATTTCCACCCATTCTTTGGTTCCTAAGAAGATTCTATATGAGATTGATAAATGTTGTAGGAATTTCATTTTGCATAAAAGAGATGGGAAGAAGGGTATGCACTTCATTGCTTACAAGACCATATGTAAGCCAAAAGCTCAAGGTGGTTTGAACTTTTAGTCGGCGGTTAGTAGATCTGGTCCTCTCAAAGCTAGACTGACTTGGAGGTTGATTCAAAATCAGAATTCTTGACTACATCAGGTTATGAATGCTAAATATGGTGACAGTTGGTGGCAAAGGAGTTGTGGTGTGGGCAAGTCAATTGCTTGGAAGATCTTGAATGAAGGAGCTGAGGACTTAAAACCTCTCTTAAGGTGGAGAATGGTCAATCGGATGAAAATTGATGTGTTGACAGACATTTGGTTATTAGACAAATGTTTAAATGAATGGCCTATTACTGCAAATTGTGGAGATTTGGAAGGCATTAAGCTGTGCCATTTTATCACCGAGAATGGACTCTGGGATAGGGAGAAGCTGCAACATATTTTTACTGATGAAATAATCAGTGTGATATTACAAATCATGATTGACAAAAAAGCTATGGCAGATTACAGGGTGGAGATATCTTTTTTGTCAGGGAAAACTATTACAGCCCGTGCTTTTGAAAACTACAATAAACACAGCATTTGTGGAGAAGATAATGGCTTTTATAATTGGTTGAGGAAGCTGAATTTATCTGCCCGTGTATAGATTTTTTGGTGGAGAATGAGCAAAGAAGCTATACCTACTAATGAGTTTTTGAAATACAGAAAACTCACAACTGAAGAACGGTATGTTAGAGGCTGTCTTGAGATTGAGAATCTGGAACATGTCTCGGTTTGTTGCATTGAACTGCAGAAAAATCTTAAGGCAGGTTCAAAGCAGGGGAAATTATATTCCTGTTTTTAAATCTATTGAGGAGTGTTTGGTTGAGCTGAAAGTTCTTTCTGTAATTAATCCAAATACAGCTGGGCTCTATTGCAATGCTGTGTATTATAATTGGAAAAACTGTAATGCTGTTAAACATGGGAAAACTGCTGTTCCCATAGCTACTATAGCAGCTGAGGTGCTTTTTTCGGCTGTTACAACTTCTAATCCTTTCATTCATAGCTGGGGTGCTAATCTCCCTAGGGAGTTTCAAACCTTTTTGCACCCTCCACCGATTGATTGGATCAAGATTAATGTGGATGCTTCTCTTCTTACTTCTTATAGTGCTGGAATTGGAGGCTATTTTAGAGACTATAAAAGGAGGTTATTGCTTGCTTTTGGTGAAAAAAGAACACATTGGGATATAACTCATCTTGAGCTTGATACTGTTATGACACTCAGGAAGCTCATACAACCGTGGATGCTTGAGAGTAGAGGAATAATAATTGAAGGGGATAACATCAATGTTATCAAATTCATTCAACATTCGTTGAATAAGGCTAAATGACAAGGTTATAATCGGATGGAGGAGGATTTTCTCTTCTTAACGGACTTCAATAAGGTAATTCTTCATCATGTTCATAGGAATTGTAATAAAGTAGCTAATTTATGTGCTACTTTGGCTAGAGATAACAATTTTTACTTTGATAGTTCTTCTTTTGCTAACATTCCTCCTTCACTTTGTTCTCTTTTGAAGAAGTGTGAGCATTCTCAATAGCTTGTAACTAGTTCTAGTTTTCCTTTTAATGCAAAGTGCATTCATCAAAAAAAAAAAAAACCAATATGGCTCTAGTGGCTTCTATCAAAAGTGTATTCTTTCTTTCAACATCCCCATCCTACTGAGGGGTTTTAGGAGATAAAAAGTTGTGATCTATTCCTTATTCTTTACAAAAGGCTTTAAAAGTTTCATTTTCAAGTTCTTCTCTGTAATCACTTTAAGTTGTAAGGATTTCACAACCTAGCTTCTTTTATATCCAAGTAAAAATATTTCTAAATTCATCAAATGATTCACTTTTATGAGATAAGAATTTAACTCAAGTGAATCATAAATAATTATCAACGATTACATATCCAAAAACCTTTCCTCCTAGATTTATAATGCTAACTAGTCCAAAAAGATCCATGTGTAGAATTTCTAATGGTTTGCTAGTTCTAAGTTCCTTAATTGAATGAAAGAAGGACTTACTTATTTTCCTAATTGTCATGCATCATGCAAGTGATCCTGAGTGAAATATTATTTGGGTATACCTCTAACTAATTCTTTTTAGGTAATCTTACTAAGATTTTTCACGATTGCATGATAGTGAATTCTATGTCATAACCATGATTCATCAGTGATAGTTTTGAGACAAAAAAACTAAGAAGATTTAACTTAGTTTAAATAAAGCATGTATACATTATTTACCCTATTTCCATGAAACACATCAATTCCATTTTGGTTTATAATACATCTTGTAGGTGAAAATTTAATGTTAAAACCCTTACCACAAAACTGACTAATACTTAACAAGTTAAATTTTAAGCCTTCAACCAATAATATATTCTCAATATAGAAATTTTTCTTATTGCCAATCATACATGTATCTACAACTCTCCAAGTGGTATAGTCTTCCAATATCACTTTGCCTCCATTCCTGGCTTCCAACATAATAAATTGAGTTGTATCTCCATTCATATGCATCGCGCATCCACGAGAACTTATTTGAGAGCCTGTTTACAAAATTATCAAACATTAGACTTGGAAACCCAAATAAAATTTATTTCAGCTCTTGAAAATGAAAAACTGGATGAATGCTTAATATGCAATGATATATGCAACTTAGGTCTCCATACTAGTTCTACTATGAATAGTGCAAGTGTGAGAAATATGGCCTATTAATCCACATAAAAAGCATTTAACACGAGGAAAAGGATTAAATAATCTATATGAGTTATAATATCTTTTCTTAAATTTTTAAATTATATGCTTCTAAATAGGATTATAAATTTTTTCAAGTGTAAAGGGTATCTTGTTTTCCAAAAAAGCTTTTAGTTTTTCATTAAGACATGAGTTTGCACTTTCTAAAACTATATTATCAACTTTCAACTCATGCTCTCTTTGAGTTACTTAAGCTATAAACTCCTTACCTTCATTCTCAAGATCAGTATAGGATGTTTTCAATAAATCATGTTTAGTTTTCAAATCATCAAATACATCAAACAATGTCATGTGGTTTCTATCTATGGATGCGTGATTTTTCCTAAGAATTTCATGCTATTTTTTTGTAAATTTAGATATTCTATGTTCAGTTTAGCATGTAGTTTTTTGAGTTTCCTATATGTAGTTTATATTTTCTCAGAAACTTCAAATAATTCATCATAGGATAAATCACATACATCCTCTTGATCTGAATGATTAAGTTTGTATACCTTTAAGCATAAGTTTGTGACTTCCCCTTCAACTTCTGTTTCTGAGGAATCTGAAGTTGAGTTAGCCTAGAAAGCTCTCTGTAGTCTTTTCTTGCCCTTCCTATTGGGTTTCTCCTCAACTTTCTTCTTTCTAGGATTAGCTTTGAGATTTGGGTAGTTGGTTTTAATATATCTACGCTTTCTACATTTATAAAAAATAATGTCATTAAAAATTTTTGCATTTTAGTAGAACTTACCCTTGTTCCACTACCGACATTTTCATTGCATTCTTCTTAGGAAACTTTTGAATTGCCTCGTCATGAGTGTAATATCTTCTTCATCCTCTGGAATTTATTGGCCACTTTCTGAATCATCTACTTTTAATGTGATATTCTTCTTTTTCCTCTTGTCAACTATATCAATAAATCTTTGAGCCATTCCTTACTCATAAGTAATCAATGATCCAAGCAGATTGTCAATAAAACATATATTTGGGTCTTTAGACTCAAAATGGTAGTTATTTTTTCCTTATAAGTAGTAGGTAAACATCATTGGATTTTATTAAGATATTCCAAATTTGTTAGTTCCCTACCTAAAGCATGTAATGAGGTAACTATCTGAGTAAAATGTGTATACATGTTAGAGATTAAATCATTCCATTTCATGCAAAAATGTTGATAGTTGTGTAAAAGAATACTCAATATGGATTCTTTCACCTCATTAGTTCCTTCATATGTAATGCAATGTCTATCACAAATTTTTATTCCAGTTTTATAGGTTGAAACATGCATAAAGTCATCAAATTTTAAGACACAGAAAAAACTATTTAAACATTTTGTCTTTAACTAGGCTAAGTATATTTCCTCTAATATCCAATAAGTATAAAATATTTCAATCCTAATGCCCTTAATAAGTCTAGTGGGCCTAGTATAACCTTCCTATACTAACATCCATATGCGGAAGTCAAGTGATTACAGAAAAATAGAGATGCGAGTTTTCCAAAAGTAAAAAAAAGTTAAAAAATAACAGTGGTCTAGTGATTGAATATCCATCAGGAGTGTTCAGATTTCCAAAAGTAGCCATGATCATTTTTCGAAAAAGTTCTCTAAACCATAATTTTTTTAAATAGGCTTTGATACCACTTGAAAGTTCATGCAGGTTATTAGACATAATAGAACTATCCCAAGGCTAACCATGAGAGGGGTGAATTGGTAATTTAAAAAATCTCTTGGTTTTAGAAAATGGTTTTAAGAAATTATACTCAATGATCCTAAAGTATGCAATTATGTGTAGAAATATGTTTTCACAAAATATTTTTCAACCACAATAATATAAAGTACAAAAAATAAAAATGCAGTAAGAAATAAAAGAATAGAAGAACAATAAATTTTATATTGATTCGGTCCAAATAGACCTATGTCCTCTCACAGGAGACTCCATCTCAAGGTATTGCACTAAACACAAGTGACTCTCCTTTTTCTCTAACAACAAGGCAAAGAAGCCCTTACAAAACCTCTCTTCCTCCAACCTAGTACGGTAGATAACCATCATTCTTCTTCACCCTCCTCGTGATAGCAGAGTATTGTCATCATTTTCCACCTTCCTTGTGAAGGAAAAGTACCATCATCCTTTTTTACACTCCTAGTAAACACAGAGAACCATCAATCTACTTTGAAGATCATCTCTAAAGATTATTCCAAGAAGTAGGGTAGAGTTTTGAAAAATAAATAAGAGATCCTCACCTTTGGGCAACCTTATGAATCCCTCACAATTTTCTCTTACAGAATCTCTCACTCATAAATTACTCTCTTTTTCACTCCCAAGAGAAATTTGTAGCAAATAGATTTTTAATATAGTTTCTAAGACTAATTATATTTAAAAAACATAAAAAACTATCCATAAATTGAATTTTTAAAGTTAAAATGAGTTAGATAACACAGTATAATTATGGATAGTTTGTACAAAGAGATTAAAAATCATGGGAAGATTTGGTACGAACACTCTTTCATACACTATCAGTCATCTATATGATTTACAAACCATATGTATAAACATTTAAAGGTCATCTAGATGATCTGGTATGAAGCTTATTTCATACACTTTCTATCATTTATACGATATTTAGATCATCTGTACGAAGAGTTAAAATTTGTATGGATGATCTTCTATGCAGCTTATTTTATGTACTTTTTGTCATCTGTATGATATTTAGATGATCTGTATGAATAGTTCAAAAATCTTGGGATGATCTCATATGAACACTAATTTAGACAATGTTAGTCATCTGTATTAATTACAGATCATCTGTACGAACGATTAAAGTTTGTCTAGATGATCTAGTATGAAGCTTATTTTGTACACTATTAGTCATCTTTATGATATTTATATCATCTATAGGAACAGTTAAAATTCAACTAGATGATCTTGTATGAGGCCTATTTCATACACTGTTAGTCATCTATACGATATTTAGATCATCTGTACGAACAATTCAAAAATCATGAGATGATCTGGTATGAAGTTTTTTTTGTACACTGTTAAGTCACCTGTACGAACTGACATCATATAATATGAATAGGGTAAAAAAATTTCAATTTCTATTTTAAATTTCTCCTCTTGTATGCGTTTAAGCACAGTTACCCAATTACAATCTTACTCTCTCAGACTCAAGAAAATAAAAACTACAAACTTTTTTTGCAGGAAATCCTATTCTACTTTGTCTTTAAGTCTTTAGTAGTTTAGAGTATAATTTTGTTAAAATGATAGTACACACAAAACAAATTGAAATATATCCAATGTATGCTAGCAGAAATAATAATCATAATAATAATATTTTGTTATCATCAAAAAATCACACTACATAAAAATAAATCATGAATTCTAAGTTACAACAAACTAAACCAACAAATCTCTTTAAAACCATGATTCATGTCTTATGACAAATGGGTAGGGTAATGTTATTTTTGTTTTTGCAATATAGGAACAACATCTGGAGAAAACTCTATGATAACCTTAAGTTAGGAATGGTAATTATGTATCAAAAACTAACTAACATTAAACCTTAATTATTTTCAATTTATTTATAGTATAATGCATGTTTGTTATCTCTTATGGAATAACTAGCATATTAACATTTAAAATGGCATAAAAATAAATTTCAACCTAAAAGAGCATAATTCCCTTGAGACAAAACTAGACCATTATAGGATGTGTGATTTACTTATATTTGTAGGTGACGAGGTACCTAGCAAAGAAAAAACTATAGATATGCTTCGTGCGATTGTAAATTATCTCTATCTTACTTTCTAATTGGAATATCTTTTAATGCCATCTTAAAATTTTATTTTGTTAGAAGTCTAATTTTTTTCAATTCCTAAGAGACTAGAGAAATATCCAGACACAGACACATGCATTAAAGAAACCTTTAAAAAAGTATGAAATTTGTAAAGAAAATTAACTGTAAATAATCAATCAATAAATCACAAATAAAAGTAATCAATTTCCAAAGTTCATGTGGCAAGTGTCACATAATACAACTCAGAGTTTGAATTTAAAAATTGAGGTCGCTAGTCTCGACTAACAATAACCTAGATTCTACTATTATAAAATGACACAAGTAAATAAGGCATTTTCTATTCTTGTAGTTCTTTTCTTTAGTTATTTTAATTTGTTCAAGTTCTTTTCTTGATGTTTAGTTCATTATCACTTTTCATATAATAAAGATTCTAAAAAAAGAACTTTTATTGAAGGAAGTTTTTTACTCTTTAGATCCTTGCTCCTTTTTCTTGAGAAAAGGCCTTATTTTTAGAAAATCTCAACTCCTTTTACAAATTACATTTAAAAAAATTAAAAAATATACTATACTGCCTACTAGTTAGTAAAATTATTTATATAAGAATCTCAAATCATATCACATCTCATAAGCATTTTGCTCATTTTTTAGCAACCTCTTGTTGAGATAGTTGCTATTTAGTTTTGCACGTTTTATATTTTTGCAACTTGTATGTTTTTAATGATTCCAAATATTATTGCTTTGATTATTATTTCTCGTAACATATTTTTGAAAGAATTAATTTGCTCTTGTGTGTACTAACATTTGAGGAAAATCATACTCCAGATTGTTGAAGACTTCAAATCAAGATCAATTTAGAGTGTATTGTAAATTGAAGTCTATATTTTTCATTTTATTGAGTCTGAGAGAGTGTGATTGTAATTAAGTAACTGAGTACACACGCATAGGTGGAGAGTTTTAAAATTCATATTTTTAAGCTGATTGTACAATATGAAACTAGTTCATACATAATGATTTGGCCTGTTATTTTCCCTAATGAGCAATAGAGTGAACTTAAATGACCCAAAAAATTTTCTATTCAAAGATCGGACTGATAATATTTTTTTTTCGTACTAGGATGATTGTCTCTGGTTTATTCTTGAATGATCATCATACAGATGATATTTTTCATTCGTACCAAGATGATCGACTCTTGTACATTCTTGAACGTAATTCGTATGGATGATGTTTTTCATTCCCACTGGGACGATACCCTCTGGTTCATTCTCGAATGAAGTTTATATGGACAATATTTTTCATTCGTACTGGATGATGCCCTCTGGTTAGTCCTCAAATAAAGTTCATACAGATGATATTTTTTTATCATTCTGGGACGATGGGCTCTAGTTCATCCTCAAACAACATTCAGACAGATGTTATTTTTTGATCGTACTGGGATGAATGGCTTTGGTCTATTTTCATTCATTTCATCCTGACAGTTCATACATACTAAATTTGAAAATTTTTTATTCGTACGGGATGAACACAGTTCATACTAGATGATGATCGAGTACAAAGTGATTTCGTATCGATTCATAATGGGTTCATATGCAATAGTTTTTGAACTTTTCGTACATACGAAATATGATCATACGGTATGATCGTGCATGGTCAAATTTCAAAAATTCAGTTTTCTGGATAGTTTTTCGTGTCTTTTCTTAAAAGGTCCACTAAAAACTGACACTAAATATTTTTGTCTTCTAGTCGTCTTGATTCGTAAAGGGAAATTAAAGGAGAGAGTACGAGAGAGTGTTTGAGAGAGATTTCTTCCTAATTGAGTGTGAAGGGTTTACAAGGTTACTCAAGGGTAAGGATCTCTGTGTGAGATTTGTGTTTCTTCATTCTTCCTCTTATCTTTCTAGATTGCTTATGTGGAGATTTTTCAAGAAGATCCAGTTCTCTGCGAACACTTAGAAAGAGTGAACAGCTGTAGGTTCTCTGCCTACACTTCGAAGAGTGAACAACTGAAGATTCTCTGCCTACAGTTGGAGAGTGTGAATAGCCAAAGGTTCACTGCCTACACCTAGAGATTATAAAATGATGAAGTTTCTCTGCCTACACTTGGAGGGTGTGAATGGATGAAGGTTCTCTGCCATACTACAGATTGGTGGAAGAGAGTTTTATACAGAATTATCTACCTTGCTGTGGGAGTAAAAGGAGAGTCGCTTGGTAATAGTGTAATACCTAAAGTGGGAGGCTTCAGGGACTGGATGTTGGTCGTGTTTGACGGAACCACTATAAACATTTATGTCTTTTTATTTTTGCTGTTTTAATTTCTACAAGTTTATTTTTCTGTGGTTGAAAAATTATTTTATAGTTTTTAAAATCAACTTGCTATGAATTTTTAATCGGTTTCTCACTTTTAAAATCCAAGAAATGTTAAAATTTTAAAACTACCAATTCACCCCACTCTTAGTTAACCTTAGGACATAAGCTGAGGTTTAACAACCTATTCTAGATTTAACAAGTGATATCAGAGCATTGTTTAAAATTCATAAGTTTAGACTATTTTTTAATTAATGAGTATGGTAACTTTTGGAAATCAGAACACAACTGAAGGGTATTCAATCACTAAACCTCCTTTAATTAATAACATACCTTATGATTTTTGGAAAACATGCATGTCTTCATTATTATGGTCTTTATATTATCGTATGTGGATCTTAATACAAGCGGGGTATACACATCCAACTAGATTAGTTGATGGCATTAGAGTTGAAACACCCTTTATAAACTAGACTATAGAAGAACGTGACTTAACACAACTCAATGATAAATAATTAAACAGTTTATTTTGTGCACTTAATTCAGAAGACTACATGCGAGTTTTCACTTACAAAAGTGGAAAGAATATATGGGATAGACTTTGTATAACTTATGAATGGACTGACGAAGTTAAGTAATCTAGACTTAATATCTTGTTACATAACTATAAACTGTTTCACATGAAACCGAATGAATTTATTTCTGACATGTACACAAGATTCACACAAATAGTCAATTCTTTGCATGCATTAGGTAGTGAATTAATGAATGTTAAAATGGTTAATAAGTTTCTTTGTTGTTTGTCTACTACATATGATTCAAAAATAACTGCTATTACATAGTCTAAAGAGTTAAATATTTACTCTATTGACAATCTTTTTGGATCATTAATTACTTACGAGCAAGGAGTGAGTCAAAGAAAGATTGATGTAGGAGAGCCATAAAAGGAGAAGAACATTGCACTGAAAGTGGAGGAGTCAAAGAGTGATCTATCACAACCTGGGGATGAGGATGACATTGCCTTAATGCTAGGCAATTTTGGAACTTTCTAAAGTGGAAGTAGAAGAGATGCCAACAGTACAATAGAGGTAAATTTCATAAGAATGTCAAGGTTTCAAATGACGTGATTTGTTACGAATGCAGGAAACCAAGACATGTAAAATCAGACTGCCCAAAACTTAAAGCCACTCCTAGCAATGAGAAGGTAGAGGAGAAACCAAAAGAGAAGAAGGCCAAGAAGAAATTCCAAAGAACTTTTTGGGTGGACTCAACTTCAGACTCGTTAGAAACTAAAAAGGAAAAGGAAGTAATAAATTTGTGCTTGATGGCAAATAATCTTGAGCAGACAGATCAAGAAGAGGTATGTGACTTAATATATGCTGAACTTTTAGAAGTTTTTGATAGAATACATGATGCATATATGAAGTTAAAGAAAATGCATGCTAGTCTAAATTTGGAATTGCAAGAACTGCATAGAGAGTATGAAATCCTTATGAAAGATCATGCAATAATAGATAACAACCACATGAGCTTACTTGATGAGTTCAATGATTTAAATAAGAAAAATGAGATTTTAAATTCACCTATGTAAAGTTGCAAAAAGAATTTAATGATTTTAAGGATGAATCAAAGAGTAGAGAGAACTACTTAAATTTTGATATTATTATCTTTAAAGATATAAACACTTTCCTGAAGTTAAAACTAAAAGCTCTCAAGGAAAATAGGAAACCCTCAACGTTTGAAGATTTTATAAATCCTATTTTAAAGCCAAAATTTTTATAACCCTGGAAGAATCAAAGTAGTCACAAATGATTAAGAAATCCATTTCCTTGAATTAAATGTTACACTTATGGCATGATTGGTCATATTTCACACACTTGTATCTTACATAGAAAAACCATTTTAGTGTGGAAATCAAAGATGCATAAACCTAGACATATCATACATGCATCTATTTTTAAATTGCCAAAAGGTGAACCCGAACTGGTTTGGGTTCCCAGGTCTAAAATATGATGATTTTGTAGGCACGCTCTCATACAAGACCTCGTGAGAGCATTTAGTACCTAGAAAATTATTGCTTAAAGCATATGACTAGAGATACTAAGTAATTTATATCGCTGGAAGCTAGAAGTTGAGGCAGGGTTATACTTAGAGATAACACCACTAGGAATATGATTGGATCAGCTATTATTGGAAACTTGCAAAATGTTTTTATTGAAAGTGTTTTAGTAGTTGAAGGCTTAAAGCATAGTCTTAAAAGTATTAGTCTATTATGTGATAAAGGATACAACATTAATTTTTTTCCTACTAGTTGCATATTAAGCCTAAATGGTAAAGATGTTGTGTATGGTTTAAGGGTAAATAATGTGTATATGGTAGATTTAAATTATATCAAAACTCCTAATACTTTCTATTTGAAAACTATTTTTGATGAATCATGACTTTGACATAGGAGACTTTGTCACTCTAGCATAAAAAACCATAGGAGAATTACCCAAAAGAACTTAGTGAGAGGTATACCAAAACTAGACTTTACTAAGGATCACCTTGACGATGCATGTCAATTAGGAAAATAGGTGAAGTCCTCTTCCAATCCAATAAAGATCTTAGAACTAGTAAACCATTGGAGATTTTACATATGGATCTTTTTGAACTAGTTGGAGCTATGAGTCTTGGAGGGAAGATATACGGATTTATGATAGTAGATGATTTCTCAAGATTCACTTGGGTTAAATTTTTATATCATAAGAATGAATCATTTGAGGAGTTTAGAGATTTTTTTCTTGGATTCAAAGGAAACTAGGGTGTGAAATTTTAATAATCCAAAGTGTTCACGGTGGAGAATTTGGAAATAAAAAATTTGAGGATTTTTATAAAGAGAAAGGAATTGATCTAAATTTTTCAGCACCTAAAACCCCTTAGCAGAATGGGGTAGTCGAAAGGAAGAACAAAACATTAATAGAAGCTGCTCGAGCTATGTTGGCAGAATATTATCTTCCTAAATATTTTTGGACTGAAGCGGTTAGCACTACATGTTATATTCTGAATAGGGTGAACATCAGATCAAATTTGAATAAAATACCCTATGAGCTACTTAAGGGGAGAACATCTGATTTGTCACATTTGCATATTTTTGGATGTAAGGTGTTCATATATAAGAATGAAAAATCTGCCTTAGGAAAATTTGATTCAAAATCAGATGAAGTAATTTTTATTGGATACTCTAGTAATGGAAAATCTTATAGAGTATCTAATAAAAAAAACTTTATTAATTAAGGAAACCACATATTTTATGTTTGATGAATCTGGAGTTTTGGAAGAGCCAAATTTGGAAGAGGATGAGATGAAAAATAACTCCCAAAAAATTGAGATGATTGCTTTGGATGAAAAATAGGAGATAAAAAACCTGTTTTCAAGAGATTTGAGATTTTATAAAACCACCCTAAGAAATTGCTCTTAGGTGAACCTAGTGAGGTTTTGGGACTAGGCATGAATTAAGTAATGAAGTCAATCATTCATCATTTATTTCTATGATAGAGCCCACAAATATAGATCAAGCTCTTTCGGATGAATTTTGGATTTTAGTAATGCAAAAAGAGTTAAATCAATTTGTAGGAAATGAAGTTTGGGAATTAATTGCAAGGCCAAAGGATTACAGTGTAGTTGGAATAAGTGGGTATTTTAGAACAAAATGAATGACTCGGGAGTTGTTCTTAGAAATAAGGCTAGATTGGTAGCTAAGGGGTACAATTAGTTTGAAGACATTAATTTTGAGTAGACTTTTGCCCCCGTAGCTAGACTTAAAGTAAATAGGGCTTTTTCTAGCCTATGTCTATTTTAGACGAATTAAATAATATCAAATGGATGTTAAAAGTGTCTTTTTAAATGGCATGATTAAAGAGGATGTCTTGTTGAACAACCTCCATATTTTGAAAATTCAAATCACCCAAATCATATTTATAAATTAAAAGGGGCATTGTATGAATTGAAATAGGCACCTAGAGCTTGGTATGAGAGGTTGAGAACCTTCCTACATGAGAGATCTTTTAAAAAATAAAGTGTGCACATAACTCTATTTTTGAAGAAATTAGGAAAGGATATACTAATTGTATAAATTTATATAGATGATATCATCTTTGGATCTATAAATAAAAATCTTTGTGATGATTTTTTTAAAATAATGAGTAGTGAATTTGAAATGAGTCTAATGGGAGATTTGAGTTACTTTTTAGGCTTTAAAATTAAGCAAATTAAGGAGGTTATATTTCTTAGTCATTCGAAGTATGTTAAGGACATTCTCAAAAAGTATGAAATGAACAATTCTAAATCTGTCAATACACCTATGAGTTCCTCAGTTCAGTTGGATAAGGACCAAAAGAAAAATCTATTGATCAAAATAAATTTAGAGGGATTATTAGATCTTTGCTTTACATGACTGCTAGTAGACCTGATATTATGTTTAGTGTTTATTTATATGCTAGATTTTAGTCAAATCCAAAAGAGTCACATTTTACAGCTGTAAAAACAATTTTGAGATATCACTTGGGAACTTAGAACTTTGGGATTTGTTATCCTAAGTTCTGCTCTTCATTTGAAATAATTGGATATTTACATTCAGACTTTATAGGTTATAAGGTTGATAGAAAGAGTACTTTTCAAACCTGTCAATTTATTAAAAATTCTTTAGTTTCTTGGTCCAATGGAAAATAGAATTCCGTAGCCCTATCTACTACTGAAGCTGAATGCATTTCCTTGAAAAGTTGTGTGACACAAGTTCTTTGGTTAAAATAATAGTTGTTGTAAACCTGGTTTCATGGATTATGATTTTGATGTTAGCAAACATTTTGACTACCTTTTACTACTGACATTTTTAGGATTTAAAGATCAGACGGAAATTGGAACCAGCTCAAGACTGGGTAGATTAGGGTTGAGTTAGTCTGTAATTTTATTTTTCTCCTTCTTGAGTCAATTGTAAATATTTGAAGTGACTGGTGTTAAGTAACCCTACACACACACTTGAGAGATTCAGAATTTCTATTTTTACTCACATCATCCCGGATGATATTTATATCGTCCTGGCCGATCGAGTTAAAAACAGAAGTTCTAATCAGGATTTCTTAGTTAAGGCAGCCGCAATTAATTGATCTTCATGGACGATACATTTATTGGACAGGATGATATGCTCAAAACAGAAAGAAATAGCTGCCATGATCAATTTAAGTATTCTATATTTTTGGAAATCGGCTAGGATGATCGTGAGATTGGCCTAGACGATATTGCACAATTATGCCTAAATTTATCCGGCAATCAAGGAAGAAATTAAGGATAAATTGATACGATCACATTATCTTGAACGATCGTGGGATCGGCCGGAACGATATATTCAAAAACCCTTAGTTGCTCCTCGTTGATAAATATCGGCCATCACGAATTCAAGGCGATGTTCTAGCCGATCAGGATCAGAAAGCTCAAATTCAAGGCGATGCTCTCGACAATTTTCCTCTGATTTGAACTGATCGTCCAGGATGATCATGAGATCGATCGAGATGATCAAGCTAATTTTCAATCGTCCAGTTCATTTTTAGAGCGATGTTAAGGCCGATCATCTGTGTTTTGAACTGATCGTACAAGACGATATTATTATTGTCCTGGACGATAAAGTCGGCAACTTACATTTATTGAGTTCCTTTGAAGCTCTTCTATTTAAGAGCTATTGTTTAATGTTTTTTAACATCCTTGGCTGTTGTCTTGACCTAAGAAAACCTAAAGGAGAGAGAGAGAGAGGGAGAGAGAGAGAGAGGATCTTGAGAGGGGGAGCTTGTGAAGGGGTTCACAAGGGTTGCTCCAAGCATTATTCCACTTCTTCATCCCTAGAGTCTCTTATGCTTGGAAGGGTTGGGAGAGGAAAGCTTCAGCGATCGATCCAGATTCTCTGCCTGCTTCAGGAGAAAGCAAAAGGAGTGGAGTTCTCTGTCTTGCCGAGGGTGGCAAAAAGGAGGTGTTTTTTAAGGGCTTCTCCGCCTAAATGTGGGGGCTAAATGAGAGGCACGTTGGTAGTGTAATACTCGGAGGGCGCCTCCAAGGAGTGGACGTAGGTAAAGTTCACCGAACCACTATAAACCCTTGTGTTCTTTTTACTTCTTTTGCCCTTTAATTTTCCGCACTTGTTTTTCTGTGGTGACTTTGGTTTGTGATATTTGTTCTTGGCTTTAAAGAATTTTTTAAAATACCAATTCACCCCTCCCCCTCTCTAGGTTAGCCTCGGGATTAGTGCATAGGGTCTAACATCCCTAACGAACTTTCAATAGTTGTTTGACTTAGGATTTATAATAGGCACTATTCCAAATTATTATGATAATATTAGTGCCATTTACGTTTCAAAGAATCCTATTCAACATTTTAGAACCAAACATATTGATATAAGACATCATTTCATAAGGGATCACATATCCAAAGGAGAAATTGAACTAAATCATATTTCAACTGAAAATCAACTTGCAGATATTTTCACAAAACTACTAGTCTTTGATACTTTTGACACATTAAAAATAAGGCTTGGTGTGATTGACCTGAATGCTTATTTAAAATTTTCTACAAACTTTATATGTGCGTTTGTGTATTTTACGTTTTTGACTTTAATGTGCATTTTTGCTTTTATGATTTTTGTATTTTTGTTTTGTTTTATTTAAAAATGTATTCCATCAAATTTCATGTTTTTGATTGAACGTGTGAGTTTTTCTAAGTGTTCTATTTGTACTGTACAAAATTCATTTCGTACTGTATGAATTCTTTAGCATATTGATTTTTTGGTAGGACAGATTGCATATCTTTTTTGTTTCTAATAAAGTTCATTTATATGATCCCCATATCGTGTAAACGATGCGTATTTATTCATATGTATACATGTAGACGGTTATATGGGCAGAAGCATTTATTATTTCTGATAGTACGTATAAACCTGGACTTCGTACATATGAACACATGTCATATCGATGTGGGGGACGATTCAAACTATCATTAAAACAATCTTAAATAACCAATCCTCCTAAACGAACACCTGTTCGTATGTACGATTGTATAGTTAAGAAGTCTATAAGAAAGGATGCCTCATAACATGTTTGATTATGAAAAGTCTTTTATTTTGAATGCATTCATTCATACATATGAAATTTTATTTTGTACATACGAACTCAGGCATCGTACGGTATGAACCTCTTTTTGTATGTACGAAAGATCATTTTTTTTTAAATAGAAGGGCTTGAAAACTCAAATTTCATACACCACAAAAGCCTTTCCAAACACTCTCATCTTTCCAAATCTTTCAATGGCAAGCTCTAGCAAAAGGGGTAGACTGACTAAGGGTCCATCTTCAAGGAATGATGAAGAAAACTTTCTGTCCAAAACTAACGAGGAATCATTTTCTAGGTTTGTTTCTACAAAAATCACTCCTTCTAAAGTTCTTCTGCAAGAGAATATTATCTTTCAAATAATGCCACTTTTCACCTCCACCCAATTCACTTTTTTCCTCACTCTGATTCTCTCCTACAATATGGACACTTTTCACTATTTTCCTGACAATATGACTTTTAGCACTGATCAAACTTGGATTAGATCTTATGTTTTGAAGAAGCGGGTATAAATTACTAAGGAAGATTTGGGGGCATTTTTGAATTTAAGGACCGAAGGATTGAAGAAGTGAGTCAATTACCTAAGGTATCCTCTCTGAACCAAAATGCTAGGATCATCCAGCATGTTCTTAAAACCTCTATAATCCCTAAAGCTGGTGACTATATCAATATAACTCATCTTCTTTCAACTGTAAATTTCCTTATCATTATTGGTCATCCTATAGATGAAGCCCAACTTATTAATGACTATATTTATGGGCTTTTTGAAACTGGCCATGTCTCTCAAAAGAGAAAGAAGAACATAGCCTTAAGATACCTTGTGACTTAAATTTTTGAGATGAAGTACAATCTAGTCCATCCTCCCTCATCTAGAAATGCCAATCTATTTTTCACTGATACCTCATTTTGAGCAATCTTTAGGAGAGATGATGGAAGTAAGGATTCGGAGGGAGAAAGGAGAGCACTTGCTCATGCACCTACACATGCACCTGCACCTGCGCCTGTTGGTGGACCAGCCTTTCAGTAGATGGTATATCGCTTTGATCATCTTGAGAGTCATTTTGATCAGTGCTTTGATCAAATTCAGACTCACCTACACCTGCAGGATGCTCAATATCAGTAGGATATGGGCTGGATATGAGATCAATTCGACTTGGTCAACACCAACATGGCTATGATGAATAACTATTTTAATCTCTTCAACCAGCCACGTCCTCTTGATTTAGGACCCTCAGAGTGTTAGATGTGCTTCTTTTGTAATTGTATTTGCTATGCTTTAGTGATATGATGTGATGACTTATATTATTTCTCTAATTATCTTTCATTTTTTTTTTATGTTTGATGATCTGAATTGATATCATCTGAGCTACATTGTATCATCCTTATCTTGATATCAATAAAATTTGTGCTGACTTGTTTGTTGATTTTGGTCTATTTTAGAAATGTTCGTTAGCCTATATGATTATCCAAACTTAATCGATCTAAAAAGTGGTATAATATGATCAGCAATATAATAATCAGTTTCATTATAAAATCTAATTTTTCATAAATATAAGTTAATTTATAACTGAATTAAGTTAAAACTATCAAATTTATGTTCTTTTTAGCCATACCTAATTTTAATATTATTATTGCAATTTTTATGTCTTATTATTTTTTATTTCTATTTTTAATATAAGTATCTTTGTACTTAAAGAAATTTGAGCTTTCAGATTATTGATTTTAGAAATATCAATTTAAAAATTAGGAAATATACAAATGTACAAAAATCAAAAGAATGCGCAATGGTTCACAAATTGAAAAGAGGCACAAAATTAGCCCAAATAAAAAAAATACATAAAGTGTGCCACAACTATTGAAAAGATGCGCAATGTCGCCACAAATATATGTTCTTTCCTCTATCTTTTAATCTTCAATTTTAAATCAATCTAATGTTCGATTATATTTTGTATTGGAAATTTACCTAAATTAATTTTTATTTCATCACCTTTGCAATAACTCTCCTTATTTAATTGTCTAGAATATTTTATGACTATGATTTATTTATCTTTTCTATGTTATATCTTAATTTAAATGTTATGAAACTTTATTTTCCTCTAACGATCATTAATCTTATTATTGCATTTATAACTCAATCTCTTTCAAGTTCAATTATCAAAGGCTTCTTGTATGACTTCTTATATTTATGTTGTTTTTTCTTCTTCTCTTTTTGCTATTGTCAAAAAGGGGAGAAATATTGTTTATTTGAATTTGATTCTTTTTGCGTTTTTCATTTTTGTTAGAGTTGTTTTATTTATTCTCTTAAAAGTGTTTTGTGATTTGTGTGTTTTGTGATCTTTGATAAATTTTAAAAAATAAATTTGATTGATTTGTTCTTAGTAGAAATTTCCTAATATTCACATACTTATTTATTTAGGGGCAGTTAAGGAGAAATTTTATGATTAAGGGTTTATTCAAATAATAATAGTTTTGCCATCATCAAAAAGGGAGAGATTATTGAGATAGTTGCTATTTAGTTTTGCATGTTTAATATTCTTGCAACTTGTATATTTTTAATTATTACAAATATTATTGCTTTGATTATTATTTCTCTTAACATATTTTTTGAAGAATTGTTTTGCTCTTGTGTGTACTAACATTACAGGAAAATCATATTCCAGATTATTGAAAACTTTAAATAAAGATTAGTTTAGAGTGTATTGTAAATTAAAGTCTGTATTTTTCATTTTGTTGAGTCTAAGAGAGTGTGATTGTAATTGAGTAATTGAGTACACATACACATGGGGCATGTTTTAAAATTCATATTTTAAACTGATTGTACAGTACAAAACTAGGTTTTTTTTTTGAGAGAAGCAAAAAAGCTTTATAAACTAAAAAAGAAAAAGGCAAAAGCCTACAAAGAACAAGCTAAAGATTCCTTCTTCAACAAATTGACAAAGGAAGAAGGGACCTTATCTAGAATGAGATCTTCCCATCAGAATTCAGAAAAAACCCCAAAGTTAACACATAAGTCCGCTAACTTATTACAATCTCACTTAATGCAATTGAATATAACAAATTTACAATCATTTATAAAGGAATAACATCCCATACCTTTACCTCCTTTCCTTATAGCTTTATGGATGAAATTGATGATGTTTGCATGATCACTTTCAATAATGATTCCTTTGAATTCATGATTCCAATCTTTGATGACATCTTTAATGGATATTATAGCTAGAAACTCAAGATAAGAGATGTCCCAATGGATTACCAGTTTGCCAAAAGGTGCTATCAATCTACCTTTGTGGTCTCTAACAATTCCTCCAATGCCTCCTTTGTAAGTTGGTAGAAGTGTTGCATCAACATTAACCTTTATCCAATCGGGTGGAGGAGAGTACCAACGATCATTCAACAGCGTTAGCTGATTATTACTCAACTGGCCCATCGAATTAAAATTAAGAATACAATAAATTCCAGTGTAGCTTAATGCCTCGGCTGCAATGTACATTGCACTCCTTGCATTTTTCCCGTGAACAATTTCATTTCTATCTTTCCATGTAAAGAAAATTGCATTGCAAAATAAGTTGTGGAAGAAATCATTATGAGATTCCAGCCATTTATAAACCTATTCTTTAGAATGTAAGACCGGAATAGCAAATCGCCATTTATTTAGAAGTTGAATCACTTCTTTGATCTTTGAACAATTTCTGACCACAAGATCTAAGTTTTTTGCCTCATTGCACCCTCTTGGACATTGATCATACCTTTGAAGTCTTCTATACATTAAGAAATATTTTGTAGGAAATGCATTACTTATTACCATCCACCAGAAATTATCCACACGGGCATTAAGTTTTAAATTTTTTAGCCAACGCCATTTTAAACAATCAGAAGAAATCTGAATATAATTTCCAGCAGCCAATGCCGATATAGTATGTCCAGATTGTTTAATAATAAGCTCTAATCGATCTTCCTAATGTCAGAATGTATTTGAATTCCGGAAATAAGGTTAATGAGCTCAATACAAAAAAAATTTTGCAGCTTTGTAGTACAAAACTAGTTTATATGGGACGATGTGGTCAGTTGTTTTCCCTAATGAGCATTGGATCGAACAGAAATAACCCAAAATTTTTTTAAGTAAAGATCATACGAATGATATTTTTCATTCGTAGTGGGATGATCGGCTCTGGTTCTTTCTCAAACAAAGTTTGTACGGATGATATTTTTTGTTCCTACTAGGACGATCACCTATGGTACATTCTCGAACGTAGTTCTTATAGATGATATTTTTCATTCATACCGGGATGATGCCCTCTGGTTCGTTCTCGAATGAAGTTCGTACGGACAATATTTTTTTTTTCGTACCTGGACGATTCCCTTTGGTTAGTCCTCAAACGAAGTTTGTACGGATGATATTTTTTTAAAATACTGGGATGATGGGCTCTGGTTCGTCCACATATAAAGTTCATATGGATTATATTTTTTGATAGTACCAGGATGAATGGCTTTGATCAATTTTTGTTCATTTTGTCATAACGGTTCATACATACTAACTTTAAAATTTTTTTGTTCGTACCGGACAAACATAGTTTGTACCGAAAGATGATCGGGTATAAAATATTTTCATACCGATTCACAATGGGTTCATACGCAACAGTTTTTAAACTGTTCGCACATACGAAATATGATCATACGGTATGATCGTGGAAAGTCAAATTTTAAAAATTCAATTTTTTGGACGGTTTTTTATGTCTTTTCTAAAAGAGGCCCACTAAAAATTGACACTTTATCTTTTTGTCATCTGGTATTTGTGATTTATAAACGGCAATTGAAGAAGAGTTCTAGCGAGTGTTTGGAAGAGATTTCTTCCTAATTGAGCGTGAAGGGTTCTCAAGGTTACTCAAGGGTAAGGATCTCTATTTCTGATTTATTTTTCTTCACTCTTCCTCTTGTCTTTCTAGATTGCTCGTTTGAAGATCTTTCAAGAAGATCTGGTTCTCTACCATCACTTGGAGAGTGTGAACAGCCGAAGGTTATTTTCCTACACTTAGAGAGTGTGAACAGTCAAAGAATCTCTACCTACACTTGGAGAGTGTGAATAGCTGAAGGTTTTCTGTCTATACCTAGAGGGTCTGAAAGGATGAAGGTTCTCTACCTACACCTAGAAGGTGTGAAAGGATGAAGGTTCTTTGCCTACACGGTGAGTGTGTGAAAGAATGACAGTTCTCTACCGCACCTGGGATTAGTGGAAGAGAGTTTTATAAAGGCTTCTCTGCCTTGCTGTGGGAGCAAAAGGAGAGTCACTTTGGTAATATTGTAATACCTGAAGTGGGAGGCTTCAGGGAGTGGATGTAGGTCGTGTTTGACTGAACCACTATAAACCTTTGTATCTAATTATTTCTGCTGCTTTAATTTTTTCAAGTTTATTTTTCTATGGTTGAAAATTTATTTTACAACTTATAAAATCAACTTGCTATAAATTTTTAACCAATTTCTCAGTTTTAAAATCCAAAAAATGTTAAAATTTTAAAATTACCAATTCACCCCCCCCCCCCCCCCCACCCTCTTGGTTAGCCTTGGGATATAAGCTTAGGTTTAACAATCTATTCTAGATTCAACAAGATTCAACACATCTAAGATTGACATTGCTTTTAATAATTTAGGCCTAGGTAGCAAAGCACTCGTAAAAAATTAGTTTTATTAAGCTTTAATTAATTTTTGCCACATTCAAAGTACGTGATGCCACTAGAAGGGGGGTGAATTGGATGATTAAAAACATCTTTAATGAAAAGAAATATCTTTTTATAACTTTATGTAGAAGTGAATTTTATTCATAATAAAAAGATAGATTATCAATTTCACCCACACAGTTAATCACAACAAAAATAGATGCAGAATTAAAGTGCGGAAGTAATAAAGGAAAGAACACACCAGAAGATTTATAATGGTTCGCTCAAATCATGACATACATTCACTCCCTAGAGGCAGCCTCCGAGTATTGTACTAAAACTTAAGTGACTCTCCTTAAGCCCCCATAGCTAGGAAGAGAAGCCCTTACAAAATAACTTACACCATCCCTGGTGCGAATCCCCGGTGCGGCGGAAGGGCCGGGTCCTTTGACCACAAAGACCCCTTAGTCTATCTTTTCCAAATATGATTTCCATATTTAGAAGTCAAAGTTTTGTTAATAAGTGAAGAAGGCTTTGAGATGAAATTCTAAGCAAATTTATCCCTCAAAGACCACCTTTAGTAACAGCCAATTGGATGCCTTGTCATCCCATTCTTCTAGATTTACATAATACTTCCCCCGAAACATAATGAAGATCCTTACTTCCATCTTGTTTGTTCCACAAAAAATCCCTACACATTATATCCAAATCATTTAACACTCTCAAAGGGACTTAAAAATGAGTAGATAAAAAGGTAGGAAGAGAAAGAAATGTCAATTTTATAGCACATCATATTCAACAATAATAAACAACAAACATTCACAAACCAATAAAAAATATTTTACATTTTAAAAATACATAAAAGAATATTGACCTAGACTAAAGGTAGAGTTGGGCTTCCTATCAAATAATCTATAATGTGAGTACTAGGCTGTGTGGTTTGGATACATCCTAAGTTTATTATTGAGGTATGCACCTTTTTTTTGTTTTATTTCTAGACAATATATAATTAGTTTGAAATCAACTTTTAAGGTTTTAATGTCTTGAACTTTATTTTAAGGTAGATTTTACACATTTAAGTTCATTAATGGTTGGTTAGCAGAAGTTTAAACTTTTTTTATTAGCCATTATAATACATAAGCATTATAAATATAACACACTAATGTTCTTTAAATGGAATCTAACATAAGGTATAAAAGCTTCATTTTATCAATGATTTATTATTGATTATTTTTATTAAGTAGTAATTGCAATTATTTGGACATGAGCCATAGGGTATGTTTCAACCCCTTCTACCTAGTATACATATGTTTGTCTTTCCATACAATATACCCTAGTTATTACTTTTTGTGTTGGCAATTGTTTTTTGTATGATTTTCGATTTATTAAATTTTTTGTGATTAATATATTTTCTTTTTAATTTAATTATTATTATTAATTAAGTTTGACTCAACATTTGACATTAAGGCTTTTACTCAAAATCTTAAATGATTCAAATTTTTAATAAATATTAATTTTAAATTACCTTTAAATGCCACTGAGTTTGTATTTTTTCATATTATTTCAATTAATTAAGATTTTAAAAAATTCAAGAAAGTAATTATATTTATCGAATTGAGTAATATGGGGATTTTGGTTTAACCCCCAAATAAACTGTAAAACCTCTTGAAATATTCTACAAATATCACTAATGACTACCAAGGATGATTATAAGTGTTTAAAGTAATTTAATAAATTAATTTTATATTTACTTCTTTTATTTTAGTAATTATTGAATCGTCTTGATTTAGTGTTTATTTTTTAAAGAATTTTATGTTGCTTAGAGATTTTATTTGTGATTAAAAGAAATTTACTTTGTTCTTAGGATTTAATTTGTATTTATTATGAATTAAAGAAAATTCTATACTTATTATGTAAATGAATTTATATGTTCTAACTTACAGACTAAATGACCTTCAAATTTCTTAAAATTTAAGTCATAGATTAACAAATACCATAGGTTTAATCCAAAATTTTAAGGCCATTGAAGACCTCTTAAGATTTTTAATTAAATTCTCAATGTAAATATTACTATACATTTAGAAATTGTTTCTAAGGAATGTTGACTTATAAGGGGGTTAAAGTAGTTGCCATCTAACCCTCAAATAATACATAGTCAATTAATAGAAAGCCAAGGCAAAATTCCCATTAGATTTGTATACGTAAAAATTTTATAATTTAGGTGATTTCTTGACCTATGAACTTTGGCCATTCTTTTTTTTAGGGAATGCAAAGAAATATTATTACTAAATAAGAGGATTACAATCTAATAAAAGGATTACTTTCCTCCTTTATTAAAGTGATAAAAGAAGGAGGAATAGATATCCAATCTTAATTATTCCCAACAAAATTATAACTATGAGCAAGGTTTGCACACATATTTGCTAACTTATTACAATCTCTCTTAACTTTACTAAAAATAACATTCTTGAATTCTTTGAGGAAGTCCATCTCTTCCATTCCTTTGGTGTTCACCATCTTGGAAGGATCTTTAGTGAGTTTGTGAAGGAAATTAATAACATTTGCATTATCACCTTCAATAATAATACCTTCATATTGTAGCATCCAATCTTTTAAAATAACTTTTAAAGCTTTAATAGCTAATAATTCAAGACTTGCTACATCCCAATGCATACCCTTGAAACCAAAAGCTAAAAGAAACCTCCCTTTGAAATCTCTAAAAACTCCACCTATTGTAGCTTCATAGGAAGGAAACAATGAGGCATCAACATTAACTTTAAGCTAACTGAGAGCGGGGAGGGATGCCAAGTCATGGTCAATAGCTTATTAGGTTGATTAGCACCCCAGTGGCCCGATTTGAGAGCTCATTTTTAAACAAATGAGACTAGAGAAACAATTTGAGTTGCTATGAACAAATAAGAATCTTTCAAAGCACCATGTACAAACTTGAATCTTGATTTCCAAACAAGAAATACTAAGAAGCAATATATTTTGATAAGAGTTTATTTTTTACCTGAATTGGTCTTCATCCATAAATAGTAATTCTCAAGAGATTCAAAAATTGGTATAAAGAAACCCCATTGATTAATGATTTGTATGCTTTGAGTTAATTTGTAGCAACCAGTGACCACATGACAAATATTTTCCATCTTTGAATAGCCCCAAGGACAAGTATCATCCGATCTCAATCTTCTATTCTTCAAGAAACCATAAGTTGGGATTGCTTCATGATAAATCTTCCACCAAAAGCTTTCCACCCATGGCATTAATTTTAGTTTTTTAATCCAATCCCAAAAAGCATCTCCATCCCTTAAATTTCCTGAAGCTGATAATTATGAAGTAATACCATATAAAGTCTTCCCTGTTTGGAAATGAATCTATTCCAAGCTATATTTTGAGTTACCTAACTCAATCTAAAAATTTGGCCATTCAATTAAAAACCATAATGCTTTCAAATTAACTTGAAAATTTTTGAAGATGTGTAAAACATCCCTAAGAATCATCCCTCTAAATTTCAAAGTATGGTGATTTATATTCAATGAATAATTCAAAGAATACCTTAGATGGTATTCTAAGGATTATGCTTCATATATTAGGAATAAAATGTTAAAACTATATGGATTTTATAATTCTCCTCAACAAAATTATATGAGCCTAAAAAACCTAATTTGGCTAAGTGTGCGAGGAGATATGATTTTCTGAAGTTTCTTGATTTTCTTGGACAAATTTTAAATCCATTTTACCTAGCCATTTATTATTTTCATGCAACACACATTAATTAGCCAAGAAATAGTTGTCGGTTGATGGGGTAATACACTTTACTTCATGGTTATTCTATCTGGGATCAAACGATCCTGATATAATAAGCTAAAACTATATTATCAGAGTGTAGGAAAAGACCGATGAAATAAGAACCAATGATTGATATCAACCACTCTGATTCTATCTTCAGTATCCCTCTAATATTTTTAGCCATAAATAAATTTTAAAATTACCTAAGAAAACTAAAAAAAAAAGATTTTATGTAAACTTATCATTAAGCTTTATCTGGTCAAGAAGGTTCAATCCAATGGTCAAATCCTACTGGTTTTAACATTCTATTCACACTTGAGAAGAAATTAAGAATTGGAGGATAAGGATCAAAAGAATACTTTAAGGAGAACTCAATTTATTTAAGAATTAATTAGGTTATATTCGACTAGATCCAAGGACTAATTCTCTTTTAGATGGCAGCACCATAGGAGGATCAGGGAAGAAGTTCAATTTTAAACAAAGAGACTTTATTAGAGTTCACTCAAACTCATCGAAGAAGAAGATCATATGGGATGGAGAACTTGGGAAATAATCTTATAGCACTCTATTAACTTTTCAAATAAAATAAAAACCATCTTTAAAAAATTTTAAACTATTTATAAGGGTTTTCAATTGTATATGGATGACTAATAAGAAAGGTTTAGCCCTTTAGGCTTTTTGAGAAGGTCAAATTTGGCCAAAGGATTGATTCTAGAGACTTAAATGGATTTGGGGTATATATGGAAAGGGCATGGACTTAACCCTTGTGACACGTGGGTTATTTTATTAAAGAAAATTAGCCCCAACATCCATATGGCTAGTACTTATGTGGAGGGATGTCTATAAGGTTGTTAATAGTAGTGCTAGTGTAAATGTCCCTTAGGTTCGGATGAATGTGCAATAGGCTTAGGAAACATTATTTTGGTCACTTTAGGTAAGACCAATTGGTCTAACCAAGTCTGCCCATTTCCTGGGCTGAACAATTAGATTCAGTAGGCCATTGGGCACCTATTGTAAAGGTTAGACTTGGCCAATTAGGCTTGGGTTTAAAATTGGCTCAAGGAAAAGTTCATTTTTACCACTTGTGTCCATCCACATTGCTAGTCAAAGCGGTCTTAAAGCTTGGGTCACCTAGAGTAGATTCCTAAGGACTCAATGGATAGTCTCATGGATCTAATTTGGTTTGGGCATGCTTGGATCAATGGATTTGAGTTTGATTTGGTTTAGGTTTTCTTTGGTCAGCCTAGGTTGATAGGATCAACTAGTTTGGACCATGGAATAAAGTTGGGACGACATATTCTAAAACACTTTTGGATCATTTTGAAAGCGATCTCAGGCTTGGATTTGTCTTCATGCATGAAATGAATTTTTATAGGGGGAAGGGTTCCTTCCACCAAACTAGATTAACTTGTTCAACAAAGCTTGACCAAGGTTTGGGTTTTGGTCTAACACTATCCAAATGAGATATAGAGTTTATTGGAAGAGGTTTTAGGGTTTAGTTTTATTGAACTATGTTAAAGCTTATGGGAAAAAATAGATTTAGGTGGTTTAGGGTTTATGGATCATCTTGGTCAGCCATGGTGCACCAAGAGCTCAAAAAGGTTCACATAAATATGACAGTGCATATGATCATATTCAATAACTTTTGGAAAGTGTCCATGTTATAAATTATTGAACGTTTTGTAACCTTGGAGAATGATTTAAGTTTTGGGGTTTAGAGAGGTATGAATGCCTCTAAAATTATGTGGAAGACTCTAGGGATATGCCTAGAAATAATGAAATTTACCAAACATGAATCCAGCATTAACAAAAAATTCCCCTAAAATAGGGAAACATCCAAGGGATTTAGAGTTTGGATTTTGAACTTTGATTTTTTTTTATTTGGGGTTAAGACATAGATTGAGTTCAAAATAAAAAGTTTGATTTAGATTTCTAGCCTCATGCGAAAGTGGGAAAACAAATGGAGCCCAAATAGATTTAATTTCAAGCTATAGAGTGAATCATATGTGTTAGTGGTTTACCAGCGTGAATCATATATGAGACTAAAGAGTGAATCATATGTGTTAGTGTTGATTAAAGCGATCAATTCTAGTCCAAAATATTTTTCATTTAAAAATTTTCATCTCCTAATTAAAATGACCATTACAACTTTCTTTCATTATACTTGGGTCAAGAGCTATCATGCATCATAGATAGAATATGATGTCAAATTAAAAAGTCTATACTTTTAATTTTCTTATAATTTTCTATTTTTTTAGTCTGGCCACTTAATGCTTCGTGCAATTGGAAACCATGTACACACACGCATAGGGGAAAAGAGGAAAAATTAAGATAGTTCTTGTTAATTGATCATACTGTATGACATATAAACATACTGCATGATTATTTGTTCAAAAAATGATTTTGAAAGACTATTTGAGTTATTAATCTTAGTGCACTAAACATATTGTACGATGCATATTATATTGTACAATTTTGTTTCAATCTATAATCCCTAACCGCTAGATAAATTAAGAAATTTGAAAATTAGTTTTTTAAGAAATAGCATTATATGATCCTAATCATACTATATGATATTTTGAAATCTTATTTAAATTATCCCCCATAATTAGTAAATATAATCTTGGTTTTATTAATTATAGTATGTCGTACTATATGATCTTGATCATAATGAATAATTGACATAGATAAAATTTGGTCACCCTAAAGATCATACCAACTGAAATTATGATTTTTGAACTATTTGTACCATAAAAGTTTCACATAATATTGGATGACCTCTTTGATATAAATTGACCATACTGTATGATGAGACAGTACATGATGATAGATAGATACAATTTTAAATCATCCTATATGAATACAAAGGTACTAAATAAATCATCTTGGATAACATCACAATTGTATTGTTTGACATGTTTATAAATTTTAAATAATTCATCTAAATGCCTGTTTGCATTGTACTAGAAGAATTTAGTTCTCAAACTAATCGTACTCTAAGAAAATATATCTTACTGTATGAACAGAGACGACCAACCTAAACTATAGGATTTGTTGAAGAATAATACTTATGTAATATTTTAATAATCTCTACAATAAGAGAGAGGAGTTTTTGGGCTACGAAAGGAACTCTGAGAGAGAAGATTTCTTTAGAGATCTTAGTAGAGTGAGGAATAAGATAGTATGGTATAGAATGATGGAGAAGTAGTGTGAGCGATTCACACGGTTTCTAAAGGCTAGCTTGCACCTTGATTCCTCCTGTAGCCTAATGAGTCTTTAAAGCTTCTCTTGGGAGAGAGGCCTCAAAGTTAAGTCACCTAAGTTCCCTACCTTCTCTAGGAGGGAGAAAAGAATATGTGGTTCCCTACCTTCTCTAGGAGGTAGAAAAAAGAGCCAAGGTTCTCTTCCTTCTCGAAGGGAAAATTTTGAGGTGAGGTTCTCTACTTTCTCCAGTAGTGAGAAAATGGAGCTGAGATTCTCTTCCTTCTCCATAAGGGAGAAAAAAATAGATGATTTGCTGCCATCACAAGGAGGGCGACATAGCTACCAGTACTCCACCACATTAGGAATTGTTGGAAGTGAATTTGTAAATATTATTCACCTTGCTGTGGGTGAAAATGGAAAGTCACTTAGTATATGTACAATACCTGAAGCGGAGGATTCCAAGGAATGGATGTAGGTCAAGGATGATCGAACCACTATAAAAATTTCTAGGGTGCTTTTTCCTTTTAGCATTTACTTTTCTATGATTTTATTTTTTTTATTATATGTGAGTTACATTTATAGGACAATATTTAATTTTAAAAATCAATAGTAAGAAGAATAGGTTCTTGGTTGTAAATATAATAATTCATATGTATTGAAAAAATCTTTTAAATTCTCAATTTATTCCACACAATTTTAAGTAAATTGTATGGATTTGTTTTAAAATCATTTTTAAAAAATATATCAAAATTTTTGTTGAGTAATTTTTAAATTACCAATTCACTCCATCCCCACTCCCTCTTAGTGCGCCTCAAGCTAGTTTATTGATATCTCATAACCTCCTTAGAATTTCAAGTCGTATCAAACGAGGCCTTGAATTATTAATTTTAAAATCATCATGAAATGATCTAATAATGTAATTTGGTAACAAAAATAATGCGGAGGGTTGTTCAATAACATGTCCAACACTATTTAAAAACAACCCTTTCATGTTTTGAAAAATTAGTATTTGTACATTTTTACAATCAATTAATTTTAAAAATGTGGCATATGATACAAAGTAGTTATTCTTTTCCATCACATATAGTCAATAGAGTCAAAACTAAAATTATATATATTGAATATAGTAAAGAGGATAGAGTGTTTTCTTAGTTTAATGCTAAGTGGATAATTTTTATTAATGTTCTCTAAAGTATGACAACTATATGTGAGTATCTATATGTACTGCGGGGAAGGAAATCAGGGCTAAACTATGCATTACATATGAAGGAATTAGTGAATTAAAAAAGACCAGGTTAAATATTTTGTTATTTGATTACAAACTATTTTGCATGAAACCTACTGAGTTAACATCAAAAATGTACACTAGGTTCACACAGATAGTGACATCCCTACACGCATTAGGAAGAGAACTTTATAATTCTAAAAAAGTTAATAAAATCCAATGTTGCTTGCGTAGTGCATATGATGCTAAAATTATTGTAATTACAATATCAAAAGATTTGAATGTCTATTCTTTTGATAATTTTCTTGTGTCACTCATTGCCTACAAGTAAGGCGTGAGTCAAAGACTAAATAATGTATGTAATTAAAAGAAGGAGAAGTCTGTGGTTTTGAAAGTGAATGATTCAGACAGTGTCAATTCTATAGTAGAGGAGGAGGATGAAATAATGTTGATGACCTGCCAGTTCAAAAGTTTTTAAAGAGGAAGTAAAGGTATATTCAAGAATAATGGAGCAAAGTTAAAAGCAATTGAAATTTCAAAGCTTCATCTGTCATAATATGTTTTGAATGCAAAAAGTCTAGACATCTCCAAGCATACTGCCCAAACCAAAAAACTTGCCCAATCAAGGAGAAGAGTGTGGAGAAGGAAAAATTTAGGAAGGGTAAAAACAAGACATATAAGGCATATTAGGCTGACTCTATCTTAGAATCATCAGAACCAAAAGCAGAGGAGGAAGTAACTAACATGTGTCTCATGACTACTCTTATGTGATGAATTGTTTATCATACCAGAGAAAAATAATTATTCATATAAAAAAAACTGTAAAATATGTATGTTAATCTAAATGATGAGTTAAGTACTTTGTAGAAATATCATACTTTTTTTATAAATGAACATTCTAGCTTAGATAACAATCATATGTCTTTACTTAAGGAGTTTGATACATTAAAAAAGAAGCATATTCATTTATCTATTGCATTTGATTCCTTGAAAACAAAGCATGCTGAATTAGAAAATTCATTTAAATAATTAGAGGCATGTGCAATAGAGATAGATGGTAGTGAGCATGCATTGAAACTAGAGGTGGCTAATATAGAGAATACAAATAAATTCTTAAAGGAAAAAATGCTAGCACTTGAATAAAATAGGAAATCACCCACACTAACACAATGGCATAAACATACATTATATCATACATTATTTACCTGTATGAGGAGGCACATCACCTAGCATAGAATACTAAATTTGTTTCATTGGGTTAGGTGTCATTCATGTGGCAAGCTAGGTCACATACCCTGCACTTGCGTTATCCACCATAAGACAAATGTAGTATGGAGGCTGATATTACTTACATCACAATATAGCATGCAAACATCTCATTCATCAATGGATAAGGTGAAACACAAACTCATTTGGGTTCTTAAATCTAATGTTTAAATGACTTTGTAGGGTTTCTCTTACAGAAGACCTTGTTAGAGCCTGTGGCACCTGGACGGTGGCTACTGTGTTGCGGATCAATGGTTTATCATTTTCATGATAGCAAATATTCTTATTTCTCTATGACTGCCTTATGTACTGACATTTTAGGTTCACACGATCGTGTTGCAAACCTATTTTTGGATTATGATTTTGATGATAGAGAACAAATCTTGTTTCACAACAACTGTCTTTTTCTCTATTGACTTTTTAAGAATCAAAGAACAAACGAAAAAATGAAGCCAGCTCAATATTGGGTAGATTAGGGTTCAGTCTGTCTGTAAATTTCTTTTTTTTTAGTCCATTGTAATCTTTGAATTGTTTGATGCTAAGTAACCCTACACATACACACTAGAGAGAGTTAGAATTTCTTTTTTTGCTCACATCGGCCAGGACGATATATACATCATCCTAGACAATCGGGCTTAAAATAGAAAGTCTAAAAAGGGGTTCTTAATTAAGGCAGCCATCATTAGAGCTTTGGCCTGGACGATACTTGTGTCGGCCAGGACGATAGGCTCAAAACAGAAAGAAATAGCCGCCATGATCAATTTAGGTATTCTGCATATTAGAAATCGGCCAGGATGATGGTATGATCGGCCTGGACGATATTGTATAATTATGCCTAAATTGATCCGGCAGTCATGGGAGTAATTAAGGATATTGATACAATCACATCATCCTAGATGATCGCAGGATCGGCCAGGATGATATATTCTAAAATCCTTTATCACTCCTGGATGATAAATATCAGCCAGCCCAAATTCAGGGCGATGTGCTGGATGATCTGGATCGGACAGCTTGAATTCAGGGCGATGCTCTGAATGATTTTCCTCTGAGTTGAACTGATCGGCCGGGATGATAGTGAGATCGTCTGGGATAACCAAGCCAATTTTCAAATCATCTAGTTTGCATTTAGGGCGATACTCTGGCGGATCTTCTGAGATTTGTACTGATCGGCTAGGACAATTTTTATATCATCCTGGACGATATAGTCTGCAACTTGCGATTAATGAGCTATTTTGATATCTTCTATTTAAGAGCTCTTGTTCAACATTTTAAACAATCTTTACTACTGCCTTGACCTGAGAAGACCTTGAGGAGAGTAAGAGAGAGAGAGAGAGAGAGAGAGAGAGAGAGAGAGAGAGAGAGAGAGAGAGAGAGAGAAGAGAGAGAGAGAGAGAGAGAGAGAGAGAGAGAGAGGATCTTGTGAGGGGGAGCTTGTTAGGGGTTTCACAAGGGTTGCTTCAAGGATTGCTCTGCTTCTTCTTCATCTAGAGTTTCTCATCTGTGGAAGGGTGGGTAGAGGTAAGGATTCAGTAACTAATAATGGTTCTCTACCAGCTTCAGGAGGAAGCAAAAGGAGTTGGGTTCTCTGCCTTGTAAGGGTGGCAAAAAGGAGGTGTCTTTGTAAGGGCTTCTCCGCCTAGCTATGGGGGCTAAAGGAGAGTCACGTTGGTAGTGCAATACTCAGAGGGTGCCTCCGAGGAGTGGACGTAGGTCGAGTTGACCGAACCACTATAAACCTTTGTTTTCTTATTTTTACTGCTTCCGCATTTTTATTTCTGCACTTAGTTTTCTTGTGGTGTGATTTGGTTTGTGATTTTATTTCTTTGTGAAAAGAATTTTTTAAAATACCAATTCACCCCCCCCCCCCCCCACTTGGTTAGCTTTGGGACTAAGTTCATAGGACTTAACATCCCTAACGAACTTTCAAGTGGTATCAGAGCTTCGTTCATAAGATAAGTTTTTAAAAGCTTTTGAATTTGATCCATGACTAACTTTGGGAATCGTAACACTACTGAAGGTTATTCGATTACTCGACCTCCATTGTTTGACAACTTACCTTTTGATTTCTGGAAAACCCGCATGTCAATATTTTTACAATCAACTGATTATCGCATGTGAATGCTTATCAAAGAAGGTTATTCTCCACCTTCTCGTGAAATTAATGGTGTTAAAATGGAAGTTGCTTTTACTGAATGGACTTTCGATGAAAGAGATTTAGCTCAACTAAATGCAAAATGTTTGAACTGTTTTTTCTGTGCTTTAAAATCTGAGGATTACATGTGTGTTTCTACTTGTTCAACTGGTAAAGAGATTTGGGATAGGTTATGTATCACTTATGAAGGAACCAATAAAGTGAAACAATCTCAATTGAATATTCTCTTGCATGACTATGAACTTTTTTGTATGAAACCATCTGAATCTGTTTCTGACATGTATACTAGGTTTACACAGATAGTTACTTCACTGCATGCATTAGGAAGAGAACTTTCAAACTATAAAAAATTGAACAAGATTTTGAGATGCTTGCCTTCATCGTTTGATGCTAAAATCACTGCAATCACTGAATCTAAAGATTTAAATACTTATTCTATTGATAACATACTTGGCTCACTCATTGCATACAAGCAAGGGGTGAATCAAAGAAATCTTGATGCAGGTGAGAAGAAGAAGGAGAAAATGGTGGCACTGAAGGCGCACAAATCAGATTCTGAATCTTCTGGGTATGAAAGCGATGACTTTGCCTTAATAACAGGGCAATTCAAAAGCTTTCTAAGGGAGAAGCAAAAGCATCATTGGAGAAAAGTTAAGGATAGTAAATATTCAGAAGGATCTTCTGATGTTGTCTGTTATGAATGCAGGAAACCCGAACATGTAAGAGCTGATTGTCCTACACTTAAAGATCACTCAAGCAAAGGAAAGGGTGAGGAGAAACCTAAGATAAGGAAGGAAAAGATGAGAGTTCAAAATGCATTTTAGGCGGATTCAGCATCGGATTCATCGGAGACAGAACCAGAAGAAGAAACAATAAATTTATGCTTAATGGGAGAAGATCATCTTAGTCAAAGTGATGAAGAAGAGGTATGTAAACCAACCTATGATCAATTGTTTGAAATTTATGAGAAAATTCATGCATCATACAAAAAACTCAAAAAGTCTCATGCTAGTTTAAAGTTGGAACTTTCGAACATACAAAAAGAGCATGAAATTATTCTCAAAGATCATTCTATGATTGATTCAAATCACATGGCTCTACTTGATGAATTTGATGATTTAAACAAAAAGTATTCGGAATTAATTAATGAGCATGATGCATTAAAAGTTTCACACACTTCACTTAAATTTGATCTTAAGAAATCTAAAGATATAGAGAGCAACTTGAGGCTTGATAATAATGTTTTGAAAAATACTAACTTGAGGCTTAAAATTGAATTGGATTCTTTTAAGGAAAATTGGATGATACCCACTCTTAATCTAAAGCCAAGACCTAGGAAGAGGCATAATAACCCAAATCATTTAAGAAATCCTTTTCCTGGAGTTAGATGTTTTTCATGTGGCATGCTAGGACACATCTCAAACACTTGCACTGTTCACCGTAGTACACATTGGGTGTGGAGACCTAAGGTGCATGATTCACAGCATAGCACACATACATTACACTCTACTTTTTATGAGAAGGGACCCAAACCTATTTGGGTTCCTAAGTCTGACAGCTGTTGATTCTTGCAGGATTTCTCTCACTAAAGACCTCATGAAAAGCATATGATACTTGGACAAACGGAGGCTCGCAGCTCATAAACTGCCTAAACTTGCTGATTAACAAATTTTTGAATTGCATTTTTTATTACTGTTATGCTTTGTTTTTATTTTTGTTTAGTTGTTCTAGTCTTTTGTTTCTTTTATTTTCTTTGTGATTTTTTTTCTTGTTCTTAAACTTTGGAGATTTATGGCCAATGATTAGCATTTCTAAATCGGTTAAAGGGAGAAAACACTGTTGATGGTTTCGCTCCTCTAACCTATTATTGTGATATAGTTCTTTTCTTCTAAAACAAAAAGCCTATCTCATTTTAACAAATGGGGAATTAAGAACAATAGTTTATCAGAAAGAGAGCCAATATCTTGAACACAACTAAGAACATTTTTAACAGCTTGCAAAAATTCAAAAAAAAAAAGGGGGAAGAGGCCAACGACGCCAAATTGAAAAGAAAAACTATATACACAAAAGTGTATCAAAAAATCAAAAGATGCTCAAAGAGCCAATCAAAGTGACAAGAGGCATAAAATGAGCCCACTAAATGAAAGCTATTCTCTCTTTTCAAAACTTTTAAAACTTAGAAGGATTCATGGGTTATTTGATGTTTTCAAAGGCTTGATTTCAAATTCCATGATTGAGACAAATTACTTTGGTATATTATTTTATAAGTTAATTTATTGGTAACCAAGTTTTGAACGGATCTTATTTTTATTCAAATCATTCTGAGTTAGATCTCTTGTTTTTCAAAAGATGATTTTTATCCTAAAATAAGTCCGAACTAGGGTAAACAGGATCGGATAATCTAGCGTTTTCAGATTGTAACATTGTTAACTCATTGATCTTTCAAATCTTTAAAGTTTAATTACTTTGGAAATTCGTCATATGCTTGCTTTGCTAAAAACAAAAAAAAAATTAAATTAGGAAAATTAAAAATAATTTTTTTTTCTTTTCCTTGTTTATTTTATCTGTTGTTGTTTGTATTTATTGTTGTTTAGGGCTTTCTCTGATCATCTCCATCTAACCTTGTTTTCCAACTCTTTGTTACATCGTCCTAGCCGATATTTATATCATCCTGGATGATATGACAATTTCTCTTCAAAATTCCATCTGATGAATTTTTTCTGAGCTTTCTGTAACTCATCGTCTCAGATGATCCTTTATCGTCCTGGCCGATCAAATCGAACTCTGTTACAATCATTTTTTTTCATCTTGGCAGATACAATTTTCGTCCCGGCTAATGCATTTATGGTCATCATCCTGGCCGAAACACCTGATCATTCTGGATGATCCACATGTCAGTGCATTTAAAATCCTTAAAATCAGCCCCGGACGATTCATTATTGGACAATCGTCCTGGCCGATCCACTGTTCGTCCTGGACGATACATGTGGCACAGACTTAAAAAATCTTAAATTTGGCCGGTACGATCAATTATTTAGCATCATCCTGGATGATACACCTAATCGGCCTAGACTATCTGCTTTTTCAACGGTCGTCCAGCTTGACTCGTCGGGATGATTGCCTGTGTCTAATCGTCCTGGTCGTTATCTGATCGGCCTGGCTGATTGGACCACCTTTTTGACCAATCGGACTGTAAACAATTATTGTACCATAACGTCCTGGATGATTCTGTGATCAGCCTGGATGATATGGCCGTTTTCTTTAAATACAGGCCATTACAGTCATGTTTTTCACCTCACACCTCTTCTTCTCTTGTGTTTTCTTACTATTTTATTACTATGGCTGGTGGGAAATGAGTTCGAAAGGCTTCTGGAAGTTCCTCGAGGGCCACTCTAGACCCTCAATTCAGGGAGGCAGAAGATCATGCAGCTTATCATCGATATAAAGAATGTGGCATCACTCTTTCTAGAACCATCAATCCTGTTCACCTTTCGTATCCAGTAATGGATCTCTTTGCTCACACTTCTCTCTATTTTATTCTTACCCTCGCTGTCCCTTTTTCCTCAAAACTTTTGTTAGAGTTTTATGCAAATCTTCATATAAATCCTACTTTCACACCCCCCTACTCTCCTATGTGTATCGACGCCTAGTCGAGATCACATATCAGGACTGTGCTGAACTTTTATAGCTATCCACCACCGGAGATAAGCTGCATAAAATTATCTCTTATCCTGACTTCAACTGATCCGCTGCAAATTATTTTCTACCCTAAACCAACTCTCCCTTTCATGTTGGAGAGACTAACTCTTTAGTCAAAGATGCTAGGATAATCCAACATGTCCTTCGCACCTCCATAATTCGAAAAGCCGGGGACAAAATCCACATCACCCCATTACTTTCTCTTACCACCTTTTACATCATGGCCCATAGAGATTTCAATGCTACTAATCTAATCTTTTGATACATTAAACATTTAACTACAATCCCTAATCTAGGCCATAGGAGGAAACCAAAACTTACTTTAGGACATCTCATAGCCTATATTCTTGAAACCAAATACAATCTTCAATATCCTGGTCATCATGACCTTCAGCCTCCTTGCTACTCAAATAATTCTTTCACTATCCTTCACAGTACTTGTCTCCACCCAGGAGATGGGGAACCTCCGGGGGCTGAGGAGGAGGAGGCTCCCGCTCCCGCTCCTGTTCCTGATTCTACTCCTCTTCGCCAGCACTCTCAGTTTGACCAGTTAGTGGAGAGATTTGATCGTTGGGAGACCCATTTCGACGCTTACGTTGCTGCATAGGAACAACAATATTCTGAGGACATTGCCCGCTACGAGCAGCACCGCACAGAGGACTTTGCCCGTTTTGATAGCTACATTACTGACCAGCAGCAACAGCATGACCAAGACATAGCCTGGTTCATTGCTTAGTTTACTACACTAGCTGACTACTTTTAGCAGCCACCACCACCACCACCTCCATCTGATGATCAGGATCCCTCGTTCCTGTAGGTTTAATTTCTATTTTCTGTGGATTGCTTCCTTTTCTATATTTGTGCTTTTTAGTTGCTTTAATTTTTGTCTTTAGTTTCTTCCTCTTTTTTGAGATGTAAAAAGGGGGAGTAGTATGTTTGTGCTTATTCTATTTTCTTTTTGTACTTCTTTTTGTACATGTTCTATTCAAAAAAAAAACTAGAAAACTTCTTTAGTTTTTGCATTACTGTTTTAGAATTAATTATCGATATGTTTGCAATCATCAAGAGGGGGAGATTGTTGCAAACCTATTTTTGGATTATAATTTTGATGAATGAAAACAAATCTTGTTTCACTACGACTGCCTTTTTCTCTATTGACTTTTCAGGAATCAAAGAACGAACAGAAAAATGAAGCCAGTTCAAGATTGGGTAGATTAGGGTTGAGTCTGTCTATAAATTTCTTTTTTTTAGTTCATTATAATCTTTGAGTGGTTGATGCTAAGTAACCCTACACACACACACTTGAGAGAGTTAGAATTTTTGTTTTTGCTCACATCGGCCAAGATGATATATACATCGTCCTGGATGATCGGGCTTAAAATAGAATGTCTAAATAGGATTTCTTAATTAAGGCAGCCATCATTAGTGCATCGGCAGGGATGATACTTGTATCGACCAGAACGATAGGATCAAAATAGAAAGAAATAGCCACCATGATCAATTTAGGTATTTTGTATTTTTGAAAATCGGCCAGGACGATGGTTTGATCGGCCTGGACGATGTTGTATAATTATGCCTAAATTGATCCGGCAATCATGCTAGTAATTAAGGATGATTGATACGATCACATCGGCCTACACGATCGCAGGATCGGCCAGGACGATCTATTCTAAAATCCTTTGTCGCTCCTGGACGATAAATATTGGCCAACCTAAATTCAGGGCGATGTGCTGGACGATCTGGATCAGACTTCTTGAATTCAGGGTGATGCCCTGGATGATTTTCCTCTGAGTTGAACTAATCGGCCGGGATGATAATGAGATTGTCCAGGATGATCAAGCCAATTTTCAAATCATCCAGTTTGCATTCAGGGTGATACTCTGGCCGATCTTCTGAGATTTGTACTGATCGGCCAGGACGATTTATATATCGTCTTGGACGATTTAGTCGGCAACTTGCAATTAATGAGTTATTTTGAGCTCTTTTATTTAAGAGCTCTTTTTCAATGTTTTGAACAATCTTTGCTACTGCCTTGACCTAAAAAGACATTGAGGAGAGAAAGAGAGAGAGAGAGAGAGAGAGAGAGAGAGAGAGAGAGAGAGAGAGAGAGAGAGAAAGAGAGAGAGGATCTTGTGAGGGGGAGCTTGTGAGGGGTTTCACAAGGATTGCTTCAAAGATCGCTCTGCTTCTTCTTCATCTAGAGTTTCTTGTCCGTGGAAGGGTCGGTAGAGGTAAGGATTCAGCAACTGATCGTGGTTCTCTGCCAGCTTCAGGAGGAAGCAAAAGGAGTTGGGTTCTCAGCCTTGTCGGGGTGGCAAAAAGGAGGTGTCTTTGTAAGGGCTTCTCCACCTAGCTGTGGGGGCTAAAGGAGAGTCACGTTGGTAATGCAATACTTGGAGGGTGCCTCCAGGGAGTGGACGTAGGTCGAGTTGACCGAACCACTATAAACCTTTGTGTTCTTATTTTTACTGCTTCCGCATTTTAATTTCCGCACTTAATTTTCTTGTGGTGTGATTTGGTTTGTGATTTTATTTCTTTGTGATAAGAATTTTTTAAAATACCAATGCACCCTTCCTCTTTGTTAGATTTGGGACTAAGTTCATAGGGATTAATATTCCTAACAAACTTTCAAATCGGACTGCAATTTGTAATCAGCTCAAGATTAGGTAGACTAGGTCTGAGTCAGTTTGTACATTTTTTCCTTTCTTGAGTCTATTGTATTTAGGTGTGGCTCCTGATGTTTTCTGACTTGGAAGATTTTCTATTGCTCCCTAAAGACATCTATTTTTGGTAACATCATCCGGGATGATATTTATATCATTCTAGACGATCTGTCCAAAAATAGAAATCCTAATTAGGGCATCCTCATTAAGGCAGCCGTCATCAGTTGATTGGCCTGGACGATACCTGTATCGGCCAGGACGATAGTCTCAATTCAGAAAGAATCAGCCGCCATAATCAGTTTAGGAATTCTTTGTTTTATGAAATCGGCCAGGACGATATTCCTATCGTCCAGGATGATCTAACTCAATTATGCCTAATTTGATCTGGTATCTTTGAAAAGCTTTAATGGTTGATTGATACGATCACATTAGCCGGGATGATCGTATGATCGGTCAGGACGATGTCCTGGATGATTTACATCTGATAGCTCGAATTTAGGGCGACGCTCTGGATGATTGAAATCAATTTTAAACTAATCGGACTGGACTATCATGATATCAGTCAGGACGATATAACCAATTTTCTTTTGATCATCCCAAATCGTCCCGGGCTGATGAGCTGAATTTGTACTGATCGGCAAGGATAATATAACTATCGTCCTAGATGATAATATCGGCAACTTGCATTAATGAGCTTATTTTGAGCTTTTTCTATTTAAGCTTTGTCATGACACTTGGTAAGTGTCTTTGGCAGCCATTGTAGCTTCATTGTTGTGGGGGAGACTTGAAGAGAGAGCTTGAAAGGGAGTGAGGAACGGGTGAAGTCTGAGAGGGAGAAGAACCTGTGAGGGGGGACTCAAGGGAGTGTTGAGGGGATTCCACACGATTGCTCCGGCAGGCTTGCATCTAAATACCGTCGGATTCAAGGCTTGTCTCGAGGGAAGTTCACCAAAGAAGAAGTTCACTTTGGTGTCAAAGGCCCCGATGACTCCACCGCACCGGGGAAGGTGGAAGTGATTTTGTAATGGCTTCTCTGGCTAGCTGTGGGGGCTAAAGGAGAGACACTTGTTTTAGTACAATACTTGGAGGGTGCCTCCAAGGAGAGGACGTAGGTCAAGATTTGACCGAACGACTATAAATCCGGTGTGTTCTTTCTTATTATTTTATTATGCACTTTAATTTCCATATTTATTTTATTTGTGGTGATTTTGGTTTGTACTTTGCTTAAAGTTTCTTCTTTACCAATTCACCAGTCTCTTGGTTAGCCTTGGGCCAGTTCTATAGGGCTTAACATCCCTAACGAACCTTCAAGTGGTATCAGAGCACTTTCTAGTGTCATCTAAAAACATTCATACTTAAGGTTGATGATGGGTGATTTGAAGCTATTCATCACACTGGAGGCTAGGTCATATGGCAAGGTAACACTAGGAGATAGCATCACTAGAAAAGTAGTTGGCACAAGTATAATTGGCAATTTTAAAAAGTTTAAAATTTCAAATATTTATTAGTTGATGGTCATAATCATATTCTACTTAGCATTAGCCAATTATGTGATAAGGGTTTTGATATAAAGTTTCTTTTTGTAAAAATTATGAATAGTTTGAGTGAAAAACTAATTTTAGTTGAAAGAAGAACAAATATCATTTACATGTTTGATTTGAACTGCATTATACATTCTAATTCCATGTTTTTGAGTACTATAATTTATGAATCCTAACTATGGCATATGAAACTATGTCATGCAAGCATGAAGACCCTTAGGAACATTACCCAAAAAAATATATTTAGAGGCATACATAAGTTTGACTTCACTAAGGATAACCTTTATGATGCCTATCAATAAGGAAAATAATTTTGGTATTCATTTCATTTAATTAAAGACATCAACCAAATTAGGACACTAAAAATTCTTCATATTGACCTGTTTAGATCAGTTAGTATAACCAGCCTAATAGGAACGACATATGGATTTGTAATCATAGATGACTATTCTAAATTCACTTGGGCTATAATCATTAAAAAAAAAGAGTGAATCATTTGAGGAATTTAGAATCTTCTCCACTAGGTTACAAAGAAAAATAGAATGTGAAATTGCAACCATCCATGGCGATCATGGTGGAGTGTTGGAAAATGAAGGGTTTGAATCTTTATATCAAGGGATAGGGATAGATCATAAGTTCTCATCCCCTAAAACCCCTTAGCATAAAGTAATAGCTGAAAGGAAAAATAAAACACTACTAGAAGCTACTATGATAAAGATAGATGAATATTCTCTCCTTAAAAACTTTTGGTTTGAAGCAGTGAATAGTACTTGTTATGTTTTAAATAGGATGAATGTTAGATTCAAATTAAATAAAATACCCTAAGAGCTCCTTAAGGGTCGGACATCCAACCTTTCTCACTTTCATGTTATTGGGAGTAAATGCTTTATTCTAATCAATGAAAATTCACCATTTGGAAAATTTGATCCAAAGTCTAATTAAGTAGTCTTCTTAGATTATTCATCTAAATGTAAGGCCTATAGAATCTTCAATGTGATGGTACTTTGGTAGTAGAAGGGTTTACCCATGTGATGTTTGATGAATCAAAGAGGACCTCTTAATTTAAACTAGATGAGGAAGAAGTAGAGGTCATTCAAGGGGTAGAATCCATTGACCTCGGAGATAAAGTAGAACCCCATGAGCCTCTGCCTAGCGAATGGAGATACTCATCTAGTCATCCTAAATAATTGATCTTATGAGACCCATCTGAAGGTGTTAGAACTAAACATGGACATAAGAAAGAAGTTAGTCATTCAGCATATATTTTTATGATAGAACCCAGCAACTTAGATCAAGCCCTAGCCAATGAATTCTTGATCCTAACAATGCCATAAGAGCCAAATCACTTTGTTAGAAATGATTTATGGGAACTACTCAACATACCTAAGGATAAGATTATTGTTAGAATAAAGTAGGTTTTTAAAAAAATGAATGACTCTAGAGTGATAAATAAGTACAAATTAGTAGTTAAGGGGTATAATCAGATTAAAGGAATAGATTTTGAAGAAACCTTTTCCCTTATAGCTAAAATAAAAGCCATTAGGATTCTATTGGCTTTTGCCTTCTTTAGGGGATTTAAATTGTATTAAAGAGAACTTATGAGTGTCATTTTAAATAGGGGGATTAAAGAAGATGTGCATGTTGAACAACCCCAAAGTTTTGGAAAATCATAACCTCCCAATAATATATTTAAGTTAAAAAAGGCATTATATGGACTAAACTAAGGACCTAGAACCTGGTACGAAGAGCTAAGCACATTTCTCCATGATTGAGGCTTTGTTAAGGTTAGTGTAGAAACCACCCTATTTATCTAGAAAGTAGAAGAAACCTAATTGATTGTTCAAATTTATGAGATGATATATTATTTAGATATTTAGAAAACAAAACCTATTTTATAAATTTTTAAAATCAAAGAGTAAAGAGTTTGAAATGAGCATGATGTGAGAGCTAAATTATTTTCTTTTGATTTTGTGTGAAGTAGAGGGAAGATGAAACCTTATTTAGCCAATCTAAACACATCAAGGATATCCTTAAGAAATATGAAATGGATAATGCTAAGGAAATAAACACTCCCATGAGCTCTAACATTTAGTTAGATAAAAACCCAATTGGGAAGTTAGTAGAATAGATAAATTATGGATAGATAATTGGATTACTTCTTTATTTAACTACTAGTAGATCTGATATAATGTTTAGTTTATATTTTTATGTTAGATTTTAGATTAATCTAAAAGAATCTCATCTAATTACAGTTAAGAGAATCCTTAGATACATATTTGCCATCGAAAACCTAGGTATACAGTACCCACAAACATAGCTAATCCTTTGAGATCATAGGATATTTAGATTCTGACTTTGTAGGATATAGGCTATATAGGAAAAGTACATCAAGAACCTATAAATTTTTTGGACAATCATAAGTTTCATGCACTAGTAGAAAGTAAAATTTTGTAGCCCTTTCCATTGCTAAGGTGGAATACAATATTGTTGGAAGCTGTGGTTCTCAAGTATAATGGATAAAGTAATAAATCGTAGATCTTGGACTACATGTAGGCACCACTCTTATCATGACTGATAGCACTAGTTCCATTTGCATATCTAGAAATACAATTCAACATTCTCGTACAAAGCATATAGACATTAGTAGTCAGTTTATAAGAAATTATGTAGCAATGGAAGAATGGAATTACATCTTATAGCTACTAGAGACTAATTAGCAAACATCTTTACTAATCCTCAAGCCTATGACACATTTTGTATAAGGCTAGGTGCTATACACATTTACACTTGATTGTGCTTGAGTCAGGATAAATCAAAATTATTCTGTCATTCTAAATAAACCAATTTTTTTTTTGTGCTACAAGATCATGTAATTTATTTTTAAAATTGTATGTGTTTGTTTATATAAGATGTTTTTTTAATATATATTTTTATTATTTTTTGTTTAGTAGATGTTACCTGATCATAACAAACTCTTCACTATTCAAAATAAAATAAAAATAAACAAAAATAAAACTTGTCTATATCTTACAATATGATGCACTTTCATACTACATAATACAAGTGTTAGCTCAAAGTTTAACAAACATTTTAGATTAGCTCAATTATTGTAGATTGCACTTAACAATTCGCTTTCGTACTGTATGATACAGGTATTAATAGGTATTAGATAAACTCAATTTGGCCGACACAATCATAATTTCACTTTGTACTGTACAAACTCTTGTTTGTACTATACTATCTATTTAGTAAAAGATAGTACATGTAACTCCTCAGGATGAACAAAATCTCTTAAGATCATTCAGTACGATACTTAACGTACTATATCATCTGACTACCTTTTCCCAATAAGTCATTCATAATATTTAAATTTAATTGATCATATTGTACGATCACCAATTATACTATACAATCAACCTCAAATCTATAAATTGAATGATTTTTCTAAGGTTTGAATTCACTCAATTCCTACTTCCTTAAAATTCCTTCCCACATAACCTTAAATTATCTAATGGTTGATGGAAGAAAGCACGTTTATATGACCCAAGGGAGTTCTTCCTCTCGTCGCTAGACCAATGATCGATTCCAATCTGCTGTCGATGAAGCAACATACTATATATATATATATATATATATATATATATATGGAGGCTCGCATTATGCCCTTATGGATGCTCAATCAACATGCACTAAATTTTTAGGTGATGAGCTTGCTTAATAACTCCTCTCCCCAATTCCTTCACACCCATGCACTTCCCTTCCACTTTGATCTACTATTTAAGTTTCTATCCAATATTATGATAAATGGGGATGCCTCAATTAAAACCTCACACGTATGCCACAGCCAAGTATTATTCACAAAAAAGGATTTAATAGAATACATACAACTTTATACTGAGGGACCTAGACCCCAATCCTTAGTTTGTAGAACTGACTATGATTGGAGTGCCATAAATCTCACTATCTGGAATTTAACCTTAAACCAACTCCAACCAATAGTGTATTCCCTAAACTAGAATGCAAGAGTTTAAAAGTATGTTCTTCATACCCTAGACATACCTAAAGCTGGCGATCATGTCAATATCACTCCATTGCATTCCTTAATTACATATTTCATGAATTTGAATACCCAATTTGATGAAGCTCATATGCTCATCAATTATATTTGAATCTTGACTCCTATTTGACTCACCACTTCTAGAATAAAACTAAATGTTTCCCAAGATTATGCCGTAGCTTATATCTTAGAAATTAAATTTGAACTTACCTACCCTGTACCTCTAGATATTGCTATTATCTTTTGCATGGGTGATTTCTTTTGTATTCTTTTTTATCAGGGGAAAGAGCACAATAAACTTTATTTTGATGAAGAAGGGGGAGCTTCTCTTGTAGTTGGTCCTATAGCAATAGCTGCACCAACAGTAACACTAGTGACACTAGAATATTCACCAACACCTCACTTCTATCCATATGTGGAGATGATATAAAGATTCAATCGCATAGAGTCTCTCTTAGACTTACACATTTAGAAATAGCAACAACAAGAGATAAACATGGTGTGGTTTAGGGAACTATTCTCCTCAATCATAAAATAATTCTCCTAAATTCATAATCTCTTCCAGCCACCACCATAACCACCACCTAATCAAGGATCTTCTTTATATTAGTTTTTTTCTTTAGTGTTATATATATATATATATATATATATATATATATATATATATATATATATATATATAGATAGATTTTATTATTATTCTTCCTATTTTTTTATTTTCCTCCTCCTTTGGTGATGTCAAAATGGAGAGTATGTGTTTTGTTGTATGTCTGCAAAGAAATTAACATCTTATTTATATATATTTTTTAATTTATTATTTTTCTATTATTTTACTTTTTTATATTTATTTTTTAAATGTCTTTCAATGCTATAAAAAAACTTAAAAATTACCAACCCCTATTTCTTAAAAAAAAAATTCTATCATCTAATGAGGGGGTTAGGAGAAAATAACTTTAATTTACCTTTTAATGAAAAGTATTCAAAATTTACCTTTCAATGAAAAGTATTCGACATCATCAAAAAAGGGGAGAAATTTGTAATGTAGAATCCTTAACTTATAAGTTTAATAATAACAAATATTATTGATTGAGTTATTATTTCTCTTAAATGAATATTGGATATTACTTTTTGTTTGTACACTCTAACATTTTTTAAGAAAAACATACATCTGCCAAGACTAATGAAGACTCAAGCCTACATAGAATAGGATGTTAAGTTAAAAATTCTGTAATTTTAAATTTCTTATAATTTCTATTTCTTGTGTCTGGCAACATAAGGATGTATGCAAATGGTGATCATGCACACACACACACACAAAGGGTTATTGAGAAAATTTTAAGATAAAATTTTAACTTACAATCGTATTATATGACTAGTTATTTGAAAAATAGATTTTATTGATTTATTGAATTATTAATCTTAGTAAGCTAATCATACTATATGATGTGCATCGTACTATATGATTTAGTTCAATTTGAATACCATAGTCACCAGATAAATAAAATACAAATTTTGAAAAATGGTTTTTAAACTAATTGTATTATACGATCCTACTCGTATTATGTGACTTTTGAAATCTTACTTAAATTATATCCTATAATTACTTAATCAAATCAAGTTTTAATTAATTGATATAGATCATACTATAAAATCTTGATTGTATCATATTTTTGGCAGAAACAAAATTTGGTCATCCCAAAGATCGTATCAAACAAAATCATAATTTTTGAACAAAATCATATGATGTTTATATCATACTTGACAACCTATAGTAAATGAAGAGATCGTATTGTATTATGAGAACAATATGGAGTGATTAATAGATATAATTTTTTTATCTCAAATATACCTGTATGAATATAAAGAAATTAAGCAGATCGTACTAGACGACCCCATGATTATATTGTATGATATGTTAGCAAAATTTAAATAGTTTGTTTAAACACTACTAGTCGGGTTTAGTTTATGAACTCATCGTACTATACAAACTCATATCATAGTGAATGAAAAGTGATGACCAACTTTAATTTTTAAGATTTTTTGAAGACCAATACTTGAGTAATGTTTTAATATTCTCTTTAACAAGAAAAAGGAGTTTTTTTGGCTTCGGAAGGAACTCTGAGAATGAATATTTCTTGAGAGCTCCTTGGAGAGAGAGAAAGAAGAAGGTGAGGTTGAGCGTGATGATTAAGTAGTGTGTTGGGGTCATATAGTTGCTCCAACCTAGCTTACACCTTGATTCCTCGTATGACTTGGTGAGTCCTTAAAGTTTCTCTTGAGAGAGAGGCTTCATAGTCAAGTCCTCTAGGTTATCTGCCTTCTCTAGGAGGGAGAAAAAGGAGTTGTGGTTATCTTCCTTATAAGGTATAGAGAAAAAAAGTTGAGGTTCTCTACCTTCTCTATGAGGGAAAAAAATGAGATGAGATTCTCTACCTTCTTGGGGAGAGAGAAAAAGATTTAAGGTTCACTACCATCATCAGGAGAGTGACATAGCATATGACACTCCACCAAACCAGGGATTGGTGGAAGAGAATTTTTAAGGGCTTCTTCGCCTTGTTGTGGGGGAAAATGGTTAGTCACTTCGTACTAGTTCAATACCTGTAGCGATGGACTCTGATGAGTAGACGTAGGTCAAGAATGATCGAACCACCATAAAATTTTATGTCGTGTTTTCGCTTTGCATTTACTTTTCTATGATTTTAATTTTTTTTGTTATCTACAATTTTAATTTATTATAAAATTTTAATATTTATAATCAACTGCATTTAGAATAGGCTATGGGATGAAAAAAGAATAGTTCGAAGTATTGTAAATTTTTTAAAACTATCAATTGGTTCCAAATTATTTTAACTAAATTAATTGTATTAGTTTTAAAATATTTTTTAAAAAATATATCGGTATTTCAGTTGAGTAATATTTAAATTACTAATTCAACCCCATTCACCACCCCCCCCCCTCCTCATGTGCTTCGGGCTAGTTTATTGAGGTCTCAGTACCTCCTCAGACTTTTAAAACCAATAATGGAGCCTAACATGCAACAATAGCTAGTCCAGATCCTATGAAACAAGAAGCTCTGGGACAGGTTTTCCTAAAAGATCAACATTTCTTTAATTTCAAATACCTTTACTTCTAAGGAAACAAATCACTATGACTAACACATATCCTTAAATACTAAAGGTGACTAAATGATGATTGGGCATAATAGTTTTAAATCCAACACTAGTATGTTTAGACCCTAGAAAAAACAAAAGCTTAGTGACTCTCAACTATTCCTAAAATATCATATTTTTATTATTTTAATTTCCTCTTATACTAGGGAAAGGAAGCACTGGACTTGCACTTATGCTTAATATACTAAAGGTAACTAAGCTTTGATTAGGTTTAATAGCCTTAAATCCAACACTAGTTAGTCTAAATCAATGTAAAGAAGAAGTTCAGAGATTTACATCTATTCATATATACAAAGCCCAAGGACTTTCATTTAACTTGGAAGAACTAGTCAAGGAGATAATCTATATAAACCTCCAGTGATATGGTAAAGTCTATCTAACCTTAGCTTTTTTTAGATTTTCAATAGCTAGACTATGAAAGATGCCACATTGGAATTCTACTTACCTATTATACTCTAAGGGGATATTCTACCAGACTTATTAGATATAACAAGGAAAACAACAAATCAAAATAAATAAATTTGATGTTAAGATGGTGGCACTGGTGGCTTGCTCCAATACTAGCAGATGTAATCCTGAGAAAAGGAAGCATAAGGACCTACACCATTCCTTAAGATACAAAATTTTATATTAAATGCTCAGATGGTATCACAAGGGATTCTTCCAACAAAAACATATCTAATCCAAAAGAAAGGAAGCATGGTGACTCACACATATCCTTAAAGACTAGAGAATTCAATTTTTAAAGATGATTTTTTGGTATCATAAGTTAAAGATTTAAGGAAACATAATATTATATCTACTACGAAATACATATTATTATTGGTAGCTTTATATTTTAAGATGGGGTTTATAAGTAGTTCAAATCCTTAAGTAAGATGAATATGTTAAAGCATAAGAACTCTTCATGGGAATTTAACTTGAACTTGAGCTTGAATTCAAATTTTTATTAATATTTGGAGATTTTGATTTCAGATTACAATTTGAATTTTAAGGATTATAAATTTGGAATTTTGATTTTAGAGAATTGCATTTATAGAAATTTGGACTTGAAACTTTTTCTTTAATTTTGTATTTAAATATATCAACCATATTACTACTTAAGGTACAATCCATAACATAAACTGTTGGGTGGTTTCCTTTATAATTAATTAGTTGATAGAAAATTAATTAGTCGTTGCTAAAATGAAGTGATAACCATTTGAAGGAGGGTCAATAGACCAGATAATATTCATTCCCAACTTTCAAAGAGCCAATGAACCTATCATGGGATGTAACACATTTGGTAGATGATGTAAAACCAACCAATAAACTTGGCACTGATTACATCAACTTGTAATATTCATTCAATCATCAATCATGGATGGTCAATAAGATCCAAGTATTTTAATTTTTACACATTTTGGGACTAGATTGGTGAGCATCACACAATTAAAATTATACCTTATTCATAGTCTTCAAGGCTTTAGATTTATCTAAATAATATAATAATATTAGATCGAATGACTAAAAGTACAAAGTTTAATTGGAAATCGTATAAGATAAAACACACTTTTTGATTTGACTAGTAAAGGATTTCTCTTGTGGAAGTTTACTCTCTCAAAGGTAATCTATGAAATGCTTTCTCCAATCTTTTTCTTCTTCATCTATTGGAAATGTAGATAGAATTTTAAAAGTCTTTTCAATAATATAGTCCAAATTTATATGAGCCAAGACTTGAAAATTTTGAACTTCTAAGGTATTGGAGTCTTCTTTTGCGCATGACATTTCCTTTGTAGGCTAAACTAAGGAATATAGCATAGAATTGTTTCCACAAGAAATTTTACACAATGTTATAAAAGAAATCTCTTCAAAAAGGTGCTTCATGTATTAATAATATTTCAAAAGTTTTGGATTCAAAACTTTCTTGGTTCTAGTAATCATGTTCAAAACTCATTACAAATTTGTAAATATTTTAATTTCTTTTATTTCCATTAATATGGAGAGTTCTAAACAAGTTATCAGAGCTTAATATTAAGATTCACTATTTATGCAATGCTTTGATAAATGATTAAAAAAATATATCATTTTCTTATCTTGGGTTATGACGACTAAGAAAATCCTGGCTTTCCAGGAAAAGTATATCATAATTCCTTGCCTCATTGAGAAAATGCCATGCCATCAAAATATAATTTCTAGATAAGAATGAAAGATAAAATTGGAAAAAGTGCTCAAAACTCATGACTAGAAGCAGGAAATTGGAAACGGGTAATAAAGCCAAAAGGATAGGGGCTAGTCCCCCTCCAAACCAATGAATTCCATAGTCTTTTGGAATTATAGAGGAGAAAGGAAGGCTCATGCTTCTCTATATCTCAAGGAATTGGTTAAAAAGAATAATGTGGTTTTTGTTGGCTTGTTAGAAACCAAAGTCTCTTCTATGAATAAAAAGGATATCAACGCTCTTATTGGTATGGATTGGAATTTCTTCCACTTTCCATCAGAAGATTTGTCTGGAGGTATCTTGATTCTTTGGAATACAAGGTTTGCTTCTTTTAATACCTTGTCATCTTCTAATCAATGTATCATTGGTGATTTAGAAATCATTAATAAAGGTAGTTGGAGGATTTCTACTGTTTATGCTAATAAGAACACCTACAAGAGAAGGGAACTATGGAATCAATTGGAGAATTATTTGCTTGTCAATAGTCCTTCTATAGTGGGTGGTGATTTCAATTGCCTTCTTTCTAAAGGTGATAAAAAGGGAGGAAGAAAATTTTATTTTTCACAAGGTCCGAAGGAAATGAAATCTTTTTTTTCTAACCTTGATTATCATGAATCAAATTTTATTGGTCCAAGGTATACTTGGTGCAATAAAAAAATAGGTGGAGCTAGAATGTTAGAAAGACTTGACAGGGTTTCTATTAATTCTTTTGCCCTTGATTCCAATCTGTTAATTGTGGTTCATCATTTTCCTCGTATTGCTTCTAATAATTGCCCCATTTTGATGAAATTATGGGATGATCATCCAAAATCAAATAGCTATATCAAATTTGAAGACACATGGGCTTCTCACTATGCTTCGGCTGCTATTGTGAAAAAAAAAGGCATGGAATAGGAGAATTGCCAATCAGCATTCAGATGTTCTGGAGATCAAGTTCAAAAGAGCCTTGAAAGCACTTTCTTTTTGGAGCAAAAGCTAAACTAAAGGATCTCAATCTTATGAAGGAAAACCTTATCAAGGAAATTTATGATCTTCAAATGGAGGAGTCTGAGAATGGAAGCTTATCCAAAGAAAAGGTATTACTTCCTAGATCCAAAATTAATTATTTGAATTGCAATTTAGCCTGGCTTAATTCTTGGTGGAGACAAAGAGTGAAGGCTAGATGGTTAAAGGATGGAGACTTTAATTCAAAGTTTTTTCATTCCTTCACAAATGCTAGAAGGAATGCAAATTACATTTTCAAAATTAAAAATGAATATGGTGTTTTGGTGGAAGATCAATCTCTTATTGAGAGTATTTTTTACAAACACTTTCAAAATAAATGGAACTACAGAAAATGTTCTTTGGACAGCGGGCCAGATCTGAAAGCAAGTCTATCGGAATCTGACAGAGAAATTCTGAATTTTATCTGATGCTGGAAGAAGTCCAAATTGTTGTTAGCCAAATGGAAGGAGTTGTATCTCCGAAAGTGGATGGTATTACTCACTCTTTTCTTAATTTTTACTGGCACATCATTAATATAGATGCTTGGAATGCTTTAAAAAGTATTTTCTCCATGGACAAAATGGAAACTAGTTGGAAGGATACTTTGATTATTCTTATTCCAAAAGTAGATTTGCCTATATTGCCTTCTAATTTTAGGCCTATAAGTTTATGTAAGACTATGTATAAAGTTGTGGCTGAAATTCTTCTGAATACTTTTGTGAATCTTCTTCCTAAACTTATATATGAAAATCAAGCTACTTTTATTAAAGGCCTGTCCTTATCTGATAATGTTTAATTGCCCAAGAAGTCTTCAACAAATTCAGATTTTCTAAATCCTCTAAAGGATTAATTTCCTTCAAAATTGATATGGAGCAAGCTTATGATAGCATGTCTTGGAAACTTTGGAGCACATCTTGAGTTATTTTGGTTTCCCTTCACACTTTTCAAAGCTTATTTTGGAATGTGTAAGATATCCTAGGTTCTCTATTTTGATCAATGGAAAATCTTCTCAATGGATCGGTGCTCAAACTGGCTTTCGCCAAGGTTGTCCCTTATCTCCGTTTCTCTTTGTATTATGCTCTCAACTTTTATCTAATGCTCTTATTCAAGAAGAAAGGGAGATAGGAATCAAAATTCATCACAATGCTCCTATGATATCTCATTTACTTTATGTAGATGATATCTTGTTATTTTCTGAAGCTAATATGAAGATGGTCAAGAAGATTAAGAGAATTTTATTGAAGTATTGTAGTTGGTCGAGTCAAAAAAATTAATTACAATAAATCTTCCATTTTTTTTGGAAAAAACTATTAGCTCTAGAAGGATGAAGAGGATTGCTTGGTTAATGGGATTCATGATTGTGAAAGAATTCTATTACTTAGGAGTTAAATAGCCTTGAGAAGATTGAAGGCTTCAGATTTCAACTTCCTAGTGGAGAAAGTACTCAGCAAAATTGAAACTTGGGGAAGCAAATTTATATCTTTTGCAAGGAGATTCACTCTAATTAAATCAATAATTCTTTCTATTCCTGATTTTACGTGCACACATGCTTTGGTTTTGGTTGGTATCCTAGCTGAAATTGACAAAGCTTGTAGGGAGTTTATATGGCACAAGGAGAAGAATGAAGCAGGTTTGCATTTTGTGAGTTGGGAAAATCTTTGTAAGCCTTTACACTTAGGAGGACGTGGACTTCTCTCTATTGTTCAAAGAGTGGACACTGTAAGAGCAAAATTTGCTTGGAAATACATAAAGGAAGATAACTCTTTGTTGCATAAATATTTGAAGCCGAAATATGGTGATTCCTACTGGAATACTGATTGCAAACAAAATTGTTTAAACACATGGAAAATTATTAGAAGTGGTGCAAGGGCTCTTAAACCGATTATCAAGTGGAAAATATGCAATGGAATAAATGTTAATGTTATGAAGGATGTTTGGTTATTAGAAAAATCTTTTTGTAAGTTGCCTACTTTTATTGATAACCTTCGGTTTAATGATTCCTGTGTCGATTTTTTCATCAAAGAAAGAGAATGGGACATGGAGAAACTACATAAATTCTTTGGAAATGATTTGGTTCAGCTGATTTGTAATGTCAAAATTAAGAAAGACGGTTTCAAAGATGAAATGGAGCTAATTTTACAGAATTCTGGGAGAACTTTGACTGAACTTTCCTTTGAAGCACGGAGCAATAATTCTAATGGGGAGAAGTACTGGAATTGGATTAAGAAAATCTATCTTAATCCCAAAGCTAAAATTTTCTGGTGGAGGATTTATCATAAAGCCATTCCAACTTTTCATTTTTTGGAATATAGAAGACTCAAAGATGGATGCTTATGTCCAAGAAGATGCTTGGATATTGAAGACATTAAGCATGTGGTGGTAAGCTGTGTTAAATTGATCCAAGTAATAAAAATTCTGAATAACTAGGGATTTCATATCCCGATTTTTACATGTTATGATGAGATAATTTCTTGGTTGAAGTTCAATGCTACCAAAAAACTTTTATTACCAATGTTTATTGTACATTGGTGTTTCTTTGTTGGAAGTCAAGAAATAAATTCATTCATGAAGGAAAGGAAGATAGCAATGTATATATTGGTTCCAATGCTCTTGGTATAACTTCAATTTCTATTTTTAAAAGAAATAAATTGGGCCTTTGGGATGTTAATCAACCATCTCGGTTGTTTAATAAATCTTGGCATCCTCCTCCACCCGATTGGATCAAAAAAAATGTTGAAGCTTCTTTACATTCTTCTTATATGGCCGATATGGGAGCAGTTGGCCGTGACCACAAGGGAAGATTATTATTTGCTCTTGGAAGGAAAGGTATTTTTTGTGATATTGCTCAACTTGAATTGGAATCTATTCTTTCTATTCATGATACTATTATGGATTGTATCACTCAATAAAAGAGCATTATTATTGAAGGAGATAATGAAAATGTGATGAAATGCTTGCAAAGCTATAACAACAAGAAGTCATGGCAAAATTCGAAAATGGATGTAAGAATTTCTTCCATTCTTAATTACTTCAACTTTGTTATTTTCAAATATGTTAGTTGGGAAAGCAATAAGTTAGCGAATATGTGTGCTAACCTTGCTCTTATTGGAGATTTTGATTGGGACTACCTTACTTTGGATCACATTCCTCAGTCCTTTTTTCTTTTATTAAAGGATGAATGTGATGCTATTAGCTCGTACTAGCTTATTTCTTTTTAAATGCTATTTGCTTTATGCATCTTTCAAAAAAAAAAAAAGATAAGAATGCAATATTTCTCTAAATTTATGGTTCTCTCACTAGGTATATTGTCATTTATAGAAGATTATGCTAGAGGTAAGTCTTCTATAAGGAAGTTAGCAACAACTTGCCCTTTTACAACACATAGGTGAATGAAGGTTATGTCTAGTTATAAATGGGTGCTAAAATCTTGATAATGTAGGCTGGTTTATAAGATACTACAATAGATTTATGATAGAGATTAGACTTAACTGGTAAGAAACCATGCATTGCTTTACTTTGTATGCAGCAAAATCTAAGGCAAGACAGTGCTTCTTCATCGAATAGTATTTCATTTTTGTTTGAATTAATAATTGGCTGAGACAGAAGTTATTTTATTTTCCTTCTTCATTAACTTGAGCTAATAAGGTAAAAGTTCAAATGAGGTTATTAAACCTAGTTAAACTACCCAAGGCATATCAAGAGGTGGGAGAGGGTGAATTAGTGTTAAAAAAATTTTCATTTTAAAGAAAATTACAATGATAAAGTTAAAATAATTTTTCTTAAGTGGAAGAAAATAACAAAACATTCGTATGCAATTTTAATCTTTGGTGTTGCAGAAAGATGAACAAAAAATATTTTCCTTTCTTTAATTATTAAATTTTTTTAATTTTTTTCTTTCCCATAAAAATAAAAAAAATAATCACAATAATTTCAATCCATATTTCTAAGATATGATTGTTCAAGACATAAAAATGCAGAATTAAATTGTTAAAAGTAAAAGAAATGAGCACACTAGAAATTTTATAGTGATTTGGTCAAAATATGACCTAGTCCAATCTTTAGTGTCCTCTCCGGGTATTGTGCTAATGCTTTAGTGACTCTCCTTTAACTCTCACAACAAGATGAAGAAGCCCTCTTAAAATCACTTCCACTCTTCGATAGTGTGCTAGAGAAGTTGAAACCCCTTTCACCATCTTTGTGTGGCAAAAAACCTAAATCCCTTTACTCTTCTTGTGAGGTGCAGAAGCTGTTGCAAACCTAGATTCAAGGATTATAATTTTGATTATAGCAAACATTTCAAACAATTTAGTTTCTCTTTTGTTGCCCTGCTTACTAACATTTCAGGTCCAGAAGGTCAATTGGAAATCAAGCCTGCTCAAGATTGGGTATATTAGGATTGATATAGTTTATAAGTGTAATTCTTTACCTTTTCTTTAGTCAAATGTAATAATATGGATCCTGATGCTAAGTAAACTTGCACATATACACTCATGGGGAGAAATTCTAAATGTTTTAGAGTTTTTTTGTTTTTAATCATATCATTCGGGATGATCCAAAATCGTCCTGGACGATCAATTAAAAATATAAACCCTAATTAGGGCTCCTATGTTAATATAGCCAATTAATCAAATCATCGAGGATGATATTTACATCGCCCTGGATGATAGGCTCAAATAAAAAAGATTCAACTGCCAAACTCCTTTATGTATGATATTATTTTTGGTAATAATATAGGATGATTCTATATATTCCTTGACTATACATTACAATCATACCTAAATTAGTCAGGTGATTAAGGAAAGAAATTAAAGTTTGATTGATCAATCATATCATCATGGATGATGGCAGGATCATCCTGGATAATCAGTTAGAAAAACCTTAGTCTTCTCCTGGATCACCTAAACAACCATAACGATATGCTGGATTATCAATTGAAATTCTCCGTCATCTTGGTGTATCACCTGGATGACCATAATGATGTATTGGATGAAAATCCATAATTTTGAACTAATCATACAGGACTAGACGATACATTATATTTCTTCATCATCCAACATATATCATTTAGATAGCCAGAATGATGTGATGGATGATATGTATGGTTTTGAACTAACTATATAGGATGATATTCACATCATCCTGGATAATCTGAATAAATAAGGCTTTTAATAATCTAGCCACTCCAGATCATCCTAATGGAAAGACTTAAAATTACACTAAGCATCCAGTATAATTTATCGATCATCCTGGATGATATTTGATGACAAGTTACAAATTAGGGCAAATTTTTAGCCCTTATTTATACGATCTCATATTTATTCAAGGAGAGAACTTTTTCTATTGTCCGTACCTGGGAGAGCCATGAGAAGGGGATGGAGAGCTTTGGAGAGAGAGAAAGGATCTTATAAGTGGGAGCTTGTGAGGGGTTCATAAAGGTTGCTCCAAGTAAGGATCCAAGTCATCTTCTCCAGTCATTGTGTTGGATTCCTTGGAGGCTCTAGGGAGGTCTTCTCCAGCAATTGACCAAGTTTCTCTACTTGCTTCTAGAGAAAGCAAAAGGAGTTCAGGTTCTCTTCCTTACTGGGGTAGTTGGAAAGGAGTTTGTAAAGGATTCTCTACCTTATTGTGGGAGCAAAAGGAGAGTCACTATATTTTGTGCAATACCCAGAGGAGAGGATCCGAAAAATGGATGTGGGTCAATTTGACAGAACCACTATAAAATCTGGTGTGCTCTTTCTTATTACATTTCTGCATTATAATTTATGCACTTTTTCTTGTGGATGATTGTTTGGTTTGATATTTTGAAATATTTCAAAAAGAACATGCTTTTTGTTTAAAAAATTTTTAAACAACCAATCCCCCCCCCCCCTCCTCCTCTTGGTTAGCCTCATACTAGTTCAAAAGGGCTTAACAATCCTAACGAACTTTCAGAAGCCTATATCTCTTTTACCAACCTGGTGTAGTAGAGTAGTTGGATCCTTTGATGCAATAAGAAAGTGCAACTAAAGCACAGGTAAAGTACTATTAAAGTGAAACTAAAGCACAACTAAAGCACACCTAAAGTGCACCTAAAGCGTATTAAAAGCTCAATTAATGCTTATCATCTTTTTCTTTACCAAACTTGAAAATAATTATGTTCTTCTTCCTAAAAATACTAATAAAAGATAAAAGAAACATCTAAGAGATTTTTCCCTTTTCCACCTAAACAATGATATTCTTCTTCCTAAAAACTCTAATGAAAGCTAAACAACGACTTCAAAAATTAGCCCGAGCCTCTAATGAGCTGAAACTTATGCCCTTTTTCTAAACAGCATCATTGTTTATAGCTTTCTAGCTCATTTCTCTAAAATGCAACTTGTGATGAGATTGAAACAAACCGATATGTTGAAACCTGAGGAAGTTCCAGCTAAGTTAGCTTCTGATTCATTCATCCCTTCTCAATCATGCACCCCTACCCCCTCTCTCTTCTGAGAGCATTCCATCTCTTTTCTAAAATTTTCTAGCTCATTTTTTCTTCAAAATCAATGAACATTTAGATCTAACAAGGGTTTCTAAAATAGCGCCAACATTTAAAATGAAAAAAATAATGGACCTGATCGGGTTGGGTCGGGCTGATATATATTTAAAAAATCGACATGTATTCATCCAGATGTCGGCTTTCTAGTGGCGTCCTAACGCATAGATAATAAGACCTAATAATTTTCCCAATGGGAGAGAGGTGGAGTCGTAACAAATCAAATGTGTTTGGAGGAGAGCTCATCACTAAATAGCAAAACCTAGAAGTTTGGCAAAATATTCCTAGCATAGGCGGGGGCGAGCATGGGGTGGGGAAAGTTTGGCTTAATATAATCTTATTTAAATTATTTGTTGATAAATTAAACCATTTATGTTATAACTTATAACTTATTTTATGAGTAAAATATTAGATCTCCCACATTAAATACATGACATCTAAATTTAAATTCAATCTGTTTATTCAAATTATAAATAATAATTTATACTTATAAAAAATAAATATATGAAGTTATAATCATATACTTGATATCATATTTAATAGTTTTAGAACCTAAAATTTATCATATATACTTTAGTTTAGACAATAAATTTATAGATAAAAAAGTTAATCAATGATATTTTTATCTAAAAAAATCTAAAATTATTCATTTTCAAAAATAGCAATAACAAACTCTTAACTATTAGCATAAACCCTCGAGTAAGATTTTTTTTTTGGGAGAAACCGACGAAGGGGCCTACGCGTTAATATAAAATAACGATTACAAGGACCTTAAAAGAAAACTAAAGCTCTCTATTGCTCCGAAAAGCTACAAAACTAAAAGTAAAGAAAAAACATACGAGTTTGAGTTCCCTACTAAGCAAAAGTACCTATAATCGTAGGAAAATTCTATGGTGCATAAGAGTGAGCACCCAAAAAACCTTAAAGGTAAAAAAATTAATATCCAGATCCATAATACTCTAGCTCTGCTCAAAAACACAAACACCTGCAAGGCAAACACTCTTCAAAATAAAGTAATAGACATAAAAAACAATAACAGCAGTAAAAATATAACAAAATTCGATTATAGCAGCAATGAATTTCAAAATTACCACGAAAGTTAAGACAAACTTGCCAACAGGTATAATATATGTTAATCCAATAGTTGATAAACCAATTATACAACACAAGAAATAAAATAATAAGAGCAGTAGGCCAGAGAAAACCAGAGGATCCATGATCCTAAAAGGAAAACCCAACCACAAATGCATGCCAACAAAATTCCAATTACTGGTAGGCCATGACATATTAATAAGCTCCCACCACCTGCACCAACACAACTGGCAGCAAAGGAGAGTGAAGAACCAAAGCAACAAGAGAAGCTCCCACATAATAGAAGACCACCCATCCTCATAGAAACCAGTAGCATACTCAAAATCCCTTGAAATGCTATAGGACCATCTAGGCAATAGAAAGCCCACAAAGAAAAATCAGTGTCCAAAAGCACACGACCATAATATACTTTAGAGAAATACTTAAACATACAAAACCACCAGGTCACACAGAACCCATCAGCATACTCCTAGAAAATAGTCCAGAGAAAGAGTGAACTGAAATCCACAACCAGAAACACAACCATCCTTGAATAGCAAGACAAAGAAAAACCAGCAGCAAAAAGCTTCAACAAGGGTAGAGAAAAAAAAAACCCAGGTAATCCAGAAAAACCAACAACCCACTAACATACTAAAAAAAATCCTGAAGGAAACAGGAACACTACCACTAAAAAATAGCAGCCTCCACCACCTTTAAAATTAACTCAAGGAACACAATGTATGTCAAGCTTTAACAGGCCCTTAACAGGAAGAAGCAAATTTGAAACACTAAAATCCTTCATAGAGTCCAAAGCACAACCCCACCTAGACATGGATTTAACACAAGCATTACCTGTTGGAACTCGTTCAATATGAATTAGGATGTTAAGCCTAATTAATTGTCCCAAGGCTAACCAAGAGGGGGGGGGGGGGGGTGAAATGTTAATTTAAAAATTATACTTCTAGTCTTGGATTTTTAGAAAATCTTTTTAATTATTAATGCAAGTTAAATTTAAAGTTTAAAAAATAAACTTTTCAACCAGAGTAAATAACTTGCAATGAAATTAAATGTGGAAGAAAAATAAGAAAGAACACACCAGATTTATAGTGGTTCGGTCTAACCTTGACCTATGTCCACTCCCCTGAGGCGCCCTCCGAGTATTGTACTAATACCACAAAGTGACTCTCCTTTTGCCCCCACAGCAAGGCGGAGAAGCCTGTAAAAAATCACTTTCACCTTCCCCAGTGCGGCGGAGTAGCCGGGTTCTTTGACACCAAAGAGATCTTCTTCTCGCCAAAACTTCCCTCAAGATGACCCTTGAATCCGATGGTATTGAAGTGCAAGTTCGCCGGAGCAACCGTGTGAATATCCCCTCCACACTCCCTTGAAATCCCCTCCAAGGATCTTCTCCCTCACAAACTCCACCCTTTCCTCTCTCCCTTTAAAGTTCTCTCTTCTAGTTTTCTCCCAAAGAACGAAGACATAATGGCTGTCAAAGATACACTTTGTCATCCTTTTACACTCTCCAAGTGTTGGCAGAGAACCGGACCAATGTTGTTGAACTTCACTTGAGAGCCTTCAAAGGAGATGGGAAGAAACAAAGAGATCTTCTTCTTCAAGTATCCTTGTGAATCCCTCACAAACCCCTCACTTGATCTCTCACTCTTCACTCTTACAATCTCTCTCAAACTCTCACTCCCAATGATCCCTCTCAAGAGAAAACAACTCCAAAGGCATTTGTAATAGTTTCTAGGACTCCTTATATAGAAAGGACATGAAAAACCGCCCAAAAAACTGATAAAAACATGTTTTCCTGCGCACTGGATCGTCCCGTATGAAATCGAGTTAGTACGGACGAACTGTGTAAAAAACTGTCCCGTACGAACCATTTGTGCATATGTATGAACCAATTTTGTCCTGGACAAAATAGGTTCGTCCCGTACGAAAAATTTTATCCGGTACGAACAGTTATATCAAAAGTTGGTTCCGAAAACTGCAAAATGTTGCCAGAAACTTCCATAGTTGGTTCCCATCGTCATGGACGAACATGACTTAGTTTGGACAAAATTTTTATAGAGAGAAACTCATCCAGGGATGAAAATGATTTCGTCTGGACGATCATTATTTAGAAAAAATTTCCAGTTCAGTTCCTGTCCGTTCCATTGCTCTTACAAGGAGATAACTGATCTGATCGTCCCGTACGAACAATGTTCGTCCCGTACGAACAATGTTCGTCCCGTACAATCAGTACAAAAACTTTTTCAAGATCTCCTTTAGTGTGTGTGAATTTATTCACTCAATTACAAACACTCCCTCTCAAATTTAATTCAAATAAAAAGTACAAGCTTCAAATTCACAAAGTATCTCATGCTGAATTTAATTTGAAGTCTTCATAGTCTGGAGTTCAATTTTCCTGAAATATTAGTACAGACAAGAGCAAAAACAAATCTTCCAAAAAATGTTAGGAGATAACAACACATAAAACAATAATATTTGGAATCATCAAAACTATACAAGTTGCAAGAATGTAAAACATGCAAATAACAACTTTCCTAACAATCTCCCCCTTTTTGATGATGGCAAAACAATTATTGTTTGTATAATTTCAAATTCTAAGAATGTCCTAAACTCCCCCTGAATTAATGAACATATGAAAATAAGGAGGCATTAAAATTATTTTTGTTTTCAAAATTTTTAGAAATACAAAACAAAACAAAACAAAACCAACACACATACACTAAACAAAACAAACACACAACGATACGAATACACAAGACAAAATAAACAATTTCTCCCCCTTTTTGACAACATCAAAAAGAGAAGAAGAAAAAGACTAGAAATGTAAGCAGACATATGAAAATCATTTAAAAATTTAACCTTTAAAGTGATTAACATAAGGTATGCAAATAAAATTAAAACATTAGCCAAATCATAAAATAATATTGTCTATATGAACTTGAAATTAATCTCCTTATCTACATCCAATCATAATTTTAATTTTAGTTTTGAGAGATCAAATTTTACAAGGAAATAAATTTATTTAAGAATTCAACCACAAATATTTGTCTAAATAAAAATAACCATTTCAAAATGAGAGATTTCAATGCATGTCAACAAAATATTTCATCTGTTGAAGAATTCGTAGAGAGAGAAGTAGAGAGAGAAGCTCCACAAATTTAGGAAGAATTTGGAAGAAGATCTTGAAGAATTCGTGTGGCATTGTTGGAGATGGAAGATGGTGGCCGGTCATCCAAGGATGACCGGAACACCAAATATTCACTATCTACTGCGAGTCCATTCATGTTGGATTCAAAAGGTAGAGTCTCCTTCAATCGAATTTCTTCTTTTCGGATTTTGGAATCCCCTCTAGTCATTAAAGAGGGAGGCTTAAATGCTAGGGAAACATCGTTGCAGGTTTCATGCAAAGGGAAGGAAATTATTTCGGTTTTTTATATGCCTAAACCTTTGGAGGCTTCCTTTGTTGGAGCAAATGATAAAGAAGCATCTTCTTCAAGAAGAAGTTTTGCTGAAATTTTGAAGAAGGACATGGTCATTCCAAATACTTCTTTAAAATTGGATATCCCTAATGTGTGGACTAAAAAACCTCACATTAAAGTAAAATCAAGTGATATTTTTGATAAAATGGGAGATGAAAATATTGTTATTTTGGATAAGGAGAAGGAATTATCAAATGTTCAAACCTTGAACAATTCTTTGGTCGTTAAAATTCTTAGGAAAAATTATCCTTTTTCTAAGTGTTCAATTGAATTAAGAAAGCAATGGTCTAGATTTGGAAGTTTTCATATTACATTGCTTGGTCTTGATTGGTTCCTTTGCTCTTTTCAAACTCATGAAGCCATGGAGGGAGTCCTTAATGGGAGACCGTGGCTTGTAGGTGTTGAGTCTAGTAATTAGGTTTTTAAACCTAAGTTAATGTCCCAAGGCTACCAAGAGGGGGGGGGGGGGTGAATTGGTTGTTTAAAAATTTTAAACCCTCATTAAAATTTATGTTGAACCGAAATGAAAATTTTCTTTTAAGTTTTAGTATAAAACATTTTTCAACCACAGAGTTTTTAAAATCAAAAATAAAATGCGGAAAACTAAAAATAGTAAAGTAAATGACACCAGATTTATAGTGATTCGGTCTAAAACCAGATCTACATCCACTTCCCAGAGGCACCCTTTGAGTATTGCACTAATACCAATAGTGACTCTCCTTTTGCACCCACAACAAGGCGGAGAAGCCTTTACATCACACTCTTTTCACCACTCCCTGGTGCGGCAGAGAACCGTCGTCCTTTTACACAATCCCCAGTGTTGGCAGAGAACCGTCGTCCTTTCACACTCTCCTAGTGCGGGCAGAGAACCCTTCGGCTATTCACACTCTCTAAGTGTAGGCAGCGAACCCTTCGGCTATTCACACTCTCCAAGTGTAGGCAGCGAACCCTTCGGCTATTCACACTCTCCAACTGTCGGCAGCGAACCGGATCTCCTTGACAGATCTTCTCACAAGAAATCTATAAGGAAGAAAGAAAGAGTGAAGTAATTTCAATTCACAAGTAGAGATTCTTACCTTTGAAATCCAAGTGAAGCCTTCACACTCCAGTGGTAAGAATCCTCCTTTGAATGCACTCTCACACTCTCTCCTTAGCTATTCTCTCAAGAAGCACGAAGATCAAATGACAAAAAGATTGGGTGGCAGTCTAATTTGGACTATTTATACAAAAGACAAGAAAAACCGCCCAAAAACTGCAAGTATTCAATTCTGTACGCAGTGGATCATCTCGTACGATCGTGGATCATCCTAGACGATTTTACTTAAACTCTTTGAAACGACCCTATTTGTATATGTGTATGAAATATTTTCGTACAAGCTGATCGTCCCTTACGAACAAAGTTCGTCCGGTACGAACGGTTATTACAAGGTCGGTTCTAGAAACTGCTAAAAACCATTCTAAGTTGGTTAATCATCTGGATGAAAATTGGTTCGTCTGGACGAAATTTTTACAGAGACCCGATCGTCCTGGATGATAATTAATTTTGTCTGAACAAAAATTTTACATAGACCAGATCATCCTGGATGATAAATAATTTTGTTTGGACAAAAATTTTACAGAGAGCAACTCGTTTTCTGATGATAATTAATTTCGTCTGGTCGAAAATTTTACAGAGAGCAAGTCGTCCTGGACGATATTTAATTTCGTCTAGGATGAATAAGACTTAGAAAAATTTTTCAAGTCAGTTCCTATTCGTTTCATGTGCTCAATAGGAGATAACTGTCTAATCGTCCCGTACGATCAGTATAAATTTTATATGATCTCCTTATGTGTGTGTGTATGTTTTTATTTACTTAATTACAATCACTCCCTTTCAAAATTAATTCAAAGAAAAGTACAAGTTTCAAATTTACAAAGTACTTCATGTTGAATTTGATTTGAAGTCTTCGTAGTCTGGAGTTAGATTTTCCTGAAATGTTAGTACACACAAGAGTAAATACAAATCTTCTAAAATTGTTAGGAGATAACTACACATTTGAACAATAATGTTTGGAATCATCAAAACTATATAAGTTGCAAAAATGTAAAGCATTCAAATAGCAACTATCTTAACAATCTCCCCCTTTTTGATGATGGCAAAACAATTATTGTTTGTATGGTTTCAATTTAAACAAATCTCCTAAACTCCCCCTGAATTGATGAATACATAAAAATAAGGAGGCATTTTGAAACAAAGAATAATATTTTTATTTTTCAAAATTTTTTTTGACAAAATCAAAATACAAACAAAATAATCAAAACAAAAATGCAAACAAAACAATCAAAACAAAATAAAACATACAAACATAATAATAACAAAAACATACAAACACAATAATTTCTCCCCCTTTTTGACAACAACAAAAAGTGAAGAAGAAATAGACGAGAAATGTAAGTAATGATATGAAATTCATTTGAAAATTTAATCTAAATGGTGATTGACATAAGGTATGCAATCTAAAACTAATAACATTAGGTAAATCATCGAAATTCATAGAATTTAAGAAGTGATATAATATTGTAAGTAAGAAGAATTTGTCAAAAGCATGATTCAATTTAGACATTTGAATATAGAAAATCATTACAAGAGAGATGAATAAAAATTTTATATTTCAAAGTTCATTAGAATATAAATGAACATAAGATCAATTTGAATTAAGAGATTGAAAGAATTTGGAAAGAAGAGAATTACCATAAGTGGCGCTTTGCGCATCTTTTTCAATTTTTTGTTTGGCATATTTTTGTCCATCTTTTGACATTGGGCTAATTTTGTGCCTCTTTTACATATTTGTGAACCTTTGCGCATTCCTTTTGATTTTTGTACTTTTTGTACAATTTTCAAGAGTAATTGAAACCAATTCTTTCCAAGATCAATAATCTAAAATTTCAAATTTTTTCTAAGTGCATAAATATCACTTGAGCAAAGAAATACAAAATAAATAAACTTCTAAATTGCAATAATAATATTAACTTTTATGTAGTCTAAATGAATAGACATGAATTTAAAAATTCTAATTAAGTTTAAATTTAGAAAGACTAGATTTTCTAATGTAATTAATCTTAAATCACAATCTAATTTAAGCACAATTAAGATTAAATAAGACTAATGAAATTCATAAAAATTAAGTACATTCCAAAAACAAACCAAAATTAAATCAACTACGACATGTATTGATATTAATGAGAAAGATTACATGATCATTTCATAATATCAAAACAATAACAAAAACAAGAAACATAAACAAACATAACTAAAACAAATACTAAAATAAACACTAACACAACAAACATTTAAAACAAATACAAGTACAAACTAAACTTCCAAATCATAGAAAAATAATGACAAATCCACAGACTCTAAAATGAAATCACTCAAAAATAGTCAAAAATCACAAAAACAAAATAAAACAAACTACGAAAACATAAATATCAATGTTGCAAAAATATTTTTATTTAAGCATTCAAATCAATTACACCAAGCCTTATTCTTAATGTACTGAAGATATCAAAGGCTAAAGGTTTTGTAAAAATGTCTGCAAGTTGATTTTCAGTTGAAACATGTGTGAGTTCAATTTCTCCCTTGGATACATGATCCCTTATGAAATGATGCCTTATGTCAATGTGTTTGGTTCTAGAATGTTGAATAGGAATTTTAGAAATGCAAATAGCACTAGTATTGTCACAATAAATTGGAATAGTGGTTATAATTAATCCTAAATCAATCAACTGTTGTTTTAACCAAAGTACTTGTGCCACACAACTTCCTAATGCAATTTATTCTGCTTCTGCAGTAGATAGGGCTACTGAATTTTGTTTTCTACTAGACCAAGAAACTAATGAATTTTCAATGAATTGACATATTCCAGAAGTGCTTTTCCTATCCACTCTACAGCCTGTAAAGTCAGAATACGAATAACCAATAATTTCAAATGAAGAGCTAAACTTAGGATACCAAAATTCCTAAGTTTTGAGTTCCTAGTAAGTATCTTAAAATCCTTTTCACTGCTGTCAAATGTGATTCTTTTAGATCTGATTGAAATCTAGTACATAAGCAAACACTGAACATAATATCTGGTCGGCTAACAGTCAAGTAAAGCAAAGATCCAATAATCCCTCAATATTTCTTTTGATCAACAGATTTTCCCTTAAGGTCCTTATCCAACTGAACTGAGGAACTCATTGGTGTACTAACAGGTTTAGCATTGTCCATTTCATATTTCTTGAGAATGTCCTTAATATATTTAGTTTGACTAAGAAATGTTCCTTCATCAAGTTTCTTAATGCTAAAACCTAGAAAGTAATTTAGATCTCCCATTAGACTCATTTCAAATTCACTACTCATTATTTAGAAAAATCATCACAAAGATTTTTATTTGAAGATCCAAAAATGATATCATCCACATAAATTTGAACAATGAGTATATCTTTTTCAAATTTCTTTAAAAAAAGAGTTGTATCCACACTTCCTTTTTCAAAAGATCTTTCAAGTAGGAAGTTGCTCAACCTTTCATACCAAGCCCTAGGTGCCTATTTCAATCCATATAATGCTTTTATTAACTTGAAAAAATGATTTGGGTATTTTGAATTTTCAAAGCCTGGAGGTTGTTCTACAAAAACATCTTCTTCAATTACCCCATTTAAAAAGGCACTTTTGACATCCATTTGAAACAATTTAAAACTTTTAAAACAGGCAAAGGCAAGTAAAACCCTAATTGCTTCAAGTCTTACTACAGGGGCAAAGGTCTCCTCAAAAATCAATTCCTTCAATTTGATTATACCCCTTAGCAACTAATCTAGCCTTATTTCTAATGACTACTCCTGAGTCATTCATTTTTTTTTTGAACACCCACTTGGTTCCAACAACACTTTGATCTTTTGGCCTTGTAGTTAATTCCCAAACTTTATTTCTTACAAATTGATTTAACTCTTCTTGCATGTCCAATATCCAAAATTCATCAGAAAGTGCTTGATCAATATTAGTGGGTTCTATTGTTGAAATAAAGGCTGAATGATTGACTTCCTTGTTTAATCCACGCGTAGTTCTAACACCCTCACTAGGTTCACCTATAATCAATTCTCTTGTGTGGTTTTTAGAAAATCTCAAATCTCTAGGCAAAGGGTTTTCTTTTTCTAAATTTTCTTCCATATTTTCTTCCAAATTTAATCGATCAATCTTTTAGGAGTTTTCTTCAATCTCTTCTTCAACAACATTTGGCTCTTCCAAATTTTCATATTCATCAAAGACAACATGTGTGGTTTCTTCAATGACTAAAGTTCTTTTGTTGAATAACCTATAAGATTTTCCAACACTTGATTATCCAACAAAAATTCCTTCATCTAATTTTGAATCAAATTTTTCTAAGGCAGATTTTTCATTGTTATGAATGAACACCTTGCAACCAAAAACATTCAAATGAGACAAGTTAGGTGTTCTACCTTTTAGCAACTCATAGGGTATTTTTTTTAAATTTGATCTCACATTCACCCTATTCAGAACATAACATGCAGTGCTAACCGCCTCAGCCCAAAAATATCTAGGAAGTGAATATTCTGCCAATATTGCTCGGGCGGCTTCTATTAATATTCTGTTTTTCCTTTCAACTATACCATTTTGTTGAGGGGTTCTAGGTGCATAAAAATTGTGATCAATCCCTTTTTCTTTACAAAAATTTTCAAATCTTTCATTTTCAAATTCTCCTCCATGATCTCTTTGTAAAGAAATTATTTCACATTCTATTTTTCTTTGAATCCAAGTTGAAAAATTTCTGAATTCCTCAAATGATTCACTTTTATGAAAAAGAATCTAACCCAGGTGAATCTTGAGAAATCATCCACTATAACAAATCTGTATGCCTTCCCTCCTAGACTTACAATTCCTACTATTCTAAAAAGATCCATGTGAAGAATTTCTAAAGGTTTACTAGTTCTAAGATCCTTATTGGACTTAAAAGAAGACTTCACTTATTTTCCTAATTGACATGCATCACAAAGGTGGTCCTTAGTATAGTCTAGTTTTGGTATACCTCTCACTAAGTTCTTTTGGGTAATTCTTCTAAGGTTTTCCATACTAGAATGACAAAGTCTCGTATGCCAAAGTCATGATTCATCAGAAATAGTTTTGAAACAAAAAGTAGTAGGAGATTGAATAGAATTCAAATCTAGCATGTAAACATTGTTTACCCTTTTTCCATTTAAAACTTCTTTTCCATTTAGGCTTAATATGCAGCTAGTAGGTAAAAATTTCACATTATAGCCCTTATCACATAGCTGACTTATACTTAACAGATTATGTTTTAAGCCTTCAACTAGTAACACATTATCTATGAAAAAGTTTTTGAAATTTCCAATCATATCAGATCCAATCACTTTCTTTATTGTATTATCTCGAAGTGTAACCTTGCCTCCACTCCTAGCTTCCAGCATTATGAATTGAGCAGTATCTCCTGTCATATGCTTTAAACATCTGCTGTCCAGGTACCATATGCTCCCACGAGGTCTTGTGTGAGAGCACTCCTGCAAAACTCTCAAATGTTAGACCTGGGAACCCAAACAAGTTTGGGTTCACCTTTTAGCAATTTATAATCAGATGCATGTATGATATGTCTAGGTTTATGCATCTTAGGTCTCCACACTAAATTAGATTTCATCTTCAAAGTACAGGTGTGAGCTATATGTTCCAAAAATCCACAACTATTACATTTAACATTAGGAAAAATATTCCTAAGTTTTCTTCCATGTGATTGTCTTCTAAGGGATTTCATGAATTTAGGATAATATTTAGGATTTATAAAATCTTCAAGTTTAGGGGGTTTCTTATTATCCTCGAGAGCTCTTATTGTCAATTTATAAAATGAATTCATTTCTTCCAAAAGTCTATTTGTATAATTGATTCGATATATTTTCTTCTCAGATTCATCCTTAAATTTTTAAAAATCTTTTTCAATATCAACATAGGATGATTTTAGATTTTCAAAATTCTTATTCAAGTCATCATATTTGTCAAGTAGTTTCATGTGGTTGTTATCTATTAATGCATGATCTTTCCTAAGATTTCATGTTCCTTCTTAAGCTCTTCCAATTCTAAACATACACTAGCATGCATCTTTTTTATTTTCCTATATGCATCAGGCATGTGTTCAGAAACTTCAAATAATTCATCATAAGTTAAGTCACATACCTCTTCTTAATTTGATTGATTAACATTATCTGCCATCAATCAAAGGTTGGTGACTTCTTCTTCTTTTTTAGTTTCAGATGAGTTTGAAGCTGAGTCCGCCCAGAAAGCTCTTTGAAATTTCTTCTTGCCCCTTTTTACCATAGGTTTCTCCTCTACCTTCTCCTTGCTAGGAGTGATTTTGAGTTTTGGGCAATTAGTCTTTATATGACTTGGTTTCCTGCATTCATAACAAATTACTTTATTAGAAACCTTGCCATTTCTGTTAAACTTACCTCTGTTCCATTGCTGGCGTCTCTTCTGCTTCCTCTTTAAAAAGCTTCTGAATTATCTAGTCATCAGTGCAATATCATCTTCATCCTCAGGTTGTGAGTGTTCACTCTCTGACTCTTCCACTTTTAATGCAATATTTTTCTCCTTTCGTGGTTCACCTGCATCAATCTTTCTTTGACTTACTCCTTGCTCATAAGCAAAGAGTGATCCAAGAAGATTGTCAATAGAATATATGTTTAGATCTTTAGACTCTGTAATTGCAGTAATTTTAGCATCATAAGAGTAGGTAAATATCAAAGAATTTTATTGACCATTTTAGCATTTATTAATTCCCTACCAAGTGCATGCAAAGAAGTGACAATTTATGTGAATCTTGTGTACATGTCAGAAATAGATTCATTAGGTTTTATGCGAAACAATTCATAATCATGTAACAAGATATTGAGTCTTGATTGCTTAACCTCATTTGTCCCTTCATAAGTTATACAAAGTCTATCCCATATATCCTTTGCAAGTGCAAACCCGCATGTAGTCTTTAGATTTTAAAGCACAAAAAAAACTATTTAAACATTTGGCATTTAATTGTGCTAAGTCACGTTCTTCCATAGTCCAATCTGCAAAAGGTGTTTCTACCCTAACTCCATCAACTAATCTAGTTGGTTTTGTGTAACCTTCCTGGACTAGCATCCACATGCGATAATCAAGTGACTGTAAGAAAGTAGACATGCGCGTTTTCCAAAAATCGAAAGGAATATTATCAAATAGTGGAGATCTAGTGATAGAGTAACCTTCAGGTGTGTTTCAGTTTCCGAATGTAGCCATCTATGTTAATCAAAAAGTAGTTCAAACTTATAATTTTGAAATGGAGCTCTGATACCACTTGTTGAGTCTAGTAATTAGGTTGTTAAACCTAAGTTAATGTCCTAAGGCTACCAAGAGGGGGGGGGGGTGAATTTGTAGTTTAAAAATTTTAAACCCTCTTTAAAATTTATGTTGAACCGAAATGAAAATTTTCTTTTAAGTTTTAGTAGAAAATGTTTTTCAACCATAGAATTTTTAAAATAAAAAATAAAATGCAGAAAAGTAAAAACAGTAAAGTAAATGACACCAGATTTATAGTGGTTTGGTCTAAAACCAGACCTACATCCACTCCCCAAAGGCACCCTCTGAGTATTGCACTAATACCATTAGTGACTCTCCTTTTGCACCCACAGCAAGGCGGAGAAGCCTTTACAACACACTCTTTTCACCACTCCTCGGTGCAGTAGAGAACCGTCATCCTTTCACACTCTCCTAGTGTGGGCAGATAACCCTTCGGTTATTCACACTCTCCAAGTGTAGGAAGTGAACCCTTCGGCTATTCACACTCTCCAAGTGTAGGAAGCGAACCCTTCGGCTATTCACACTCTCCAAATGTAGGCAGCGAACCCTTCGGCTATTCACACTCTCCAAGTGTCGGCAGCGAACCGGATCTCCTTGACAGATCTTCTCACAAAAAATCTAGAAGGAAGAAAGAAAGAATGAAGTAATTCCAATTCATAAGTAGAGATTCTTACCTTTGAACTCCAAGTGAAGCCTTCACGCTCCAGCGGTAGGAATCCTCATTTGAATGCACTCTCACACTCTCTCCTTAGCTATTCTCTCAAGAAGCACGAAGATCAAATGACAAAAAGATTAGGTGGCAGTATAATTTGGACTATTTATACAAAAGACAAGAAAAATCGCCCAAAAACTGCAAGTATTCAATTCTGTACGCAGTGGATCGTCCCATACGATCGTGGATCGTTCTGGATGATTTTACTTAAACGCTTTGAAACGACCCTATTTGTATATGTGTATGAAATATTTTCATAAAAGCTGATCGTCCCGTACGAACAAAGTTCGTCCAGTACGAACGGTTATTATAAGGTCGGTTCTAGAAACTGCTGAAAACCGTTCTAAGTTGGTTAATCGTCTGGACGAAAATTTGTTCGTCTGGACGAAATTTTTACAGAGACCCGATCGTCCTGGACGATAATTAATTTCATCTGGACAAAAATTTTACAGAGACCAGATCGTCCTGGACGATAATTAATTTTGTCTGGACGAAACTTTTACAGAGAGCTACTCATTTTCTGACGATAATTAATTTCGTTTGGATGAAAATTTTACAGAGACCAAGTCGTCCTAGATGATATTTAATTTCGTCCCGGACGATTAGGACTTAGAAAAATTTTTCAAGCCAGTTCCTATTCGTTTCATGTGCTCATAGGAGATAACTGTCTGATCGTCCCGTACGATCTGATATCGTCCCGTACGATCAGTATAAATTTTATATGATCTCCTTATGTGTGTGTGTATTTTTTTATTTACTTAATTACAATCACTCCCTTTCAAAATTAATTCAAAGAAAAGTACAAGTTTCAAATTTACAAAGTATTTCAAGTTGAATTTATTTGAAGTCTTCATAGTCTGGAGTTAGATTTTTTTGAAATGTTAGTACACACAAGAGCAAATACAAATCTTCTAAAATTGTTAGGAGATAACTACACATTTGAACAATAATGTTTGGAATCATCAAAACTATATAAGTTGCAAAAATGTAAAGCATTCAAATAGCAACTATCTTAACAGTAGGTGGTTTTTTTGTTTGGCTTAGACATTTGGTCTGCAACATTCTCTCCTTTTTCTTTGAATGGAATTTCTACCCCTATTTGGGTTCGTCTTCCACATTTGCCTTTGCATTATTGGGATGAATCCAATATCACTAGAATTGTTTCTAGAATTGGAACTCCTCTTTTATTGGATGGTAATATGTTTAGGTGGGGGAGGAGAGAATTTGCTAGAGCTTGCATCCGGGTTAATTTGAATTCTAAACTCCCTGCTGGTACTTGGGTGGAAGGAATTCATGGTAGATTTTTTCAGAAATTCGAGTATGAAAATCTATCTTTCTTATGCTTTAATTGTTGGAAAATTGGTCATATTGATTCTTTGTGTCCCAATTCTACTCAAAATCAAAATCCTATTGTTAAAGAGTTCCTTAAAAATTCGTTTCAATCTGATGATACTTTGGGACCTTGGATGCACGTGAAGTTCAAGAATAAGAGAAGATCTATTCCAGATTTTAAAAAGGTTTCAACCAAGTATAAACCAAAAGTTGGTGGCGATATTGACAAGTTTGATGATGAAGAAATCAGGAATATAGATTCCACCATTTCTGAAATTTAGATTGTTCCTGGAAACAAGGTTGAAGATGAAATCCAAAAGCTCAACAGAAATTTGAATTCAAATTTGGAATTCAAAATTTCGGGATTTGTGGAGGAAAGATTGGAAGTATGAGCTGAAGTTGATGCTGAATATCAGGATATTATGCTTGATACCGAGAATGCAAACTTCTATAATTCAGGATTTCAAACTTCAAAATTTGAAATCCCATATATCTTGGAGGTAGTTAAGGTTGTTGAGGAGTCAAATCCTAATTTTTCTACAACAAATTCAAATGGAATAAAAGCTGTTAGTCCAACGTGTACGCCTAAGATAGCTAAAGATTTGAACATTCAAAACCCTCAAATGATGGAGACGGTCATGGAGAAGGTTGAGAAAGAGCAAATTTCGGTTTTGACTCCTAAGGCTGCAACTTCTGCTGAAAAGAAGGAAGTTCAAATTTCAGGTTTGACTCATACAAAGGCCACCGATTTTCCTAAAGATGCTAAAATTTTGGGAAATCAAAATACAGATGTTGAAACATCAACTACTTTGGCGGCTGACGTTAGTGCTAATGTTGAAGATAATGCAAATGCTAAAAAAAATGCTACAGAATCAACTCTAAGAGCTGGATTATTGGGAACTCACAAACCAGATTATGAAGTCAAAAGTCCTTGTTTTCGGGAGGAAGTTATAACAGTTTCTGCAATTACATCTCCCTCAACTACTTCGGTGGCTGCTTCATTTGTTAGTGGTAATCCCATTTCATCCATAATCTCTGATTATTCCCCCCATTCAGATATTAGTTTGAATTTCAAAAAATCAATTCTTAAGAAAAACAAGAATTTGTTTAGCCATAAGAGTAATTCACCCGGGTCAAAACACATTCTATTCAAAGAACTTCAAACTTTGGGTCCAATTAAAGAACTTCCAAGAAGAAAGATGGCTGATCACAAAGAGAGGAATGGAGGTTCTTCTTCTCGTTTATCTCATTGATAATGAGTAAAGATTCTTCCTTGGACAACAACAATCCTGGATATTACTTGAAGATGGAGCATATGATTATAAAGTTTGGAGAATCAATACCAAACTTTTGGAATTTATTATTAATTTGTAATTTTCATTCTAGCTTATGTTTCCTTTACTTTATTTTTTTTTGTTATTTTAAACTTTGCCTAAATGATTTTGGGATCTTTACTATCTTTTATTCTCCAACTGGATGGGAACACTGGGATACTAATCAACCTTCAGGTTGTCTTATATTTTGGTATCCCCTGCATCTCAACAGTTTCATAATAGGAGACAGTGGATTTCATGTTATTTATGATAAGTTTAAATTAACAAACTTAGTTTCAATAAGGTCCCTTTTTCTTATTGAAAAAAAGATCATTTGCTTCTATTTTCTAGTTTGTATTAGGTTATCTTCTCTTTCACTATAATGCAATTTATGCATTTCTTCAAAAAAAAAAAAACTAAATATTTCATCATTTCATTGATTACGCAAAACACATACAACCACCTTCATCATAATAACATATGAAAATAAATAAATATAGTAACACATGAAAATACTTAAAGAAAAGGTAATACATCTCAATAATAAACATAAATACTCAAAGCAACAACAGCACAAAAGTATATCTAGTAATCATAAGAGCCTTGATCTGGAGGAGGTGGTGGGTTGAATATTGAAAACTGTGACAAATTTGGAGTTCTCCCCTTTAGAAGTTTATATGGTATTTTATTCAATTTTGACCTAATGTTCACCCTATTCAAAATATAACAAGTTATAGTAACCACTTCGCCCAAAAATATTTTAGAAGTGAGTATTCTGTAAATATTGCTCTAGAGACTTTAATTAATGTTATATTCTTTCTTTCTACTCCCCCATTCTGTTGAGGGGTCCTAGGTGCTGGAAAATTGTGATTAATTCCTATCTCGTTATAAAAATCTTTAAATTTTTTATTTCAAATTATCCTCGATGATCACTTTAAATTAACAAAATCTCACACCCTAATTTCCTTTGAATCCAAGTACAAAACTTTCTAAATTCCTCAAATTATTCACTCTTATGAAATAAAAATTTAACCAATGTAAATCTTGAAAAATTATCAACAATCATAAATTCCAACACTTTACCTCATAGACTTACAATGCTAATTGGTCCAAAAAGATCCATGTGAATGATTTTCAATGGTTTTCTAGTTCTTAAATCCTTAATGGAAAGAAAGGAGGGCTTCACCTTTTTTCATAATTGACATGAATCACACAAGTGATCCTTAGTAATGTCTAGTTTAAGTATTCCTCTTACAAATTCTTTTTGGTAATTTTCCTTAGATTTTTCATGCTTGCGTGACAAAGTCTCCTATGACATAACCATGATTCATCAATAACTGTTTTGAGGCAAAAAATTAGAAGATTTAATAAAATTTAAATCAAGCATGTACACATTATTTACCATAACTTCATGCGAAACATTAACTCCATTTTGGCTTATTATGTAGCTAGTGAGAAAACATTTTACACTATAACCTTTATCACATAACTGATAAATACTTAATAGCTTATATTTTAATCCTTCTACCAATAAGACATTTTCAAAAAAAATTGTTAAAATTTCCAATCATTCTTGTGCCTACCAGTTTCCTAGTGGTATTGTCTCCTAGTGTAACATTGCCTCCATTCTTGGCTTCCAGCGATATGAATTGCGTTGTATCTCCAATCATATGTTTCAAACATCCACTATCCAAGTACCATATACTCTCACGAGGTCTTGTATGAGAGCATTTCTACAAGATAATCAAATGTTAATCTTGGGAACCTGAACAAATTTGGGTTCTCCTCTTGGTAAAAATAATTTAGATACATATTTGATATGATTTATTTTATGCATTTTAGGTCTCCACACTAGATGAGTTTTACTATGAATAGTAGAAGTGTGTGAGATATGTCTAATTAATCCCCAAGAAAAATATTTCACTCCAGGAAAAGGATTTATGAATCTAAGTGTATAAAATTGTATTTTTCTAGGTTTAAAAATTTTATGCTTTATATGAGGATTAGAAAAATCTTCAAGTGTTGGGAGTATCCTATTTTTTTGAAGAGCTTTAATCTCCTATTTAAAATATG